>OX380336.1:747444-1947444 GCA_947425015.1 Pterostichus niger | reverse complement strand
GTTTCTAACAATCCAGGCACTTAGCCCTCTTTATAGGTTGTTAGGCTTGGCACATAACACACGTTTCAGATTTAAAGTAAAATTTTAATATTTTGGCACTTAGCCCGGTTTTCATTACAAGTCTTCAATTTATCTCAAATAATAACAATAATATCAATTATGATATTGATCTATAGTATTTTAAAAACAACTTCAACATTTGGCATTTGATGTTTTCCGTTGTCAAACGTTTCTATATGTATTTAGAAAAAAAATACTTCAAATTAAATTTATCTTTTAAATTATTTAAAAACTCTTGACGCCAGTAAACTTACAATATACTAATAATAACACATCAAAAAATGACAGTTAATATAATTTTTATAATTTGAAGTATGTATTGCAGCGATTTTTTATTTTTATTTAACGGATATATTTCTGATATACTTTGTTTAACTGTTGTAAATGTACAAGGAAATTATGTTTGAAATAATTAAAGTAACATTTAAATATCCAGTAATAATTCAACAATCAACAACACCAAACTCTGCAATTCTGTCGGCATGAACCAACCAAGTTTCACCGCAATTATCTATAATAATCGTAATTACAATATTACTAACCGGCCAAATTAAAATACGTAAGAGAAGCAGCCACTCCAGATTTCCATCTGGGCACCGTGACAAACACCCTATCCTCCCAGACTTCCAGTCCCAGCGGAAGATTATTCTCCGGGATGAACTCTCCAGAATCTAACGCCCTTTGCCTCGCCTCTGGACTCGGGAAATCAAAATCAACTTGTTTCCACTGGAAAGCCACCTTGAGATTATCCATTGAATGAACAGAATAAACACAAACGAACAACGTGACAAATAGTTTCAGCCACCACATTTTCACTGCACTGCACGAATACCGAATACGATGTTGTTACGCTGAGAGAGACCGGCCAACTACGAACAAGAAGCGTACAGTTACCAGTCACGTGGTCCGGTAATATAGGTTAGGTTAGATCTGACTACAAACTCTTGATTGCAACAATGAGATGTAGCTGGTCGATGTTCACTACTCGATGGCTTCTAGCAGTATGGTTTGACGTGCAAGTCTGCGGCAGGAGTGTCTTCTGATGGCCTTCGTTTCTCAACAAACACAACCAGTGAAAGTTACTAACACACATCAGATCTGCGCGCGAACTCGACTTAAACCTGTCGTCGGCCAGCTCTGGATTTGAATTTGAGAATTCGTCATCGTTTATTGACGGGGAAATCCGAATTTGTGGTTCAATCACTATGTATTCGAAGAGTTTTACACTCATTTGTATTTGTGGTCAAGTTTACCTACAACCACATTCAACTTGTGGAGTTAGTTTGTATTCTACAAGTTTAACATCATTTTAAAATTCGCTTGATTACTCACGAGACTAGGAATTTTACTCAACTCACAAACAAGCCTGCTTGTCTACTCATTTACGCAAAATTCATTAACAGAAATATATTTTCCTGCAAAATTCTTGCCGAAATAATTGTTCGATAGAAATCGGAAAAATTTGACGGCTGGTAACTGCATTTCATACACAAGAATGACTGTACTGTTATTGGGATTAGATCCTGTAACAAAAATAACCTACAATTAAACAATTTTCACCAATTTAAAAAATCTACCCCTGTGGCTCCTCCTCCACTAATATCTTTGGAGGCCGTGATTTGACTGCTGGTAACCGCACTTCACGCGAAAAAATATATCACTTACCGAGATCTGCTTAGGCAGAGTGCCACACCCAGTGATGGGTAAAAGGCGTGATGATATATTTATTTATTTTTATTTAATTAAACAAATACAATCAAATCGACGATACAAATCATTTAATAATGCTCTGAAATTAGTGGTGGGAGAGCAATAAGGGTAATTTTCATGTGGTGTAAATTGCTTGTTAGCTGTGGGAATCAAACCCGGGTACTTAAACCCACAGGTCGAGTCGATACCACTGAGCCACCTACTTCATAAATTTATTTTTTTCACGCCTGTTTCCCATCACTGCGTGTGGCACTTTGTTGTAGCATATCTCAGTAAATGATATATTTCTTCGGTCCCTAAAGATGTTAGTTGAATTGAGCCACAGGGGTAGTTTTAATGTGGTGAAAATTGTTTATCGTCTGTAGAATTGAACCCGGGTTTTCAAAATCATAGACCGACTCGATACCACTGAGCCACCTACCCGATCACACCCAGAATTATGTAAAATAAAAAACTTATTATATATTTATTTTTAATTCAAAAATAATGACATTGCGAAATCACGTTTCTTGTGCAAAAAAGGAAACAGTAAATTTTGCAAATCACTTAATTAGAATCTTAGATGTCATGCTGTGATTGACAACTTTTCAAAAATAATTGTATAAATACAAAAATAAATTTTTATTTTATTTAACTATAATACAAAATATAATACAGGTATTAATAAATTAATAAACAATAATACATCACTAATAATCATATAAACATATTCAAAAATGCTGTCAGCCTTTCGAAATATGAATAGAAATTGGCAATTAATATGAAAATGAAGTAACAGGAACTTATCAGTGCTGTACTGAAATCAAAATGTTCACATAGCCTCAATAATTACCTTATTTATTTTCATATCGATTTTACATTTTAATTATTAAATTACAAACTCATATTACAAATTATTTTACGAAATGACATTATAACAAATGAAATATTATTCATAACATGATTTCCAAAAGAACTTGACAGTGACGTCATAAAAATGTATGTATTTTCTAGTACATGACAATAAAACTAGAAGAATATTTTCCTGTAAAATAATTTAGAAATGTTTAACACATTATTATTGACGTCGTAATCAAGTTCTCCTGAAAATTATCTACAAGCGTTAATTATAAAAATAATTTAGATCGACGTGATGTGTAGAAATTCTATTATGAAATATAACATAAAAAATTAATAATTATAATTAACTAACAGATAAATACCTAGGCTATTAAATGGTTATGACACATTTTTACATAGATATGTACCTATTGATTTTGTTACGATTGCGAAAAAATGAAGCATGTGTACAATTATGCTACGTAAACAAATACTTTCAACATTTCAGCCGTTATAAAATCCATATTAGCATTTACAATTAGCGAAACCACATAAACAATTACATAGATTTATTAGGTAATATAATGCATAGTTTTGTGCTTTTGAAACTGGGAAAATATTATTTGTAGATAACGAAGAATTTTTTGATTCTTTGAGGTTTCAAATTATTAGTCATAGAAATAATAAATAAATAAATATATTAAGGAGTAAGGCCACTCTAAAAATTTTTAAAAATGCATTTTTTTTTATTTGCTTAAATTATAGTTTAAACCCTTAGGAATAAGGGACAATTAATTTAAATGCCGCGCAGAAGTATTTCAGAGGGAAAAAAGCATATATCTATTAGTACTAGTATTTATATATATATATGACTCGAAACTTTAAACGCGTTTTTCTCGAAATCATATTTTCAAAATCGGGCGAAAAGAAATCTGAAATACTAATTGATGGATCGTGCTGAATCTTTTTATTTCTTATTCTATATATAAAATACTCAAAAACTACGGGGGCTTTTTTTAAGTGCTTCATTCGTTTTTTTATGTTCGTTTTTATACAGAAATTTAGTCCCGAATAATGAACTTTTTTTACAAACGTGCGCCATTTTGTTAAAAATCAAAATTTTCAAAATCCAGCCCGTAGCTTTTTAGAGGAGACATCAGAGATTAAGAAAACATATCCCTTTTTGATCCAGGTCTATTGCTGTTCCCGGAATGTTTTCGCCCGATTTGCCCTACGCGCCGAGAGGAGTCGCCATTTTTATTAATTTCTGGCGACAAATTTGAATATTTTCTTTAAAAAAAATTTTTAAATAAAGTTTAAAGAATACTAAATAAAGATCCAAAAACAGTTCTTAAGCAGCACGTTTAGATTTTGTTAAAAAAAATCTTGAAAATTATCCTTTTTTCCTTGTCTAGAGTGGCCTTACCCCTTAATAGGGCAAGTGGCTCAGTGGTATCGATGGATTTTAGAATCCGGGTTAGATGCTCACAGCCGACAAACAATTTTTACCACATTAAAATACCTCTGTGGTTCCTCTTCCACTAACATTTTTGAGGGCTGGTAACTGCATTTTACACAAAGAAATATATCACATGCCGAGATCTGCTTCAGCAGAGTGCCACACCCAGTAATGGGTAATACGCGTGATGGTATATTTATTTAGCCGTAACCGAAACCGAAACCTGTATAATATTTTTTAAATTTTACTTATATAAAAACGGGTAATAATAACCGAACCTCAACATGTTTCGGTTCGAGTCCCTGCTCCTGGCACAACAGATTCACTTCATCTATATTCAAAATTTCTTTCATACAAGTTCATCACTATCGTTCACTATAACAAACCATACATTTATTCTTTAATCATTCACGCAATTTCACCCTCAATTTCACCAATCTTTCATTCGACACATTGACTGACTCACTACCACTCTTCTAACAACAATATTTTCAATTTAAATTCGTCATGCACGAATGTTTTAAATCTCAAAGTGGAGGGTGAACACCCTCTGATATCTGCTAACCTCATCTTTTCACTTCGTCATATGAATTAATGCATGTTAATAAATTATTTCAACCCTGTTTGTAGTTACTGTTTTATAATTACTTACATTTGTTTTTCAAAGTTGAACTAAATATTAAATATGTGTCACTCGGAAAAAGATTGTCTTGTTTTTAGTGAAAACAGTAATCTTTGTATTCATGTTATGCTGATGTTGTTGACAACATGACAGCTGAGATTTTATCTTCGCGAAGCTATAAAACGTGGAAAATCATCATTATTGTTATTATTGTTTTATATGTCACCAGTTTTGTGTTGTCATTGTCGTCTATTTTCATATCTGTTTATATTTCTTTTCCTTGACAAATTAAATATAAAAGAAAACAGAAAAACATCAAATAAATATTTATAATTATTGAGGAAATGATGACTCTCTGCACTTGCAGATCTCGTGATCTGGCAAATGGGCAGTAAACAAGTTATTATTGTTGCTATACTGTAACACGAGCGGAATTGGGTGAATAAGTTGATTTTACCGGATTACGTCAATTGTAAAACGAACAGAAAAAAACGCAGTCTTAAAATCTTATTAAACATACCGCTATTAAAGTTTAAACTGAATTGAACACGAAACGCTATGATTGAATTTAACGATGGAAACAGAATTATTATTTAGATTAACTTTTTATTAATTATAATAGTTATTTCACTAATCTAGTTTAAAATTAAATAAAACGCGAACACCGCGTGATGTGAAGAACTACATCTTCACGCTTTGAGGCGATGGACGAGACTCCTGGTTTCCACCAAAACACTTGCTGTCCTGGGTACGATACCCACATCTGGAATCCATCCCCCACACATCGGGGTGGTCACAGATGACTCAAGTGTTTTGGTTATGTAGTCTGACATTCGGGCACTGCAAATAACGCGAACATGAAATCTTGTTGGAATTCTAAGAATATTAACTATAACTGTCTCTTTATAATTTAATGCCCTATATTCGAAAACCAAAAGATCTCACACTCAGCCTTAATGGCACATGTGATCACGAGTGTCAAATTACACGAAACCAATCTTATCTAAACGCAACATAACAACAATGAGATAGCTCATATTGTTACAATACATAAAACATATTATGTATTGAATACATTTTTAAACTTAAATATTGAAAACATTGTAATAAATTTGAGAACAATAATTATGTGGAAATAATTTACAATTTTAATTTAATTTCTAAAAAATGGTAACAAAAGAAATTCAGTATATTTATAAATTTATAATCTAAATAAATTATTATATGTCCGTCGAAATTGGTGAAACAGATGTTGGTAGAGAGATTGAAGGTTTGTTACATGTATGAAAGATGAGACAAGCTTCTATTAAAGAAATTATAAATTCCAAAGAAAATAAGCGAATGAAAATATGAATGGATGAAAAGAGTTGGAATGAAATGAATTACAAATGTGGATAATATATCAGGATGTGAATAATCATCAAAGATTAATTGTAGGATGAAACTAATGAATGGTGTAAGGGTTCGTGCTACCCGATTTTATAGGATAGACTGTAATGTTATGTGTCAAATGCAAGATTGAAGATATAAATGTATGTTGGTAACAGGGGTGGAGCCAGCGGGGGGGTCATGGGGGTCATGACCCCCCCCCCCCTAAGCATGGACTATTTTTTAAATGTTGGCCCTAATACATAATAATGATGTCATTATTTACGATAACTCAATTTGTTAAACAAATTAAATAGAAAATATCTAAGAACTTAGAATTCTAAGATAATTAAAAACTATTGTTTTATTTATAATTCTAATAAATAGCCAAAAACCAATATTTTTTGGAGATATTATTTCGACCCGCAGGTGGGAGAGGTATTCTATTTAAGACCTAGTCAAGTATGTGACTACCGACGTTTACAGTTAGAAAATCAACTTCTAATTCAATAATTTTTTTATTCTATCGAAGAACCATTTTTTATATTTAGAAGATGGCCAAACCCCCCTCCCCTCCGCGAGACAAAATTCACTCCATGACCCCCCCCCCCTAATTCGAAGTCTGGATCCGCCCCTGGTTGGTAAAAGTGAGATTGGGACACTTTGAATTAAATGAATGAGCATGATTGAATGTTTGTTGCGTGACTAAAAGACTCATAATTCAAGAATTAGGGATGTTGATGAAATATTGGTGATAAAAATATATGTTAATGAGAAATTGAGCAAACGACTTAGAAATAAATGAATGGGCATGATTGAAGATTTGTTGCACAAATTAAAGCTTTTGAGTGGCTGAAAAAAACGAGCTTGTATAAAAGAAATTTGGAATGTAGATGGTTGTGTCAGAAGAGGAATATTTGGCAAAGATTAATTGTAGAATAAATCTTTATTAATGTAGTGTTCAGATAATGTTTGGGTTATTATCTATTTACTAATATTTACTAACATCTTTGAGGAGCGTGTTTTGACGGCTGGTAAACCACACTTCACGCGAAGAAATATATCACTTACCGAAATTTGTTTCGGCAAAGTACCACACTCAGTAATGGGTAAAAGGCGTGATGATATATTTATTTTTATTAATATTTTATTAATTATCTATTTAATAAAGTAAGAAATTTATTAATATGATTATAAATTCAAGGCGGTTCCTACTATATTAAGCCGTTTAGATATAAATTTCTATAACTGTAATAATATTAAAATAACATCAAGTTATCAATAAAGCTAAAGAATGCCTGCAATTCTACGTTTCCGTATTTTATCGTTATAAAACAAATTCATTAGTCTACTAATTATGTTAATTGTGTAATTAAATACGGACCAGTGAATATACCGGATATCATTGCTTCTATAATTTCATTAAAAACGAAATGGCATTGAGCAACTTTCATCTGATGCGTATTTTTTACAAACTCATCATTTTTCTGCGATCCTCGGTCATTATTCTCTGAAATTGCTTCTCTTTTTGATCTTAACGGAGGATACTCACAATTATAATTATTTTAATTTGAATATTTTATTTTCACAGCGTGTGAGCTTAATTACATTTTAAAAATTGTTTTATGCTTTTATGTAATCATTAATTGTACAATTTTCACACAATTGTAATATTAAAGTCATAAATTTGGTAATATTTGAAGAGTAATTGTCAAATCACATTTCTTGGCATTGAAAACACTAACAATGAACAATACGACATTAATGTGAAGATTAATTAATATTGTAATAATTTACAAAATGAAACAGCAACCTATCTTTGTTTTTACAGTTTTATAATTAAAAGATATACATGTCTTAATTGTTGTCAATAAATTTATTTTCTTTTTCAGAAATTTAACACCTTCTTCAAGATACTCTTGGGCATAAATGTAAGTGACTATTTTTTCTAAATATTATATTTCAAAATTCTTGCGTAAAAATAGATATATCAATAAAATTAGCTATAAGAGAGAAGCACAAAGAAATGACTATATTTATTTATTTATATTTTTAAACCTTACATCGAAAGATATAAAAACATAACAATTTAGTACATTAATTTTTATAAAAAAACAACATAAACAAAATTAATTGTCTTTAAATGCTCACTTGGTGAAACTAGGTTTAATAATAAAATATAAAAATAAACACTTGTCTAAGTCTCACAAAATTAATTTTAGTATGAATAATTGATCAATATATAATATTAAATTATTAATAAACTGGCTAATTTTGTTTTAATGTACTTAATAAATCGTTAGTTAAGTATGTTAGTTTTTCATGGTTAATCGATAGCCTATGTCTGTAAGGTCAGATTTATTTTCCGGAAAGTATGTTAATAATAAATCATCGTTGTCTCAACGATGCTTAGATAATTCTTGTGTTTTTTTTCATTATTTATTTTGATATGTACGTATTATGTAAATCATGTACAGATACCTGTATAATTAAATATAAATACATACAAAAAAATCTTTGATTCTTACAATATTGTAACTTGTTTTATCTTAAGTGGTTTGCAAAATACCATGGAAAATGTGTTTTGAAGATTAAACTAATTTTCCTTAGGGTTTTTCCTATCTAAATGATTTCCGTGGACATATTTAAATTTGGACTTTCTAATTTACTAAATAGGAAAACACAGATTTCCAAAATTCACAAATACCTACAATTAATTGTTGTTGACATTTCATGTATCCATTTAAAGATTTTAAATTTAAACAATACAATTTATTTGTAAAATATTCAATATAATATATTTTTCATTGGCAACCATTATTAAAGTATCGTGCGAAAAGTGAGTCATTATATATTGCTATTCTATAGTTATTGTGTATCGCATAACGTGCAATAACAAACTTATCTATGTAATCTATAAAATAAATGTTTTCGATGTTTGATATATAAAATTAACATAATTGGATCTAGGGGCTCGAACCGTAATGAAACTTTGACCATTTTTTATGAAACTCCGAAAATACAAACCCATATTTTTTGTTTTAAGATAAGGAAAACGAAAATATAATTGATTCCGAAACGTAACTCAACCAATATTATTTCGGTCCTAAAACCGTAAATCTAAATTGGTATTAATAACGTACTGAATCGAAAATAAAAAAATTCGAAGGACAATATAAGTTATTAATTTTTATATTTTTATAAAGTTGCAGTCTTTACAGTCATAATAGAGATATGAATAGTAGTGTGAAAGCAAGATCAACTATTACAGAAAACAAAATGCAATTAATTTTAGCCTATCTATTTTGAGATTTATATTTTTATAAATATACATTTTGAACCGAAACCGTAACCGAAAACTAACGAAACCGAAATTCATAATCAAAACTGAAATCGAAACCTATATAATATTTTCAAAAAACCGTAACCGATAAACGAAACCAAAATTTCTTTGATATAAAACCATTAACCGTAATCGAACCGCAAATTTTTTCGGTTTGAATCCCTGTTTAGTTCAAACTTGATCGTGTTCAACTGGTTTTAAAATTGTCTTGTACTAATGGCTTCTCATTCGTACAATAAAGTAATACTTTTAGCACTAGTTACATAATAGTAGTTTATATATCAAGGGAGTAAAGTACGTTATTTATAGAAAGCGAGGGATGCAATCGCTTGAGGCAAATAATGACACTTTACTCACGTGTTATATACGATATTTGTTATTTAATAAAAGAGACCTGGCACTGCCAATGCCCTTGAATCACTTTATTTCCCTAAGGAGTATTTGTCATTTTTATTTCTCTTATTCCAATGGTCTTTAATTACTTTATTTCCCTAAGGAGTAGTTGTCATTTTTATTTCCCTCGACAAATAATGAAACACTTTAAGTGATGATTTTAATAAAAATAAAGTTAACATTATTTACTGGCTGTATATATAACTCTAATTTAAAAACGAAAATAGATAATGTCAAACTGTCAAAGATACTAAGAATCCTATAGAAAATGTACGCACATGTGGGTGTAAAGATTGTTGATTATTATACTCATCTTGAAATGAAATCATATCTATATCGAGTTAGTTTGTGGGCTTAATATATTTTTACACCAACGCATACATTTAGTCATAGGTTTATAACTATTCTTATTTGCTGTTCAACTCTTCATTTATTATTATGGAATATTTAATTGTTATTTTACTCGTCTGTAATTAACTGTGAACCTTAAAATCTCCTGTAGCTTTGTATTAATAAATAATATTTTTATATTTCTGAATATGGTAGCAAGCTATAAATAGCAGACATGTGATTAATAGAGGATGAATAATAGGAAAAAATGTTGAGCGAGGGTTTTTGCACATATTTTTTCCTCAAAATTGTCATGTTTAAATGGCATAGAAATTTACTGCGGTATGATTCATTATATACTCATTGAAAACAAATCAAAAATATTAGATGGGAGCGTCTTTCTGCGCTAGTTGTTGAAATAATAAATAATGTGCAAATTTAATACTATTTCGCTAACATTCGAAAATGGGGTAGGTGGCTCAGTGGTATCGAGTCGGCATGTGGATCTTGAGAACCCTGGTTCGATCCCCACAGCCGACGAAACAATTTTCACCAATTTAAATCTACCCCTGTGGCTCCCTCTCCACTAATATCTTTGAAGGCCGTGATTTGACGGTTGGTAACCGCACTTCACGCGAAGAAATATATCACTTACCGAGATCTGCTTAGGCAGAGTGCCACACCTTGTAATGGGTAAAAGGCGTGATGATATATTTTATATTTATTTATTCGATATAAAATATTTCCAGTTGTATAGTTCAGTATTGTCCATACGTTACTAAGCTAAGAATAGCATCCAGGGATAAATATTTTATTGAGTAACTAGGGTCGCGCCAGGCCCTATAAACTCTATCTGTATTTAAAAAGTTTTCAAGCGATTTTCATCTTTCCTATAGATATTTTGTAATCTACGTAGAGCATACATTTGCCTGGAAACAAGAATTTTTAACAGTAGCATCGATTAGTGTAAATGGAGGGATTTAAAAGTCATTTTTCCAAATGATATTATACCGAGATCTGCTACGGCAAGTGCCACACTCAGTAACAAATAAAAGGCGTGATGATATATATATTTTTTAAATTTATAACTATCATTTTTTTAATAAAAATAAAAATATAAAGTAAACACTTGGCTATGTTTCACAAAATTCAGCCTCCAAGTCACCTTATGAGGGCATCGTCAGAGGCTAGCCAGCACAGTTCAGTTAGTAACCATAGACGCGTTTCGCTCTTATTAGAGCTCATCAGTATGGTAGAACTCACTTCTTCACCTAGAACAAAGTTCATGTGAAGAAGCTGGTGACGAAGAACTGTGCCAGCAGAGAATTTTGTGAAACAGCCAAGTGTTTACTTTATATTTTTATTTTTATTAAACCTTGTTTCACCAAGTGTTGGATGACAATTAATTTTGTCTTTGTTGTTATCATTTTTTTGTTGGGTAAACGCATAAATTTATTAAGAAATATTAGTTCTTATAATAAAATCTTGCCGCGAAAGATCAGAGTTCAGATACCAATTTCTTTTTAAATTATATTATTAATCCTGGAAAAATGTCTCTTTCAATTTTAATAAATACTCGTTTAATAGTTTGAATTTGTAATTCATTTCGAATATGAAAAAAAAGAAGTAATTTGCAACTGAAAAAAAGATCATGCTGACACAGAACATAAAACTTGTAAATCTATGAATGAATTAAATTTTATTACCAATTCAACATACTAAGAAAATATTGAATATTCATGAAGAAGTAGAATTTAGCAAATCATAAAACTAAAATATATACAAATCAAAAAGTTATTATCTACTTGAAGAATTATAAAATTATCGTTAAATACGTAGGTACTAACATAAGTAATTTTACATCCGCCTTATAATTGTTTTCATTTATATGATAAACCACTTTTTTTCTCATGCATCGTTTCTTGAATTGTTAATTTGCAACCTTTACAATTAATCCCAGTAATCGAATTTAAACATAAAATCATTCCAGGGCCGACTAAAACAATTACCAGCAGAAAACCTCGCTAACGAAGTCTTAAACGCACGCAAAGTACGAAACAAATATCTACTGTTACTTCCAGATTCTTAGCAATCTATATATTAATACTTAACACAATCTTGTCAAGGTTGGTCCCTGGAATTGTTAGCATAGATCTTCAGGATAGAAAACAACAGTTGTGTTTTGTTCAAACCATAGTAACCAATGGAATGTCAAGTAAATTATTCCGTAGCAAGAGTGAATAATAAGTGTAGAATGATTTTATATGATTAGGAAAAGTTTAACTATTACATGAAAGGATATGTAATACATTAAACTGAAGTTCCGTATAAATTGTAAAATGTTGTTGAGTAATTGTGTAAATAATGTAAATTTAACGATTTCAAGTAAAAGTTCTTTCAAGAAATATTTCTGTTGAAACAGAACAACAGGATACAAATTCTTTTTGAAATATAAATACAAATTTAAACAACCGATTAAGAAATTGTAACTAACAGTTAACTTATTTCTCGAAGTCAATAGAGTATTATTATGAGGCGCATGAAGTGGTCGCTTCAGGCCGCCAAATTTCAGGGGCGTCAAAATAATATGTATGAAAATAAAAATATAAAAATATAAAGTAAACACTTGGCTATGTTTCACAAAATTCAGCCTCCAAGTCACCTTATGAGGGCATCGTCAGAGGCTGGCCAGCACAGTTCAGTTAGTAACCATAGACGCGTTTCGCTCTTATTAGAGCTCATCAGTATGGTATAACTCACTTCTTCACCTAGAACAAAGTTCATGTGAAGAAGCTGGTGACGAAGTCTTTGTTGTTAATATGTATGAACATGTTCTTCATTTTAGTGGAATTAGTTAAAAAATACATTTTTTAAAAAATGATTTTAAATCATTCAGAACATGGAAAATCGAATGCTGTTAAGTACATCTACATATCTCTTTTAGTTGTCGAGTTATTAACTTTTTAAAAATGTTAACTATGAAAATCCATATCTGAAATATTCAACGAGATATTGAAATTGTATTTAACTTTTTCGGAGGTTTATCGTAAAAACTAAACATGATATAAAGATTCGCTCAATGGCATTGTTTTTCTCGTGTCCGAATTGATTTATAAAGAAATTTGTAGCTAATTTGAAACAATTAAATTTTCTAATTATTTTCTTTGATTTTTGCCGATTTTCAGTCAATTTCGGACAGCTTCCTTTAAAATTCGTCCTCATAGGACTATTGTAAAGGAAATTTACATACATATATATTTTGACCTGCTGAATCCAATGGTAAAGTTATCAAGTGTATAAGTCTTACTGCTTTTGAGATATTGGTCAAAAACTGTTTTATTGGAAAATTTTGGTGTAAATTTTGAAAAATTAAAAATCGCTGAAAATTTATCTATAAGTTAATTGAAGAACGAGAAAAGCATTGCTGTTGAGCGCATCTTCATATCTCGTATTGTTTTTGAGATATAGCCTCGGTAACGCACAAAATTAAATGAAGAAAAAGTTGGGAAATTTTTGGCTTTTCCGGAACAGTATAAGTTAATTGAAACACGAGAAATACATTGGTTCAAATCGAATTTCAATATCTCTTTCGGTTTTCAAGATATGCGCTCTCAAAGTTGACATTAAAAACAAATCGGTTTAATTTTAAAACTAAAACAAACAAAAATTACTGACGTATCATTATATTTTTTAATAAATTGTTACATTATTTTTCTCCTAATCGTTTTTGTGAAATTAAATCCAAATTTTGAAATAATTTTCCATCATTATTTGTAACACTTCCTATAATAATTGCCTTCTTCTTCGGGTATCATATACTAGGAAATAACAAGAAAAAATATCTACCCTGTTATCGACAGTGTCAATTGACTCATATACTTCCGATAATTTGTTGATTCTATGCTGACGCAAAAACAAAATGTTGATCTAGATCCTATAAAAATATGGGTAACTTGGAAAACAAGGGCTTGGCTATGAGTTTAGTAGCAATTTTTTTTAATGGTAATAGAAAATGTCATACGAGTAATAAAAAAACAAAACTGCATTAGCAAACTAAATTAAGATAATGGCAAAGAATTTAATTAATTTAAAACATTAATTTATGTTACATAAACATTAAATATTAAATGTAACAAAATAACAAGTAACTTTGATTATTTGTATCATTTTATTTATTCTCATTTGTCATTTTGCATAAAACATATAAATTAAAGTAAATAATGTCCTACAAATTGCTTTGATGTCAAATTTGTTTTGCATGTCACGCATACTTTCTTATCTTTGCTTGACTGTAGTAATAACTAATAAGAGAAACATATTGATCTGTATCGATGATTGGGGGCTGTGGCATAAATTGTTGATGCCAATGACGACCGCTCAAGCGACGTATGGATATTGAGCAACCTTGGTAGGTTTCTATCAAATTCACAAAGACTTTCACTACGCACCGGGTACCACTTCAAACAAACCAATACCGCACCGTTAAAAATACAGTTCCACTACTTTCACAGATATTAGGTTTTACCTTCAATCGAATAGAATAAAATTTTGAAATAAAATGACGGAAAACTCATACCATAAAATATTTCATTTATTTTATCTTTAATTTAATTTTTTTAATAGCTTCCTAAAAGCACAAAAATGCAATGTCGTTGAACGCATCTTCATATCTCGTTTAGTTTTTAAGATATTTCTTCGAGAAAATTTAAATTCCAAGCCCAGTTTTGTAGTAATTTGGTATGAATATAAAATATTGCAATAGTCATAGCTCAATACCTGTGAAAGTGCTCCATATTCACGTGTTCGATCACAATTCAAGCAGCTGCACTTACCTTAGCGAGTTCAGTTAGTTTTAGTCGGTAATCTCTCCTTGGGGACCAGTGTATTTAGAGCACATTGCTTGTTGTACACAGACAGAAGGTTTAGCGCGATCTACAGTTAAGCAGGTCATACAATGACCTTTAATCATGATATTGTAAAATAATTAGATCAATGTTAATTACTTCCACTCCCGTGTAGGAAAAATTCATTATTTATATTGATATTGGTACAGCTCACACTAATGAGTACAAGGAAGCCGACCTTTGGGAATTTTATCATTTTCTAATTACGAAAAGAATAACACTTTTATAATATATAATTTTATTCTATATTGCAAATAATTTACAACGGGTTGATTCATAATGCAAATTAGTCGTATCACATATTTTAGTTGCAAGTTTAATTTCTTTTCTAATTTTCAAAAATTAAAATAATTCTCAAGTTATCAGCAAACTTATTTTGTTAATAATTAATAAACACTAGGATACATTGCAGTCAAATTCGTAATTTATTTATGGTACCTATCGCCTGATTTTACATTTATTCCAAGTACTTTTCATCCGTCAAATCTTTTTGATAAACTAGTAAATTGGAATATTCTGAAACTTAAACTTATAATGAAGAATAACATTGTTATTTGAATAACTATAATTTAATTTCCTTTTGTGCAGCGTAGTAAATAAATAAATAAAATGTATGAAAATTGTAATTGAAAAGGAATACTAAAATATTGAAAAGAAATGCAATAATTTTAACAAACACAATTTATTTTACAAAACAGTATGGAACAAAGTTTTTATCACAATTGATAGTACATAATTTAATTACTGATAACAAACAACTATAATAATTTATTAGGCCTAAGATGTAAAAAAAGTTGATAGAAAAATACAAACACACTACCGTACAATACAAAACTGGCAACTGTAACTATGACATATAAATCTACTGCAATAAAAAAGGTGCAAAAAGAAAAAACAACCATTTCAGTATATATAGAACTTTTATTGAATAATATGTCACCCATACACTATTTGTGATTGAAACTACTATAAACAAATACATAAATATACATATATTGGCGTGTTAACAGACAGGGGACGGATCGGCTACGATACACTCACCCCCAGCAACTAAAGTTAAATAAATAACAACCAACGGTTCATGTACGGAGTAAGGTTGTGAGTATACCGCACGGGACTGTCCAACAGGCCCAGAGTGCCTGTGATTGGCTTGAGACGGGCCAATCGCCTGTCGTAAGCCACAACTCAACATGCGACAGGGGATTGAGGGCCCAACAGCCGGACGGAAGCGAACTGAGCACCCAACTCGACCCAGATGAGCTGTGACGGTTTCTAACAATCACCTGCTAAGATAACCACCAGGCGACAAGAACAGGACACTCAACTGACGATACGCCTAACAATTTCAATTATTGGAAATTGTACCGATTAAGAATTATCATAATTCATATATTTTCGGCAAACAAACTATCTACATTATTTTAATTGATTTTCTCCTACTTTTATTTGAAACATTCGTTCGGTGCGAGATTACAGTGTGGTTGTATTAGACGTATTTTATTTTCATTCTCATTAGTTGACCAAAACATCAAAATGAAGACATATTTACATACTTGTGACAGTGACAACGCTATACAAATTTTATTGTTTCATATTTTTATATATTGATACAAAGTTTCTTCAATTTTTTAGAACACATAACAAAATTGTACGCCTTCTCTTTTATGCTATGTAAATAGGTCTTCATTTTGACGTTTTGGTCAGTTAATAAGAGTCAGAATAAAGTACGTCCTATGCAATCACAATCGCTTACCTTTAAACTTGAAAATAATTTAGAAACATTTAACAATGCCAAAAGTTTTAAATTACTTTTCTTTTTTTTATTATCTGAACTTATAGTTTCTTATGCAACAGGGTAAAAAGCACCATTATTATAATGTAAAAAACTATTTTTTTAAATGCGAGATTCAAGAAAAATAAATAAATCAAGAAAGTACTTTTTTTTAATTGCAATCATATTAGATTACAACAGATAATAAAATAAAATTGACAATTAAATTGGAAATCGGAAAATATAACAAAGTTTAAAAATTAATATTGACGTAAAACTTAAATAACTAAAATAAAATAGAACTACAACAGAAATATAATTCATTGAAGTATAAATAAAATGGTGTATGTCGCCTGAAAGTTACAAACAGGGGGCCCACAATCCAACAGCACACGCTGTGATTTAAAATCGCCTGTCTTCCACTACCAGTTTATATATTGGTCCATGACCGGATAGAATAAAGAATATTGGTTGACTTCCATGGTTCCCACTTTCAATTTTACACTTTGACACGCCTTGCTAGTGACCAACCAATGAAAAACTAAAACCGGGAGACCACGGGTCAAGAACTTGCCTTGCTTTACATATACGAGTCATCATTTAGAGGTTCACAGACTGACAACTGAGATCTGCAGTGCAGGAATCACCTGCTAGTGCTAGTTTCACTTGACACGCATATTTACAGATATCCACAAAATATACATATTATACTAACAGATGATTTCAAAGGCTCTTTACTACGTTCAATACATGCATACTTTTATTAAAACCCTATTTATAATTTATAGTGAACAAATAATATTACAATTTTCTATAGTTTCGTGATTGATACGCGGTCAATTATCTTTAATTTAAAGATCTCCACGTAAACATGTCGCAATTTTTTCATATTAATTTATTGATTCGTATGTTTTTCTTTATTTTATTTAATTTTAAAGAAGCTTCTTTACTTAAAAAACATTGTTGATTATGGCACAATATTTACGACAAAACGAGAGAATATATACAGGAGATAAAATAAATATCGGGTCACAGATGGGAACATGGGAAATAATGTTTTTCTTTTGAACCAATGGTCCGCTATTTAATTATTACCCTCTATATGATACGCGGTCAATCATCTTTAATATTCACAAGAATATCTTGTAATTGTTTATAATAATTAAATATTGCATGTTTTCTTTTATTTTGTTATTTTTAAAGAAGCCTCTTTAGTTTAAGAACAGTGTTAATTTTGGCCCAATTTCTCTACGTCAGAACGAGAATTAATAGCGGGACATAGGACATTTAACATGGGAATTCAGTATTTTCTTGTTAAAGCTATGATCCGCTTTTTTAAAATGATTTTTTTGCAACATTTAATTGTTTTCAAATTGTATCAAATGCTAGTAAATAAAAATATTGAAATATTAAAAGTAGTGAAGTGACATTTAAATCATACTGTATAAATGTGTCAATTCCTGCACCGCATATTCTCAGCATAATAATAATAATAATAATTTAAGGACATTAACAAGAATTATAAGCTGATGGTTTTATACCTTACATAACTTTATATAAAAATGAACTTACAACATGAATTAATAATTTATTTACAGAAATAAGGGGATCTGTAGCAAATAAATATTCAATAGTCCGAACACATGTTTCGATAATTATAACAAGTATGACGGTACCATTCAGCTAACCTACCTGAGTACACGTGAATTATCAAAGTCTGTATCACGAGAAATTAGTGTAAGCGATTTTGTTATAAAAGCGATTTCGTAAGAATCACAGTTTCTTTAAATAAATTACTGTCTCTTGTACGACGATATAACAATTTGATATTACAAATTAAACTTACAAAATAGTTCACCTTACCTCTCGAAAATTATAAAAATAAAATAAAAATTCACTAACCTGATTGTATGTGAGTGATCCGACCCAATACAATACAAAGTCGTTTTTATTCCAGCGGCTTACAACCAGACTCGGAACAAAACAAAAATAATTACACCAAAAATTTAAATTCATCAGTCTTTATCAAACAAACAAATCAAATCAAACTCTTCCAAGTCTTGTTGTATCCTCTGTCGTTATTATTAGTGTATAAATAAATGTTTTTCTGTGAATTACATACCGCTTGAGTCGACAAAATAAATCGCAAGTTACCGAACGACCTGTCAAAAACCAAATAATCAAACATCAACTTGCGAGTCAACCGCAACTGACTCGAACTCGATATTGGATAGATCCACTACACTTTCAAACATTCAGCTACTAGGTTTACAGAAAGACCGACTAAGTGTACTGTTTGTTACTCGAACTGTTATTTTCGACACCGTATAAAATTTATTATTTTAGAAATTTTCTACTTTTTCACAGGTACACACAAAGACGTATTCACTCATTCTACATCTAAATTTATCATTTAAAATCGGCCCTAAAAGCTCAAATATTTATACATTGTTTATTTAAAACACATTGAAATTAAAATTAATTTTAATATCATTCAATTATTATATAAAACGCGAGATGTACAAAAATAATCTTTAATATAAATCAGTTTCAAATAAGAAGTAATTAATATAATTTTAAATTTGAATTTTACTTCTAATTCGAATTAAAAATAGTTATACCTCTATATTCTGTATTTTGACAATGATCTATTGATGATTGATAAGTTAATGATTATTTTAAAAATTATTGTAATATCAGTAGACTAGAATAATTTACCCAGGATTTTTTTTTTGTATTTATTATACATTTTTTTCTTTTATACGTAGCTGTTATTATAAAAAGAATGTAAAGACAGTTTCGTTAAAAGTGAAGTGAAACAGTAATATTTTTATAATGGCAGCTTCGTACAAGAGCAAAATGCATAAAGAAATAGCAGAATAAATTTTGTTAGTCAATGAATGCCGAAATGGCAGTAATCTATAGAGTAATCGTGAAAAATAAAAGTTGTTATCAACTTATCGATCAGAAACAAATAATAATTTAGTTACAGATTAGGGAGATTTGAGTTCTAAAAGTTCCTTACAATTTTTAAAATTAAGTTACTTTAGAAATTTGTTTGAAATGGAATCAGAGTTAAATATTTTATAAAAAATAAGAAACAAAATGTAAGTAATTGTTCGAGTATTATAATTTGTTCTAGGACTATCTACGTTTGTGCTAAAAAGTATCGATTGTCGATATTCTATCGAAAATAACAGCTCTGCGTTATATTGTACTGTAATGTGTGTTTGAATAAAAAGATGCAACTAACATTTACATATTAGAAAGTCTAAGACGCATATGTATGTGTAGAAAGGAAGCTAACAGTTGTTGATAATGGCGAATATAGATATAAATCAGACTTGCGGATGGTAGAGCAACCAAAGTGCCGGCGCTCCCGGTTGGGGAGATCATCTAAACCGCGGCTGCATCATGGGCGCCAGCATGGGCCCGCCGGGGAACGCCATGGGGGCCCCGTACATCATACCAGGCGGCATGCCGATTAGACCTGCACAACAACGTCACACACATCATTAACTGTTCGTGGAATGGGGAGCAGTCATCAGTACGTCATCGCATCTAACGTGGTCACACAGTAGCTGACTGACAATCTCTCTCTACTAAACAATACCAGTGTTCGATGGCACTAAATTAGGAACAGCTAAGGGACATTGTACAAATCCTAAATCCGTTCCTAGTTACTTACCCATTCTTAATCAAACAGGATCACATAATTATATAACAATTTATACATACATTTATAATTTACTAATATTCTTCTTAAAATATGAAACTGAAATGCATAAAATGGCGCAGTATTTAAAATCAACTAACTAGTAATTATAAATGTATGCAATTTGTTATTAAAGAAAATTAATAAAAAACTGGGAGAGAGGAAGAAATAAAAAGTGGGATGTAGGGAGTTCTTACCTAAATTCGTTTGCTGCGGATTAAATGAAATATGTGGTAAGGAACGGTAAGAATCGAACAACTGGAAGCCGAATACTTAAAAACAGAGAATAAACAAAAAAATAGAAAGTGTATCTGAGAGAGAGAGTGAGAAAAATTGTCAATGCAGCCTACACGGTTACGACCGCAAATGGAATGCAATTACAAGAAAACCACTGGCAAATTAAATGAAGCGAGTGATGTATACAAATATATAATAGTATAATACGTATTTATATAATATGATATGTATGTATATATAAGAGAATATACAAAAATGCAACATGCCAACACTGATTGTGTGCTAAATAGCAGTGGATGTACCTTGGCCGCAGCACTGACTGTACCCAATTGTTCCGGGACTGTACAAGTCTCTTCAAACACAAGTCAACATTTTAATATGAGAACCGGTGACACATTCACACATTTCGAAATTACGTACAAGTCTGTTTGATTTTGTGTTAAATGTTACAACACTTTGTACCTGCAATCCAACAAACAAAACAGAACTAATACGTACGTAATTCTAAAACATGGAAATGCACAATGCTCCAAGGTTATCAAGATTCAGTTCAGCACCTATCAACTAGAACCTAGCCTATCAAACTGTTATCACGCCGACTTCAAAACTGACTTCTCTGACTTCTGTATTTACGCAGATACATTTATTCCAATTGGTGCTACATCGGCGTAAATACAAAATCATACACGTTCATTTGCGTTTCCAACAAAATCTTTACTATCATGTATAGAAAACTTGTAAAAATAATACAAAAGTCAATTATAAAAGAAAATAAATACAATGATTGTATGGTGGATATTATGACATAATAATAATCACTTAAAATTTTATAAATTATAATATTTCAATAATGATTCAATCATTTTTTACTCGAAAACAATTAATCAAAATGGAACATGATTTTCAAAAAAAGTTGGAAAAATTGTTTGAACCATTATACAAATACAAGAATTTGTGAAACATCACTAAATTAAAAATTGTTCGTTGGAAGCAATATTGTGCGATCCACTCTCACATATCACAAATTTATTTATTACAAAATCAGTCTTTGTCGAATCAAAAAAACTAAAGTAGAGAAAAACAATCTTGATAAATAATCACAGCAGTAGAATAATAAAAAATAAATAAAATAAAATTCTAACTGACCGTCACTGACGTGGTGGGTGCGGTTGTGGTATTATTTACCTGGTGGAATCCCCATGGGGGGTGGGCGCATCAAGTTACCTCCGTGGATGAGGGCGGGGGGCGCAAGTTGAGGCATGCCAGGCCTCATAGGGCCCACAAGCATAGCGCTGGTGACGGGCAGCGCCATGACAGGCTGGCGCTGCTGCTGCTGGAAGCGCTGCATCAGCACGGCTCGGTTTATTTCATCCGCCTTCTGCTGGTTGGAGGCGGCTTGTTGAGCTTGCTGGACGGCGTTCGCGA
The DNA here is from genome assembly GCA_947425015.1 of Pterostichus niger. NCBI lineage: Eukaryota > Metazoa > Arthropoda > Insecta > Coleoptera > Carabidae > Pterostichus > Pterostichus niger. The sequence continues at coordinate 1,925,288 of OX380336.1, read as the reverse complement.
GCTATAAAAAAGAATTGTTAGAGGTGGTTTAGCTAGAGGGATAGTCTAGGTGCACGCTAAGACAACCGCAGTGCTATTCGACAAGATCAAGTATGTACAGAGGAAACTGACAATAAAATCATTATTTTCTTTACAAAAAATTAAATCATTTCAGAATAGATTGATCTGATTGACAGTCATTTTATCTCTGGCGCTGAAACATCTTTTTTGCTTTTATTTATTATCTATATATCGTGTCAGAATTTCACGCAAAGAAATATATGATTTACCGAGTTCTGTTACGGCAGAGTGCCACGCCCAGTAATGGGTCAATGCCATGATGATATATTTATTTATTTTTGTTGTTATTTGCGATAATAATTTGAATGTTTCATCTCAGTCTTACAGACCGAGTTTGTGCTAATGGTATTACATGGTATGCCGACTCGGTCTATATATATTTTTATTTTATATAGAAATTATTCGCATGTCATAATTTGTTGAATAATAAAATATGAAACTTAATTAAATACAGCAAATAATTGACGAAAGTTAAAAAACAGGATGTGAAACAGCTCCCATGTCCGACCTCGGTCTACCAATGTATTTAATAAAAGTATAACATTGACCTTCGGGGCTCGCACGGTCTCATAGACCGAGAAAGTGTCTGATCGATATGCAACTCGGTCTGTTAGACTTTTAGTTTAAAGACCAAGATAGCAAATCACGTAACTAAGTGAAGCTTTTATAAAATATAGAATGATTTAATACTTTTGATAATAAAAGTAAAAAATTATCGTATGAATAATTTAATTAAAAATATAATACAAAATACTGTAACTGTAAAATAATGATTTTGTGATAGAAATCGTTACAAATTAGTTGAAAGACAATAATTTGCGAATAGCACTGAAGTAGACAATCCACTAAAAATACCGACTGTATGTACACTTCCCAAATAACATGTCGAAAACGTCTATAATAATAAACGAACCTCAAACTACAAACTGAGAAAGCACATAGAACAACGTTTGCATGTACGAACGAACGAACGAACGAATAGGATGATGTTGTAACTAACGTACAGTGCTACAAAGTCAAGTGATCGAAAGAGAACTCCAAATCCAAACCGAACGACATGCAACACACAAACTAAGTTTTCACTAAACTGGGCTGGAACAAGTGTTACTTTGACTTCGGCCGTCAGCAGAGGACACAACACAATCAGATCCACGATGGCGATCAGATTTATTAAACCCGGTTTAAATTATTCTAAAAAGTCACAGTACACACTAAAATACACTTATTAGTATTTCACATTTTCATTATTATTATTAATTATTTTTGTTAATATAACACACTAAATACAATCATTGACTAGCAACAATCTAACGTGATTAAAAACATTTTAATCGAGATATTTTCAAATAGGGTGGTTGCCAAAAAGATTATATTTCAACAATAATTGTAAAAACACTTTCCATACAATCAAAATTATTTTATGTATTGACGTCACTTCCTATTTTGAGTCATAAATTTATTTAAATTGAGGACGACCTAACAATATTGAAGGATTGATGAGTCAAAAAAAGGTGATATGTGCTTGAATAAAAGGAATTATAAATGTGGATGCTGTACCACGATATGTTTGGCGAAGGAATAAGTGGATAGATGCTATTGAAAGTTTGTTGTGTGCCAGGTTTAATGAAAATTAATTGCAACATGAATCTACTAAATAGTGATTATTTCACGAGTTAGTTCTACCCCATTCGATGGAATATATGTTATGTAGATTATTGATACTAAAAATTGGAAACCACCCTACAACACTTCAAAATATATTTGAATTTTTCACCATTATTAAAATGAATAAATCAATTGAAAACAAATTTATATTCATCAGTAAAAAATACGCCAATTGAATGAATAAAAATCAAGTTAAAAATATCGGATTCAAAATTTGAAAACATTCACAAACCAATGAAACTAACCTCGATAGAATGTTGATTCGCCGTCTCAGCCTCTTCATCCCTCTTCTGCGGTATCGTCTTCTGGTACTTGGGTAACCTCGCCCGTAGCTCCTCCAGCGAGATATCCTCTGCAGGGTGAATGATTTTGGAGGCAGCACCGGTGGTGGCAATAACTGCCACTTTGCTGCCGCCAGCGCCTTCACTCGACGTGCCGGGGTTTGTGGTGGGAGGCGCGCTAATGGTGGCACTGCTGTAGGCAGGGAATGTTGCCTTGGACACCACCACCGAGCCCGAGGTGATAGGCTTGAAGTCGGCGCCAACGACCGGTGTGCCTGGTGAGGATGCGGTGGACGTGGGGACGGCGCTTGGGAAGAGTGGTTTGGGGGGACCGGAGCCTGGTGGTGCACCCATCATGTGCGGTGGCATCATGGCCATGCTGTGGAAGAAGAATTTCTCTCTAAATAAATTTAGTTTCATTAATAAATAGTAACCAGGTTCTACAAAAAATATATAAATACATTTATACAGTAAAAAGATTTAAACAATATGAAAATATATTTTATTTTACATAATATTGTATTTTTTATTATGCCAAATTATCTGTTTTCATAATATTATAAACATATTTTGTTCATTGAGTTTTTAAACTATAAAAATAACAAAATGTATTTAAAATATTGTTTAGAAATTTAAACTGTTCGTAAATAATAATAATAATAAAAATTATCATCCCAGATACAATTAGAGCGGTTTTTTTCACAATGGGTATATCTTGCATATTGTAATGCTCATAATTAAAATATTTTCAAATTGGAAAAATAATAATATTTATTTAAACTATTGTTTATAAACATAAACTAAGCGTAAATAACTAAAGATGTAATTTGATTTTTTATATTAACGCAATCGCTACTGCGATCATAATTAAAAAAAAAACAATATTTACAACTGCCACACAATGTTCACTTTTTTACTAATATCAATACGCGAAGTACGTGATTTTTTCATCATTTACATTACGATGTAAACGCATATTTTGCGCACTGTTTCGCATCCTAGTGCGCAAAATGAGTATTTCGCGCAGACTTACAAATTTTTATTTTTTTTCATATTCCATTGGTTACAACACATCAATTACTTTTAAATTCATATTATTTTTCATTGTTTTTACTTCAATTTACTTGAATAAATCAATAATTATTGTATTATTATTTTTTTGACAGTTGTAGAAAAAACATTGTTTGTATTTCGTGGCGTGTTCGAATGACTTTTTTGTCTCGACTAAAAGTAACATTTTCACGCGCAACAAAAAAACACTCATTTTGCGCACTTAATACAAAAATAACTATTTTAATATTCGACATGTTAATTTCTAATTGTATAATAGGATGATAATAAAATTGGCGGGATGTGGTATTCAATTCCGGTAGCTCAAGGTTTATAAGCCACGCAACATAAAGCACGCGCTGACACAGTAGCGGTTATTAACCTTAACCTGACAAAACAGTTACACGACTGGAAAAATCGATATTCATATTTAGTTAGTCCTAGATTTGTAATAGTAATGGAATAATTTACAAATAAGAACTGAATAGCGTGCGCGAAAGAAATTTATAAATGTTCATGAAATAAATTTCATTTCATAGCAGTTATAAGCATGAAATGACATCATGCTAATGTTGACATTAATGGGAAAATAACCGAAATGTTTATTTACACAGTAACTGCTACTACGCGTAAAATAAAAGTTAAAATAATTTACGCGCTAAGTAATATTTCAGAATTCAAATTAAAAACAAAAACAATCGATTTTTATTTCTGGCAAACAATGATAAGCAAGTATTACATAAATGAAAGTAAACAAACACTCACCCAGGTGGCGCCATGAAGGGTGGTCCCATGTGTCCCATAGGGCCCATCATGTGCCCCATGGGCGGGAACTGGCCCATCTGCGGATGCATGCCAGGCACGGGGTGCGGAGGCATCATCCCTGTCATCATGCCCGTGGCTGATGGTAGCGGACCTGGAGCTGTTCCTAACAACCCCTCGGGCTTCGCTCTTTTGTTCGCAGGTTCGTCATCGTCGTCACTCCCCGACCCCGACTTGCCTTGCCGCTGCTTTTCGTGTTCTTTGAGATCCGCTGCTGGAATGCCTTCCATTCCATAGATTTCAATTTCTATGTTTGATCGGTTTGGAAGAGAGTTCGGCACTTTGTCTATTGCTTCTTTGTGAACTTGCATACAGTGTATTGATAACCCTGGACCCGTGTATAGTTTTTTATGACAAATATGACACTTAAAATGTTTGGCCTTTTGATGTTGTATAAGAATCTTTTCGTCGTCAAACTCCCGGTTGCAGTACCTAGATCTAGTTAAGGAAATGTCTTACCGCTACTATAAATAAAATCGATCAGTGGATAAATATAGCATATTGCTCTCGAGGCCGCCCGAGGAGCAAGCAGCTTTTAAAAGGATACCAACACCATGGTTTGGACATCTTCTTCTTTTTGCGACCCATTTTAATTTATAACACTAAAAACACACAATAACACTACTAGTTTGTATTTACTAATGATTTACAACGAAACAAATAATTCAACGCAAGTGACAATAAAAATGGCTGACTTCTTTCTTTAATCAGCAACAACGCATTTGGAAGTCAGTAGTGGGGAGATAGTTGCTCCTACATGGCACTTATGCGTGTGGCAGCACGTACGCATGCGAATTTTTCAAAAAAAATCAAAATTTACGTAATATTTATCAAAAGTTACATTCAAAACATATTAAGTAGATCAATAACAATAATTCATATAATCGTAATAAATAAAACAGTAAATTATTAATTAATTATTGTCAAAATACTATAAAACATTAATTTTGCAACATGTAATCAAACATTAGATTAGAAAGGAATTAAATAAATTAGTTTTCTAAGTGTTTTATTTATAAAATAATAAAATTTAATAATAATATTTTCTTTTACTGCTGCCATCTAGCAGTAAAAGTATTCTATATTATTCAAGTAGTTCACTAGATGTCTATCCATGTCCACTTTAAAGAATTGCGCGGGAAATACAAACAGCAACACATCAATAATAGTAACATACTCATACACCATTTTAATATTAACATATTAAAACTACAATAAACAATAATTGCAAAATACTAAAATATGTTTTTCGTTTGTGTTTCCCGCTTTTGATATCATCGATACTTTCAAAATCCAAATTATCACTCTATTTTTCTTTTATACCGTCATAACAATTTCTAAAAACATATTTTAACGTCAAATATTGAATGCGTTAGACAAATGACGATAAAAATGCATCACGACATAAAAACTGAACGTGCAACACAAAAAATCTAATAAAGGATATCGGCCGAAAGGCCTTTATCGAGCAAAGACGTCGGGTGTTGGGCCGTCGTATGAATACAGACTCGTCTTTAGGCTGTTATTGACAGCTATGGCACGTCACATCACGTTAGCCGCGATAACAGTTGAGAATAGAAAGGGGAAAGGGCCCAGACCCATAACTACTTCTTTGTACTTCAATTCACAATTCCCTTCCGATGGAAGACGAAAATCGGAAATCACTTTTCACATACATAACACATATCAGAACGTTAATATAAATTGCTGATTTCTTATTGTTAAAATAAATATAACTCCTCCTAAAGTTTGTTTATAGTCACTAGATATTTATGGACAGTATTAAAGTAAATAAGAACAGTTTAAAATAAAGTTATAATATTTATTAATTAGATTAATCAACACATTTCAAATCAGTAACAGTTAAATCATGCCAAGTAACATTAACTAAATTAGTAGGTCCAAAACAAGTCGGATTATCAAAACTGGAAAATTTCTTACGATTTGTATTTATAATAATTAGCATTTCTTTTATTTGGCAATTACAAATCCATGGATTCTTAGAAAGCAACAAATTCCTTATTTTACTAAACATTTCTCTACCAAACATCGGATCTAGTTGTTGCAAGGAATTATTGCTGAGACCAACAGAATCAAATTTGTGATTATCCGGAAAAGCTTCAGCGTCAATTTGCCGTATTTCATTGTATCTAAAATCGATGTCTGTGAGTTTTGTCAGGTTTCTGAAAAGTCCAGCTTGAATTTTATTTATTTTATTGAAGATTAAAACAAGCTCAACTAAATTTAAATTATTATCAAATGTACCAGTTTCAAAATTTGTAATTTGGTTATTTTCTACTGTTAATCCTTTTAAAGAACTTAAGTTTTCAAATAAAGTTTTTGGTAAGTGATGAATTTTGTTCTGGCCCAGATTGAGTATGGTTAGTTGTTTCAAATTCTTGAAAATATTTTCTGGAAGTATATTTATATTATTGTTTCTTAGTAGTAATTTTTTGAGAGATAAGAGATTGACAAAAATATTTTCTTGTCCTTTTAAGTCCAAACTATTTCCTTCCATGTTCAGTTCTTGTAAATTCTTCAAGTTTTCGAAGATTTTTTCGTGTAACTTTTCGAGTATAGTGTTATCTAAACCAAGATATTTTAGATTTATATTTGTTTGAAATATTTTACCATCCAAATTGGATATATTATTAAAACTTAATTGTAGGTGTTTTATTTCAGTCAAATTATTAAAAACATCTTCTGCAATAGTTTGTATTTCACATGCTATTAATGCAAGAGTAGTCACTTCCTTATTATTATATTGTGATAATATTTCACTAGTTATTGTATGTAACGGTTTGCCACGAATTATAATTAAATTATTATAATTATCACATTTGTTCCACCCGATAAAAAATAGCAATATTATACAGTTGAATCTTGGACGTAACATTCTTGCAGTTTGATTAAAACGTTTATAAAGAAATTTGTTTGAAATTCTTGTTTATATAGTGAATAAAAAAAAATAGCGTGGCCGAGAAAGACGCCTAGGTCATCTTATAGGCATAAATATACCCGTTATCTAGATCTAGATTAAAAATAAAATGTAAGAAAATATATTCGTTTTGTGTAGAAAATAAATTATATCTTGTTTGAATATAATTTAAAAGTGTCATTCCATAAAAAGAATAGAATTTTTTATTAGTGTAGGTAATGAATGATTTTGTAGTTTGAGTATAAGAAAATTCAAAGGTTATTAGCCGAAATGTTTTATTTGGGTATACAATCTTTACATTATGATTGAATTTAATGTATGCAGAAAACTAGTTTTTGTTTCAAATAAAAAAATTTGAGAGAATATTTTCTTTATTATTATAAAAAATACGCATATATTATCAGCACACTTATCGTTTTTGTGCTATTTTAAAATATTTAATTTAAAAAAAAATTGCGACCTACTATATGACGTATAATATATAAATAGTGTCATGATAAAACAAAAACTTATGTCTGAAATTAATTAGCTAATTATCCACGATCAACCGTTCGTAAATAATTTTTGAAAGAAATTCCATAAACAAACTAAATTTTCTGTCACTTATATTAAAGACTTTTCTCTAAATTAATTAAAAAAATGTTGACAGCAGAAAATCTACGACCATTTGTGTCAACAAAACTGCAAAGATTTTTGAAAATGCCTTACGTTTCTAGTTCCTACATTCATTCTAGTAAATATCTTATCAATTCCTTGCAGAGAACCGTAATGTAATAACTGTTCCATATCCTTGGGGATAAGGGTTAAAAAGCCATAAATCCCTACAACAATACGGCGCAGAACATTGATACAAGAATACAACAAAGAGCAGAAGTAATACGTAGGCAGTTACATTGTTACAGAACAAATCACAAGATAGTGTCTTGATTTACAACACGGCGGAAACTTATACTGATTATATTGTTACCTACGAGAACACTGACTGCTATTTTATCGCAACATAAATTAGTTTTCTGTAATTTTGCATTTCTTGAGTTGCAATTATTGTTATAAGAAACAGTGAAAACAATATTAAAAATTAAATTAAAAAACACTAGGTTAGTTTCAAATAATGTAAAGTTTATTTTACAATACGTATTTCAGTCGACTAGACCATCATCAGGTGAACAAGGTATGAATGAATTTGTACATTAGAGTAAGACTTATAAATAGTATACACAAGAATTCTGACACAAGAAGTGGGAGATACATGATTGAAACCACATGTTATAAGTACAATTGGTTTGGGAAAAATACATTTATGACCATAGTTGAAAGAAAATAAGATCAGACCGAAGAGGTAACTATAATTATTTGGATGGAAATGACATTTTAAACCTAGTTGTAAAAAGATCTCCCACTTCTTGTGTATACTATTTATAAGTCTTACTCTAATGTACAAATTCATTCATATCTTGTTCACCTGATGATGGTCTAGTCGACCGAAATACGTATTGTAAAATAAACTTTACATTATTTGAAACTAACCTAGTGTTTTTTAATTTAATTTTATTATAAAATGTTTCAACGAGAACCGACAGTTAAATCTATCGAATTTAGAAAACAATATTATTCGGTTAATAAATATATAAATTAAAACTGGATATTTTACAAGTTTTTTAGTTTGTGAACTGTTTTGAGCTAATAAAAACAATTTTTTGTAATTGTAAAATAGTTAATTAAATAAATAAATAACTAAAATGACAATTTTATGAGGTAGGTATTGAGTCGGCTGACATAAGTTTTACTAAATTAAAATTACTCCTATGGCTTCCCTTTCACTAACATTTTATGAGATTGTAATTTGACGGCAGGTAATTGTGCTTCACGCATATAAATATATCATTTACCGAGATCTGCTGTGGCAGAGTTCCACAGTCAGTAATGGGTAAAAGTCGTAATGATATTTATATATGAAATTATAATTAATTAAATCAATAATCAATCATAATATCATTAGCAGATACAATGGCACCAACAGAATTAAACAAAATTATTGGATTTAAAATATTTCTCATTACCAAAACAATTTGCATTGTAATTAATTTCACATCTGTCTCACCGGGTGCTTCATAGCACGAAACAATTCAATCCATTTCAGTTGAACATCAAACCATATACAATTTATTATCACCAAACCAAAACCTGAAGCTGTGCACACATCCAAACACAGCAAACAAATTTGTAAATTGATCACATTCTGAAAACTGTCAACGAAACTTGAAGGATTAGATGAGAAACAGTGAAGCCCAGGCGGAAGTTTGGTTGAAATCGAAACCGAACGGTTATCGGTAACGGAACGCGTAGAGTTACGGTAATCTTGATCCCTAAACGGATTACAGCATCAAATAACGACGCTTCTCGGCCGCAGAGAGAACGGATTAGCGAGACAGAAACGGGTACGTGGCTGTTGCTGTTGCTGATGTGGTCATATTGGATTTGTTCGATGTGATTAACAAATTATTAGCACCATTTTGGTTTATTGATACTACCGGGTGGAACATCATACCTGTGTACATAGGCGATTAACATGAAAAAACAGTTTTTCTGTGCGCATTGCTCTCCAAATTATTTTAGCCAAACATGCTTCAAATAAATGTTGTAGAGCATAGAATTCTGCATCTAAATCAATAAACAGAATTACATTTACATGCGTTATAACGACAGAAATTAAATAAAAAAATATTAAAAATTACGTTCAAAATATCAAATAGCCATGGAAGTGAAACAAAAATAGATAGATGCTTGACGTTTGACAGATCTCCTGATTTAACACCTAGCGATTTTTTTTATGGGGTCATCTTAAATGTAAAATTTATAAGCAACGCCACCCAAATATTAATTCTTTGAGAGAAGCTATCGTGGATAAGTGCGCCTTAATCACAAATAGGCAGCTCGCTAATGTACGACATTCCTTCTACAATAGACTTGGTTATTGCTTGGCTGAAAATGGAGGTTTATTTGAATATTTATTGTAATAATAAATTGTAGTGATTATTTGATTGAGAGAATTATTGTTTGATATTTGAATTATAATAGATAAGTTATAATTTTTACATGACCAACCCTATAAGAAATAAACGTTTCATTGAAATGTACAATTGTTTATTTATTATTAAATTGTAATCATAGGTATGGAGTTTTTTGTATGAATTTTATTGAATGATTAATTTGTCGGGGGTAAAACATCAAATAGACAGAAAAACGTCAAGCATATATGTATCTATTTTTGTTTCACTTCCATGACTATTTGATATTTTGAACGTAATTTTTAATATTTTTAAATTTAATTTCTGTCGTTACAACGCATGTAAATGTAATTCTGTTTACTGATTTAGATGCAGAATTTTATGCTCTACAACATTTATTTGAAGCATTTTTGGCTAAAATAATTTGGGGAGCAATGCGCACGGAAAAACTGTTTTTTTAATATTAATCGCCTATGTACACAGGTATGATGTTCCACCCGGTATATATTCTGCTAATATGTTAGTCTAATAATTAGTATTTTTGAAAGTAAATTTTTAACAATAGAGAAAACTTTGGATCTGTGAACATTGGAATTCGAAGATCCCAAATTCTAATTTTTCACTCTAAAAAATTGTTTGTCGCCTGTGATCACCTACTCCATAAAAAGGTAAATGCTGCGCTGCTATTGGTAATTTTTTTATCCGATCGTATCAAGTATGTATAAAAGGAATTATGACTGTAGATGAAGCGAGGATTGTTTGGCAAAGATTAATTTGCAAGATGGATGTACAATATGAAAACTAAAAACTAATCTTGTTGCAAATAAATCAGTAAGATTAATGACAATCATTGATTATTTCTGAACCATTTACTTGAAATACAAAATGAGGTAGAAGATCAAAAGTTCATAAGAAATTGAAAAGTTCCATATAGGGCCATTTGGTAAGTTGTGCGTAACACTGACACAGTGGCACCAACTGATATACCTCCCTATTCGCTATTCCTATTTTCCTCTAGTCTCTCACTCACTCTAAACCCATATCAAACGTGGGCTGACGCAGCCAGAACTTTATAAATGACAAGGAACTTGGCAACCATAAAATTTCCATCTGCTGCTGCTCTTACGTCACGTGACAGATGACGTCACCGTCAAGCTTATTTATTGCAATGAAAATGGAACTATTTCCAATGTGAAGTCATTCACAATCGAAAGTTACGACTTAAATTGAATTCTCGCGTATTTGAAATTGAAATTTGATGAAACTGTTATAAGCTGCCATCGGGAGTAATTGTTTGACAAGTTCAACTTGCCTGCATTCTTGCAAACTAATATTCTGCGAGGGAAATAGCTGCATGGCAATGTACTGTACCGTAAAAATCAACATCTCAAAGCTCCTAACTATCATCTGACAGTTACAAGTACAAATACTGGCAGAGGGCCACAGGCCCGACGAGAGGGGAGGGTAGGTGGGGTAAAATACCCAGGGCCCGTGGAATTCAAAGGGCCCGGATGTGATGCTATTTTATAAATTGCTTTTAATTTTCTGCTATTTCACCAATTTTTTATATTCTTTACTAAAACATGTATAACGAAATGTCTGATACACGTTTTCTACAATTTATTACATTGTATAAAGTACTAAATGACCAAATGCTTGATGAAGGGCCGGCCCCAGTTGCAAATTTTAAATAAATTTATACACTATTCAAAAGTACATTATTACATTGTTGCATTTTTGTTTTTTTCTACTTCATTGTATATTTGTATTTTGGTATCCCCTGCATTTATCGAATATGCAACTAGATATTAGATAGTCATACAGTGAGTATACAATACACATCGCTGCACCAATTAACTCAGAATTTTGTATTTAATTTTATTTATATTGTTATAACTTTATTTAGATATTAATAATTCTTATTGTTGTCATACATATATTTATAAATACATGTTTTTTGGTATCTTATATTTAATTAATAAATATTCAAAGTTAAAGGAGGCCAGAATTTTTTTTCCAGGGGCCCGCTTTTTCTTTTGGCGCCCCTGGAAGGCCCTAATTACATTATCCCTACTCACAAGTACTTCGGTCTTTACTTTTTGACCGCTATCAAATTCCCTAACTAATATCTGACAGTTACACATTACGTTACAAGTACAAATACTGGCAAAAGACACAAGTACTTCGATGGGGTAGGTGGCTCAGTGGTATCGAGTCGGCCTGTGGATCTTGAGAACCCTGGTTCGATCTCCACAGCCGACAAACAATTTTCACCAATTTAAAAAATCTACCCCTGTGGCTCCTCCTCCACTAATATCTTTGGAGGCCGTGATTTGACGGCTGGTAACCGCACTTCACGCGAAAAAAATATATCACTTACCGAGATCTGCTTAGGCAGAGTACCACACCCAGTGATGGGTAAAAGGCGTGATGATATATTTTATTTATTTATTTACAAGTACTTCGGTCTTTTTGCGGTGGCGCGGTGGCCGAGCGTGTTAAGGCACATCTCTTAGCATACTGTGACGTCACCCGAACCAAGGTTCGTCGGTTCGAATCCGTCTGCCGACAATGTGTGATTTGTCGTAAAATATAAAAATACAGTTTCATGTATTTATCACACTCGGGCGCTATAAACTAGTCACTTATACGCCTTAAATAATCTGACTAAAGAAACCGGCAGTACGGCAGTGTAAAAACTGCGGCTCGGTGTGCCCGGCCCCTATGTTCCGACATTGGAATTAGACTCATTATTATTACTTCGGTCTTTACTTTTTGACCGCTAACAAATTCCCTAACTAATATCTGACAGTTACACATTACGTTACAAGTACAAATACTGGCAGAAGGACCTAATTACATTATTCCTACACACAAGTACTTCGGTCTTTACTTTTTGACCGCTAATAAATTCCTTAACTATTATCTGACAGTTACACATTACATAATTCATTTGTCCAATATAACATTTTACATTATTTCAAGTTGAATTAATATTCAAAACTCTATTTGAATGTAACATTGTAGAATACACTAGCGTTCTATACAGTACATGTATTAATTAATTACCTGCCTAAATCATTGTCCGAACTGGTTACAAACAGTCCACCATCTTAGTTTATCGTTCGCGTCAGTTCTATCAGTCGGTGTGTAGTACTTGTGTGATTTTTATTTATTTAATGGCGTAAATACTCGCGTTTCGGTCTTGTAAATATGTAAACTCGCAATATAAGATGTTGCTGGACGTTTTGGTGTGTGTAACTTGTGTTGTTCAGTGAATGTTTTGACCGAGGGTTTGTTTGTTACGGCAGTGACAGTGTCGGTGTCCCAGTGAAGTGCTTCTGTGTGCCCCGACGTCTTGTTGCTGTGCTTGGACATCGAGGAGAAGCTGTCGTCCATGGTGTCTACATCGGTGAGTTACATACATAGTATTATAGTCAAACCTACTGAACATTACGCTATATTCCATCAAATGAGGTACCAGGAACGTTTCAAAGATGAATCTTCGTTAAACTTTCTTATTTAGGTCTAGGTATCTATTTCGCTTCAACCAATTGATTTGATTCACTTGAAATATTTAGTCCATGCAACAAACCTTCAATTATATTCATTTATTTATTTCTAAGTTGTCCAGGCAATGTTCCATCTTCAATTTCACCAACATATACCTGTTTCACCAGATTTTTATTCGACATACGTTACACATGACTAAAGCATCTCAACTAAAATTAATATTAAATGTTTACTGCAGTTTTTTGGAATGAAATACAGTAATTATTAGTCCGGCAGAACGGTGGTGTCGAATCATATTCAAGCTAAAAACTATATGAACTACCACTTTGAGCCTCGGTGAGTCTGGACCCTATACTGTAATTATGATTAAGTTCCTGTTGTACAGAGTAACATAAATAAATAAATAACTTTGGGCGTAGGTGGCTCAGTGGTATCGAGGCGCACTGTGGAATTGAGAAGCTGGGTTCGATTTCCACAGACGACAAACAATTTTCACCACGTTAAAACTATTCCTGTGGCTCCCCCTCCACTTACATGTTCAAGGGCTGTAGTTTGACGGCTAGTAGCCGCACTTCACGTGAAGAAATTTATCACTCACCTAGATCTGCTACAGCAGATTGCCACACTCAGTAATGGGTACAAGGCGTGATGATATATTTTTATTTGACTTTGAATTCTGTGGTCACTTTTAAATAATACAGGGTGGCGACTAACCTGGAAAACCGGGAAAAGTCAGGGAATTTTATATTTCTGGAAAAGTCAGGGAAAAGTCAGGGAATTTTATTCCATGTCAGGGAAAAAAGTTTTTTGTTCTTTAAATTTTTTAATTTAATTTTAGAAAAATAACTACAAACTTTTATTTCAAAATGTATTTAGTTATTTTTAGATTTTATTGGCAGAATACCCTTTATTAGATAGATAGTATACCTTTATTGGCAACAAATACCCTTTATTGCTTCTTAAGAGTGAGAACCGCCATCTATGAAAATATAACCGAAGGATGTTTACTAATTGAAAACTGTTTTGTTTTGTCTAACGTTTCTACCGCGATATGTTTTTTCTGTATGCAATATTTAAGGTTGTGTCTTTGCCTGTTTAGAAACACAAATTGATTTTGCTTTTACTATAAATTTAATAAAAAGAAACAATTATATTACAATATATGATATAATATATGAAATGTAACCATAAATTCATAAATAAGTCAATATTCTAGAAGTCAGGGAATTTTTTTACTTAGTCAGGGAAAAGGCAGGGAATTTATTAATATTACTAGAATCGCCACCCTGTAATAAATAAATATATCATCATACCTTTTACCCATAACTAGATGTGGCATTTTGTTTTATAAATTTTATGAATATTGTTCGGTTACCAGTCGTCAAATCACGTCCTCCCTCAAAGATATTAGCAGAGGGGGAGCTAGAACGATAATTAAAAATAAATAAATATATCATCACGTCTTTTATACATTACTGTGTGTGTCACTCTGTCGTAGCAGATCTCGATGATATATTCATGCGGGTGAAGTACGGTTACCAGCCGTCAAATCATGATTCTCAAAGATGTTAATTTTGGGGAGGCTATAGGAGTAGTTTTAATATAAGAAAATTGTTTGTCGAACTTTGCTCCTCAAATAATAATACAGTCGTCACTATTTTTCCCATGTAGATATAAAATATAATAACGTGCGTGAATTGCTGTCCTTTATAAAATTTAAGGTGTCCTACAATACTTAGTTTTCATGTTCAATTTTTATTTCACGAAAATGTAATAATATTTCATGAATAATTGCTGCAATAAGTTAGATATAATACGCTTACCGAAAGCATAAATGTGATAATTTACGATATGTAGTCACGTTCTATTCGTTCTCACGTTAAGAAACGAAAAATTAGATTAAAACAGAAGAGAGAAAATTATTCAAATATACATGAGTGGGAAAGGAAACCCGCTGCGGTTAATGCCTGCCTACGACTGGAATTAAATTCAATAAAAATGTCCAGAATACACGTGGAATTGCAGTATTATGTTTCACTTAACGTGACTTTCTCTGGGATATGTTACGTTATGTTACGTTACGGCAGCGCTACGGATACGGTGATGAAATTGCATCGCTGTTTGAATAATTTTATCGCTGGATTATCACTTGGGATTTGGACCTGAATTTTGAGTCTTTCAATTTGTTTTACTTTGCAAATGGCGACATATATTCATGGGAGAAGGCAAGATGGGTAATTAATTTAAAGCTCTTTTTATATTACCTCTCGTATCAGGTAATGCAACCTGAAATTCTAGAAAAATTGGTTTTTCATATTTATTTGTAACATTTGCAATATAATTTTTTTGATTAAATATCTTTAGGACACTTCAGCAACGAGGCTATTATTGTTCTTGGTACAATATATTTTACATTTATATGCGATGTTTTATTTGTATATTATGTAAATAATCTAGTATGTGTTTTATTGTGGTTGCTGCGAGGATCTCTTTTAGTGTTTGCGATATTTTTATGTCCATAAGTCGTATAGTTTTTGAGATAATGGTCAAAAACTGTACGAGGAAAAAAAATTGGCGAAAATTTTTCAAAAAAATAAAAATCGCTAAAAACTTGCCTCGAGGTCAATTGAAACACGGGGTATTCATGCTTTCAGACCGCTTCTCAATATCTTGCTTAGTTTTTGAATTATAGCCTCGGGAAAGTTGAAAATCTGATTTTGAAAATTGTTTGAAAACAGCAAATCTTCTAGGGGTTATAGCTCAAAAACTAAGCAAGATATTGATATGCGGTCTGAAAGAGTGAATTCCCCGTGTCCGAATTGACTTGTATACAAATTTTTAGCTCATTTTAAGCAAATTACCTTTCTTGAAATTTTTTAATTATTTTCCAAGGGGTACCCCTTGGGCTTTTTATGATTTTTAAACAAATTGCTCTAAAACTATTTCTCGTACGAATAATTTAACGAATTTTTACATACATATGTATTTCGATGTGCTGAATCCAATGGTGCAATGTTTATGTCCATAAGTCTTATAATTTTTGAGATAATGGTCAAAAACTGTACGAGGAAAAAAATTGGCGAAAATTTTTCAAAAAAATAAAAATCGCTAAAAACTTGCTTAGAGGTCAATTGAAACACGGGGAATTCATGCTTTCAGACCGCTTCTCAATATCTTGCTTAGTTTTTGAGTTATAGCCTCGGGAAAGTTGAAAATCTCATTTAAAGCAAATTAACTTTTTTGAAATGTTTTCATTTTTTTCCAATGGGTACCCGTTTAGATTTTTATGATTTTTAAACAAATTGCTCTAAAACTATTTCTTGTACGAATAATTTTGATTGTTTTGTCTTTGGTTTTGATATTTGTAACAATCTGTGATAGTGTGTTTGGTTGTTAGTGTTGTCTGACATGTGTCGCATTGTGTTGGGTCAGCCTTCTGTAGGATGTGTTGATGGGATATAATTTTACCACACTCTGAAAGCACGTTCCTTGGTAACCATCCATTACTTAAATCAAATAGGTGTGTCTACAAATTTGACAAGTTGTGAAATAAATTTATGAATGTTTGCAAACTATTCTAAAAGTTTTCCTTTTAATGAAGCGCTTATTTCGTTACTTAAAGCTTCTTATTTATGGTGTAAATTAAAATCAGGAAATTAGAAAAGTTGGTGAAGGGAATGACATGAATTATAGGTGACATCGGAATCGATAAAGTTTTCGATTGCGCTGCGATGTGATATGATGTCCATCAACTTTTACTTTCGTACTAAAATCGCGGACATGTTTATAGTAGTTACTATAAAAACCAAATCGAAATATCGAGCTGCTAAATATTTATTATTACGAAGGAAAATATTATTTGCGTTTTATTACTGTTGGAGATAACTTAGTACATATATTAAGACTGAAATTTTTATTGGAAAAATGATTGTTTTACGATCAGAATGTAAACTTTTCGTTCCTCATTTGTAAGAAGAAATTGGGGCCTTTTATCTCTAGGGAAGAATAGTTATTAATGTAAGTAGAGCAGACTATTACGAGAAATTAAATGCCGTTGAGTGCAACTTCATGTCTAATTTAATTTTTGACATATAGCTTCGGAAAAGTCGAAAATCTGATGTGGTATATTTGTCAAAGACTATATATTAAAAATAGAGATGGGCGAATATCATCCGCGAATAGTCGAATGCCGCGAATATTGACATTATTCGATATTCGAGATTTTCGAATATTAACGTCAGTATAGCGAACATTCGAATACCTCGAATATCGCGCCATATGTTGACCTCAATTTTTGACTATGTTTTTCTTTATCATTTGTGCATAAACTTAAAGCTATTACAATACTTTGAAGTTATTAATAACAAAGATATTTTGTTTCAAAACCATGAAGACGTACCATATTTCAAATTTCAATCCGTACGTTTCACCTTAAATTTGATGTTTTCATCTTTTTCTTTTTTGTTTTAATTTTATTTTATCTTAACAACTTCATTCAAATAATGAAAAGGACATAATTAAATAATTATTAATAATAAATAAATAAACTTTTAGGAGTATTCGAGTACCTCGAATATTCGAGATCTGATTAATATTCGTATTCGATATTCGAATTCGAGAAATTTGATATTCGCCCATCTCTAATTAAAAACTAAACAAGCTACGGTCAAATAAATATTGTTTCTTTAAAATAATGTGTAGAGACCGAAATACTTCTCATTTAAAAGAGAATAAAAGAAAGCTTGTCAGTCTTGAGAATATGAATGAAAGCTGCGATTTAACAAACAGAAAATCAAAAAGTGAGTCGAAGTGAAATCTGTTCTTTCCTTACTTTACATAATCTTACATAATGGGCCATCAGTCAAGTCAGAGCAGCCCCGAATATTCAACTTGCCAAATAATAAATTTCCCAAGCCTCTGTAAGCTTCATTCTGCTTCTACGCCAATGGTGGCGGGAAACATCTGTTGCGAGATTATTTCCAACGATTTTTTTGTCGTCGCGTACACAAATGACATATTTCATCAGCCTTATTACGTTTACATTTACTAAAACTTTGTTTCAGGTTTTTTAAGTGAATTTTGATTTAATGTGTTTTTGAAGCGGTTTTTTATGCGTGTAATTAGAAAAATATCGTGTTTTATGAATAAAAATATAAAAGTTAGAATATTGTTTAATCTTTAATTCCATTGCAGAAAGCAAAATTTAAATAAAACTTTCACCCTCAATTACACCAATCAATAACAATCATACACATATGTTTAATTTTACATACAAGTCTAGCACAAAATATAAATAAATAAATAAATATATCATCACGCCTTTTACCGATTACTGGGTGTGGCACTCTGCCTAAGCAGATCTCGGTAAGTCATATATTTTTTCAAGTGAAGTACGGTTACCAGCCGTCAAATAACGGCCCCCAAAGATGTTAGTGGAGGGGAAACCACAGGGGTAGATTTAAATTGGTGAAAATTGTTTGTCCACTGTGAGGATCGTACCAGGGTTCTCAAGATCCACAGGCCGACTCGATACCACTGAGCCACCTACCCCATAAATTGCGAAAAATGGTGGAGTCGCCACTAATTTGATTTTGTTTCACCAAAATCTTAGTTATTTGTAATATCGTCCTGTTGAACACATTTCTAGTATTCAACAATGTTGTTGGATATTTAGACAATTTGTATCCATCGTTCACGAATTACGTGAGCTGTGACTCCTCGAGCATTGAACAGTTGAAGCTCGGTGTGAGTCTGTGAGTTGTTGATTTCGTCTGTGTCTCTGCTCCGCATTTTGTTTCGCATTATGGGGAACGAAAAACGAGGAAGAAGGAGAGAAACGCGAATGGAACAGAACAACAAGATCACGGGTTAGATGCGCTCGCATTTGTCTTGTTGAATGTCGACTGTCGACTGTCGGATGTCTTGTGATGGTTCTAGCGTCGAACATTGAGGTGTTTACTTACTGATTACTTGTTGTCTAGAAGTAATTAGAGATAAAAGTATAGAATTTCGTTGCTTTTAGCATTGACCAGTGAAGGGTGTTGGTCTACAATTGTTGCTTTTATGTCATCAAATAACGTTTGAAAAAAAACCTGTTTTTTTAACTGATCATTGATTGAAAAAGACAAGTGAAATATTTCTTCACGTGAAGTGCCATCAAATCACGGCCCCCAAAGATGTTAGTGGAGGGAAAGCTACAGGGGTAGTTTTTACGTTGTGAAAATTGTTTGTCGCCTGTAGGAATCGAACCCGGGTTCTCATTTTCATCTACTCCATATGTATAAATATTTACCGGGAGTTTTTCTAATCAGTAAACATAGGGATATATCATTACCATAGTTATAGTTAAAAAGTTTGACACCAATACATTAGAGCGTTTATTTTAAAAGTAAACATAGGGAAAATAACATTTTCAGCAATGCCTAAACGATTATAAAATGAATTTATAGCATTATTTATTTGCTCTGGAGGAATCTCATGCGATGCAACACTAATTCTACGTTTTAATTGTTCTACACTCATTCTACCACCATTATAAAATTTACTTTTTAAGTGGCCCCAAAGAAAAAAATCGTTTGGCGCAAGATCTGGTTACCTTGCAGGCCACTCCACTTCTGCACCTCGTCCTATCCATCGTTGGGGGAATATCCGGTGCAGATAATTTCGTATATTTTGTTGGAACCACACTTCCTCAATATTACTCTCTCTTGTAACAACTCTAAATAATTTTCCCCATTTAAATTTCCATTTATATAAAAACGCCCCACTATTTGATCCCCTATTAACCCGGTCTGATTTTGAAAGAGGACAGTTTTATTACTTTGACAACTATAGATGACAGCAATGTTATTTTTCCTATGTTTACTTTTAAAATAAACGCTCTAATGCATTGCTGTCAAACTTTGTAACTGTAACTATGGTAATGGCATATCCTTAGTTTACTGATAAAAAAAACTCCCGGTATAAATGATGGTTATTATAAATAAGAATGTGTAACCAAGGAAATGTTTTCCGATAACAAATTACAATTCGTTTTTTTATCGGCGGCATTTTGTAATCATGTTTTTGATTTGTTTAGAACAACCCACTAAAGTAGCTGAATTTTTGTCTAGTTATATAGAAAAAAGTTTGACTTTCGGGGGTTGAATTGTGCGTATAAATGTCAACGTTGTTTAAACAAAGAACCATCACAAGTTCATGTGATTCTGCTGGTGACCAGTAAAGTGATTTGTCGGAGCGAAACCGCAGCAGTAACAGCAGTTGCTGCTGCTGAACTAAACCGATGAAATGTTTCACCCTTTCGTCCTGGAGCCGCGCGCTGAGCTCACATTTGCCTCCAAATCGCCGTATCCATCTCACTTTACGCCAATTCACAAAACACTTTCTTGCATTTCTGTCATTATCCATTCGTTCCGCGGTACTAAACACCAGAGTCGAGTTTCACACTACGGATATTCAATCTTGATTCTTGAGATTTTGAAACGTAATTTATTTATTTTTATTCAAACCTACAAATCTATATTTCTGTTACAATTGCTACGTTGCACAACAGGAAATTAATCTCAAATTAGAAGAGATATTTAAAGAATATTTTTTCCTCAAAATTGTTGAGCTCAAATGATAAAAAGAAAAATGTAAATAGATACTGTTTTTTTTATTACCACTATTCATTCGTTCCGTTTTTGAGAAATTAAATCAACCTGGATTTGAAAACTCTGGTTCGATTCCTACAGCCAATAAACAATTTTCACCACATAAAAATTACTTCTGTAGCTCGCTATCAATAAACATCTTTAGGGGCAGTAATTTGATGGACGGTAACCGCACTTACTTACGGCTGAGTGCCACACTCAGTAATGGGTAAAATTAGTTATGATATATGTATTTTCTTATAATATCAATAATATTTTGTTCAGTTTTAATTAAGCACATGATCTTTTTGAATTAAAAAATGAACCCTTAATCAGCAAACTAATATCTAATAATAATACTAGAATTTATCTTTGACTAAAACCGCCTTAAAACGTCAATATTAACTATTTAGTTTTGACTCTAAAAACTATGAACATTTTTCCAAATAAAAGAACCACTTCTCCTGAAGTTTGGTCGTTCACCGTTTAAGAAAACATCGCCATGTATATTTAAAACTTCGTTCTATTAGTGTTGTATGTAGGATTGTATTGCATTACGATTCGTAAGGAGCAGCACACCGCGGCTGGTTTTAACGATTGAAACTTTTCGACTGGCAGATTTTCTGGTAATTATTCATTCATGAAGTTTTGCTTTTAGATGAGTGTTTTGCTAATTTGTGGGTAATGAAGCCCGTATTTCACTGAATTTATTTTACATAAGTTTCGCACACATTTACTATATATCTATCAAGTGCGTGTGCTAAGTGCTAACACACTGAGTATAGGCACTGTTTTACCTAATTTACAACTTGTGTTTAATAGACAATTATCTACTAACGCACAACTATTATCACATTAAATCTATTCATGCATGTAAGGTAATATTATTATACCAGTATTCAATTAATTATTATTTTAATAAGAGGGTAGCTACTGCAAATTTCTGTTAGAGGGTGATTGCTAAAAATTTAATTGTTCTACTACTGCTCTGAAAAGTTGACAATTAAAAAATAACTTTGTTGCGCGTTTCCAATGGCAACACACGAAATAGTTATTTGTGTATTAAGAGCGTAAAGTGATTCTTTGAACTGAAGGCGAGAGCTGCAATAGTGTAAGAGGAACAAAGACACTTTACGCTCGTGATACACACATATTTTTTTTATGATTGCATCTTAAAATTATTAAAAAAACGTATGCGTACTGAAAATAAATTGTTCTGTTAACTGTCAATATGACAAGTTTCTGTTTTGTTTGTATCCCTGGTAACTATTGAAATATGCGCGCATTTAATATCTTTTTCGCGCGTTGCCATTAGAAACGCGCACATTTAACGTCTTTTTCACGTGTTGCCATTGGAGACGCTCAAAAAAGATATTTTTTTTGTTCCACAGAAAACGTCAACTTTACGATGACAAATGAGAGCGTAATTGTCAACTTTTCATAGCAATCGTAGAAAAAAGATAATAGATGCGCGCTTACTTCAATAGTTACCAGGGATACAGTAATATACTATTATAATAACAATAATATTTCGTCAGGTGCTAACTACAAACCCAATTAAGTGCATGATTATAATTAGTAATAAACTTAAAAAATAAAGTGAGAAACTTATAACCACATAATAAGTGAAGTGAATAAAAGTACTTCTTCATTGAATTCATTGTTCCATATCAGAGTGAAATTCCCAACAATTTCTAAATTCCGGTAATAAACGTCTTCCCTGGTCGTTATCTCTTGACTTATCCCACAAGTCTCGATAAACTCGCGAAGGGCGCAGAACTGAAGACAATGAAATGCAGTAATAAAATTAGCGGGCGCTGCAAAACAAGCGGCTACCGACTGCTGCTGGCTGCAACGTCATTAATTCGGTTAATGAACAGAGTAGCCGTCGACACAAATAAAAACAAAATAAAAACACCATTCGTGCATCTAGTAGTGGCCATTGCGAACGAACAAATGAGTGGTTAATGGCGCAAATCATTACAAATACGCGTGGAGGACGAGCATGTGTGAATTACGCACTTCCCAAAACGACCTGGAGAAATTTTATACTATATCTAGTGTCCCCAAAAACACAGCTCAGAATGACATCTAGAATCCAAATTTTAAAAAATGGACAGTGTACCATTTAAAACAACAAAATTGAGGTCACTTGATTGATATACAGGGTGTTTTACAACTTAGAACAAAAAATTAAAGGGTATATTCTGTACGACGTGCTGATCATGAAACAAAAATTTATTTTTTTTAAATCGCAAATCTATTTTCCATGGTTCCCAGTCCAAAATTTTTCGTTGCCACTGCCACTGCGTGGATGATTATGTTAAAGTTATTAATTAAATAAAATTCTATTATAAATAACTGCTAATAATTGAATTGTGTAATTATTCTTTCGTAGTTGATACCTACTTCATTGTTTGTGTTTAATAGGAAAGCGAATTCAGTGCAGTACTACAAAAAATGTTTTAGGTTAACAACCCTTAATTTTTCGAATTTAAAAAAAATCTTTTTGTTTCATGATCAGCGCGTCGTACAGAATATACCCTTTAATTTTTTGTTCTAAGTTGTGAAACAACCTGTATTTATTCAATTTAAAAATATTTATAAATAATTTATTTGTCAAATATAACATTTTACATTATTTCAAGTTAAATTACCAATATATTAATATTCAAAACTCGATTTGAATGTAACATTGTAGAATACACTAGCGTTCTATACAGTATACAGTACATGTATTAATTAATTACCTGCCTAAATCATTGTCCGAACTGGTTACAAACAGTCCACCATCTTAGTTTATCGTTCGCGTCAGTTCTATCAGTCGGTGTGTAGTACTTGTGTGATTTTTATTTATTTTATGGCGTAACTACACGTGTTTCGGTTTTGTAAATATGTAAACTCGCGATATAAGATGTTGCTGGACGTTTTGGTGTGTGTAACTTGTGTTGTGATGAATGTGTTGTTCAGTGAATGTTTTGACCGAGGGTTTGTTTGTTACGGCAGTGACAGTGTCGGTGTCCCAGTGAAGTGCTTCTGTGTGCCCCGGCGTCTTGTTGCTGTGCTTGGACATCGAGGAGAAGCTGTCGTCCATAGTGTCTACATCGGTGAGTTTTTTTTCCCCCTGATAAAGTTAACAAACTTTTGCATTCCTCAACATGCTTTCCACATGCCCAAGCCATCTCGACTGACATATACTTACTCTTCAACTAACATTCTCTCTGATGTGACACTTGTCTGACACGAATACTAACACTGTTTGGGGTTGAAATGTGGTAGGAAGGGTTGATACAGTACAGGCCCAATGTTTGCATGTGTGGTGGTCGGGATACTCATGAAGTACCTGTAAGTAGGTCCATTGGAGCGTGTAATGGATTTGCACAGTTCGGTTAACAAAACTAATTTGCTGAGACAGAACTCAGTGGAGCGGAACACATATATTCCGCACGCGACATGTGTGTGCCGCTCGCGAAATTCTGCTGCACTTTTCCAAAAAACTTTATTTCCATTTGAAATTTGCGAACGAGGCGAAATACGTGCATAATGACTGATTTTGTTCAATGACAGGTAATAATTGTTCTAATGAATTAAATGGAAATTTGTGTGACGGCCAAACATGCGGCAATTGCAGTTTTCATAATTCGAGTAATTGGACACGTTTAAAAACTGTTAACATAAATGTTTACGTGTTTTCATTAAATATGCACATTGTTAGGATTGTCACCGTTTTATGCAAATTTGTAACATTTTAAATTCTGCATTGTCGTATTCATTTTATTTAACTTGATTACAGACAAACTAACAGCAAGTCAATCGCACGCATTTTCCGTTCAGCCGTATATTATCGGAAGCTGTTGAAGCTTATATTTATTTATTAAAAAAAAAAAAAACAAAGACAAAATTAATTGTCTTTAAATGCTCACTTGGTGAAACTAAGTTTAATAATAAAATAACAAACTAAACACTTGTCTAAGTCTCACAAAATTCAGCCTCCAAGTCACCTTATGAGGGCATCGTCAGAGGCTGGCCAGCACAGTTGGTAACCATAGACGCGTTTCGCTCTATTAGTGCTCATCAGTATGGTATAACCTAGGTGAAGAAGTGGGTTATACCATACTGATGAGCTCTAATTAGAGCGAAACGCGTCTATGGTTACCAACTGTGCTGGCCAGCCTCTGACGATGCCCTCATAAGGTGACTTGGAGGCTGAATTTTGTGAGACTTAGACAAGTGTTTAGTTTGTTATTTTATTATTTATTTATTTATTAATCTGACTCAGTACAACAGGAACTTAATCCCAATTACAGTACAGGGTCCGTACTCACCGAGCTGCAGTATAGTAGTTTTATATAATTTTTAGCTTAAGTGAGATTCGAACCTAGGATTTCCGGATTCAAATTCCTTATCGCTATCCACACCACCGTACTAACGGATATATACATACATATAAATTGCATGTTTTGTCTTTATCTCTTTCCGACTGAAAAAGTGTTTTGAAAACTGGTTTGAGCATATGCAAAAGTTTATAAATAATGAAGGAAAATCTTGCGAAAAACAATAAAATCAACTTTATCTGTATTTTATCCATATTTTCCCAACATTTTTGCATCAACCCTCGTATTTAGTAGATCATATACAAACTAAATTAAACTACTACTCGTAATACTAAACAATGTCCATCCCCATCAAATTAGCAAAAATCACCCTGCATTTCCCAACCCTCGTTACATGCAACATTACAACACTGTAACAATATTCGAATGCTCGAGGATCTAGTTTACCCTGGAGTCCAGGATAAACAATAACGAGAAACCAGTGGCGTAGGGGTAGCTCGGAGTGCAGGGGCAGCAGACGAGCAAGGTGTTTGAATGTTCATTAGTTGCCGAATAACATTACAGACGGTCACTAAGAAACTATATAATTGTTGTAGTTAGCTAACAAGTTAGGGTTAATTACTGTTGTTGTTAATTGCGTGGTCAGTTTAATGACATTGTTGAGGGGTAGGAGGGTGATGGGAGAGGGCTAGGGTATCGATGAGACAGGGTTTATGATTATGAAAAACTGATTGTGGCAACAAGCAGTCGTAGCTTTGTAGATAGAAAATCGTTAGAGTCAAATATTAACTATAAAAATATTATTCTGTTTGAGTGGTTTGGATTGCAATACAATACTGAAATTGAAATTAATTTTCTGTTATACAGAGTAATAAATAAATAAATTGATAGAAAAATGATATCTATGTAATTGTTTTCTTTTTATGAAGAAAATTAACAAATATATCATCACATCTTATTCCCATTACTGAGTGTGACACTCTGCCATAGTAAATCTCGGAAAGTAATAGTTATTTACATAAAAAGTCAGGAAAGCGTTCAATTACAGGATGAGTAGATAGATTCATGCCGAGCGATAGCGAGACTTGAAACAGCACTTTACTGACGTGTTACATATAACATTTTACCTGAAACTTATATACAATAATAAATATTTTAAATTAATTTCAATTATAAGAAATATTTGACTTACATATTCATCCAGTATTTTGTGTAGACACTCACGTTTGCTTCATTACCTGCTTAGGCTTTTCGGAGTCCTAAAGGTCCGGCAAATGTTTATTTTCCTAATTATAATTGTTCATTTATTTGTTTAAATTCAAACGTTGTTTGGCTCAAGAAGGTTCAATTCTTAATGTACCGACTTATTTTAAGATGTTTGGATTTTTTTTAATTTTACGATTCGACTTGATAATGAACTGAACCATTTTCCGAAATGTCGTCTATTTTGTGTCAACTTATTAAATAATAATAAATAATATTTTTTCAATCTATTGTAAATCTTTGCTTCGTGTTTTAATTTTATTTCTTGGAAAAAAACTTTCACTTCTCTGGTGTATAAATATAGTATTTTAGCCTTTCGTTTATTCTAGAATAAGGGTTGAACCGGAGGGGGCAGTAACCAAGTCGAATATTCACCCTTCTTATATTTAAACATAAAAACAAAATGTGTCTAAGGCGAAAATTTTCATCAAGCTCTTTTTCCTTCTGTTAACAAAATAAAAATTAAATTCAATTGAATAATAAAATAAAACCGAATGAAAGCGACGGGTAGAGAATGACGCACCAAAGTCGGCCAACCACTCTCATTTCTTTAGAGCACTCATTAGTGAATTCGAACACATCCTCAAGGCACATAACATCTTCTATACAAGGACCCGGGCGGCAAGGCGAGGGGTAAATTCTTGCTTTAGAGCGGACAAAGTGATGAAGGCCCGGAGAGACTTTCGCGACTCGCATTTTGCTCCCCGTAGGCAAATTACTATGTAACTTAGTCAAGTTTAATCTTAGATATCTCCCGGATGCAATTAGGAATATAATTAAAACACTGTGAATTTAAAATGAGCCACTATGTCGCCCTGACATACCCCAAGCGACAGACTACGATTTTGCGACGAATAGTTTGCAGAATTTTCAAATGCATTTTCATAAATTAAACTTTGCGCATTTTACATATACAGGGTGTTTAAACATTATTACAAAAAAATTAAAGGGTATGTACTGAATACAACACAAAAATATTTTTTCCGAAATTCGCTAAAATAATTGCACATTATGCAAATATTTTTCGTGCTACTGGATTAATAGGTTACAGTAATGAATAAAAATTAGTAAACATTAAAAGTAATTCAATTGAAACTGTATAACAGTTCTTTCAATGTTTAATGTGTCCTCATTTTTTTTCTCTAAAATAACACAATATATTGTAATAATTTTGAACATCCGTGTTGTATTCATTATGATTATACAATGAATAAAAAATCAACAGAACAGAAAAGTCACAGTATTAAATTATATTAGACGAAAAGTTGATGTAATATTGTGGAACTATTTAAATGAATTAAATGAAAGTTATTTGCTTTGTCTATAAAAGAATCGCGAGTTGTATGTAAAGAAGGAAGAGTGTAGGCGATCAAATAACGCCTTCGTTCAACAATCTGAAATGGAGACACGGGATCACAAACACTCAATGCTATTCAATCACATGTCCTTTCGGCTTTTATTCTGTCGCTGAACCGAATTTATACAACTAAGACTGAATTGTAGAGAATATCTTTCAGTGGCTCAGTGGTATCGAGTCATCCTGTGGATTTAAAAACTCGGGTTTATTTCCATAACCGATAAACAATTTTTACTAAAAAATCTGCTCTTGTGGTTCCTCCTCTACTAACATCTTTGCGGGGTGTGATTTGACGGTTGGTAACCGCACTTTACACGAAGATTTATATCAGTTACCGAGATCTGCTACGGCAGAATTTCACACTCAGTGAAGAGAAAAAAAATCCAAATATTTTTGTTTACTTTAGCCAGCGGTACATTTGTAGATAAAACTGGGAGGTGGGAGGAGGAGACGGATTGAACCCCATTGTACTCCCCTTCAAAGCTATTCTCTTATTCCAGTGGTTCTTCAATCCTTTAATACAGAGTTATATTTGTTTATTTTATTTAACAATTATTTTGCAATTTCAAGATCTGTAAGATTTCTGCGAAGACCCAAAGTTAAGAATTGTTTGTGTTTATCCGATTGGTACTTTTTACACCAAGCTGCTAGTTCCTGGCCTTCCCGCCAGGACATGGCGGCGTCGATACTGGATTAAACTTCCAATCCTATTTCCATCAAATCAATCTTGTCGGCAGCGGTAGTGCGGCTAGCGGGGAAAGAAGTGGTGAATAACCCTTTTATGTGAGTCCCTATCACCCTCCCACTCTGCAGACGGTGACTTTCAATTCGAACAAGGCGCCCAGGTGGTTTGAATTTCTGATTTCTTATATTCCTATACACCGCTTTCAATAATGAATTTTTATTTTTGATGTTTTTGTCGTTAGGAAAATATTTCTTGTAAAATATGTATAGAATCTATTGTTGTTATCTCCTAGTCTACTAGATAATAAAAAATAATATACAGAATTTATGAAATTAATCTTATAATGATCTTTTTAAAAAAATCTTACAGTTTGATGTCAGTACGGTGGTGTGGATAGCAGGGTTAGAAGATATATATCGATCGATATATATCATGATATTTATTTTGATATATATCGTCATATTTTTGCAATGATATATATCCATTATATAAAAATATCAAATAGTTTTTGAGATATAGCCTTAGGAAATAATTAAAAATATTAAATTGCATAAAATTGTATGAAAATTTGCTTATAAGTCAATTCGGACACGGGGAATTCAACGCCGTTGAGCGCATTTCCATATCTTGTTTAGTTTTTGAGATATAGCCTCCGGAAAAGTGAAATTTTTCGAATTTTTAAGTTTTTCTACTTTTCCGAGGCTATATCTCAAAAACTAAATGTGATATGACAACGCGCTCAACGGCATTAATTTTCTCGTGCTTAAGTTAACTTATAAACATAGTTTCAGCGATATTTATTTTTTTTTCAATTTTCCGCCAAAAAAATCGCAAAAAGCGGTTTTTTAACATTTTCTCGAAACCCAGAAGTCATATGCATTTGAAGATTGCACCACTGGATTCAGTGGGTCAAAATACATATGTATGTAAATTTTCGTTTTAATAATCCTACGATTAAGGATTTTTGGGAAAATTGAATTAAAATCTGAAAAAACCAAAGGGGTACCCCTTAGGAAATAATTAAAAATATTAAATTGCATAAAATTGTATGAAAATTTGCTTACAAGTCAATTCGGACACGGGGAATTCAACGCCGTTGAGCGCATTTCCATATCTTGTTTAGTTTTTGAGATATAGCCTCCGGAAAAGTGAAATTTTTCGAATTTTTCAGTTTTTCTACTTTTCCGAGGCTATATCTCAAAAACTAAATGTGATATGACAACGCGCTCAACGGCATTAATTTTCTCGTGCTTAAGTTAACTTATAAACATAGTTTCAGCGATTTTTATTTTTTTTCAATTTTCCGCCAAAAAAATCGCAAAAAGCGGTTTTTTAACATTTTCTCGAAACCCAGAAGTCATATGCATTTGAAGATTGCACCACTGGATTCAGTGGGTCAAAATACATATGTATGTAAATTTTCGTTTTAATAATCCTACGATTAAGGATTTTTGGGAAAATTGAATTAAAATCTGAAAAAACCAAAGGGGTACCCCTTAGGAAATAATTAAAAATATTAAATTGCATAAAATTGTATGAAAATTTGCTTATAAGTCAATTCGGACATGGGGAATTCAACGCCGTTGAGCGCATTTCCATATCTTGTTTAGTTTTTGAGATATAGCCTCCGGAAAAGTGAAATTTTTTGAATTTTTCAGTTTTTGTAAATGTGTACAAAAACTAAAATTAAAAAATAAATATCCAAAAAGTGATATTTATCTGATATATATCCTATATATCAGATATTTTGATATTTATTATAAATATCATGATATTTACGAACCCTGGTGGATAGCAATACGGAATTCGAATCTTACTCAAGCTAAAAATTATATAAACTATTACACTGTGGCTCGGTGAGTGCGGACCTGTACTGTAATTGGGATTAAGTTCCTGTTGTACAGCAAAACATAAATAAATAAATAAATAAATATATGAAAACGCGAAAATTGCGTTTATTTATAATCAAGTTCTTCTAAATATTTTATACAAGCTATCACCTACAAAATATAAACAAAAGCTTAACAAAAAATGATGTATAATTAAAACAGCCCTCAATTTCTTTTTAAATATAAAACAAAAATAAACATTATTAGCAAAAAACAAAAACATAAAGTACAATTCAGTTCAGAACAATTGTCGAGAATAAGAAAAGGAGAAAACCTTCTTTTCGCAACGCGACATCTGACAAGCGACAGATATAAATTGTCTAGTATGACAGTCGTCCAAGCCGTCAGAAATATCATTTTCTGCACCCTTACCCATGCCTGAGGGTGTAGGACACATCGTGAATAAACTCTTTATTTAAAAACTATTAAAATATTGTACTCGTATTAGTATGTAATATTTACAAATTTGAATAGATTAATTAATAATAGTATAATCAGAATAATTTTATATTAATTATTTTACTAGTAAATTAGTGTTGACAGTAGTTAGTAGATAGTATTTATTTATAACGCTCTTTAAGTTAAAAAAAAAACTAAATGTAGAGCAAGCGGCTATCGCCGCCCTTTTGACTTGCCGCTCGTGTACCCCGCATGCTTTGCACCCCTGGGTCGGAACAGCCCTACACATAAGTATAAGAATTTTTCGAAAATATTATGAATTTTTATTTATTAATACAAACAAAGACAAAATTAATTGTCGGGTCACTTGGTGAATCTAGGTTTAATAAAATATAAAAATATTAAAATAACATTTGTCTAAGTCTCACAAAATTTCAGCCTCCAAGTCGACTTATCAGGTCTTCGTCAGAGGCAGACTTAGACAAGTGTTTTTTAAATATTTGTATATTTTATTTTATTTATTAATTATGTTTTAATATAAAAAAAATTATAAACATATATTTGTCAACAAATATAATACTTGATCAGTTTAGTCTTCTTATCTCTAATCAATATAAATAAACATTACTATTTGTTTACCACATTTAAGATAATTTTATCGCACTTTTATAATTTTCACTACAATAAACAACTCCTTCCCCCAAAAAGGAATTTTTTTGCTAGAAACTTCGACTCGCCAGTCCCAAAATTCATCTAAAGATAATATACCAGGAAAAAATAAAGGATTTAATTCCATAAAAGAAGAACTAATTTGAATTTCGCAACTATATTCCTTTAAATAATTACTTCTTATTTCAGACAGTACGTCAAATGTAAATTTACTATTTTCAAATAAATATTCGCATACCATGAGTCCGTAATTAGTTGATAAAATTACTTTTTGCCACCAACCCTGTCCAACACGAAATACTAAACCAGTGTTTTGTATAATATCATTATGTTTGGCAACGTAATGCTTTTGTAAGGTGTCAGTTACATGATTCCTACAATCTATGTAACAAGCTTTCTGATAAGCACAAAAATAGCATTCGTGTTTTTGAGCCTTTAAATCAGTGTCTGTAAATTTACAGCCGTCAGATCGAAAATCACAAGATCGTATCCAGGTAGGACATCGTGGACATTTCCAATTTCTAATATCAAAACCTTCTTGTTTTGATCTTGGGGTAATAGTCAAATTGCAGTTTGAATTTACACATTTCATATTTTCATCTTGGTTGTCTTCAGGAGTTGTACAAGTAATTTGTTGAACAGTAACAATGAATGAAGTTCCTTTGAATCCACCCAACACATGAAGCAAGCTGTTGATATCTAAAGCGATGGCACTATCTTCTTGGATAGCAAGGCAACCTTGAGGTGCAACACTACCCGGTCTTGTCACTTCAAAATCTTCTCGTTTTATCTTCAAACTATAGTTAAACATTATCGTTTTCGATGGATCTCCAATTAATCTTATTGCATGATAAATCTTTCCAGATGTTACACATACTTTAGTGTGTAATAAGAATAACATTTTAAACGCAGTTAAAAGATAATTCTTCAAACTGTTCTTGGATATATCGTGGGTTAACGTGCAGGAATTCTCTACCACTTGATCGGGGTGTTTGTTACGGCAGTGTTCTAGAAGATTCTCTCTCTTTCCAAGCCAGTCGCATTCGCCTGATTTGATTATTGGACAGAGGTATTGGCGATGCTCGCAGGCCATTTCGTGGAGTTTATCCTAAAAGTAGTAATACAATTTTACCATTTTAATTTGTTAGAATTTTTAGAATTAAAATTTTCAGTCAATACAACAAATTTACAAATATTGGGAATTGTTCAATTTTTCTCTTAGTTGGTTAAACTAAATCAATTGTTACGTGTTTGACGCTAGGAATTTTTACTCCTGTTTGTGTTATTTTTAAATGTAACTTTCTTGTTTGAAACAATTTATATTCTGGCTTTAAAATGAATCGTATCAAGATTCGATACGTCGTCATTAACTCCACTTAATTTAAAAATGTATTAATAAAGCCATGAAATCCAAACTTTAAAGGAATTATTTTATCTTAATCAGGTACTATTTATACAAATTCAACTATTTAAAATATTCACCAATTTTTGTAGGACGACACTACATATGATAAATATAATATTTTTGTATTTTGAGCAGTTAATGTTACCTAGATAAATAGTTATTTGTATATTAAAAGCGTAAAGTAATTCTTTGTTACTCGAGAACGGTAATTGCAGTGAGAGCCGAAGGCGAGAGCTGTAATAATGCAAGAGGGTCGATATAAAATTATACGTTAATACAATCCTGAAACTCGTACAAAATAAAGCGAATGTACAGTCAGATGAACAGTTCAGTATTGTACATATGTTGCTAAGCCAAGAATAGCATCAGGGTATAAGTATTTTACTGAGTAACTACAGTCGCACCAGGCCCCATAAACTTTTTATATATTTGAAAAGTTTTCAAGCAATTTTCTTGTTATTTAAATATATTTTGTAATCTACGTAGAGCATACATTTGCCTGTAAACAAGAATTTTTAACCGTAACATTAATGAGTGTGAATGGAGGGATTTAAAAGTCATTTTTCCAAATGATCGCTAGACGTACTATATCTATTGCAATTTGTAACATCTATACTATTTTCATTTTAAACTGGAGGGATCGGCATAAAACAATTAAATGAAATATGACCCGTTATAATTAGTTTCAGTAGGTTCGCACAGGGTTGTACAGCCCCATTCGCCGGTACGTGTATAATAAAAATAAAAAAAAATACAATATTTAAATAAGTACATTCCTTATTCATACGATACAAGTATAATAAATTAAAAATATTTTATACAAACATAATCTAAACATTTACCTACATTACTCAGTCTGATTCAGTACAGGATATTTAATCTTCTTATTGAGTAACATAACTGCTAATTGGATAATTTAATCCGAATTAGTAATTTTTAAATGCTCAATCATAGGAAAAGAACAAGACCCTTAAAAATGTACCTGTTAAGCAATTTGTGGTAGCCGCACTAATAGATTTCATTGAAGTTATATGGGACAGGGACGTTTAATCGTTTTTTGCCGATCCCTCCAGTTTAAAATGAAAATACTGTACCTGCAAGGAGTCAGAAAACGGTTGAGTAGCATTGCATCCCAGGTCCTGATACTTGCATGGAAAACGAGCATGGCGCGCCAATGCTTCGTACTGCGTCATACGATTAGCAGGAGGCGAAGTCTTTGGATCGTAGCAGTGGCCGCATATTGCCTCACCGGCGTGGGTTAGGTACACTGGACTGCAGGATAAGTAGTCCTCGCAAATACTGCACAGGAGCTCAGACAATGTTTCCGGTGACACGTCCATGATAGTTCTCTGTATTGTCTTATCTCTTCGTTTGTTTAAATTACCTATATTAATTTTCTCATAAATTCAAGGCTATTCTAACCTATTAAAAATATAAAAATTATTATTGAATTTTTGTAGAAAGTATATTACAATAAATACATTGATGAGTTACTGACCTGGGGCAAAAATATATATTTTTGTAAGTAAAATGAAACCCCTGATTAAACACTACACAAATATTTCGCTGAAAACTAACAACTGAGATAATAACTGTCCGTGTGTAAAATTTGTTCACAAGGTCAGAGTGATTCATATTACTAATATAAATGCGCACACTCCTTGTTGATAAACATAGGCGTACTATAATAATTCGTTGAGAGGATAAAACTTTTTGCAAACTTTAAATAAATAAATAATATATCATCACCCCTTTTATCCATTACTGGGTGTGGCACACTGCCTAAGCAGATCTCGCTAAGTGATATATTTATTCGCGTGAAGTGCGGTCCCCCAAAGATATTAGTGAAGTGGGAGCCACAGGGGTAGATTTAAATTGGTGAAAATAAATAAAAGAATAATATTTTTGATATTCCAGTTCGATTCACTTGCACGCGAGGCAAAACGAGACGAGAAATAGAAAATACAGGGTGTTTCAGGACTAGTGTAACAAACTTTAACAGCTTATTCCTGAGGTCATTTTGAACCAAAAATGTCATATGAACATAGGCCCTATTCTTTCTAGTTACCAAAATACAAGAGGTTGAAGTTCTATAAATAACACGAAATTTTCCAATTTTTGTAATCAAGATACTTTCGGAAAACAAAAATGCGCGCAAATAGGGGATGGGAAAGTTGGCTTCTATTTGGATATCTGTCTTGGTATTCTCTGGACGCATAACGGGCATTACCATTACATAATCCATAAATAAAAATCATATCTGCATATTCAGCATTATGAAACAATAATACAATCAAAAGTACAACAATTTTTAATTAAGACAAACAAGGTATGACTTTTCAATAAAATTCTTGTTTTCCGAAAGTATCTTGATTAAAAAAATTTGAAAATGTCGTGTTATTTATAGAACTTTAACCTCTTGTATTTTGGTAACTAGAAGGAATAGGACCTAAGTTTATATGACATTTTTTGCTCAAAATAACCTCAGGAATAAGCTGTTTAAGTTTGTTACACTAGTCCTGAAACACCCTGTATAAATCACATCTTAGATTTTGATTGTCTTTATGGATATCGCTCTCGCATTAAATTTCCTGTATTTCGTCCTGTTCTCGCGCGATAGTATCATGAGTCTTATTAGAATTAAAACTAAACGGATGAGTTGAATTTTTGCTCTCGAGAAAATACAAAATATTAAATGTGTAAAAATTGGTCTATATCTTAAAAACTAAACAAAAAATGAAGATGCGATGAGGTTTTAGAAATTAAAGTTACTGAAAATTTACTGAAAAGTTACTTATAAGTTAAATAATTCATCGGCGTTAAGTACATGTTCTTATCTAGTTTAGTTTTTGAGATATAGTCTCAGGAAAGTAAAAAATCTGATGAGCTAAAATGTGGAATAAATTTCATTACTAAAAAATTTAATTACAAAAATAAGATACAAAAACAAAATCAATTATCATAATGTTGTATATATAGGTATTTATAAAAATGCAAGACTCGCAGAATCTCATGCGAGATTTTCGCTCTCACAGTCTTTATATCGATCTCGTCTCGAATTCGCATTATAATATCATGTCTCTCATTTTTGTTCCCTGGCGAAGCGAGATGTAAAAGTATTATCGTCTTGTCATGCATGCTTTGTCCGTCAATACGGTGGTGTGGATTGCGTTATGACATTCTAATACGGAGATCTCAAGTTCGAATCCCACTCAAGCTAAAGTATACGGCTCGGTGAGTCCGAACCCTGTACTGTAACTGGAATTAAGTAACAAATAAAATAAATAAATAACTATATCATCACGCCTTTTACCCATTACTGAGTGTGGCACTCTGCCTACGCAGATCTCGGTAAGTGGTATATTTCTTCGCGTGAAGTGCGGTTACCAGCCGTCAAATCACTGCCTCCAAAGATATTAGTGGAGGAGGAGCCACAGGGGTAGATTTTTTAAATTGGTGAAAATTGTTTGTCGGCTGTGGGGATTCAACCAGGGTTCTCAAGATCCACCACTGAGCCACCTACCCCATAAAGTAACATAAATAAATAAATAACTAATATATGTTATCTTCTAAAATTTGTGATTCCAAAATCTCTTCGCCAATTTCGATGACACTGCGTCCCTCAGATTCCGTTGTTTACATCAAAATAACAAAGTTTTGTATGCAGAAGCAATAAAATACGTACGTGTGTTGCTCGACAGACAGTTGAAGTTTGGAAGTTTGATAAACTCTTTCTTACAACAAATCTGAGCTCAGAACACTGAACGTCATTTTCCAGACTCGGAAAATGCGTAGCATCTTTGCGTGTACGTCTCTAGAATACCAACATCGCACCTGGAAATGCTGACACTCAAAATGCAAATCAAGTTGAGACGGAAGAAAAGCTGTGATGTGTTGTTGTTTAGATGGGTTTGCTCCGAATAGCTTCGAAAGATTTTACTTTTTGATAAACTTTATTTTGGAATTTGTTTTGGGAGTAATAATTTGAAAGCGGATCATTATTGATGACATGGACAATTTAAACTGTCATTTTGTTTCAGTTTTTTGTGAGCCGGCGAATTATCGATTTAATTTAATATAGTATGTTATGCATTAAGGGAGGGAAACAAGCGATTATTCCCGCGTGTGAAGTTGTCAAACCGAGACGTAAGCGAGGGTCGAAGGCTCGAGCTGAAGTCGAGGTTTGCCAACTTCGCACAAGGGATAATCGCGCCCTCCCGTGAAGCATATCATATTTTTCGTAACAAGTGCACAAAAATTATCGTCTTATCGGGACAAATGCCAAATATGGGTTGCGTAACTAGTTACCTAGGAAACGCCGTAAACAGCAAATAATCGTCTCCAGGGAGAGAAACATCTAACTAGGGAGAGAAACATCCTACCTAAGGAGAGAAACATTATTTAATTAAATAACAATTAACAATCTTTTATCTGTTAAACTGAAGCAATATGACAGTTTGAATTATATGTTTTGTTTTCTATAGGATTCTGTAATTAGCTTTAAATTGAAAATTTTATTTTACGTTTAACTCAATCAATAAACTTCAAGTTATTAAAACCAGTTTTTTATTCTGACCAATTTTCTATTCGCATGTTTGTTCTAAAATTACTATTATCATGTTTCCTATGATCCTTAAAAAAATAAACACTCGGTATAAGGTACTTATCACAGTATTTATGCAGTCTTTACTAAATTTTAAAGTAGGTATACCTGTGAGAAAGAAAAAAACTAACAAAATTCTGATTCTTAACACAATCGTTCAGACTTTTTCCGGCCATTGGTTGGGAACCGATCAGTACGTGATACACATTCCTGAAATAAATACTCCAACCCTGTCGTTGCACACATTTCTCCAGTATAGCCGAAGAAAGACAGATCCGTAACGCTGCAATTTCATACTTATCGACGCCTATATCTAGACTACGCTGTCGTGCAAGTATCCTCAAAGATTTTAATCTTTTTAAACTTCATTTAATGTACTTCATTCTCATGCTGAAGACACAAATTGAACACGAAATATATATAAATTTGAAGCACTATTTATTTTTGCTAAATCACATTTTCAAAATGAATTGTTTTTATGGATATGTTTGGAAGAATAGTATTTATTTATTTTGTTCTTTGCTGATGTATTCCGTCCCCTCCTTAGTATGGAGCTGGTGTTGTATGTGTTCTGTGCACAGTGCATGCAAAGCTTGAAAACGGCAAGTGATGCCTGCGAAATATATAGTACCGTTTACACGGAAACTCGATTTTGTGACCAAGCGATTTTTTACTTTTGGTGCTCGGTGCTTCTAACTATTTTTGCAGCGACGAGGTGTACATTTTCTTGATGGTGGCTGTAAATTTTCTACGTTTATTTAAATAGGGTGATGTGTTAAATACGTGTTTGAAAATATATAGACATAGCTTGCAATGCATTCGACCACGTGAACAACGAATTGTATTCGATAAATAATGTTAATATTGTAGAGTTAAACAAATATATATACCGGCTGTAGTTTTGAAATATGTTAAATGAAACACGATTACATTTTGATGATTGTTGCTTCCCTAATTAAAACTTTATTTATTTATTCTTAGAAAATATTTTCAAAATTAAAAGAGTTTACAACAACTAATAAATAAATAAATATAAATATATCAATAACAACAAAGACAAAATTAATTATCATCCAACACTTGGTGAAACAAGGTTTAATAAAAAATATAAAATAAACACTTGGCTATGTTTCACAAAATTCAGCCTCCAAGTCACCTTATGAGGGCATCGTCAGAGGCTGGCCAGCACAGTTAGTAATCATAGACGCGTTTCGCTCTTATTAGAGCTCATCAGTATGGCATAACTCACTCCTTCACCTAGAACAAAGTTGACGTGAAGAAGCTGGTGACGAAGAACTGTGCTAGCAGAGAATAAGATCTCTAACAAACATGAGAAGTTCTGTGGAACAGGTCATGGCATCTACCGAAAAAAAGGAAAGCTACGCAATAGCAATTTAAATAACAACAAAAACAAAATTAATTGTCATCCAACACCTGTTGAAACAAGGTTTAATAAAAAATATAAAATAAACACTTGGCTATGTTTCACAAAATAAATATATCATCACGCCTTTTACCCATTACTGGGTGTGGCACTCTGCCTAAGCAGATCTCGGTAAATAATATATTTATACACATAAAGTGCTGTTACCAGCAGTCAAATCACGGCCCCCAAAGATATTAGTGAAGGGGGAGCCACAGGGGTAGATTTAAATTGGTGAAAATTGTTTGTCAGCTGTGTGGACCGAACCAGGGTTCTAAAAATCCACAGGACGACTCGATACCACTGAGCCACCTACCCCATTACAACAATTAATTAATACGTTAACAAAACTAAAATTCCAAAATGATATCCTTTTTGCGTCGACAGCAGAGATGTGCGTGTAATCTACTGCAAGTAATCTACGCCATTCTCTACGTGTAAACAATCATGTAGTCTACGTCTTAATTTTTCATGTAAACAATGTAGACTATGTAGACAATGAAAACACCTGTGTTCACTTAAGTCAAATTAGAAATTTTATCCCTAGAACTAGGGAATTTTAAATGTTGTTAGAAATTTTTATTTTTATTCTAGGGATTACATGAAAAAAAATTAGTTGTGCAGGGTAAAACGTTCAAAATTTGTCAACTGGTTACTGTTAAAAATAGCGCCAAAGAAAACTCCGTCTGGTGAGATGGCGCGTTGATCGATTTTAAAAATATGACAGTTCGCCCAAGACCCAAGACAGACATTCGTCTAGTAATGTACGAGCACTTGCTTTATTAGTTTTATTATATAAAGACCGATAATGACCTGAGCTCACGAATACGAATACATGTATTAGTTACAAAGGAATAAATTTAAGTTATGTTGAATTTTACAACTGTCAGATGCATTATCTACATTGTTTACATTTTCTACGTCGCTAGAATTGTCGACGTATTGTCTACGTGTAGATGTAGACAATTAAAGATTACACGTATATGCACATCTCTGATCGACAGTTATAAGTCGGAAAAGTAACAGTTCCAGGTCGCAAAAGTAAAAGTTAAAAATAACTTGTTTTCCAACTTCTTAAAACTCAGAAATAATATATTACTAACTCATTGTAAATAAAATATTTTACATAAATAATTTAACATTTATATTGCATTCTCATGAGCTATATTTCATAGATGTCAGCTCGATTATTGAAGTAACTAATTTGATAAATAGTAAACAGTCATATCTATAAATACTGTTATAAAATTTCTGTCATCATAAAATTTATTGAGTTTTAAACATGAAAATTCTGTATTTAAACGAATAAAATATGAAACATAAATATAGAACAGCATAAAATAGTAATAATAATGCAGTATGTCAATATTGAACTATATTTATTTTATTTGTTTATGAAATAAATCTCAATAAATGTAAAAATTATTACTGTATGATATTAACAACTTATCACTTTTAGTTCATCATTGATATAATTTTGTTATTATACCAGTTTTACTAACGTATATTACAATTCTAAATAATTATTTTAAAATTTAATTTTGTTAAATAAATTTGAAAACATGAAATTAATAAATATATCTTCACGTATCCTACAATTATCAAGTTCATATGAAATAAAAAATATTATTTATATATTTATTTACGCTACATAACACGAATTTAATCCCAATTATAGTACAGGGTCCGGAATCACCGAACCGCAGTGTGGTAGTTTATATACGAGTTTGCTTGAGCGCGACTCGAACTCGGGTCAGAAAAGTTACAGTAATGAATAAAAATTAGTAAACATTAAACAATAAACATTAAAAAGACTGGTACACAACTTTAAGGGAATTGAATAAATTTTAACGTTTCCTAGTTTAATTATTCATTTTTGTAACTTATCAATCCAGTGGCACGAAAAATGTTTGTTTCAAGTAATGTGCAATTATTTTTGGGAAATTCTTAAAAAATATTTTTCATTGTAATCAGTACATACAATAATATATATATATATATATATATATATATATATATATATATATATAT
Source organism: Pterostichus niger (assembly GCA_947425015.1). Taxonomy (NCBI): domain Eukaryota; kingdom Metazoa; phylum Arthropoda; class Insecta; order Coleoptera; family Carabidae; genus Pterostichus; species Pterostichus niger. Next base: position 1,884,262 of record OX380336.1, on the reverse strand, counting down.
AAATATATAACCCTGTATGTATATATTTATTTAACTATATATTTTTTAAGCATTATCATTTAATATATTGCTCTCTGTATTTTACACTTTTACAAAATACATTATTACTGATATGGAAAAAAATATATATTCTAGTTAGTTTTATTATATTTTTTGTGTGTTATTAAATGACATATACATTCAAATTTTTTATTAATTGCAATGAAAAGTTGATTAATCTTTATTTGTGATTGTGGAAATAATTCTAGTTGAAAGTATCCTTAACCTTGGTCTGCAAATAGTTACTTTCAAGCCTTGTTATACAAATAACTATTGTTGGAAAATTTTGAATCTTCATAAAGTTCACAAAAACTCTGAAGGAAATTTAAAGTATACCACGTGGAAATTCAGTAAAATCTAGATTAACTCCAGTTAATAAAGTTTTGGTTTGTTCACAATAAGCCAAGTTTCTGTGTGGTTTATAAATCGTGACGAACCGTCAAATAACTACGCAACGTAACGTAACGTTAAGTTAACGCTTCCCCTTCCACTCACGAGTTACTTTACGCACGATTCAGTGTGAAACAAATCGTACGAATTCGGCAGCGTGAAACTTTTTGAATAGCTCAATTTTGTGAAAGAAGTTTTTGAAATTTATGATTACATTTGGATTGCCCCTCTTTGCGTAAGTTATGTTCCCCATGCGACGCTCATGACTGAATAATATCGCGTATAATTCATTTTGTACCTAAGCGCAAAACGTGTTCTATGAATGTTAAATTATATTCAGTTATTAGGCTGGAGTTATTATTGTATGTGGTTATTATTCTATTTAATAATTACTTTCCTCGCTTGCTGTTCATATGTGCGATATGAAAATGTAGAACGTTTTATTTTATATTGTATTGCATTTAATTATTAAATATTATTTTCATATTCTAACCTTGAAAGTGACATCTTTAAATTATTATAATTAAATGTAATTAATATCTTCTTCTCTTCCTCTCTTCTCGATAACAGTACTGCAATATTTATTACAAGTATTGTAAAGTCTCAATTTTCAGATTGAAATTATTATTGTACAAGTATTGTATTTCTATATTTATAAGTACAATACGATTTTGGTGAAGTAGATGACTCAGTAATTTGAGAACCCGGTTTTAATTCCTGATAAACAATTTTCACCACATGTAAATTACCTCCACTAATATTTTTGGACACCGTGATTTGACGGCAGGTAACCGAATACTTACCAAGATCTGCTACGACAGAGTGCATCACCCACTAATGTGTAATTGGCGTTATGATATACTTATTTTATTTTATAAAACGTGTTTTTTAATAAATTTTGTAGTTTTTTAGTTTTGCAGTAGTTGCGCAAAATATTGTGTACCTCTCGTTCATAAAATGTGTTTATCGTACTTAGAATATCGTCTATCAAACTAAACCTAAAAATACTTGCGTTATTAGAGTTTGTAAATCGATTATAAAATAGTAAAAATAATTGAATACACACGATTATACTTTAAACAATAAAATTTATTTCTGCACTTAAACAATAAATTATAAAATATATTGCGTGTGCGTTTTAGATATAACGAGAAATACGATATAAACGAGTAAGTTTCAAATGAAATTGCGAGAATAAATCTGACCATAAACAGAATTTAATGTGACCAGCTTTGGTTATGTGCAGTACGAGAACAGCGGGTCTATATATTACCAGGCAGCGGCGACTCCACCAGAAATAACAATGCAATATAATGCCGGCCACTTACTTTAATTTTAATGACTTGTTATTTTCAATGCCAGTTAACTTTAATGCCCTGTAGTATAAATCATATTTGATTTTTCAGGGAATATCAGATCGCACTGATCTCATCCATTTTTATATGAAATGTCAGTTGATTTTTATTTGAACGTAAATTAAATCACAAATTCAAACATAAACTCTTTAATAGATAATTTTAGACAAAGTTTTCACTTAAAATCTCCTTCGAGTATTGATTCTTTCTGAATTTTTTTTGAGTGCATTCCAATAACGTAATAATGAGTACAGAGTACTTTATTGAAATGTGAATTTGAGAACCCGAGTTCGATTCCAACAGCTGGCAAACAAGTTTACCTACATTAATACTATCTCTGTGGCTCTCTCTCCACTATTATCTTTGAGGGTCGTGATTTAATTGCTAATAACTGCACTTCACTTGAAAAAATATATCACATACCGAAAGCTGCTACGTTAGAGTGTACCCAAAAATGGGTAAAAGTTATGATGATATACATATTTTTATTTTATTTGAATGAAATACTTGATCGAGGCATGCGTCAAATAATTTTAATTTATCATCCTAACTAGATTTTCACCAAATACAAAAATATATGCTTTTATTAAAAAATAAAAAATTCTCATTGTCACCAGGTCACCAGCTTCTGCCCTCTCTCTTGTAAACGTCATCACCAAATTAAAAAAACAAAAAACTCGGATAAATTCCTGGGCTGCTTGATATCACGATGGAAATTGGGTTGATTTGAATGCGGCGCTAAGATAAAGCAATTTGCTGTGCGTACCTTCCTCATCGCAGGTCGCAGCGGCCATGACAACGATTCCGTAATTGCGTGTCAAAAGCAGAGTCAACTTTGATTCACCTCGTTGAGAGAGGGTGATATCTCTATCTTACTCATGGTGACGTATTTATACTAACGAGTGAATATTGTGTCGTTTAATTACTAGATAAAACGACAAGATGTCTCTGAAGTGTATGTGGGCGAGCTTGGACACAATTTTCGAAAGGTACCCTTTTGAAATTGTGTAATGTATAGTTTTATTTAATGTTCTGTCTTCCTTTATGATTAAAGACTCATTCACCACATAACATAGTCACTGTTTTTGTCTTTATCTCTGTTGAGTAGATTGGACGATTTTCAACTGTTGACACATGTATTATTTTCGTTTTATGTTTATTCACATGTCTCTTTACAGAATTATGTAAAATACATTTTAAAACATAAAGTATATTACTAAATAGTAGGAAATGGTATGTATAGTGTGCTACTATTTTTAGTTTAGTGTATAAACTATTTCAGCTTAAATTGACAAAATGAAGACAAAAGTTTTAAGAAATTAAATTGCTTCAAATTAGCTAAAAGTGTGTTTACAAGTCAATTCGGATACGAGGAATTCAATGCCGTTGAGCATATATTCATATCTTGTTAATTTTTAAGATATAGCCCCCGGAAAAGTTATATTCCTCTTATTGTTTTGTACTTTCCTGAGGCTATATCTCAAAAACTAAACGAGATATGAAAATATGCACAACGGAATTGAATGTTTCGTACTTCAATTAACTTATAAACAAATTTATTTCTCTTCCTCGCTGTATAATATACTATTATGCTCGTAACGTTAGATATGAATGTATAAGTAGTAATAAAATTGAAAAAGTACAACATAAAAAAACTCCCTACCACAAAAGTTAAACAGATTTTCCGTTCGAATAATCGAAATTTCAAGTGTCCACTTCTATTTCATATAGTGTACGGCCCACTAGAAATGTGTCCCATATTGGCAATAAAACGCATGAGTCCTTAAACTACCCTTCTGTTCATTTGATCAGCCCCCTCCTTCCTCCGTTCGTTCTACATCGTGTCATTCCCCCCTCGTCGACTTTTTATTAGATTTTGATTGTCCTACGCTTTTACTACACTCTTCTGTCTGTATCAAGATCTTGTTTCCTTCGGAACAGTTGCGAAACGAGGCGAAAGTTTCCGCTGAAGAACGCTGCAGAGGTGTGGGGTAAGATTTTGTTGGCTGCTGTGCTAGTTTAAAAGTTTCACGTTTGGTTTGCAACGAGTTGTATTTGTAAATGTGATGTTTTGTTGTAGATGTAGACTCCAGGGACACGAAAGGTAAACTCTGAGCTGTTGGACTGTATAGCGATTATGGAAATTAAACTGTTTTTGTTCGTAATTTGTTTATTTTAATTAATGATATTTTAGAGGAATTCGTTTTAGGTTAATTACTTGCTAAACTAAAATAATATTTGACAAATTAAAATTACATGTGAACATATAATTTCGTATCACGAAAGATTCGTGGAATAATTGGCTCAATAGTATTGAGGCAACTTGTGGATTTGAGAATCAAGGTTCGATTCCTGCAACCAACATTAAAATTATTTTTGTGATGAACATCTTTGGGAGCTATATACCAGGAGATTTTTTTATCAGTAAACATTGGGATATGCCATTACCATAGTTAGAGTTACAAAGTTTGACAGCAATGCAATAGAGCGTTTATTTTAAAAGTAAACATAGGGAAAATAACATTGATGTCATCTGTAGTTGTTAAAGTAATAAAACTGTCCTCTTTCAAAATCAGACTGGGTTAATAGGGGTTTAAATAGTGGGGCGTTTTTATATAAATGGAAATTTAAATGGAGACAATTATTTAGAGTTGTTACAAGAGAGAGTAATATTGAGTAAATATTGAGGAAGTGTGGTTCCAACAAAATGTACGAAATTATCTGCACCGGATATTCCCCCAACGATGGCTAGGACGAGGTGCAGAAGTGGAGTGGCCTGCAAGGTCATCAGATCTTGCGCCAAACGATTTTTTTCTTTGGGGTCACTTAAAAAGTAAATTTTATAATGGTGGTAGAATGAGTGTAGAACAATTAAAACGTAGAATTAGTATTGAATCGCATGAGATTCCTCCAGAGCAAATAAATAATACTATAAATTCATTTTATAATCGTTTAGGCTATTGTTTACAGGTAAATGGGGGTAATTTTGAACAGTTATTGAATTAAAATTCCTATTTAAACTAAATAAAATTTTATTTTTTGGTAGTTGTGATTTGACAACTGGTTACTGTACTTAACGGCTTAAAATGTGTAGTTTATTAGGATCTGCTATTGCAGAACTGCCATGGCGAAGAATGACCAGAATTTTGGCATATGCAGATGTGAATTCCTGGTTGAACCAGTTCAAAAAGTCAAAATTTTTATTATATGATTCTATATAGTTCAGAGCACGAGAAATACACTCGTTCAAACCGCATTTCAATATCTCTTTTAGTTTTTGAGTTATTTGCTTTCAAAGTTGAGCTTAAAAAAAAGTCAAAAATCGCTGTAACTCAAAAACTAAAAAAGATATGAAGATTCGCCTTACGCCATTCGATTTCTCGTGGTCTGAATTATATAGAACCACATTTTAATAAATTTCGATTTTGGAACTGGTTCAACCCAAAATTCTCATTTGTATGTACGAGCTCTTAAACGAAGAATTTGCGAACAAACCTCTACACAAAAGAACTTTTGGATTGTTTTGAGGTTCTAAAGTTATACCTAACGTTTAGTTAATGTAAATTATTTTATTAAAAGTGATAGGCATTTTATGCCTCCGTAACTTTTTTTAAAATACTAGAGCATTATATCAAAATATATAAATTTTTTGATACAAGCTTAAATATCAAATAGCATTTATTTTTTACAAAAATAAAATTTCTTTTGTACGGAAATAAGTACTTATAAAATATAAATTAAAAAGCATTTAATAATTTAGTTTATTCTGCTGTACTCGTAAGTAATATCAAATTCACAAAGTAAATCTTATTGCTTACGTCAGAACTAACTAACTCTGGTCTGCATTACAACGAGGCTTAAATTTTCACATCTCAGTTGTCCGAGTTTGCACAATGAATTGTGTAGTGGCACAACTGCATTCTACTAGATCTGCCAACACTGTAGGAGGGTCTTAACTTCCGACAAAGCAACACAGTGTTGCAGAACAGAATTTCCCTATTTATTGTTGGCGTATGCGAGGACGGCTTATCAAACTATGCTGACAGTTCACTTAATATTTTTCGACGTGGTTTCTTCTTTTTATAATTGGTAAATAAGAGAAGCGTGAAATTGGGACGGAATTATACAAAAAAGATTTTTCTGGGTCACAGAATAATCCATCGATTTTTGAAATATCTAATCTTATTGTTCTGCTTCAACAATTTCCACGGGGGTGCGGATGGTATTATGATATACTTGTAAGAGTTATTGGATTTTTAAAATCGAAATTGTCTTTTCTCACTTTCTCTAGTCATAGCAAGAACTGATAAAGATAATAGTCATCTAGAGATTGCAATTTTGAAGTAGCTAAAATACTGAAATATCGTTTTATGACAACGTATCAGTTTTAAATTCAGAGGGATGATAGGAGGTGAATTTTCCCTCCGGTGAAATGATTTTTCTTTCCGGACGTTATATACAACATTTCTTCAAATTGTTATTTATTGTTACCTATGGGGTAGGTAGCTCAGTGGTATCGAGTCGCCCTGTGGATCTTGAGAACCCTGGTTCGATCCACACAGCCGACTAACAATGTTCACCAATTTAAATCTACCCCTGTGGCTCCCTCTCCACTAATATCTTTGGAGGCCGTGATTTGACAGCTGGTAACCGCACTTCACGCAAAAAAACATATCACTTATTGAGATCTGCTTAGGCATAGTGCCATACCCAGTAATGGATAAAAGGCGTGATGATATATTTATATTTATTTATATTTAGTTATTTCCTAAACTTTGTATTATTAAATGGATGATTCTGCTGGTGCTCGGTGAAACATAATTATAAAAAGCACTTAGTATTGTTTGACAAATTAAACATTATCACTTTATTGTACAATTTCAGAAGATGGCATAACAGCCGAGATTGTACAATAAAGTGATATTATTTAATTTGTGAAACAAAACTAATTGTTTTTAATTTTATTAAGCAATAAATAGCAAATTTTTAATAAACTAATTTTCTTTTACAGATGGATGATTGCATGGTGTTTCTTCAAAATGGCTACTGCACATCAAAATGTAAGTCATCAAATTTTATATTTTAAATTGGTAGGACAATTTTATATTTATTAAATACAGATTAATTTTGTTTGAATTTCAATCACATTTTATTATTATTATTATTATTATTATTATTAAGACTATTAACTGTTTATATAGATGAAATTTAAAAAAAAGGAACGGTATTAAATGTAACTTTGAACCACTGGTTTTAAAAAAAGTCAGATATTTCTCTTTGTTGTTAGTATTTTTTTAATCTTTAATAATACAGAATATAATAGCGCTTGTTTAGCTATCACAGCCTGTATACAAATAAAACTCCACAAGAATTTTTAAAAGTCCTCAACATTTTCTTTCTTCAATACTTAAATAAGTATAACGAACTGTCAACATGTATTCTGTTTTCCACTAGAATTATATTTGTTTAACAACGTATATTTATTTTCTATTTATAACAAATCCACAAGATTTACGTAATACTGTTCGTGGGGTGGAAATGGAGTAATAACAGGTTAATTTTAATCGGTAGTCCTCAGCAACATAAATAACACCTCTGTCAGGACAGAGGCCAGACAATGCACGACTACTATGTTACGCAATGCGACTATGTGAATACCTACGTTCACATTCATTACTATTTGATTGGAGGTCCGGACTCCGACCCAAAGTAAACCCGGACCGACCAGATCTAGAGTATGAAACCAATGCAAACATTCACTGTGACTTATATACTTATACAAAACACATTCATTTAATTTAATTAGCCACCAAATACAATTAAATTAATATATCACTTACTGAGATCTTCTTAGGCAGAGTGCCACACCCAGTAATGGGTAAAAGGCGTGATGATATATTTATTTTATTTAATAATATCAAAAGTATGAGCCGTTGGCACTTGGTGAAACATTATGAATAAGAATAAAGAACGTAGACACTTGATGTAGTTTCACAAAATTATTTATTAACAAGTTGATCGATTTCGGCTAATTAGGCCATCTTCAGAACGTTGACTGATTAAAATACAAGTTACACACAGTTTATATAGTACAGTGATTAACGGTAAAGTTCATTTACAAAGATCTTAATACTAATTGAATGAAACAAATCCAACTGGTCATTGAGGACATTTAAGCCGCTATAAATAGCTTCCTGAATTTCAAATGCTTCTAAGAAGTTCATTCTACGTCCTTTATTGGTAAAGTGTAAAATTTCCAAATTGTCAATGTTGCAGGTATGATTTTTTTCATTCCGATGTATCGCCATATTGGAGTCAGTTTTTTTTTAAATTTGAAGGATCTCATATGTTCGTAAAACCTAATCTTAAAAGATCTCCCTGTCTGACCAATATAAATAGCGTTACAATCGTTACAATTTAGTTTATATAGTTTATTTTATTTATTTAGAGATTGCGTGAAGTGAGATATGCACAAGAAAAATTATTGTTATAACAAAATAAATATAAAATCTCGGTAAGTGATATATTTATGCGTGTGACGTGCAATTACCAGCCGTCAAATCACGCTCCTCTCCAAAGATGTTAGTGGTGGGGAAGCCACAATTGACTCGAAACTACTGAGCCGAATTCCCCTTGTAAATTAATAAATATATCATCACGCATTTTATGCATTATTGGGCGTGGCACTCTACCGTAGTAGATCCCTGGTAAATGATATGTTTCTTCACGTGAAGTGCAGGTACCAGCTGTCAAATTACAGCTTTAAAGATATTAGTGGAAGGATAGCCACAAGAGTGGTGAAAATTGTTCTTAAATTCTTAAAACATCTTAAAATATTTGAAAATTGAAGATGATGTGAGAAAATAAAATACATTTAATGGAATTGCGTATTTTATTTATACATTCAATATTATGAGGTTAGGTTAGGTTAGTTACGACGTATTTCGTCAGAGGCGCTAGTTGACATGTAAATTTGAAACTAGGAATTTTAATGACATATGAAACGGCCATAATAAGCGTAGCGCAATTCAATGAAGTTGACAATGTTTATGTAAAATCATACCTTTGTTTTTTTATTTGCCATGGATATTGCTTTAATTTCTTCCCTAGAACAGAAAAATTTACTTTCTTCAGTTGCGGGAAGAAAATTTAATTTCCTAATATAATCGAGAAAAAAAAATTAATCCATTAATTAATACATGAAGTTGTAAAGTACATAAGTATAATTAAGTAGCATCTTCATACAATTTTCATTATCCAAATTCTCATTACGAAAATCCTTAAAACCTCGCGCGCAATTTTCTTAATTATTAACACCGAAGGGTGACAATGCCGACAAATAATTAATAAATAATTAACATTCGCTCCACGTGTCTCTCGTTACCAAAGCCAGCTTCACGATTGTGAAAAGTTTTGTTAAAAAGTTGACCGAGTGGTGGTACATTTGGGTGCCATAAGAGAGCAGAGAGATCAAGCGGGCGTGCCTCCAACTTGATGAATATTAATTAAATGGCGTGTGCGGTGCGAGAAGTTCTCCGGAAGTGAGCGGAAACAAGAAAAACCGACCGGAAGTTGCTGTGAAACGTTGCGACGTGCGATTCGTAGTTTGCGAGGTGAGGTTTGCAATGAAACTCGTAATCTTTACGCGGAGTGGGACTAGGTAACTAGAACTTGGTTTGAACATTAACTATTTCTATTGGTTGTGGACGTTGAGGAAAAATGTGGAATTCTGATTAGTCCAAGTAGAAATGAAAGTTATTTAATGTGAATCTATTCTCTTTGGATTTTTATATTGACATGAAGGTATTGCTCTGGAGATTTGATCGAATGAAGATTGTTTTTTATTTGTACTTTACTCGCAAAATAATTAGATAGGTATCGAGTAGATTTGAGAATTCGAATTTCTGCAGGCGGTAAACAATTATAGCTCCAGCACTACTAGCTTCTTTACGGCTGGTTACAGTGCTTTATGTGTATAAATTAGAGATGGGCGAATATCAAATTTCTCGAATTCGAATATCGAATACGAATATTAATCAGATCTCGAATATTCGAGTTACTCGAATATACGAATACTCCTAAAAGTAAATTTATTTATTATTAATAATTATTTAATTATGTCCTTTTCATTGTTTGAATGAAATAAGATAAAATAAAATTAAAACAAAAAAGAAAAGAAAAAGACGAAAACTTCAAATTTAAGGTGAAACGTACGGGATGTTGGCGAAAAACAAATTTGAAATATGGTACGTCTTCATGGTTTTGAAACAAAATATCTTTGTTATTAATAACTTCAAAGTATTGTAATAGCTTTAAGTTTATGTACAAATGATAAAGAAACACATAGTCAAAAATTGAGGTTAACATATAGCGCGATATTCGAGGTATTCGAATGTTCGCTATACTGGCGTTAATATTCGAAAATCTCGAATATCGAATAATGTCAATATTCGCGGCATTCGACTATCCGCGGATGATATTAGCTCATCTCTAATATAAATATATTATTTAGCGATATGTGCTACGGCAGAGTGCCACACGCAGTAATGGATAAAAGGCGTTATATGTTTTATGTTTTATTTGCAAAGTTTTAGAAAACCCCTAAAAGATTGTTTAGTGATTATCACATTTTGAGTGTCATACACCCACTTCTCCAACAAAATTCTTCGGAATTAAAATAAAAAATAAGAAAATTGAATATTCTGTTCTTTGATGCATTTTTCTTTAAACTTTAAAAGAAGCTTAAAAATGAAATTTTCTGTGGTAAAAACGTTAGGTAAAAATCGTTCTTGCTCAATAAATCAATTTCCAATATTCGAGCGAGTAAATATATGTAATATTGGGGAAATGATCCGTTACTGCAAATATGCGAGAAACGAATCGAGAAATTTAAATAATTTATTCCTGTACACGCAAAGGGATGGAATACATCGAATCCTGCGTGTCGGCTGCTTGCGTGGGAGGCGGCAGACAGACGTCTGGAGACGGCATGCCTTCGACAGCTCAGGGGCGGCTCTGACACTTTACTGAAAAACGGCACTTTTTTTAAATAATTGAAGAAGGCAGAACTTCAATTGTTAATGTCAACAAGGTTGTCTGCTGTCTTAAAAATAAATTAAATTTTGGTAAAATAAATAATATAATCACAAACTGAATTTACTTCTTTAACGTATATGGTTTTTGTAATTTCACGGTTAGCAAAAATATTTTTTAATTATTATTTATTTATTTATACATTTGCTAATCTAGATAATATACATTTAATCCCAATTATAGTAGCTCATAAAAGGAATCTGTTGTTTCACTATTATTGCAAAAAACAATTAAGAATATATGTTATTTTATGTACTAATTACAATGCAAAAAGAAATTTTCCAAAATTCGCAAAAATAATTCCATATTAATTGAAGCAAACATTTTTCGTGCCACTGGATTGGGTTAAATTATTGCAAAATAATTAAAGAGTATATAGTTTTTGATGTATTGAATACTTAAAGCAAACATTTTCCGAGCCACTGTACACAGGTTACAGTAATAAATAAAAATTAGTAAACATTAAAATTAATTTCATTTATTTAAAATTATAATAGTTTTTTGATTGTTTATTATTTACTCATTTTTATTCATTACTGTAACATTTTAGTTCAGTGGGATGAAAAATGTTTGTTTCAAGTAATGTACAATTATTTTTGAGAATTTCAAAAAAAAAACCTTTTACGTTGTGTAAACAGTACAAACAATAATATATACCTATATTTTTTTCCAATAATTTTGAATCACCCTATATTACTTCTCAAGATGTGCAACGTCAGAGAGTCACACCCAATAATAGGTAAAAGGCGTGATGATATATTTATATATTTATTTATTTCGGTTGAAGTTATCGCGAACTTTTAATTGGTAGACACATGTGCAGAAATGTATTTCAATGTTTCCTGTTGTAAATTTGTTTCTCCGCCACTGGTACAGGCCTACAAAGGGGGTGAAATCGCTGAAACTGCACGAGGGCTTCCACCCCACTGAACATTCTTCTACAAGTGATTTTCTAAACGGGGAGGATTTTTCTTGCTTCTCGCAGCGAATTTTACAAATAATTTTTTATTTTAATTCTTGTTCCAAGGTTCCAGACACTAGGTACTCAAAAAAAATTTATTTTCTTACATTTACTAATTAATAAGCAAGAGGTCGTGCCTTCAAATCTTATATTACAAAATATAAATATGTCTGAGTGGTTCGGATTCCACTAGAAGATACTATAATTGGAATTAAATTCTTGTTGTGCAGACTAACAAAATAAATAAAGTTAAGAATATTTGCTCGTTTTGATGTTCTCTCGATGAGTTGTAATTAATAAAAAATTATAAACATAAAATTAAGGGACGCGAGCTTATAATTAAATACTTTCAAATAGATTATATTATGAAATGTAGCCACCATGTTGTTTAAAAATGGCTGCCTTTAGTAGTTATGTATCTGTTAGATTTAAACCCCAAAAATATGCTTCATAAACAGTTTTCTAACATGATCTATTTACATTATGCTTAATATAGTTTCAGTCTAAATTAGTTTGAGTATTTTTTTTCGGTTATTATCCGAATTTGTGTACTGGTGCTAACATATCCACCAAATGCAATTGTAGAATGTTTTTAAATCTCAAACATTACGGAGGGATATCAGTAGTATTTTAAAACCTATTTTAGGAAAAAAGCTTTGTTCATATTTATCCAATTAGTAATTACAATTAATAGATACTGTTTGTTATATATGAAAAAATGCTAGTGTTCATACCAACAAAATTAAGATATTATTTGTAAGTACTAAAACTGCTAACTGTTCAATTACAATTAATACGACAGATCTATTATTTTGTTATTTATTACTTAAAATCAGGGTTCGAAGATATATATCGATCGATATATATCATGATATTTATTTTGATATATATCGTCATATTTTTGCAATGATATATATCCATTATATAAAAATATCAAATAGTTTTTGAGATATAGCCTCCGGAAAAGTGAAATTTTTCGAATTTTTCAGTTTTTCTACTTTTCCGAGGCTATATCTCAAAAACTAAATGTGATATGAAAACGCGCTCAACGGCATTAATTTTCTCGTGCTTCAGTTAACTTATAAACATAGTTTCAGAGATTTTTATTTTTTTCAATTTTCCGTCAAAAAAATCGCAAAAAGCGGTTTTTTAACATTTTCTCCAAAACCAGAAGTCATATGCATTTGAAAATTGCACCACTGGATTCAGTGGGTCAAAATACATATGTATGTAAATTTTTGTTTTAATAATCCTACGATTAAGGATTTTTGGGATAATTGAATTAAAATCTGAAAAAACCAAAGGGGTACCCCTTAGGAAATAATTAAAAATATTAAATTGCATAAAATTGTATGAAAATTTGCTTATAAGTCAATTCGGACACGGGGAATCCAACGCCGTTGAGCGCATTTCCATATCTTGTTTAGTTTTTGAGATATAACCTCCGGAAAAGTGAAATTTTTCGAATTTTTCAGTTTTTCTACTTTTCCGAGGCTATATCTCGAAAACTAAATGTGATATGAAAATGCGCTCAACGGCTTTAATTTTCTCGTGCTTCAGTTAACTTATAAACATAGTTTCAGCGATTTTTATTTTTTTTCAATTTTCCGCCAAAAAAAATCGCAAAAAGCGGTTTTTTAACATTTTCTCGAAAACCAGAAGTCATATGCATTTGAAGATTGCACCACTGGATTCAGTGGGTCAAAATACATGTGTATGTAAATTTTCGTTTTAATAATCCTACGATTAAGGATTTTTGGTAAAATTGAATTAAAATCTGAAAAAACCAAAGGGGAAATAATTAAAAATATTAAATTGCATAAAATTGTATGAAAATTGGCTTATAAGTCAATTCGGACACGGGGAATCCAACGCCGTTGAGCGCATTTCCATATCTTGTTTAGTTTTTGAGATATAGCCTCCGGAAAAGTGAAATTTTTAGAATTTTTCAGTTTTTCTACTTTTACGAGGCTATATCTCGAAAACTAAATGTGATATGAAAACGCGCTCAACGGCATTAATTTTCTCGTGCTTCAGTTAACTTATAAACAGGGTTCAAAGATATATATCCATTATATAAAAATATCAAATAGTCTATAATAAATACAGTATTATTACTTTCATTCATTCTGTTAAAATTATATTCTAAAGATAATTCTTACTTTACTAGCTTTTGACTAACTTCACATCAACGACATAAATCCAAATTGTGTGCCATTTGTGATGTCATTAACGGCAAAGTCTGAACCATTTCCAAAATGTTTATTTGGTACTCATTTTAGAAATACAAATCATTTAATATGGTGGAAAAGTGTAACTATCAATGAGTCAGAGTGGACAAATAAAAGTACATTTATTGAACTATGTGAACAGTTACACACTGCTGTAGCAGGCACAGCAGGGCTGGAACGATATTTCTCCACTTTTGGCATTGTCCAATCTCAATTACGTAATCGTCTCGGTAACGACAAAGCCGGTAAATTAGTTTTTATGTTTAAATATTTAAACCAAAAAGAAACTACAAAAAAAAACTAATTTAGATTGGATTTGGCCAAGTGAGTCTATCTGCAACGCTATGTTCAGGAAGTTCATCAGAAGATGATGATTTGCCCCTATCTAGGATATAGGATTATTTAAATATTCTTACTATTCTTAGTACTATATAATATTTGTGTATCCATTCAATGTATATTTACTTTTTTTCATTACCTATGTTAATTTTTTATTTAGGAGTAATAATTTATTTTGTATTTCCTATTGTGATAATAAATGTGTACAAAAATTAAAATTAAAAAATCTGATGTGGACACCACATGACTTCCTTGTACGCGTATTAAACTATAGATATTTTTTTAATTGCACATATTTGACATAAAATCTTTTATTTTTTATTTTTTGTTCTAATCCATAGCAAACTTAATTTTTAAAAAAAGCACAAAATATATACTATTTAAATTTAGATATCTCGCTTATGCAAAAGGCTAATTTAAAAATTCTTAATGTGCTAGACGCAGAATTTAATTCTCTAAAACTTTTATTTGAAGCATTTATATCTAAAATTAAAATAATACCATTTTTTTCAAGGAAAACTGTTAGCAGCTTCATGTAATGTGTCACTTCCGGTTAGTGTATTTGAACCAAAATCTATTATATTATTTCCATTGATATAATAGTCTTATATACCAAATTTGGAAAGTTTTAAATTATATTTGAATATAGTTTTTCATGAAAATCTATTATAGGCTTCAAGTAAAGTACCACTTCCGGAAGTTATATAATGACCAAAAAGGGAGGTGCACAACTAGATGTTATAACAGTCCTAAATATAAAATTTCAATTTTCTACGGCTTACCGTTTTTGAGTTATGCGAGATACATACGTACGTACGTACGTACGTACATACGTACATACGTACGTACAGACGTCACGACGAAATTAGTCAAAATGGACTCAGGGAGGGCCAAAATGCGTATTTCCACTGAAATCTGAGAACCGAAAATTTTCGCGATAACAATACTTCCTTTACTTCGTACAAGGAAGTAAAAATAAATATCCAAAAAGTGATATTTATCTGATATATATCCTATATATCAGATATTTTGATATTTATTATAAATATCATGATATTTACGAACCCTGCTTAAAATTCTCGATTAATTTTGACAGTGAACTAAAATTTTATAAAACTACAGTATTTAAAAAATATGGCGATAATAAAAAATAAAATAGTTAAAAGAAAAGACACATACCACCTTAATATAGCAAATTTGTTGTTTGATCAGTACGACTTATATTTTATTTTTAAATTATTCCAGAAGTATAAAACCAGCCTATATATAAACTTCAACTTTCACCTCGTGAACTATATGCATTATATAGGCTTATAAATATTATTCGATTCTGTTCTGGTCGGAAGAAATAATTTCGTCCGTGCTATAAATATTCCCCGCATCGATTTTCCTGTCAGTTTTCTATTTTCCGACGGATTTTTTTAAAGTGTTGCTTCGTATGAGGGAGAGCGGTTTTCACTCTTAATATTTTCGAAAATAGCACATGTGGGACCATAATTCTGAGTTTGAACCGCCCATACATAGAATAGAGAAAAGAAGCAGCGATCGTATATTGTTTTCCTGCAAAATACCACTCTGGAGGATCACAAACTATAGTTGTGACGTCGTGGTTCGCGAATAAAGAAAGATTGAAATTTGTATTCTATTTTTTAATTGGAAATTTTTTCCTAGATTGCATGAAATGGAGCTATCTTAATCCACATTTTTCAAACGTGCGCCATTTTGTTAAAAATAAAAATTTTCTAAATCCAGCCCGTACTTTTTTAGAGTATACATCAGAGATTAAGAAAACATATCTCTTTTTGATCCAGGTCCATTGCTGTTCCCGGTATGTTTTCGCCCGATTTGCCCTACGCGCCGAGAGGAGTCGCCATTTTTTTTAATTTCTGACGACAATTTTGAATATTTTCTTTAAAAAAAATTTTGAAATAAAGTTTAGAGAGCACTAAATAAAGATCCAAAAACAGTTCTTAAGCAGCACGTTTAGATTTCGTTACAAAAAATCTAGAAAATGACCCTATTTTTCCTTGTCTGCAGTGGCCTTACCCCTTAATATTATTTCCACAATTATTTGTTCATAAATTTAATGTTTTTTTCATCGATTGAGACTGATATTTGCTACCCTTATTGGAAATACTAAAAATGAATCAAAGAGATAAAAAAGAAGAGATACAAATATGAATATATTGAAATTATTTGTTTAAATTTGCAACTCTGCACGACAGGAACTTAGTCTCAATAACAATACATACAGTGGGGGAGAGAGGGGAGCGATGTTTGAAGTAATATAGTGTAGAGAAAGTAGCACAGTGTAAATCAGGCTGTACATATGTAAAAGCACAAGTGATTTAGCTGTAAATCACTGGGTAGATGGAGTCATTATGTAAAAATCACTCCCTGGGCGCTTTTAGCGATAACGCATCAAGCCAGCTCAGCTGGCTGCTGTTCCACTAACTGATTTCCCTGCTATCGCCGGTGTTGTTACGTTGGCACTCCTGTGCGACTCCTTGAATAGTTAATGTAATCATACGACTCGACGTCTGGTCGCCGCGTCTGGAAAACTCAAGACTTGGATGGAGGATGGAAAGAGAGGAAATGGCTTGTTTCACGCCTCCAACAAACAAACAGCTGATGACTTCCATTCGCTTTTGTTTTTCGTTCTCTTTTATTTGCTGATGTAGCGTGATATGCACTCGTAATTGTTTCCGTTTTATTCACTTTATTTTATAGAAATGGAAATTGGGTTTCGTAAAATTCAAATGTTAAGGCAAGCCTAAACTCAGGACAAGAATCGAATTGAATCAATACAATTTGTTTTTAGTTTTTTATGCAATTTTTTTACTCATACGTTAAACAAAGTAAAAATAAATATATAGGATGTTTCGAAATTATTGCAAAAAAAATTGTATAATATTATTTGATGTACTGATTACAACCTAATAATAAAATTCGCAAAAATAATAGCACATTACTTGAAACCAACATTTTCGTGCCACTGGTCTCACGTATTATAGTATTGAATACAAATTAGTAAACATTAAACATTGAAAGAACTGTTACATAACTTCAATTAAATAAAATAAATTTTAACCTGGTGAATATAAGAAAGTGAATATTCCACATTGGCAAAGGTACATTCGTTCATTTAGATTCTTAAGTATAAAATAAAATAAATAAATATATCATCACGCCTTTTAACCATTACTAGATGTGACGACACTCTGTCGAAACAGATCTCGATAAGTGATATATTTCTTCGCGTGAAGTGCGGTTAACAGCCGTCAAATTACGGCCCCCAACGATGTTAGTAGAGGGAGAGCCACAGGGGTAGACTTAATTTGGTGAAAATTGTTTGTCGTCTGTGGGGATCGAACCAGGGTTCTCAAGATCCGCAGGCCGACTCGATAGCACTGAACCACCTACCCTTTATTGGTTGATTTTATTATTGGTTATAAAACTAACTTTTTATTAATATATTTTTTTCCGCTATCAATAAAATAAATAAAATAAATATATCATCACGCCTTTTACCCATCATTGGGCGTGGCACTCTGCCTAAGCAGATCTCGGTAAGTGATATATTTTTTCACGTGAAGTGTGGTTACCAGCCGTCAAATCACGGCCTCCAAAGATATTTGTGGTGGAGGAGCCACAGGGGTAGATTTTTTTTAAATTGGTGAAAATTGTTTGTCGGCTGTGGGGATCGATCCAGGGTTCTCAAGATCCACAGGCCGACTCGATACCACTGAGCCACCTACTCCATTTTTCCGCTATCAAACGGTTCTAAATTATTTTTTCCACGACCGAGAAGTAAAAATGATCAATTGCACCAAAATGTTATTTTTACTAGTCCATAAAATGCAAAAGAAATCTCAATTCCTGCTAATCCCAGCCATCAATCCATCCTCCTCGTCCATAACTCCACTGGACATGGCTCCACTGCTGACACCATCTTACTCTCGACGTCTTCTCCGGCGCAAATACATGACGTCATTATCACTCCGCCAATATTTCAAGTGTCTGTAATCCCACACGTAACAAATCGCGCAATCAGTCTCCTGTTTCTACACACGCACTCGCTAATCCGCACGCATCGTACTGTGATGTCGCGTCACGTTGGTAAGCCTGCTTTCAATCTCGCGGGATGAGGGTGGTGACTGGTGAGGTAGTGGGGAGTCGACTTGTTGTAAGTTGTTGTTGTTGAGGAGTTAAATGCTGAGTAAGTGGAAGTTGGAAAAACAGCTTGACGGCAAACTAATACGTGACTGATGGGGGATGAAATACTGGGTTATGTAGGGTTTAAGGTTTAGGGATGAAGGATGGTAGGTTTAAGGGTGAAGTTGGGAGTGATAAAAAATAAGAATGGTGTCATTTGAGGTTTAGACATTCTTAGAAAAAAAATTAAATAGATATTAGAAATGGGGAAGCTGCATCATTGGTATACTATGTTCAAAGATACTCCGTTATGGCCCTCTCAGCGGGTCTATTGTTAGGGATTTAAGCTTGATTTATAGGGGTGCAAGGACAGGTATGTATTCAGTATTTCCCAATTTAGTTTTATTTTTATATATATTATATTAATGAAACAGAGAATTTTGTACAAATATTATTATTGATAATGAAGCAAAAAAAAAAATGTAATAATAACGGTTTAATTTTGCGAATTCATTATTATTTCAAGTAAATCTGAAATACGTAATCCGCACAGAGATTATTTTGCAATCCTACCCTGAGCGCCAACAGGTAGAATCTCTTACTGTGTGCGGTTCAACACAGGCTTAGTAAGTTAAAGCCATAACGGAATATCTTTGAACATACTATATACTATTTTCATTTTAAACGTCCCTGTCCAATATAACTACAATGAAATCTATTAGTGCGGTTACCCCAAATCACTTAACGATGGTCACAATAGGTAAATTTTTAAGGGTCGTATTCAGTCTAAAATTATTCTTGTTTTTTCCTATGATTGACCATTTAAAAATTACTAATTCGGATTAAATTATCCAATTAGCAGTTATGTTACTCAATAAGAAGATTAAATATCCTGTACTGAATCAGACTGAGTAATGTATGTAAATGTTTAGATTATGTTTGTATATAATATTTATAATATATTATACTTGTATCGTATGAATAAGGAAATATACTTATTTCTAGATTGTAATTTTTTATTTTACACGTACCGGCGAATGGGGCTGTACAACCCTGTGCGAACCTTGTGACACCAGTTATATTTTGAGTTCCTTTGTAAACGTAATTGCGGTGCATTTAATCGTTTTATGTCGATCCCTCCAGTTTAAAATGAAAATAGTATATCAAGTCGGCCTGTGGATTTAAGATTCCATGTTCCATTCCCACTACCGACGAACAATTTTCACCAAGTTAAAACTACCCCTGTGGCTCTCCCAATACTAACATCTTTGAGGGTCGTACTTTCATGGCTGATAAGTACTTACGCGAAGAAATAGGTAAAATGCGTGATGATATATTTATATTTTTTTAATTTGATTTGAGTACATGTTTTGTTTTTTAATTTCTAAGTAGCATCATATGTCCTCCCGGAGGATCGCGAATATGTTTTCTGATTTGTTCCCCATGATGAAACCATTTGAACGTCAATTAAGTTTATAAGAAAAATAATAAAACCTTACGTAAATCTTTTCTGATATGCAAGCAATTTTCTTCTACTAGTTTATTGTAGTTTGGGGTTAAGTACTGAAGCAAAGCCACTATCATAAAATTGAGGAAATGGCGTAAGTTTCCGGTGATCTATTTCCGAGTATATTTTGCAAAATGACGTCGGATTTGCATTTAAAGTGAACCATAGTAATAAAAGTATAGAATATCCAATACTCCTTGTAATGATGTGAAAGCTGCATTTGTTTTATCAAAAATCAAAAGTTCTGCAACGCATTAACTCTTTCCATCTCTGTCTTTAATACTCCTCGTCGGATTGGACATTTCATTTCCTGATTCGTCATCTCTTTCTAATTATTTTTTGTGCGCTCAACGTCATTTCATTTAAGCGTAGCGTTAATCTTTAAAGCAAAAAAGAAAATAAATGAAAAATGTTTTGCTTTATGTTTGGACAGTTGTGTAAAATGTTAATTTAATTTTCATTTAGTTTATTGTGTCATGATGGAAATTAATGAGACTCCTTTTTTTGAAGAAATTTGGGATAATTAAATCTCTGAAAATATGAAGACATAAAATAGTGCATTTCAAATATTTGTCTCAATTTCAATATACAATCTTTCTTTTCAAAAAACAATTGTATGCTTCTTTTACAAATAGATTCAATTATTAAAATATAAAATAAATCAAGCTTTATAAACATTTCTTTTGACAAGAGCTGAGCGAGTCACATACTATACTTTTTCTACGATCGCAAATTACAACAACAAAAAAGTGTAAAGTTTTATGAATTATTTAAAAACTAAAGTTAAATTAGATTGACAGATGCCTGAAGCTAACTTCACCCCTTGTTTAATATTTCAAACCGTGACTAAAATGTTCGAAGCTTCAACATATTCAACTTTTCAACATATGATTAAAATGTTATTTAAAGTCATGTAAACCAGTACGTTAAATGACATTTTAATAATAATTAGATAATTTTTACGCAATAGTAATAGGTAATTATATACAATATATATCGTAAAATCTAAGAAAGAAATCGGAAATATGTTACATTGACATACTATCAAACATAACAATTCGATTTTTATATAAAATTAGGAAAAGAAGAGCGACACTCCTTTCTTTTCTAATCTTTCTGACATATTTTCATTTGTTACTATAGAGTGTCTAACTGCAATTGTGTAGAATTTACTTTGACAAATACAGACCGATGCTTCTTTTAATTCTTTATAGATTCGTTGTTAGAGAAGTGGGCGTAAGCAAAAGATTTATGATACAAGTGTACAGGTGCGAATGAATGGATGTGATTGAGGGTTTCTTACGTGATAGTGAATTTCGGGTGTGAGGAATGAATGAGCTTGTTAGAATGTTAGAATATTGGACGCGGTCTGATCTGTTAGTGGATGTTCTGTGAATGTTTCAGGGGTTCTTGCTGCCCCATTTAATGGGATATAGCGTAATGTTATGTATGTTTACTATTTAGGCATTAGATTTAGAATGAACAGTTGTAACTGATAAATAAATAACTTCTTCTTCTTATGGCACTACAGCCCAAATCAGGCCTGGGCCTACCGGACACACCGAGTTTTTACACTGCCGTACTGCCGGTTTTCCTAGTCAAATGCTACATTATTTAAGGCGTATAAGTGACTAGTTTATAGCGCCCGAGTGTGATAAATACATGTAACTGTATTTTTTATTTTACGACAAATCACACATTGTCGACAGGCGGATTCGAACTGACGAATCTTGGTTCGGGTGACGTCACAGTATGTTAAGAGATGTGCCTTAACACGCTCGGCCACCGCGCTTGTAAAAAAATAACTAGAAGGATAAAAGTAGAATTAAAATAAAGCAAGGTATTTTTATTTTGAAGTATTTTGATAAATGTTTAAATTTATGGAATTGTGCTGATTGAGTAATATTTCATCCGTGGTATAATAATCCTGCTCGTGTATTTTTTATATTTTTATGACATGTGAGTGGTAGTTTTGTGGAACGCGTTTCGGTTTATTGATTTAAACATATTGTGCTGTCATACGAATTTTATACTAAACTTGTCAAGAACAAATGTGACAGTTTAGATAAATGCAGATTTAACGAGTTACTGCTGTGTGGACATTCGACAACATTCAGTTCGATACAATACGCTACAGAAAAATCTATTATAACATATAAAACAGCGATCCATATCTTCAGTTCGCCGATTACCTGAATATCAAGATTGGAATATGAAAAAAATGGCTTGGTAATATACAGATCTAACTTACCTGGAAAAATAATTATAATAATATACTGGGTGTGTCTATATTTGATGATTAAACTTTAAGACCTCATGATGTACTAATAACGGAAGAAAAAGATTGTTTTCCTGATTTGAAATATTAAGTGCAGTTTTCCTGAAATAACATTTGGTAATTATTTCTAATATATTAATAATTAAATTAGTAGATAAATGTCTATGGATGAAGAAGCATGAACGGCGTATAACTGCTGTGGAAATGAGATATTTGCGGGGTGTGTGTGGATATACTAGAAGAGATCGTGTCCGGAATACATTGGTGTATGATGAATTTGAGATTGGGAAGAATGTTGTAAGAAGAGTGGGAATAAGTCAGTTGAGATGGTTTGGTCATGTAGAACGTATGTCGAATGACAGATTGGTGAAACAGGTGTATGTTGGTGAAATTGAGGGTGAAAGTTTGCGTGGACGGCCTAGGAACAAGTGGATGAATATGATTGAAGGGTTGTTGCGTGAGCGAAAGTTTCTGAGCGTGAAGAATAAACGAGCTTGTATGAAAAGAATTATGAATGTGGTTGAAGCAAAAGTGGTGTGTCAGGATAGGAATGTTTGGAGAAAATTAATTGCGGGATAAATATGATGAATGAAGACAAGCGTATGATTCTTGATTTTAGATTAATTGGTTAGATGTTTCGAGTGTTTACCTGCAATTGCGTGAAGACCATCTTCAGAAACAAGCGCAGTGTACACTAGCGAATGGATGAATGTTTGTTGTGTGTTGATGGATTTTAGTTGTGAGAAAAGAAAGAGTTTGTATGGAGGAAGTGTTAATGTGGTCGAATCGAGTATCGTGTGTCAGGATGAGAATGTTGACGGGTTCGTGCTACCCCATTTAATGGGATATAGCGTGATGTTATGTATGTATGTATGTATGTCTATTCTTAGAATTTACAATTATAATTTAATTATTAATATACTAGAAATAACTACTAAATCAAAGTGGTACAAAAAATGTTGACTTCAGATAAACTTCAATTAATTTTGTGTATTTTTTAGGTACTTACAAACAATTTTCACCAATTTAAATCTACCCCTGTGGCTCTCCCACCACTATTATCTTTAGGGGCTGTGATTTGACGGCTGGTAACCGCACTTCACGCGAAAAAAAACATATCACTTACCGAGATCTGCTTAGACAGAGTGCCACACCCAGTGATAGGTAAAAGGTGTGATGATATATTTATTTTATTTTACTGGGACTCGAATGGAAAAATTTTGGAGTTATGGTTAACGGATTTTATATTAGTAAAATTTAGGTTTTTCGAAAATGTTTATAGAGGGTGTTTTAAAATTATTGTAAAAAAAATAAAGGGTATATATTATTTGATATACTAAATACAACGCAAAAAGATTTTTTTCGAAATTTGCAAAAATAATTGCACATTACTTGAAGCAAACATTTTTCATGTCACAGGATTGATAGGCTACAGTAATAAATAAATATTAGTAATATTGTATTACTAGTAAGAAAAGGGTTTAATTACAAAACGAGTACTTCTCGCCATGGTCGTATAACAACAAAGTAATCAAGCAATTAGGTATATCTTCTTGGACAACGATAGCCAAAGATTATTCAATTCGATGCCATCACAACAATAGTTCATTCATATATAAAATAAGATAAATATATCATCACGCCTTTTACCCATTACTGGAGGTTGCACTCTGACAGTATATCTCGGTAAGTGATACATTTCTTCGCGTGAAGTGCAGTTACCAGCCATCAAAGATGCTAGAGGAAAGGGAGCCATAGAGATGGTGAAAATTGTTTGTCATCTGTGGGTATTGAACCTGGTACCACTGACCTACCTACCCCATATTATTATGTATTTCGATAGTTTCTTTATCATAGTAAAGTAATTTAGAAGCGTTTGATAGTTGAAAGTATATGATGGTAAATGCGATAGGATCTTTAGAAAATCCACATCCAACAGTCGTTTGAATCGTGGTAACGGTAGCCCCTAACATAAATATTGGTTAAAGTGTTTGATAATTAGTAAATGTACGTCTCTTCTGTAGTTCTCTGATGTAAATGAAAGTATCAAACAGTGCGGTTAGAAGATTTATCTGCATGTTTACTACATAAACCATTCACTTTCCCTGGTACACGGAGTAATTTTTTGCCGTCCGATTTGGGAAATTTGCCGTGAAGGTTTTCATTTGATGTCGTTTCACGTGATTACCCCATTCGTTCAAACATTCATCTAATTCCGCGATCCTTTGACACCGGTCACAAGTTGTGTGTGTATCCTACACCAGTGAACTGACACTGGCATTGGCATTGGCAGTCGGGATATTTGCGTAGGTGCGTTCGTTGGTCCCACGAGGATAATCTCCACGGAAATGCGAATATGTTTGTGTTGGTGTTAAGCTTGTTCTACACGAGCAACGTGCGCTATTTTTTAGAATGGTGTTGTTTGAAATATGTCAAATGTCTTTCGGCACGTGTTATACGCTTGAAATGTATTTTATTTTAAAACAACATTTTTTTCTGCGAATAACAGAATTGAACTAGGTAATTTAAGAAGGTTTGACAGCGGGAAAGAAACAGAGTTTTTATGATGTATGAAATAAATTAGAAATATAGTTTATATTGTGCGAAGCATTGCGAAATTGGAATCTGGTGATCCATAATTCGAATCTCATTTAAGATATTAGTTATTTGTGATTCTTTATTGCTCGCGTGATACACACATAATTTTTCTACGATTGCATATTATATTATTAAAAAAACGTATGTATACGTACTGAAAATAAATTCATTTTGTCAATGCACACACACTAAAACTCTTTCGTTTATATAATAAACCTTCAATCATGTCCATCCATTTATTCCGTTTCAACTAACACACACTCTTCTATCAACATTCTTCTCAATCTTACACTCATCTGAAAATAAATTCATTTTGTCAATGCACACACACTAAAACTCTTTCGTTTATATAATAAACCTTCAATCATGTCCATCCATTTATTCCGTTTCAACTAACACACACTCTTCTATCAACATTCTTCTCAATCTTACACTCATCTGAAAATAAATTCATTTTGTCAATGCACACACACTAAAACTCTTTCGTTTATATAATAAACCTTCAATCATGTCCATCCATTTATTCCGTTTCAACTAACACACACTCTTCTATCAACATTCTTCTCAATCTTACACTCATCATGCACCAACGTAATCCGGACATGATTCCCTTATATTATCTGGGCATAATATATATATATATATATATATATATATATATATATATAAATCATCACACCTTTTACCCATTACTTGGTTTGGCACTCTGCTGTAACAGATCTTGTTAAGAGATATATTTTGCGTATGAAGGGGGAGTTTAATATTGTTGAATATATAAAAAGAAAGTATTCTTCTAAGTTGATGTGTTACAACTTTAAAAGTAGGAAATG
Organism: Pterostichus niger; assembly: GCA_947425015.1. Lineage (NCBI taxonomy): Eukaryota > Metazoa > Arthropoda > Insecta > Coleoptera > Carabidae > Pterostichus > Pterostichus niger. The sequence continues at coordinate 1,858,486 of OX380336.1, read as the reverse complement.
AATTCCTCCATAAACGGAAATTTAATTAGCGAGTAATTTTGTGAACTTCTTAGTTTTATAACAGAGACATTAACATGACGCCAGTGGCGTGGCTTTTTGTATGTCGTCATTTAGAACCTCTTTTTCTACAAGAACCTCACATCACAAACATAAAAGCACCTTTACGGTCTCTTTTTAGTCCGTCGAAGGCGACTTTGCCGGAATGGTAACTTTTAACCAGCCATTACTGTAATTATAATTAATACTTGCCGTTCCGGAGCAGCCACTCGTACTGCAATTATCGTCGTGTGAAGGTCTCGCTGTTTCACACGTTTGAGAACGGAGCAGACCTTTCAGGGCTCAAATCCCTAAATCGATTTGGCCTAGCCCGCACAAGTCTGCCACGTGGAGATATGGTTATCAATTAATTCATTGCTAGATTAATTTCCTTTCATATTATTACTTACTTGTAGGAATCAAAGACTTACAACCACGAAGGTTGTAATACATTTTGTGGTTTTGCTCTTTACGCATTATGAGTTGGGGTAGGTGACTCAGTGGTAGCTTTGAGAACCCTGGTTCGATTCTCACAGTCGATAAATAGTTTTCACCACGTTAAAACTACTTTTGTGGCTTCCCCTCCACTAACATCTTTGGAGGCCATGATTTGACGACTATAATCGCACTTCACACGCATAAATATATCACTTACCGAGATTTACAAATGCAACTGCTTTGATTTATATAAAATAATTATTATATTTCTTGTCTCGCAAACGTAAAAATATAATTTTCACATTTAACGTTGAAAAATACCGAATATGGTATCGACTCGGCCTGTGGATCTTAAAACCTTGGTTCGATCCCCACAGCCGACAAACAATTTTCACTAAATTAAATATATTCCTGTGGCTCCTTCTTCAATAGGGAAGCGTGATTTGCAACAACCCAGTAATGGGTGAAAGGCGTGATGATATATTTACTTATTTATTTTAATGTTGAAAAATAGTACACTTGTGAAAGAACCATTTCGTTTTATAATTAAACCCTTTCCTCACTAATATAATAATATATATTGTTTCATTATTTTTTTCAACACTCTCATTTTCAATTTATTTTATAAAAGTCATTTTTCGTTTGCTTGTTACTCTTGTATAAAAAAACAATTGAGCAACAAGTAGATACTCACTAGATGCAGATTTTTATACTTGACATTTTTTGTATTTACACTTTTGGTCTAATTTAATTAGGGAAGCAACAATCATCATAATAAAAAAAACCATTATGTTTCCTGTTACATATTTAAATTCTACGCCCGGTGTATATCCTAAAAATACTTCTTAATTAAATTAAATTTATAGATAACATTAATGGGCAAATTTCTGACGGCTCCTAAACTCTCGAATCGAATTAAGTCCTTAACTTGACATAACTAATCCCATCAAAATTTGAACTTGCGACCTTTATGAATTAATTACAATTGACATACTCTACTACAGTCACACATATATTTATCTAACTTCACAGTGACAACGTAATGAACAATGTGAAGCCATTTAGATTGAACAATTCTTTTCGTACTGAAATCAAACGGATTTACAAAGTGTGACAATCGTCGGAAAATAGATCGTGTGTATAGACAATCGTCTTGCTAGAAAATTGGCAAAGTTTGTGCGATTCAAAAATATGGAAAGTTGAAATGCATCCGAGGAATAAAGGAAAAAATCGCAGCTTGGGATTGTGAAGGCTCTGGAGAGAGAAAACCACGAAGAAAACACTTGAAAAGTTCGTAGCGGACCCAACGCGCTCGCGAACACACAATCGCTGAATTTACAGCTTTTCAAATAGCAAATCTAATTTGACTGCACGTAAACGATAAAAAGATTTTTTGCAAAATATTTATAAACTTTTATGGTAGTTTCTAATTCTACCTAAAAATTTTACCAAAGAATTTTTTGTGCTAAAACTCACTTTAGGGCCTTTGAAGCAGCCGCTTCATGCACTCATTGTAAAACTGGCTGTTCACCGGTAATTTCAACAATTTTTTAAATTTAATATAAAATAAATAAATATATCATCAAGCGTTTTATCCATTACTGAATATTGCACTCTGCCTAAGCAGATCTCGATAAGTAATATGTTTTTTCGCGTGAAGTGCGGTTACAAGCCGTCAAATCACGGCCCCCAAAGATATTAGTGGAGGGGAAGCCACAGGGGTAGATTTAAATTTGTGAAAATTGTTTGTTGGCTGTGGGGATCGAACCAGGGATCTTGAGATCCACTGAGCCAGCTACCCCATTTTAATTTTTTTTAATTTAATGTAAATAAATAGATGTTAGTTGAAAGCAGTTTCAGAATACTAAGAAAATTATAAAAAAAGTTTGTAAGCAACATTTTGCCAAATAGATACAAAGAAAAACTTTTGTTATTTTTAACCGAGCACTCGAAAAGAAAACAAAAGTAGTGAGATAACAAGTTTTGCAAACGAGTCTGACAAACATAAAAAGAATTATTTCAAAGTGAAAGTCAAACAGGACACAATTCCTTGTTGACATCTGAATAAAGAAAAGAAACAAACTGCTTCATTATAAGAAATTTCATTTACGTTATATTCAAAAAACTCAAAATTGATTACTAAAACAGCAGTTTCCTTTTATAAGCAAAACATTACTAAAACAAAACATTGTGTTATTAAAAAAGTTATTCTGATGAATTTTGAAAAACAAAATGAAGATCGTTATTAAAAACAGTTGCATGCTTGCGTGGGCCTGGCCAGGAAGGGTAGGTTGATTAAGCAAGCGCAGCCCTATGTCTTATAATTTGGCCGTAACTGGTACAAGATTGGCGGACTTTAATTCCGTAATACGAGATACGAGTGAGATTTCTCCAGGGAACTGAGATTGCTGTCATAACCTCGTCTTCTATCGTCGCGACGCTGGCTCCGCGCCGGGATGCGTTCAATTTGTTAATTCATACTTTTGTCGTTTGAAGTCGCTACGCTGGTAGTTTGCCTTCAAATTGACCTGGAACAATTGAATCGCTACACGAACAAAAGGGTCTTAAGTGAAACAAAATGCTAATATGTTGTCGAAAGAAAACGCTGATCTTTTCAAGATTTCGACGAGGACACAAAAAGTTATGGATGCTATACTTTGTTATTTTATGTCACAAGATTCACATTTTTAATGAGATTTTACAGCAAGAAAATTAAACACATAAATTTAAAATTTGTCATGTTATTAGAAATAAAATTAGACGGAAAAATAAAACATTTTTATTATGTAGTAAAAGTTGGAATATGTCATTATGTCTTTCATAGAAAAATATTATTTTTCTACTCCCGTTATTAAAATGGCTATGAATGTTTTAGTCATCGCTTGAGATATTAATCTCTCATTGTAACTTAACCTTACTTTTTAAATAATTTATAAAACTTTACATTTTCTTGTTGTCTTAATTTGCGATCCTAGAATAGTATATAAAAGAACGAGTTCTTTAAGACATGTATTTAATATTTTTGCATCTAAAGTAATTAGGAAAATAAATAAATTTGGAGTAGATGTCGGTAAATACAGGATGTTTCACAACTTAGAGCTAAAAATTGAAGGGTATATTCTGTACGACGTGCTGATCATGACACAAAAAGAATATTTTTTTAAATCGCAAAACTATTTTCCATGTTTCTCAGTCCAAAATATTTCGTTGCCACTGCCACTGGGTGGATGATTATGTTCAAGTTATTAATTAAATAAAATTCTATTATAAATAACTGCTAATAATTGAATTGTGTAATTAGTCTTTCGTAGTTGATACGAAAGCGAATCCAGTGCAGTACTACAAAAAATGTTTTAGGTTAACAACCCTTAATTTTTTGAATTTAAAAAAAATTCTTTTTGTTTCATGATCAGCACATCGTACAGAATATACCCTTTAATTTTTTGCTTTAAGTTGTGAAATACCCTGTATATCCATATACAACCATAAACAACATATCTTAACTTCTCCACCAATTACAACAAACCACAACAACATTCGCTAAACCGTTATAATAACACAACCACCATTCCGCTATCCGCTGTCTACCTAAGTCGACAGTGCTGCCACCTACGACTGCATCCTGCAGCATGCATTATGCAGTTTATGGAGTCTGGCATTGCCGTCTCGGTGCTGACAAGGGAACAAGGGATTCATTTCATTGCGACAGCGGCGCCGCGGTGCAGTATGGGGAACGTATAAGAACGGTTATTAGGAACGAGTATGTGGTATTAACATTCAGAGATCGCGCGAGAGTAGAGAGCAGAGAGTATGAGCACATGGTAAGAGAGAGGTATATGGAGATGACCCTATGAGGGAGAGAATACAGGGGCGAGGAAAGAGATGTAAAAAGGGGGTAGAAAAATGTAAGGTTATTATTTTTAAAAATAATTTCAATTGATGAAGCTGTTGGAGCTTGGTCAAACATGGGTTTGTTTCACAAATTAAACAATATTACTTTATTGTACAATTTCGGCTGTTCAGATCACATATATAATACAGAGTAACAGTATATGGCAGGCGCGGTGGCCGAGCGTGTTAAGGTACATCCTTAACATACTGTGACGTCACCCGAACCAAGGTTCGTCAGTTCGATTCCGCCTGTCGACAATGTGTGATTTGTCGTAAAATATAAAATACAGCTACATGTATTTATCACATTCGGGCGCTAAAAGCTAGTCACTTATAAGTAGCATTTGACTACGAAAACCGACAGTACGGCAGTATAAAAACTGCGGTTCGATGTGCCCGATCTCGGGCTGTAGTGCCACAGATGATGAACAGTATATGGGGGAGGGATGATTATAATATTTCTTTAATTACTGCAGCAATTAATGAGGAATTTATCAAGTCTAGTTGCTCATTCATTAATTTGTACCTGTGTTCTGGGCTTTCTTCATTTTGAAAGCTTCTAAGAAGATAAGTCGTAAACCTTTATCTTCTCTATGGAATATTGAGCAATTTTCTACTGAGCAGCTATGGTTGTAATCTACCAAATGTAAAAACTTATATTATTTGTGTTGTATTTAAAGTTGTATTTATTTATTTATGATACTCTGTACAACAGGAACTTAATCCCAATTACAGTACAGGATCTGGACTCACCGAGCCGCAGAGTGCTCCTAGTAGTTCATATATATTTATAGCTTGAATCGGATTCGAACTCGGAAATACAATACCACCGGACAATCTAAAATAAAGAAAATTCTGTTCTGATTCATTGATTGATTTAATTTTAATTCTTCACTCCCATAACTATATCGTTTGCCGAGATCTGCTACGGGGAGTGTCACACCTAATAATAGATACAAGGTGTTTACAGTTAAAATATAAGGCCAGCGAAATAGAAACCGTGAACCGTCAGTATAAACTATCACACTGCGGCTCGGTGAGTGCGGACCCTGTACTGTAATTGGGATTAAATTTCTGTTGTACAGCATAAATAAATACAACACTGTCATCTTATTATAGCGCAAGTTAAATAAATAATAACTTTGACGGGTTAAAATCAAACCCAAAACGAAATGTAACATAAGTACGCCTATGTGGTGAAAGTCCTGCCGCGTGACCTACAACCTAGTGCGTCGCAGTCCTGATCCTTGAAATCTCCAGGAGAATTGACTAAATGAAGTACTTTAGCCACGGATTGTGGTCGTCTCTGACACTAAATCCACTGCACTTCCTTCATTCTTACTACTTCATCTCTCTTATAGCTTCATTATTCTCTAGGATAAAATATTTAATAATCATTAAAACATATTCAACGTTTTTTACAAGCAATCGAAGCGGAGTGAATAAAATCAGAGGTAAAACTTGCCTTTATTAATTCACAAGTATGAGGTTGTGCTGACTTCAACTTATTGTGCCATTTTAAGGTTCTGAAGGGCCCGGGGTCTGGGTTGATTGGGGGCCCCCCACAGATTTTACATGATTGAAAATGTCCAGTATTTATTTAAAGTTTATTGCAGCAAAATATTGAAACTAATATTTTACAAATCAGTAAGAAATACATGTATTATAGCATTAACTTGATTGAATCATAAAAAGACAGTAGTACATTTTACATAGCCACTTTTCATGCTTTAGATTTTGCGAAATCTCTAATTATATTTTTTTTACTTTACTCCGGGGCCCCATAAGAAGTATGGTATCTTTAGAATTTAACAGAATTAATGAAAGTAATAATACTGTAATTATTATAGACTATTTGATATTTTTATATAATGGATATATATCTTCGAACCCTGTTTATAAGTTAACTGAAGCACGAGAAAATTAATGCCGTTGAGCGCGTTTTCATATCACATTTAGTTTTCGAGATATAGCCTCGGAAAAGTAGAAAAACTGAAAAATTCGAAAAATTTCACTTTTCCAGAGGCTATATCTCAAAAACTAAACAAGATATGGAAATGCGCTCAACGGCGTTGAATTCCCCGTGTCCGAATTGACTTGTAAGCAAATTTTCATACAATTTTATGCAATTTAATATTTTTAATTATTTCCTAAGGGGTACCCCTTTGGTTTTTTCAGATTTTAATTCAATTTTACCAAAAATCCTTAATCGTAGGATTATTAAAACGAAAATTTACATATATATGTATTTTGACCCACTGAATCCAGTGGTGTAATCTTCAAATGCATATGACTTCTGGTTTTCGAGAAAATGTTAAAAAACCGCTTTTTGCGATTTTTTTGGCGGAAAATTGAAAAAAAATAAAAATCGCTGAAACTATGTTTATAAGTTAACTGAAGCACGAGAAAATTAATGCCGTTGACCGCGTTTTCATATCACATTTAGTTTTTGAGATATAGCTTCGGAAAAGTAGAAAAACTGAAAAATTCGAAAAACTTCACTTCTCCGGAGGCTATATCTCAAAAACTATTTGATATTTTTATATAATGGATATATATCATTGCAAAAATATGACGATATATATCAAAATAAATATCATGATATATATCGATCGATATATATCTTCGAACCCTGATTATAAGTTACTGTAATTGGGATTAAGTTCCTGTTGTGAAGAGTAACAAATAAATAAATAAATTTTCACTGCAGTGGGAGATTTATATCTGTTATATTTATATACTTGTTAACATAAAAACCTACATTCTTTTCCTCATAAAAAATTTACATTTTTTTTTCGATATATTTTCTGTTTTCATCCGAAGCACGTAAGCGGTGCACGAAAAGAAAATGAAGTAATAAATCAAGCAATATATTTTCATATCAAATGCAGACGTCCTAAATAAATGCTGTCAGATTTTTTTGTTTGTTTGTTTAAATATTTTCTGAAATGATTTATATTGACCTAATTATAAATCTACTTACTTAAATTTATTAACATCAATTTTAATTACTCTCTTAAAGGTTTTATTTTCTGTAAAATTATATTTAGTAAAGTTCATTTCAATTTGAAAGTCATTGATTAAATAAAAACACAATAAACGACCCCAGTGATATTTTCATTAAAAATGTAACACTAAAATTTGAAAAATAAACACAACTAAGAAAGTGCTAATTAATACTTTCAAATTTGTAAAAATAAGTATTACTTGTTGCGTGACATAAACTTTCCATTGCTTCTATTTCAAATTTAAGTATAACATTAGTTCTATTATCTTCCTTTTTTATTTATATTTTAAGTACTTATTTAAAAGTCACAATCTTGCAATGTTATGTATATAAAATGGAAGGCATGGTGTATTGTTGACATCTAGTGGCCAATTTTAACATGCAGTAAACTGTAGTAAATTACTGAACATGTCTGTCTATTAATCGTAGTAGATACTAAATATTATATTAGTGTATTTCTATCAACAGCGTGCTAAATTTATTAATGTATAACAAGGAACCACGAAGCCAATAAGAAACTTAAACACTCCTTTAATAACCCTTCTCAACAAATCATCCTTACAAAATCGCTTCCTTGCTAGCTACAAATAACCACAATAAAAAATTCATAAGTTCTCTCCCAAGCCAGTGGGTTCTTGCTTCCAACGTCGACTACAGATTAAGCAGTAAGTTATCACCGTAGGAATTATTAAAAACGCTCGTCGCGGCGCTGACTGTGTGGCCACGACGCCAAGGAGAGAAAATTAAACGCGAGAAATATACCTACCTACTTGGCGGCGAATCGGGGGAATCCTGAACGCCGCGCTAAATGAAAACAATTTGTTTGGGGAACCGCAGGCTTTGCAGAAACGCTAGTGTGATAATGTTCGCAGATGAAACTGTTTTTTATCGTTAGCGAATTGGAAGAAAGGATATTGTTTTTCGTGAGAAATAATTTTTGCTGTTTTATTCATTGGAATGTTATTAGGCCATGAAAACTTTCAATTTTAATAGATCTTCTTGTATTAGAAACTAAATGTGTTATCGGTACAATGATCTTCTCGTAACCGCGAGTTCATGAGTTCATAATAAATAATTTAGAAACATTTGACAACGCAAAACGTAATATCAAAGTCTTTACATATTCAACGGCGTTAAGATGCTAAACAGATTGGTAGACATCAGCTGTTTCCGATTCGTTCGAACAAAATCTAGCTTAGATTTCAAAGCTAGATGGCATATTGATCAAGGATAATGACATGAATGACAAATGTAAAAATTTGTTGTTAGGTTTACACAAATCCGTGAAAAGAAAGTCAAACTTAATGGCAATCTTTCACTAAGATAATCTTACATTTGGCCAAATGTTTATTTAATATTTTTTATTAAACCTAGTTTCACCAATTTAAAAAAATCTACCCCTGTGGCTCCTCCACCACTAATATCTTTGGAGGCCGTGATTTGACGGCTGGTAACCGCACTTCACGCGAAAAAATATATCACTTACCGAGATCTGCTTAGGCAGAGTGCCACACCCAGTGATGGGTAAAAGGCGTGATGATATATTTATTTATTTTTATTTCTAGTTTCACCAAGTGTATGGATGACAATTAATTTTGTCTTTGTTGTTATTTAAATTGCTATTGCGTAGCTTTTTCTTTTTTCGGTAGATGGCATTACTGGTTCGACAGAACTTCTCATGTCATCTTACCGTTTGTTAGAGATCTTATTCTCTGCTGGCACAGTTCTTCGTCACCAGCTTCTTCACGTGAACTTTGTTCTAGGTGAAGAAGTGAGTTATACCATACTGATGAGCTCTAATAAGAGCGAAACGCGTCTATGGTTACTAACTGTGCTGGCCGGCCTCTGACGATGCCCTCATAAGGTGACTCGGAGGCTGAATTTTGTGAGACTTTGCCAAGTGTTTATTTAATATTTTTTATTACATTTTATTTATTTCTTTCTGAAATAACTGATAGCAATACTTATTTTTAATTAGCTGCCATGAAAGTTATTTAAACTTTATTTATATATTTTTTTAAATGAAAATTATTGCGGCTCAATTAATATCAATTCAGATTTTGTAGAACAGTATATTATTTTTAATATAAATGAAGTTTCATAAAATAAAAATACATATTGGATGATTCAATTGCTATGAGAACATCGTTGAACATATTTAAAATACTTTTGCCTTTATCTCGTCGCAAATGCCACTGTTTATCCTATTTCCTTTTCTCATTTTTCTTACGTAACTTACGTAAAGCCTAAAAAGATAATTATACCAGCAACAATTGTTTATGATCTATTTTCAGTAATAGCAGTAACAACCTCAATTGTAAGTTGTCACACAAAAATTTAACGATTTCGCAAGCTCATAACCAGAATTATGTATCAAATTACGTGTATGCATACAAAATATTTGTATACCCAAAATTCAGTCCAGAAATTTATTCGGAATTCTGTTTAGAATTATAGATTGTAACTCCAGCAAACACAAGCGATAGTTTACCGATGAATGGATACTTTTTTCATTTTAAACTGGAGGGATCGGCATAAAACGATTAAACGTCCCTGTCCCACTACAATGAAATCTATTAGTGCGGCTACCACAAATCTCGTAACGATGGTCACAACAGGTATTTTTTTAAGGGTCGTATTCAGCCTAAAATTATTCTTGTTTTTTCCTATGATTGACCATTTAAAAATACCGACGAATGGGGCTGTATACAATCCAGTACAAACCTTGTGAAACCAGTAATAACGGATCATATTTTGAGTTCCTTTGGAAACGTAATTGCGGTGCATTTAATCGTTTTATGTCGATCCCTCCAGTTTAAAATGAAAATAGTATATCTATAAGTACCTCATCTTTCATCTTCATAATAATTTTACTGTAATTTACTCTATAAACCCTAAAATTTTCTCTCATTTCCTTCTAAATTACACACATTACAACGTTGTAAACAATTTAACAAGTTAAATGTTCATTTTGTAACGTTTAAGCAGAGGTGTGTGTCACTGTTTGGAGGCCACTGTTCGTCCCACTAACGATATAAATTCAGCTTTGCACGGGTTAGTTGCTAAATTGTTACGTAGTTGAAGTGATTTTAATCTCAGACATCCCGCAGACTCAATCGCGAATATAACTAACATAACAAGCATACGAAAATGAGTACGTTCTACACGTGGGTTGTAGTTAGTCACATTCTGATTCGGACACTGCAGCAACTACGACTTGGATATATCTTGTACCTTCACTTGTTGCATGGAGATAACGGAAAATAATACGAGTAATATGATGAGTGTAGGATATTGAGATTGAGAAGAATGTTGTTAGACAGGAGGGAATGTTTATCAAATGGAAATGTGGAACATTTTAATTCGGACACAGCATTTTTTTTTTCATTTTCTGGAGGGATCGGCATAAAACGATTAAACATCCCTGTCCCATATAACTTCAATGAAATTTATTAGTGCAGTTACCACAAATCGCCTAACGATGGTCACAAAAGGTCAATTTTTAAGGGTAGTATTCAACCTAAAATTATGCTTGTTTTTCCCTATGATTGAGACCATTTAAAAATTACTAATTCGGATTAAATTATCCAATTAGCAGTTATGTTACTCAATAAGAAGATTAAATATCCTGTACTGAATCAGACTGAGTAATGTGGGTAAATGTTTAGATTTGTATTTAATAATTATAATATATTATGAATAAGGACATATACTTATTTAAAGATTGTAATTTTTTTGTTTTTATTATACACGTACGGCGAATGGGGCTGTACAACCCTGTGCGAACCTTGTGACACCAGTTATAACGGGTCATATTTCGAGTTCCTTTGTAAACGTAATTGCGGTGCATTTAATCGTTTTATGGAAATCCCTCCAGTTTAAAAAGAAAATAGTATAACTACGACTTGGATAAATCTTGTGCCTTCACTTGTTGTATGTGAAATAATAATATGATGAGTGTAAGATATTGAGATTGAGAAGAATGTTGTTAAAAAAAGGGAATGTCTGTCAGGTAAGAATGTGAAAGTTATGTCGAATGAAAAATTGGTGAAAAAGGTGTATCGTATATTTGTGAATCCGAGAATGAGATTGCCTAAGAATATATGGATGAATATAATAAAGAATTTATAACGAATAGGTGTGAACCAATCGAATTACGAATTTGTTTGAAAATAGCTATTTTGATAATTTTCCACTAGTGAAATTTTTCACTGTAATTAAATCTCCTTGGTTACCAATAAAATAAATGCTATTTTTATAAACATCAATTTAAAAATATATATCGAAATCGCAAATTCTAAATGGGGAACTACTTTGATAGAAACATTTTTTGCTTGTTTAATTATTTCGCAAAATATAGCTCGTAATAGGAAAAACAACTCCTGCTGTGCACTCGCTATATTTCCACCTCCATAATTCGAATCCGGAGATCCCGAGTTCGAATCGCACTCAAGCTTAAAATTATATGAACTAGCACACTGCGGCTCAGTACCCTGTATTGACTGTAATTGGGATTAAGTTCCTGTTGTACAGCGTAACATAAATAAATAATTCCTGTCAAAATATTATCAGCCGTAATAATATCACTTATTATATTAGTTATGAAAGTTTGTGGAGTTAATTATTGCAGGATGAATGAATGTAGTTTGATGTTATGTATGTATTAGATAGATAAATATAGTGGAAGCGGCAAGAGTCGAATTATAATATTCTCGGCAGGCAGTTCCAGTAGTAAGTTAAAATAACGGAGCATGAATGTGAAGACAAAGACAAAATTAGTTTACGCCGTCTTGATTAAAACTCAATTTCTCTCACATACCTGGCTGCATTTTCCAGTGCCTGCTGTGTTCTTCATCCCCATAATGGGATTTTAATCGAACTTCAAGCCCACTTGATTCTTACCCCACACTGAGATGATGATGTAATCCACGTACTATATGTATATACATTTAGTTGATAAACCAGAGCATGCATGAAAAATGCAATTTGTTAAATTTTAGTTGTTAGTTATTTTTAGTTTCTTCAAAATATACAGGGTATTTCACAACTTAGAGCAAAAAATTAAAGGGTATATTCTGTAAGACGTGTTGATCATGAAACAAAAAGATTTTTTTTAAATTCGAAAAATTAAGGGTTGTTATTCTAAAACATTTGTTGTAGTACTGCACTGGATTCGCTTTCCTATTAAACACAAACAATGAAGTATGTATCAACTACGAAAGAATAATTACACAATTCAATTATTAGCAGTTATTTATAATAGAATTTTATTTAATTAATAACTTTAACATAATCATCCACCCAGTGGCAGTGGCAACGAAAAATTTTGGACTGGGAAACATGGAAAATAGTTTTGCGATTTAAAAAAAATTCTTTTTGTTTCATGATCAGCATGTCGTACTAAATATACCCTTTAATTTTTTGCTCTAAGTTGTGAAACATCCTGTATAGTAGAAAGTAGATATACAGGATTTTTTACACAACTTATTGAAACAGAGCAATCTGTATTTATACTATTTACAGAAGAATTTGAAAGTGACATCATCAAGATGAGCGCAACTTTCCTGCTACCAAACAATCCTAAATTATTTTAGAAACAGATTTGAAAATATTTTTCTCTAAAATTATTTATCTATTTTTATGACGTTATAATGATTTTTAAAATCCAAGTTCGATTCCAAAAGTCGTCAAACAATTTTCACCACATTAAAATTACCCCTGTGATTCCCCCTCCACTAACATCTTCAGGGAGCGTGATTTGTCAGCTGGTAACCTCACTTCACGCATATAAATATATAACTTACCGAGATTTGTTACGGGAGATTGCTACATCCAGTAATGGGTAAAAGACGTGATGATATATTTATTAATTAATTATATAAGTGGTTGTTGGTTTTTCGTCTTGGTATTGTATGTGATTTTCAATTTGTCGTGGTTTAATTACGGTAATAATTCTAGGAAAGCAAGTGGGTACATATGCAAATTAAAATTTCTGTTTCAAATGAATCTCTCTGCATAAATTATCGAAAATGTATTAAAACGTTTGAATCATGAATTATTTAGAAAATGAATTTCACATTAATGCATTTAAATTATTCAGAAACTTGAAAAATAATAACTTCGAAACATTACAACTCTCTCATTAATTATAACTCACGAAAGCTGAAATAAAAGTACGATTATTCCGTTAGTTACAAAGTACGGTCAGATGATTCATTTTAAAATTCCGACAAAAATTAAAAAGTGATATGAATTTTTGTTGAACAGTTTTTTTTAAATTTAGTATTTAGGGCTAGCTTTTTTATCTTCTGAAATAAATTAGAAATTTTATTTTCTTCACTAATGTCACCTGGATGCCACTAATGCATGGACAACTTCATTGAACTGCGCTACGCTTATTATGACCATTTAATTTGTCATTAAATTTCTTAGTTTCAAATTTACAAACTGGGCACGTCAACTAGTACTTCTAAAAAGATAGAAGAAGAAGAAGAAGAAGGAGATGGTATTACTTGATGATTCAAATCTGTAAATTTTTATATGGCAAAACAATGGCATGAAACGGTCATAATAAACGTTAACACAATTCAATGAATTTGTCCATGAATAATTTCAAACCATACCATTATTTTCCAGTTGGTATGGATATTATTTAAATTTCCTTCCCTAGGAAAGCAAAACCGGGAATAGATTTGAAACGGTCATAATAAACGTTAAAACAATTCAATGAATTTGTCCATGAATAATTTCAAACCATACCATTATTTTCCAGTTGGTATGGATATTATTTAAATTTCCTTCCCTAGGAAAGCAAAACCGGGAATAGAATTTGATTTCTTTAACTTTAAAATATAGATAGAAATGCCTCATTTACTCTGTTTTTCCTTTGAAGTTTATATGATTTTGACAGTTTAGTTGGTTAATATGAATGAAATACAATATAGTAGATATAATGATACAGGTAATAATGTAAGAATTTATTTGTAGTAAGAACAATAAATATTGAAATTAATGAATAGTTTTAAAATCATACAGAACTTCCATACGTTAGATTACAAAATTATTTCAACAATTCTATATACCTATATATAGCAGGATAAATCTCGGTAGATAATATATTTTCAATTTTCATTTCATGTAAAATGAAAAACGCTTTTATTTTTTCGTTCATCAGTCCCAACTTTCAAGTTTCCTATAGCGTCTGCGCAAACGCAGAGTTCTTGCGCTCAACTGTTTTCCATTTTCCGGCAGTCGCCGTGCGCTCGTCGGGAAAGCAAGTCGATTTTCAATTGTTCCTCCAATAGTGACGTATTTACTTCGACAGTTGATGATCGTGCGTGACTTATAAAAAATTTGACATTTGTTTTGAATTATAGTGTGCAGTTTTATCGAAACATTAATGGAATACAGTGAATTTGTAAGGTATGATTATTTTTTCAATTTATAGAAACTTAAATGGAAATGGAAAAGTTTCCAAAAGTGATATTGTGTAGATGATATGACACTTTTCACTTTTGTGTCACTAATATATAAAATAATTGTTTTATTTACACCATAAAATAAATCTTTCCAATCAAATAAATATGTTAAATCATTTTGTTACAAATATAAGACTATATTTTTTTGAAAATACGGTTTTTAATAATATGCATTTTAAGTAATAGTTTTTGGTTGAAGTAGAATTTTATTTAAAATTCAAAGTTTCGGTGAATTAAATCAAATTTGGCACCCGTTATAATTACTTATAATTTGTTAATTTTAAATTTACCCGATTATATGTTTTGTTTACATCAACGTGGAATTTACAATAATATTTTACAGAACTTAAACAAAAAGTTATTTAATTATTTAAATATGAGTTCTGAAAGCTTTTTGTATGCGTTTACACGAATTTTGAAGTATTTTTCAATATTTATATTGTAATCAGAATATAATTTAAAAAGTTAATAACTGATCTACTAAATGTTTTAAATGATTAAAAATCAATTTATATTAGTTTTTCATTTATTTTACGAAATAATTAAGTGGGGTTTAAAAATGTTATTCATTTTCTAGCAATATAAAAGCATTTACTAAACAATTTTATATAAATAAATTTATTACCAATACATCTTGTTTTTCATATAAAACTTTAACTATGTATACTTTAGTTTGCATTTTAATATTTAATATAATACAAAAAAAATATTTTACATGTATAATTTTCCCCATTTTAAGTTTATTTGTTAATTTATGTAATGAATTGCCCCAAAAAAGTGTTTTATTTCCCTGTAAAACAAATACATTGTGTCTCATAGTCGTAAAAAAAAACTATAGTGAAAAAATATTTTCTTTTGTTATTAGTCCCGTTTTTCCGTTGTTTATGACGTTTTTTAACCATGTCGTTTTTCAGTTTTTCTTTTAAATATTAAAACGTGAAAATAGTGCATGCAACAGTTTCCATTCTGTCGTTTGATTAATTATAGATAGAAGTAAACAGGTATTAACAGCAGCAAATTCCATTTATCTACTTTTTTATATCTTTTTTATTTGCTTTGAACGTGGTTCTTTATCTTCTTTTTAAAGGTTTATACAGTGTTGTAATGTTGGTACAGAAGTAATTAACAGTGTTAAATATTTCAAATTAAATATTGTTATTCGAGTTTAATTGGTATTTACTTTAACTATCTGCACATCTCAGAGAATTGTTACCTGCAAAATATTTTAAATTTTGTGTTTTCCTTGTGGTAATTCATAAGTATATTTTATGTAATGAAAATGTGTTAAACGCATGTATATTAAATGAGAGATATTATGTTTGCTGTTTAAATACGAAGGAAAAATAAAATTATTTAGTAAAAAGGTACCTAAAAATATAATAATAATAAAAAATATATCATCACTCCTTTTATCCATTATTAGGTGTGGCATTCTGCCGTAGAAGATCTTAGAAAGATGTATATTTTTGCACGTGAAGTCCGATTAGGGTTATCTTAAACTCTTTGTCGGCTGTGGGAATTAAACCCGGGTTTTTAAATGCACAGACCGACTCGATACCACTGTGCCATCTATACCCATTAAATAAGTATAAATATAATAAACATTTGCTTAATTATTTATTTATGTTACACTGTACAACAGGAATTTAATCCCAATTACAGTACAGGGCCCGCACTCAATGAGCCGCAGTGTGGTAGTTTTTATATAATCTTTAGCTTGAGTGCGATTCGTACTCGTGATCTCCGGATTCGAATTCCGTATTATGATTGAAAATCATCATTTCTCTGTCTAGATGAATAATATACTATTAAATTTGCATTAAATTTTGCAGTTTGTTAATGTAATCCAGTTGCATAATAGTTGTTTACGATATTAGTACGTAAAGTTTAGTAATGTGAGTTGGGTAAATATCTAGTGAATAAGTAAATAGAAACGTAGTTATGTACCAATTATTATTATTTTTAAATTGAGATGGAATCAAAACGGGTTGTAACAAAAATGAGTAAATTAATTAAACCAATTTGTTTTCGTAACTTGTTATGAATACGTATTTATAAATGTTTAAAAGATTTCAAGTTTAAACGACAAAAAAAACATAAATATTCAGCATAATGTAAATTTCGACTATTTATCTTTCAATAATATTTCTATTTCAGGATTTATTCTGGTAATTTTTGTTTTTTTGGTGTGTTTATGTTGTCTAAAATAACGGGAGCACGAGCTTTAACTTATAAACCCAGTTCAGTCGATAAGTCACACAAATCAATGCAGGGTTGGTTGATTTGATTCTCGTACACAAACTGTTACAATCATCGAAATTGCTGCTTTGTACTTTGTTAATTCGTCAATTACTTCAAGATGTAGTCTGTAAAAATATAATGAAAAACACAAATTAAATAATATCACTTTGGTGGTGAATATGTGCTAAGAAAATAGATCTTATATATTGCAAAAAAAATTAAGAATATGTATTATTTAATGTACTGATTATAATAAAAAAATAATTTTACTTGTATCTAACATTTTTAGTGGCACAGGACTGATAGATTACAATGAATAAAAATTAAGAACTTATGAAAGTACAATCATATTAAATAAATTTAAGTTGAAAATCTGATTTTGAAAATTGTTTGAAAACAGCAAATCTTCTAGGGGCAATAACTCAAAAACTAAGCAAGATATTGATATGCGGTCTGAAATAATGAATTCCCCGTGTCCGAATTGACTTGTATACAAATTTTTAGCTCATTTAAAGCAAATTAACTTTTTTGAAATTTTTAATTATTTTCCAAGGGGCACCCCTTGGGATTTTTATGTTTTTTAAACAAATTGCTCTAAAACTATTTCTCGTACGAATAATGTAACGAAATTTTACATACATATGTATTTCGACGTGCTGAATCCAACGGTGTAATGTTTATGTCCATAAGTCTTATAATTTTTGAGATAATGGTCAAAAACTGTACGAGGAAAAAAAATTGGCGAAAATTTTTCAAAAAAATAAAAATCGCTGAAAACTTGCCTAGAGGTCAAATTGAAACACAGGGAATACAACCTTTCAGACCGCATCTCAATACCTTGCTTAGTTTTTGAGTTATAGCGTCGGGAAAGTTGAAAATCTGATTTTGAAAATTGTTTGAAAACAGCAAATCTTCTAGGGACTATAACTCCAAAACTAAGCAAGCTATTGATATTCGGTCTGAAAGAGTGAATTCCCCGTGTCCGAATTGACATGTATACATATTTTTAGCTCATTTAAAGCAAATTAACTTTTTTGAAATTTTTTAATTATTTTCCAAGGGGTACCCCTTGGGATTTTTATGATTTTTAAACAAATTGCTCTAAAACTATTTCTCGTACGAATAATGTAACGAAATTTTACATACATATGTATTTCGACGTGCTGAATCCAACGGTGTAATGTTTATGTCCATAAGTCTTATAGTTTTTGAGATAATGGTCAAAAACTGTACGAGGAAAAAAAATTGGCGAAAATTTTTCAAAAAAATAAAAATCGCTGAAAACTTGCCTAGAGGTCAATTGAAACACGGGGAATACAACCTTTCAGACCGCATCTCAATATCTTGCTTAGTTTTTGAGTTATAGCGTCGGGAAAGTTGAAAATCTGATTTTGAAAATTGTTTGAAAACAGCAAATCTTCTAGGGACTATAACTCCAAAACTAAGCAAGCTATTGATATGCGGTCTGAAAGAGTGAATTCCCCGTGTCCGAATTGACTTGTATACAAATTTTTAGCTCATTTAAAGCAAATTAACTTTTTTTGATGTTTACCTAACCTAATATTTTTAGTGCCACTGGACTAATAGGTTACAATAATGAATAAAAATAATTGCAATAATTTTGAAGCAGCCTGTATAATTCAGAGTAACAGTTAGTGGGGGAGAGATGACTTTAGTTTTTCTTTAATTACTACATCTGTGAATGTGGAATTTATCAGGTCTAGGGCTTTCTTAATTGACAAATTTTCAACTGAACAATTATGGTTGTAATCTACCAGATGTTTCGCTTCATGCGATTGGGGTATTTTGTTTTTATGTAAATTTAATGTAGAAATTACGCCCTGTTTGTCCTGTGTAAATAGAGTTGAAGTCGTTACATTTTATTTGTCAATTTTTTTAAAACTATTTTTTGTCTATATTGTTTCTTGTCACTGTCAGATACATTTAGTTGAAATATTGTTTTTTGTTGTACCTAAATATTATACCAGCAAAATGGCAAAGTTTTTGTCGGTTGAAAGCTGGCACACTAAAAGCCACACTAGTCAATCAACGACTACTTGAGCTAGTTTTGTTTTACACTGAAATATAGTTACATCGTACAAATATTACTATATTTATATTTAATCATTTGATTAACTTTTGTTAATTAAATATTTTGTAGAGAGATTTAGAGATTTTTATTACATGTATAAATATATCTGCTTCAGCAGAGTGCCACATTCAGTAAAGAGTAAAAGACGTGATGATATATTTATTTAATATTTGGTTGTAATGTATTGTATTTGACAGTGAGAATTCTGTTTCAGATGGACGATGTGTCACGCGTGAGAAGCTCCACAGTGGACGTCTCCTCCAGCGTGGAGGCCTCCCCCACGTCCCGGCGCGAGTGCTGGGCGTGGTTGTGCGTGCACGCTTGTAGCCACGCGGGGCTGGCAGCGCTAGTCGTGGCTTACACGTTGTTAGGCGCTGTGCTCTTTGAGCTAGTAGAAGGCGGGAGCTCGACGGCCACGGCATCCAGAGCTGCTACTGCACCTTCTACAGCGGCTGCTGCTGCCGAGAGGAGAGGACTAGCAGTGCAGAAAAGCAGAGAGGATTGTTTGAGGGAACTTTGGACCATCACCGGTAAGTCATTCTTTCAATAATTTCAATTCTATTTTATTTGTATTGAGACTAAACCCAATAAAATCGTACTAGTGGCAACCAAAGTGACTACAATTATATGTGAGCTACGCTGTTTGAGATTCATATTTTTTAAAGTCTAACGATACATAAATTTTAAAAAGTAATTACGGTTTAATGAATACCAATTTAAACTTTCTAGAACTGTAGATTGTTTTCAGTTTAGATAAAGTTACATAAAAAGAATTTTTTTTAAATAGTTGTGGACCAGGGGCGGATCCAGACTTCGAATTAGAGGGGGTCATGGAGTGAATTTTGTCTCGGGGGGGAGGGGTTATTACCCATCTTCTAAATATAAAAAACATTTGTATTTGCTCATATTATATTCCTGCTTTAAATAATTAATATGTAGCTTTAAGCAAAATTACTTTTCTATAAACAATTATAAACGTGGTGAGGAAAAGTGATTTTTTTCACCTCAAAAATTTCCTCTCAGAACGCCAACACTTTTTAAACCATAAAGTTTCAATATCTAAATGGTTCTTCGATAGAATACAAAAATTATAGAATTAGAAGTTGATTTTCTATATGCATATGTCGGTAGTCACATACTTGACTAGGTCTTAAATAGAATACCTCTCCCATTTGCGGGTTGAAATAATATCCCCACAAGATATTGGTTTTTGTCTATTTATTAGAATAATAAATCAAACAATAGTTCTTAATTATTTTAGAATTTTAAGTTCTTAGATAATATTTTCTATTTAATTTGTTTAACAAATTGAGTTATCGTGAATAATGACATCATTATTATGTATTAGGGCCAAATACCTATTAGGGCCAACATTTTAAAAAAGTCCATGGTTAGGGGGGGTCATGACCCCCATGACCCTCCCCCTGGATCCGCCACTGTTGTGGACTCCATTGTTAATAACAATTTTTTCGGTTCTCCAAAATGGCAGGCAATTGTTTATATCCTTATCATCTGTTTATTTTTCAACATGTGAGGTCAAAAATTTTCAATGACACAAAATAGTTACGAGCAATGTAGAAAGACCAGTGAAATGGAAAGGATCAATTCATCGTAGGTAGTTATAATGTGTACATCTATAGTACATCCTTTAGTTTATTTGTACAAAACATGTACTGTTATTCCAACATAATACATGCTGAAGTTGGTATTAGTGATGTAACGTGGTTAAATAATGACAGTGGAATTAAATGGATACCTAGTGTAAATTGGCAAGCAGAGATTTAGATTACCTATCGTTCGAACTTACTTGTGTGAATGTCGAATGACGTAGACAAATTACCAGTGGCTCGTTGGACTTTATTGGAAACTGGTGGAACAGACAGTGCTGCCACAACAAAACTAATTTACAATTTTAAATACTTTTAATAATCAGCGAATTTTACTAACAATACATCCAGCTGTTATATATTTATTTATCTCATTTAATTTCTGTCATTTACAATATTTTTAATAGATTGCGTCTGTTGTTGAGCTGACATTGTTTCAAAACTAACGTTATTGGCAACTCATTTGACATGGTCTATAACGTTGGTTATGTCGTATAAAAGGCATGGAATGCTGGTTTCCAAGTAAAAATTAGGGAACTAGCAAAATTTTCGACGATTTTGGTGATCGGTACGACATGGATCAAGTCTTATATACAAATTTTAGTTGTCATTTGGAAAAATGACTTTTAAATCCCTTCATTTATACTAATTGCTTGAAAACTATTCAAATACAGATAGAATTTATGGAGTCGGGCGCGACCGAACTTACTTAGTAAAATATTTATCTCGTGATGCTATTCTTTGCTTAGTACGTGTGTGGCATACTATTTTTTCAATTTTAAACGTGAAAATTACATTTTTACGTTTCCGATATAAGAAATGTAATAATTATTTTATATAAAACAAAGAAGTTGTATTTGCAAATGCATATAACGTTTCCTTGGTCATCATGACAAATGACATTTTCCTCATTCAATTTAATTTTGATAACAACCGTTTCCCTCACTAGTGAGGAGAGTTATTTACTTTCAGCACTAATAAGAGAAACGGTTACTATCACAACTAATTGAGTGAGGGAAATGTATTTTTTTTTTCACAAGTAACTAGTGAGGAAAACGGTTACTAGTACAACTAAATTAAGTGAGAGAAATATCATTTTCATAAGTAATGTTGAAACAAATAAATTAAAATATTTTAAATATATGAAAAATGCGAACTGTGTGATAATTAATGTATTATTACCATAAGAATAACATATTTGGGGGCAGTAATTAGACAGCAGTTCACCGCATTCCACGCGCATAAATATATCATAAACAGAGGTCTGCTACTACAAAGTGCCAACCCAGGAATAATTAAAAGGCGTGATTATATATTTATTTTTTATTTTTACAATAATGTCAAATTTGTCCATCGTTGGTAATGATTTACTTACTGTATTAGTGGTAGCAAAAATAATTTTAGAACATTTGACAATCAAATTCTGGCAAAAAAAATTTTCTTAATAAAAAAATAAATATATCTACACACCTTTTACCCAATACTCTGCCGTAGCAAATCTCAATAAACGTTATATTTCTTCGCGTGAAGTTCGGTTACTAGTTATTAAATCACAAAACAAGGGTAGTTTTAATATGGTGAAACTTGTTCTCCGGGTGTTGGAATGGAACCCGGGTTCAAAATTATGACATTACAAAAATGAGTACTACCCTTATTGCATCAAAAGATAAAATCGAATTTCATGATACATGAACCTTAGGAGAACATGACTCTAGCTCAAACTTCCCCTATCCGAGAATTATAATTCCGTTAGCGTGTGACGTTCCGCTATGATGTTACCTGCTACCCCATGATGCTATTGCTGAGACCCCGGAAAAGGTAATTTTATATTTTCAATCAACGGTTGCGTGTCTCCACTTCGGTAACTCGAGAAGCAAAACGAGAATTGCGCCATAGATGAGGATCGGTATCATCATCTCTTTTACTATTATTGTTTGCTTTGGATCTTCGCATTGTTGGTTGTAAAATTGAAATTTATTATTTTGAAAGCTTCTAAGACTGTTTTCTCCTTTCATTAAAATTACTTTTGTAAATACGGTTTTGTATTAGTTGCACGAACATTTCAAACTTTCACTAAAAATTCATTAGATTCATCAAGAAATTAATTTATCCCCAACATTTTTATACTCTTCACTATCCACACTTATATAAATTTGAATGAAAAAAATCACACCTGCAACATTGATAATCTGGAAATTTTACACTTCACAATTAAAGGACGTAGAATGAACTTCTTAGAAGCATTTGAGATACAGAAAGCTATTCATAGCGGCTTAAATGTCTTCAATGACCAGGTGAATTTGTTTCATTTTGATATTCTTAAGATCTCTGAAACTAAACTTTACCGTTAATCATTGTACTATATAAACTGTGTGTAATTTGTATTTTATTCAGTCAACGTTCTGAAGATGGCCTAATAAGTCGAAATCGATCAATTTATTGTTAATAAATTATTTTTGTGAAACTACATCAAGTGTCTACGTTCATTATTCTTACTTATATAATTCCTTTCATATAGAAGCTCAAATTTCAATAATTATATTCATATGTTGAGTCCTAGTTCTTATGAATATTATTTGTAATGTTAAATCTATATTTAGTATTTAGTAAGTAATTAGGAATTTAATTTACGACCATATTAAAAAGAGGATAATAAAAGAGTAGAAGAAAAGTGAGACAGTTATATTAAATTGAGCATTTAATTAAGAAAGATGAAGTATTAATTACTTAAAACAAATTAAGAAGAGTGTTTCCCACGAAGCACTTAGATAATAGACACAGCAAATATGCCTTGTAAGTAAACTAACATTGCAACTATTTCTCGCAAGGACTTTACACCATACTACCCTAATGTAGAAAATTAATAATTTAAAATTCCTTGAATATCTCTGCTTCTTGCCGCTTTAACCACTTGAAATATTTAAATTAAAAGTTTATTAATGAAGGACGATAATTTGGAGGAAATATCAGTTCATTGATTAATTAATTAAACACTTCAATTAAGTCGTTAATTAACTGAAGTCCAATTAGAGCAGAATTAGAAAATGCTCCAGATAAAAAACTCTGTGATTGAAAGGAAATAAAAGGAAAACGTTGTTTGTTCTTTGTTTGCGATATTCTTTGTTTAAGTTTATGTCAATAGATTCTTTCAGTGACTTTAGTTTTATTTAAATTCATTGTTGTAAAGAAAATTCTCAAATACTTGAAAAGAAAATTATTCTGTTAATAAATCCATCTCAATTGAAAAGAAAATTGGCGGTTCAATGATATCGAGTCGGCTCTGTGATTTAACGGCTGGTAACTGCACTTCATGCGAAGAAATATATCTGCTACGGGAGAGTGCCACAATTAGTAATGGGTAATAGGCGTGATGATTTAATTGCTAATTGTAATTACTAATTGGATAGTATTTCACGTAACTTTACGTTACAGAAGAGAATTATGAATATATTTATAAATCTAAATTAATAAATAATATTTTTACGAATTGTTTTGAAATAATATTTATACGCATTACCTGTCAGTTAGGATTTTGCTGTAAATAATAATTTAAAATATACCCTTAAACCATGGCATTAACAATGGTATCCTGTATTAATGTCATTTCAATAATAATATACCCCGAATAATATTATAATATTCTGATATGAAATTTATTTGGTACGTGTAAAATGAAATCCTATTTATTTAAAATTTACATTTTTGTATAATTTCAAATTGTTTACTAATGTTTAAATCAATATCATATATCATATTCCTGTATGTTCAAACTCGTATGCTCACCCTTGTTTCGTAGAAATCTGAATATTCAATTGTTTATGAATTATTAAATACGTACCTCGTTTGTTATTTTTAGTGTCAAACTACGAAAATATATTTCTACGTTTTATTCTATGTATTTCAATAGAAAAGAATAGTAATTTTAAAATTATTTATTCCAGTTGAAATAATTGTTAAATAAAATAAATATATCAACTTTTGTCCATTACAAGGTGTGGCACTCGGTCGTAGCAGATCTCAGTGATATATTTATAAGCTTGAAGTGTGGTTAAGTGGAGGGAGAGCCACAGAAGTAATTTAAATTCCTTTAATAATCAGCGAATTTTACTAACAATACATCCAGCTGTTATATATTTATTTCATCATCATCTGTGGCGCTACAGCCCGAATCGGGCCTGGGCCTACCGGACACACCGAGCCGCAGTTTTTTACACTGCCGTACTGCCGGTTTTCCTAGTCAAATGCTACATTATTTAAGGCGTATAAGTGACTAGTTTATAGCGCCCGAGTGTGATAAATACATGTAACTGTATTTTATATTTTACGACAAATCACACATTGTCGACAGGCGGATTCGAACTGACGAACCTTGGCTCGGGTGACATCACAGTATGTTAAGAGATGTGCCTTAACACGCTCGGCCACCGCGCCTGTTTATATTTATTTATCTCATTTAATTTCTGCCATTTACAATATTTTTAATTGATTGCGTCTGTGGTTAAGTGAAGGGAGATCCACAGAAGTAATTTTGTTATAGCAGAAATTATTGCTTAGTGCTTATGTATTTGAGAACCCGGGTTTGATTCTCACAGTCGACAATTTTCAATTTGTTGCTCCTCGTCTAGTAACTTCTTTGGAGGCAGTGAATTGACGGCTTGTCACCGCACTGCTCGCGAAGAAATATATCACTTACCGATATCTGCTACCACACCTAGTAAATAAAGTAAATAGCATACATACATAACATCACGCTATATCCCATAAAATAGGGTAGCACAAACCCGTCAACATTCTCATCCTGACACACGATACTCAATTCGACCACATTAACACTTCCTCCATACAAACTCTTTCTTTCCTCACAACCAAAATCCATCAACACTCAACAAACATTCATCCATTCGCTCCTGTACACCAGTTTCGTAAATCTTCACTTACGCCCACTTCTCTAACAACAAATCTATAAGAAATGAAGGCAGCATCGCCTGCGCTTGTTTAAAAATACATTTAACACAATTGCAGTTACACACTGTATAGTAAAAACTGAAAATGAAGTAAAAAAGATGAGGAAGGAAGGGAGTATCTTTCTGCGCTTGTTTTTGGAACTGAATTCCACACAATTGCAATGGACACTCTATAGTAAAAACAGAAAATGAACAAAAAGATGAGGAAGGAAGGGAGTAAATAGCGTGATGATATATTTATTTAAAAATTGTCGGCTGTGGGAATATGATTTTTGAAAACAAAATGTAATTGAATGCTGCTGTTTTCTTTTTAACATTGGATTCAATATTATTTATTCATGTATGTAAAGTTTAAAATTTAAATTTTATTTGGTACTGCAACAGTAGATTCTACACAGTAGATACAATAAGGATATATTTTCTTCACTGGCAGTTTTATTACAACAACTTTTATTTCAATCTTTTTCCTTTAAAATGGGAAAGTAACGGCACAAGAAAATGCATTTCCTGTGCCACAGTTCGCCGTTTGCTTGTTATTTTTGCATTAAAAAAATTGAGCATCAAGTAGATACTCACAAGATGCACTTTTTAATACCGAACATTTTTTGTATTTACATTTTTGGTCTAATTTAATTGAGGAAGCAACAATGATCATATTAAAAAAATACCATTGTATTTCCTGTCACAATATCCGGTATAAGCTGGTCAATAAAAAATAAACCACTCTGTATAAAAAAATACAACTATTTCTCAATTCACTATAAACTCCTGTAATTAGAATTAAGTTCCTGTTGTGCAAACTAGCAAACAAATCAATTATTTTGTTCTAAAAAATGATCCTGTTTCGGCTCCTCAATTTAAAATCGTAGTAACGCCTCTGGCGGAATGCAGCAATGCATCATCACTAAATCCATAGCCACCCATTTGTGCAGTAATGAATGTCGGATCGCGTATAAAACTAGTTTGAATTCCACTACCGTTGTATTTGACAAATTGTGCCCTCTATTCTCTCTGGCCATCCACAAAATGCTGGTTGAAAAATGTTTATCTCCAGCTGTGCCGGAGTTGAGTAACCGAACCACCGCATGTCATGAAATATTTAATGTCGTTTTTCGGATCATGGATGCTGGGAAGGTTGTCTTTCCAGAATTATGTAAAGAAGAAGAATGGCGAAAGAAAGAAAAATAAAATAGGAATTCTTTGTAAAACATCCTCAGGATATATAAGAGCAATAACTGGGAGATTTCGGATAATAAAAGGTGTTAGTATGAAATGATAACATGAAAATTATATACGGTACGTTTCTTTAAAGTATATAAATATCTTGGATCTCACCTGAGTAGGCAGAATTTTTGTGACAAATATTAAGATGTCAAAATTGCAAATGTTATTGAAGCTTTAAAATAGCGGCGACTTTATATGTCAGGCTTCAAATGCATGAAAGTAAGTGTTCATAAGTTGCCTAAGTGAAAGTGGTGCGATGAATAAATTTAGTAGAACAATAATATTCTGTTTGTTGCAAGAGTAATCTCACCTTGTACAATAATTGTTTATTTAGAATTGTCTGTATTCGACGGAAATATTGGTGATTGTATGGCAAATCCCGAGTACTGTCTTCTTCTGTTCCACACAATTTTCTTTTAATTTTTTTAACGAACTTAAGATTTCGCATTTAAAAAATACCCGGAAGACACAATTAGAATCCTTTTAAGTTTTGTTTTTAAAATCTTGGGGAAGTTTATAAAGAAAACAAACTTCTAATTGAGTGACCGTGCTTCGTGTTCATTTCTTTCTCGATACCTCTTTGCCCTTCACCCTTCGCCCTTGCAACTCTGCCTATTATCGTTACCCTCTTCTGTCATCTTTTGACCGACTTCGTTTTGTTTTGATGTCCTCACAAAAATTAATTAACCAAAAATATTTTTTTTAATTGCTTTGCAAATTTTATAGCGATACCAGAAACAGTAGATTTCATTTTTAGCAGTCACCTAATTTATAACTTACAAATTATTAGGTTATGTGAGATAAAAAGACAATAAAGCTGCATTTATTGCTCTTAACATAGTCACTGTTTTTGTCTGTGATACAAACATTATGTTGTTTGTTCACATGTCTGTCCTAAATTTCGAATTAACGAATTTTATTCTAGTTCGGTAGGTGGCTCAGTGGTATCGAGTCGGCCTGTGGGTCTTGAAAACCCTAGTTCGATCCCCACAGCCGACAAACAATTTTCACCAATTTAAATCTATCTCTGTGGCTTCCCCACCACTAATATCTTTTGGGGCCGTGATTTGATGGCTGGTAACCGCATTTCACGCGAATAAATATATCACTTACCGAAATCTGCTTCGGCAGAGTGTCACACCCAGTAATGGGTAAAAGGCGTGATATATATTTATTCTAGTCCGATTTTATAAAAAGTTTCTTTCTGAAAATCAAATGGGACAAGATTATATTAGAGTTTATTTAAACTTTTTTGAGAACAAAATTCATAAGCAAGCAGAAAACACATGTCTCTCATATGTACTCCGGAAGCAATAGCCCGTCACCGTTCGTGTAACAGCCTCGCTGCCTTACTCTACACGTTCGTTTGTCACACCACGTCACAAATTTCGTAACGCACTCTCCAATTCCTAGCGCGCGTATAATATAAAATAGTAGGGGACACCATTGTATTCTTAAATTATTTGTTTATGCTACATCACTTACCCAATTACCATATTGCAATTATAGAAGACTATAACCACCCTCTACCAATACAACAAAGCCATCAACATGTAAAACATTTAGTTCAGCATGACACAATACCCGTCTGAGAGCCCCAGTGGGGGGTTAATTTACC
Source organism: Pterostichus niger (assembly GCA_947425015.1). Taxonomy (NCBI): domain Eukaryota; kingdom Metazoa; phylum Arthropoda; class Insecta; order Coleoptera; family Carabidae; genus Pterostichus; species Pterostichus niger. The sequence continues at coordinate 1,829,890 of OX380336.1, read as the reverse complement.
TTGCAGACACGGGTTGAGTCCATTGTGAAACAGGCTTTACAAGGCCCCATGATATCACGCTAAGGTTAGCGATAGCAATAACCTGGTGGTGATCAGGAGTGCAGGGCTGGGCACAACGGTACGACGAGATAATATTGTAGAGATATAAGTGTGAATTAACTGAGGTTGGATTTGTGGTTCGATCACAATGGACTGGTGCTATCAACGATCTTCTTACGAAGAACAATTAGGCGAATTAACTCGTGTCTTTCCGATACATACGAGGGTATTCTAAGGTAATGCGAATGGTTCTTTGTAGAGTACCTATATTTATTAGGGTGCAATGTCAGACTTAATATTCATTCAGCAATGATGTATGGTATACAATTCTGGGGCAGTCACAAAAATAGCAACAGGGTATTCCTTTTGCAAAAAAAGCTGTCCGTTTTATCACATACTCTAAAATGTATGATCATTGTCAAAACTTATTTATTAGTAACAAAATTTTAACTTTTTAGTGTCAATTTATTTTAGAAACTGTGTGTTATGTGCATAAAAACTTGAGAAATTTTAAAACATATTCAGAAGTACAATCTATTAATACTAGAAACAAAAATGAGTTAGTGTTGTCTTTTGTTAAGCTTAATAGAAACAGAGAAAATTATAATTACCTGCCATTACAATTATATAATAAATTACTTCTCACATTTAAAACGCTAAATTATGAAAAATTCAAATCAACTGTTAAAGAATTCTTGTTAAGTAAGGCATACTATCACTATAATAATTATTTAAATGATGCTTTGTGAATTTTGATGTTTTTTTTTTTAATATGCTCTATACTAATTTTGTGTATTATTATGTATTTGACTATAGGCTTGTATTTTTATGTACTGTTATGGCCAATATAAATAAATAAATAAATAAATAGTGTATACAGGATGATTGGTTTTTCATTGTTCAGTTTATGTCTGGAAAAATATTAAATCATGTCAGATCTCAGTGCACGCTACACCAACTGTAAAAATAAAAAAAACCTGTACTAAGTGAGCAACTAACAACTTCCTCAGCATGCAATTACCCTGACGATACCTAACAGGATTAAAACTTCATGCATACGTCAACATCGTTCGCGACGGTGCTTCCTGCATAAAACTGCTTTCTCCTTCCCTTCCGCCATCGCCGTGTGTGTGTGCCTGTAGGGCACACGCATTGTTATTTACACAAAAGTGGTTAATTACAGTATTAAACACCCTGGCGTTAGTTAGTTAGCCTTCGTCTTCACCTTACTTGTAAGAGATACGCGACCGCACTTCGAGAAATTACAACCCTGATTATAATGATTAATTACTAAAAGTCACGAGTTTCCCTGTAATGAATATGAAACGGTTTATTATAATATTTTAGTAAAAATAGCGTGATCTTCTCCCGCCCAGTTGCTGTGATTTATGAGAACGTTGTTTGTTTTTTGTTGGAATGTTAATGTTTTGGAATTTAGTAGAAATACAAGAAACTAGGCAGGTATTCATGTCATTGTTTAATTAACTGTGAAAGAGCTGTTTGCTCTGTTCGTTTTCAACGAAATGTATTTTTGAAATTGTAACAAATGAATGTTAATGGATGAGTCAGAAATACGTGAATTCCAGGAAATATGGAATAATTTTTTAATATACAAATAAATGTAAATAATAATAATTTGTATAACTTGTAATCATATACTATATTTTAATAATAGTGAAGAAATGGTTTAATTGTAAAACGAGTTTTGAAATGGCCCTTTTCCAAATTTGTTACATACTATTTTTTCAACATTAAACCTGAAAATTACATTTTTATGTTTGCGATAGCAGAATTTTAATAATTATTTTATATAAATCAAAGGAGTTGAATTTGAAAATACACATCACGTTTCCTTGGTCACCATGTCAAATGAAGTAGCACGAACCCCTGAAACAATCATCAGATTAATCAAAGAATTCAACAGTCTCATCCTGACATACCTTTATCGTTTTAATCACATTCATAATTCCCTCCATACAAGCTCATTTATTCAGCACACTCACAATTTTTTCTCACGCAAAAAGTCTTCAATCTCATCCATCTATTCGCTTTTTACACTATATGTCAAAATAAGTTTAAATTTGTATTACCTTAAAATCAATCTAATATCAATATGCAAAAAATACGTATATAACATGTAATGGAAGTATATTTTTTTAACTTGGGGTACACTTCGGCGTCATCATGATGCATCAAATTTCAAATTCATAAAAACAAAATCATTACTAGTTGTACAAATAACTATTATCTATTCATACTTCTGTTATCCTTGAACATTGAGTTTCTTCCTTATATAAATAAAAAAAAATTCAACTTTCCTCGTCGAATAAGAAATGGTTTTATTATGGCATTATACTCAGCCACACGTCCATCTTGGCGTCACTTTCAAATCAAGTATTCGTGGCACAACTGGCGACCGGCAGCTGTCTCAATCTTTCAACCACGCAGAATTGACAGAAAACATTACAACAATAAAATCCCTACGTGGCTGGCTGAATGACAACAATCTGATTTGTGGCATAGCGACTGACAGCTGGTGTGGCGTGGCGTGTGCTGTAGTGTACGCCAAGTACACTAGAGAACAAAGCAAGCTTAAAACAATAAAAAAAATACACGCCTGCCAACAGTTCCTTGCTGCCTTTCACAGGGATTTCTACCAGGAGTGAATTGCTGGAAGGGTTTTATGTTATTGACTGATGCCTGGAATCCGAAGCGAAATGAATTTTTGGTTTGCAGTTTTTCTTTTTTTATACTTAAATTTTGTATTGTATAAATGTTTTACCCTAGAATTATAACAAAATATTTCAATTTAACTCAAAACAGGAACTGGGTAATAAAACAAAATGCGATTTCTGAATTTCTTGAATATCAAACAAATAATTGAATTAAAAGATGATCAAAATTAAGTTTATAAAAAACATTTGACAACTCATTTACATCGATGTTGTTCTGTGAATATTTTGAACAAACAGCTTTATATTAATTGGAAGATGTTGAGTGATTGATGAATGTAAGTTTGACAAGAATGTTGTTAAAAGCTTGAATATATTATATCAGTTGAGATGGTTTAGGCAAGTAGAACTTAAACGAAAGACTGGTGAAATTTTGAGCAATAGATTGCTTGGACGGTCTAGGAATAAATAGTTAGGAACATATTTCTATAAAAACTATTAGGGACGCCACTGATTCCAGTCAGGGATACTGGAACAAATGAATGCAGGTGATTACTCCGGTGTTACGAATAAAAACATCCGAATGCAATTGCGGTTTGTTTGTTGGTTTTTGCATATTGGATTAAAAAGGAATTATTTTTTGTGTTATTGTTGATGGAAACTATCTATGTTTTTAAATAGATAATCGAAGGATGATATTTTTTTAAATAATTCCCAGTTTAAAATATCGTTAAACAATGGGTCAAATTCAATTCTTTCTTTTCTGTATTCCAATTACCTACAATGCAGCTTAACGTGAAGATCTAGGATCGAGCTAATTGAGTGCAGTTGTATTTTTTTATTAGATGATATATTCGGCTCTATCTTCTAATTTAATAGTGCAACTTTGGTGCTACAACTGTGCATTTTACATGAAAAAGATAAGAATGAAATAAAAGTGAAATTTACATGTTTATTTCTACGCATATTTTCGAGAAAGCAGAGAAACTCCCAGCTACCAAAATGACCCACAAAAGTGAAAACTGTCCTGGGTGCCCTTAGGAAGTCCCTAAAGTTCTATTACGAAAATGTAACAGGTATTCGTAAATTATAGTTAAAAGTTTTACAGACACGAATCTTTATTTAAAATCTAGATAAAATAATTTAAACAACTTTTGGTTTTAGTTCTGTACAATTAAACCAAAAATAGTTTTATTTACTTAAGTATAAGTTCAGAAAGCTTTTTTTATATGTTAGAAGTTTTAACTGTGGGAATCGAAGTCGGATTCTCAAATTCACAAATATATCCGTGTTTAAATAACTATTTGTTTGTTCTGAAAGAGATATATGTATGTACACGTCTCATCTTTCGTTATCCATTTAGTTCTATTTCTAAATTGTTAGTTCATCAACATACCTCATGCGTAAATCATCTGATTTATTAGCAACATTCTTCTTAATGCTAACAATTTCACTGAAGTCAAATTGCCAAAAATATTCTTTGAACTTGACAAAAAAGTCTGAATCCTTGTTGAAAGAGAGTCTCAAGTATCAATAAATAAATAAAATAAAATAACTGTAACACAAATGTATCTTAAAGGCCTCTTTATGTCTGCAAACATTCCATGTTGACTTTGATATCAGACCCCACAATTATATACCAAACATCGCATTCCCAATTCCTTCAATCGCCAACCGCATAAACAACCTATAAAAACAAGACACAATAACGAAACAAAAGTCAAACCTCACAAAAAAGGACAAAAGACAAACTCAAGGAAAACGAAAACAAACATCTGAGCATCTCGAATGGATCTCGTATTCTATTTTCTTTCATCTTTGGTTGGCGAGCGAGCGAGAGAGAGTGAATTCGCTATTGAAATCAAACAGCGACAGTTTCAGTTTTCACTCTGGGTGAGTTATGGAAATGTTGTGATATGTCGTGCTGTGATGTTTCGTGATGTGGGCTGCCGGAGGGTGAGCATGTAAACGTTCTACTTCGATGCGGACCTAACAGACTTAACTTCGAATCGCACTTTGGATTCTGTCATAGTCGCGCGGTTTCTTTTTCTTTATACCCAAAAAATAAACAATTCTTATAAAGATCTTTCTATATTTGGAATCGTTTTAAACGTTTTTAAATTATTTTAGACGAAAATAGCCCAAGTAGAAAATATGGAGAAATTTAATTTCAAGCAGTTTTATTTGAATAATTTTTCTTGAAAGTTATTCAGAAATGATTCCACAACAGAAAATATGACTTTTTTCACGACTCTGTCAGAAAATAAAATATGGAGAAGAAAGTGATACTTTTCATTCCTATAAAAGAATTAGTATATTGTAATACTAGTGAGGAAAGAGTTTAATTGAAAAACGAGTATGAAAGTTGAAGTATGAGCGACAGCGAGTGTACCAATAGTACGAGATTTGCAATGGTCCTTTCCCACGTGTGTTCCGGGACTCAACCGCAACGAAACCGTAACCGAAAACCGCACCGATATTCACTATTTTATTAAATTTTTCTACTTCCGTTAGGAAATAGACGTTTTATTTCACTCATTTGAGTTAGATAATGAACTGCATTATTTAACTAGTGATATAATGAGGTAACATAGCAACAGATATCTTGGTAGACGAATTCTGATATGTTATTGTTTTATTTTTTGAATTTATAACTGTCATTAATATGTCAAAATTTCATAATTTCAAAAATGCTCTTTCGTATTTATTAGAACGGAAGTAGAAAAATATTGTATGAAACTAGTAAGGAAATAGGTTATTACCTTACTTATGTGTTTACATAACTCGGCTACGCTTCATTCTGCAAATTTCATATGCGTAAGGTAATAACCTTCATTTCGTTACTAGTTTCATAAATAGCTATTTTAGTTTTTAAATGTGGAAACCGAAAACCGAAACGAAAATTTATAAATAACGCATTAAACCGAAAATAGTAAGAATAAGAAAAAAGTTATATTTGCAAATGCACATTACGTTTCTTTGGTCACCATGTCAAATGACATTTCCCTCACTTAATTTAGTTGTGATAGTTATTTACTTTTATCACTAGTGAGAGAAATGATTATTATCACAACTAAATTAAGAGAGAGAAATGTCATTTTCACAAATGATATTGAAAAATAGTTTATACTTTTTTCACGAAGGAAAAGTAAACTTGTCGAATTCCTGTGGTAGAATTATAATTGAACCCGGTACCTACCAAATCAAATGTGTTATCCTCCATTACATTTTAATAATGTACTAGCGATAAATTTGTTTCTAAAAAATCTTTGTTTATTTTTAGTAAAGGCTCAATTTTTTTTAATATTGTAGTATTGTTTCAATTTTGAATTCAGTTTAAATAAAACATCTAGAGCGGCACTTATAAATGAACCCTGCAGACGCCTCTGAGTGGTTGAAGCGCAGGGACGTACTCAAAGTTATTTCCCTTGACTGCAACTACAAAATTAGATTTGTGTTTTCTTGATATATTCGGTGTAATATCCAAGTGACTTTTTTGTAGTTTCTTGTTAACGTCATTTCAGTTTTCATGCGAGACTCATACGTGATGTCGCTGCTGAAAACCTGAAATAAGAAACTGGAGCGCACACTTCAGACTTCATGATAATATAGATATGTAGAGAAAATTTACATACGTACCTCCAGAGAGGTTTATTCCTTTTCAAACTTATTTTGTATCATTTTCAAATCTCACAAGATATACATATTAAAAGTAACACCTTATTTATTACTATTTTAAATATATTTTCTTTAAAAATCGATAAATTTATTTCGAAACTGTCATAGACAACTATCACAAAAAAAAAACAGAACGTCGCGGTGAGTTCAATCATTTTGTAGCAGTCTAAAAATTATAAAAGTAAGATTTCTAACAGATTTTTACCACAAACTTAAAGGGTGGAAAATTCATGATTAAATAAAACATCGCTAAGAGGATTTCAGCCTTCTTATTTATTGATGGCTCGAGAGGGTGCGATACCGATGCGAACCACGAAACAAGCGGCAACGAACAAACAACACAAATTTTCACACTTTACTTTGCTAATGACGATTATTTTGCTTCATTTATCTTTAAGTTGGTATTGATAATATTGCTCAGGAATAAATACGAGGAATTTCAAAATAAATTTAAATGAGATAGGTAGCTCAGTGGTATCTTGAGACCCCTGGTTCGATCCCAACAATTTTCACCAAATTAAATCTACCTCTGTGGCTCTCCCTCCACTAACATCTTTGGGGGCCGTGATTTGACGGCTAATATCCGCATTTCATGCGAAGAAAAATATCACTTACCGAAATCTGCTACGGCAGAGTGCCACACCTAGTAATGGGTAAAAGGCGTGATGATATATTTATTTATTTATTTATATTTAAATTGAATGAAAAGCAATTACATTTTATTCAATAGACTAGATTCTGATATTTCCACGTCACAAAAATTATTCACTTTTCTCCCAACTAACATCTCTGAAAACCCACAAATGGATTATTGACGTAAGTATATAAAACTTATTTATTTCAATGTATGTAACAGTTATTGGAAAGATAGTTATACGTTTTAGAAGTTCAGTGAGAAAATATTGATTTTATTTGAAAATTTTGTGCCAATTAACGAAGATTTGTGTCAGGAAAGTTAAGTGATGTCGTTATTGTAATTTCCATCCATTTCCGTGAAATTTATTGATGGACGCGATGTTTAATGGTTATCGTTTGTCTCAGATTTGATAAATGGAGTTACTCGAAACGCATCAAGAATATTATGATATCCTCACTTAATTTGTAATTTGATTTTTAACTAAATAACTTTTATGGCATGGCGTTGGATATTTCCGGATCCGAACTTATATTTGTTTCATTTATTTTGACACTCTGCACAAAGCAACTTAATCTTAATTATATTATAGTTCATTCCAGATAAGATTGGATCATCGAATTAGAGCCAATAATTTCTACACCCGAATGGTCACAAAGCAAAAAAAAAATACTAACCGCGTGATTGAATTTGTTACCGTAATTTTTGTAATACATATCCTTTAGGTTTATGTAAAAACAATAAATATATAATCACGCCTTTTACCCATTACTGAATGTGGCATTCAGCCGTAGTAGATTTCAGTAAGTGATACATTACCAGCCGCCAAATCACGGGACCCAATGATGGTAGTGAAGGGGAAGTCACAGGGGTAGTTTTAACGTGATGAAAATTCTTTGTCAGCTGTAAGAATATCGAACCCGGATTCTCAAATTTACTGACTCGATACCACTGAGCCACCTACCCCTTTTGTTTATTTATAAACATAGAAATATTAAATTTATGTATAAATAATAATGGAATATGATTACAAAATAAATTTTTATTATATTTGAACATGACAATTTTAAGAATATATATATACGCATGATTCACTTGAATATAGATTATTTGTAGATAGTGGTTGGACCCGTATTTCAATTTTATTTAAACCCGAGTTCCTTTAGGGATCAAATATCGCCACGAAAACCTCTCTACACACGCAATAAACAACATGAAATCACTTTTATAAACCAAAATTCCCCTTAAAATCCCCCCAAAACACGGCAATGTTGCACCACTCAGCAACACTCAACTGTTGGATTGCATCATTTCAAATGATTCCCCTCGGCACTCCAGTGCCGTTCGTGCATAGAGGGGACTAAATAGCCCCCTCGTGGCGACAACAAACCCCTTCCACTTCACCCTACCCTGCCAGCCGCGAACGCGAATCTATGCCGCGAGAAACGGTCCACAATTCGGAAAAATTGGAATGTGATTAGATTAGTTTCAGTCGACTTGAAGTCGAATTAAGATTGAAAGCTATGACGGTAAAATTGCTATACCTCGTCCCTTGATCCCTGTTGGGGGAATTTGAGTTTGATGTAGTGGCACTGACGTGTAGTGAAGGTTGGCGGCATGAGGAATTTTAGGGTTAAGTAGTGGATAATCTCTCAATATTATTTTACTCTTGGTTTAAACACTATTCAAAGAAAAATCATCTTTGTTGCGAGAAGCTGGCTGATAACATCATTCTTTTACATTCATCATTTCATTTTATTCTATACACACTTTTGGTGCAAACTTCTCTTTTTTATCCAATTATATATGATGTATCACAACTTAAGGCACTTATTTTAATCTCATATAGTAGGTACTCTAGGTATTGGATATAAAAATATATAAGTGAGGAAAATTGTTACTTGAGATCTCATGTGCAAATGTCAGAACCGACAATCGATGTTTCCTCCACTTCACATTATTGTCAATAATTTAATTCTTATACATTTTTCTGTATGTCAGTAAAAGATTGATAAAACAATCTCAATTAAATTCAGAATAAGAGTAGACGATGGATATATACAGGTGTTTCAGGACTAGTGTAACAAACTTTAACAGCTTATTCCTGAGGTCATTTTGAGCCAAAAATGTCATTTGAACATAGGTCCTATTCCTTCTAGTTACCAAAATACAAGAGGTTGAAGTTCTATAAATAACACATTTTCAAATTTTTGTAATCAAGATACTTTCGGAAAACACGAGTTTTATTGAAAAGTCATACCTTATTTGTCTTAATTAATTTTATTTATTAATATTAACATGCATACGAGTTCAAGGCGCTCATTTTGAACACTTGCTGTAATTTTTTTTAAATTTGTTATCTTATTTCATATTGTGTTAACGTATTCCATGTTTGGTTATGTTGTTCTGTGTCTATTTAATTGTGCCATTTTATGTTTTGTTCTCTAAATCGTATTCGTTAATATTAATAAATAAAATTAATTAAGATAAATAAGGTATGACTTTTCAACAAAACTCGTGTTTTCCGAAAGTATCTTGATTACAAAAATTAGAAAATGTCGTGTTATTTATAGAACTTCAACCTCTTGTATTTTGGTAACTAGAAGGAATAGGACCTATGTTCATATGACATTTTTGGCTCAAAATGACCTCAGGAATAAGTTGTTAAAGTTTGTTACACTAGTCCTGAAACACCCTGTATATATAATTGAAGATTTCTTACATGAACGAAAGATGAGACGAGCTTGTATGAAATTAATTATGAAAGTGGATGGATTTATCAAAGATAACTTAGGATTATTTGACAACAAGAAAGATGCGGTTATTATCAAGTTCTTCTGAAAATTCTGTAGGTATACTCATTACTTTCTAAATGAAGTTTTAAATTTACTTTTAATATATGCAGTACTTACTCGAAAATTTATAGAATCGAGTTTCCTTCTCAAACTTATAAAACTTTTTAATTTTTGCTACATAAATAACCAACTTTATTTCTTATTTACAGTTAATCTTTACACTTTTTTGAAATAAAAATATAACACTAAAGAAGAATACTAACTAAACATTAGGGTCGTTTCCATCCGGAGGTGCAAGGCGCGCGGAGCATATGGCCGGCGAAAGCCGCCCGTTATACATTTAGTTTCTTTAGAAAATTTTAAAGAGCTTTATAAATAACTACTGTCTACTAACTACTTTCAAAACTAATTTACTAATAAAATAGTTAGTATAAAATTATTCTGATTATACTATATTTAAAATTCATTTGTTTTGTCGACAAATCGCGTCGTGGTGTGGTCGCCAAACTATACAATCAAAATTTTGCAGAGAATTCACCATACGTCACTGTCAACCAATAGGATCACGAATTTGTTTGAAAATGAACCAATGAAATGTACATTTTGTCGGAAATTCATCACTAGTGAAATTTTATCGGAAATACCACTGTTATTAATATCCTTGGTTACGAATAAAATAAATGATATTTTCAATATTTTCATAAACGTCAATTGAAAAAATCTGTCATCACTGTAATACCTAATTAATATTGTGCAAATAAATACCTAACTATTCTTGTTAATTAATAATTAATAATTTGAAAAATTCCCAAGCCGAATACAACTCGTAGTATGAAAATTGACAGATAATATTTTGACATAAATATACATTCGTTGTTACGGAAATAGGAAACACAACTCGTGCTTCGCACTCGTTATGTTTCCATTTCCATAACAACTCATAATTTATGTCAAAATATTTTCAGCAATTTTCATACTACCTGTTATATTATATATGAAAATGCGTTTTTTAAGCCAGATCTTATAAATATGCACCGGGAAGAATGATGTGTTATTTTAAGTTTGTAAGTCTCAGGCTCAAAAATTTTTAAAAATTGTTGTTTTTTTTACATTTCCTGCGTCTGTGTTTTAATAGGCAGGAAAAAATTATTCTCCCAAGGGTGGCACCATATCCTAGGAACGACATTGCTAAAAATTTTGAGCAAAATAAGAATGTATGAGTAATATTATTTGCTAAAGAAACTGCTAACGAAACTAGTCATATTATTTAAAAGTAAAACTTTTTTCGATTTATTTTCTTTGCTTTAACGCGCATTACAATTTACATATAGCAGTGAAATATATTTTAGTTTTAAAAGTTCGTTCATTTCGAAGTTTCGTGTATCTATTAACAGCAGCAGTAACACCAGGAAAGTCTCTTATTTCATTTTGAACTTTTCTTAAAAGCAAAACTTTCTATTTGATTGCACATATGGCTCAAAAAATAAAAGTACATAACGATTGTTTCTCTTATATCCCGCCAACTTTTTTAAAACTGGAATTTATACGTTACTAAAACATTTTTATTGCAAACTTCGTAGATAGACAATGTTTTATCAGCCCAGATGCTCGGCAGCAAAAAGTTTGTTTTATGTGAATCTAAAACAAAATTTTATGTATGGGTTACAACCAATAAATACAATCATTACTTCACTTCCAGTGGTTCCTACTTGTAAATATGTTTTATTTCTTATATTGTTGTAACAAAACTGTGATACATCGAAATATTTGCACGTTTATATTATACAAGTTACATACGTACATAACATTATGTTATATCCCATTAAATGGGGTAGCACGAATCAATGAAACTTTCACAGAACATCCACTCCTCAGATTTATCAAAGAATTAGATTCGTTGAATATCCTGACACACCATATTCGCTTCAACCACATTCATGTTCTCTCATTTATTCCCCAGTCTTGCAATCTTTCATCACTCCAAAAACCTTCAATCACATCCATCTATTCCCTCCTATGCACCTGTTTCAATAATTTTTTATTAACATCTACTTCTCTAACAACGAATCTATAAAAATAAGAAAGGAAAAAAAATTGCACAAATACGGCATCGTATTTTTCAAAACTATTTTAGTGAAAAATGCTTGGAGTAAAAATTATAGAAAACTAAATTTTATTTAAAGTATTTTTTATACAATATTTTGAAAAATTTGAAATAATTTGAAAAATAAAAGCTGTGTTCCCAGCTATCCAATTTCTAATTACAATTATTAGTCGACAAAATTAAGACATTACAGGAGGACCTGGGTTCGATTCCCACAGCCGACAAACAATTTTCGTCAGTTTAAAATTATCCCTGTATCTCTCCCCCAACCAACTTCTTTGGGGGCCGTGATTAACCGGCTTATAACTGCACTTCACGCTCATAAATATGTCACTTACCGAGATCTGCTACGGCAGAGTGCCACACTCAATAAAGAATAAAAGGCGTGATGATATATTTATTTATAAAATAAATATATCATCACGCCTTTTACAGATATCTATAAGTGATATATTTCTTCACGTGAAGTGCGGTTATTATCCGACTGATCACGGCCTCCAAAGATGTTAGTTAGCCACAGGTGAAGTTTTAATGTGGTAAAAATTGTTTATCGGCTGTGAGAATCGAACCCGGCTTCTTAAATCCATACACCGACTCGATACCACTGATAATTATAGATCTACTAATAATATTTATAAAATAACTATAACGATGTATAAATATTAATATAATAAAAATATATACGTATATATATATATAAATCAAATGTTAAACATGCATTACGATAACAGCATTTTAATAAATAATTAATATTCGTAATTAATACAAAATGCGATGAAACAAACACATGCAATATTTATTATTAATAATATAAAAAAATAATCATATACAATTAAAATTAGTTTAATGAAATTATTGTTAAATTAGAAATATATTACCAATAATATAAAGAGAGTTCAAAAATTAATAGATAGTAAATTTTCAGCTGTCAAATACTTTTAAATTATTTTATAGAAATGTTACATATATAAAAAAAAATAATTTTCTGCCATTTTTATTTGAAGCATTTTCCTGAAGAATAAAGTATTTGACATTGACAAATAAGTTCTGTGACTTTGGAAGTGTCCATTGTTTGTGAATTTTCATTCAGCCTGTTTTACAATAATCAAATGGAAATATAAGCTTTAATTACGCAGGAATAAATTACCATTCTGTATTCTGTTTGTAATGCAGCAGCTTATCATTTTTTATCAACTTTATTCAGAGATTAAAAGGTTCATAAACGAAATCACCCTTCAAAGAATAAACAAGTAAGGGATTAGAGAGTTTTACGTTTTTTTACGTCAAATCAAAAGTCAGAAACTCTGCAAAAAATAAAATGACTCAACGAGAACAAAATGCTTCATTAGTGCCACGTACTGGAGATTTTATTTTTTTATTTTTCTGCTCATTTGCCTACTTAAACATAATTAGGTCAGTTCGAAGAACTGAAATGTGATTTCGTGTCGTCATGGTTACCCTGATTTATTTTTATCGTCATAACCCTCAAATGAAAATCAATATACGACATTTTTAAATTTAATTTTTACCTTTTAAAAATTTTGTTTCATTAATTAACTATGTAAGTATAAACTAAATTACTGAGTGTGGCACTCTGCCTTAGCAAATCTCGGTAAGTGATATATTTCTTCGCGTGAAGTGCGGTTACCAGCCGTCAAATCACGGCCCCCAAAGATATTAGAGGGGGAGCCACAGGGGTAGATTTAATTTGGTGAAAATTTTAAGCTAATATCTCTGTTAGTTAAACATATTTCTTGTAATATAAGAAATTTTAAATCCGTGTTGTCATTTATTGTTATAGTTTATTTCGTAGTTTCATAAAAAAAAACCACTTATAATGGTCGCAAGTTTAAAGACCCTTCCATTAATTGATAATTATAAATGCTAATTGTAATTACTAATTGGTTTGCTGTGACTGCTGGTTTAATAGTGTGGTCAAAATTTGAACTGAAATTTAGTATTTTACTTTTTTATAATTGTTTATAGTAGAAATATCAATTATTAATGGAAGATGAAATATTCTATCATGTTTTGATGTTAATACGTTTTGGAATTAGTCAAGAATTATACTGTAATGACGGGAATTAAAATTAAATGACTCTCAATTATTGTTCGTGTAATTAAGAGACTGTAAAATATTGCTGCTTAATTGGTTCCAGAATCCCTTCAAAATCCTTGTCACAATCATAACCTCAACCTTGAAAACCTGGCACTTAACCTCAAAAAGTATAACTGTGTAACATTATTCAGTAAATTCAAGGCGAGATTCCGAATCAGTATTAAGAGCCTTGCGAAGGGCTCCACGGTTGGTTAACAATAAATCTCGTTTACGCGGTTTATAAAACACGACAAGGAGCGAAAACGAAGGACTGAACATTGAAGTGACAGTGTGGGGTAGAGGGCGCGCGTGTCGTTATGAAGTTTTCGCTTTCATGGTTCGGTCGGTTGGTGTGGAGACGGCGTTACCGACGCCAACGGTGATAAGTTTCCAAATTGTGTATACTCCGTGGATAAGAACGGGAAGATTTGGATAATTGTACTGGTGAGTGCTCGGGAGATGACTTTTGTGAGGGGTTTTGTGTGTTTAGGGATTTGTTTGAAAGGGAAGACAGAAAAAGATTGATGTCGAATTGAGAGAATTGCTATGAAAAGGAAATAAACAAGTCTACACGTTAGTTTGATTAATTATTTAAAGATGAGGATTAATTTTAAAGATGGAAAGTTGGTAGAGAAATTACGCTACGATAAATTAATTGGTGGCAGCGGCCAGTGAAAAATGAGACCTTCTAGTATTCAGTCTGCAATATTGCTCTCTGGGGTAGGTGGCTCAGTGGTATCGAGTCGTCTTGTGGATCTTGAGAACCCTGGTTCGATCCCCACAGCCGACAAACAATTTTCACCAATTTAAAAAAAATCTACCCCTGTGGCTTCTCCACCACTAATATCTTTGGAGGCCGTGATTTGACGGCTGGTAACCGCACTTCACGCGAAAAAGTATATCACTTACCGAGATCTGCTTAGACAGAGTGCCACACCCAGTGATGGGTAAAAGGCGTGATGATATATTTATTTTATTTTATTTATATCTAGCCTTGTTTTCTCGCGAGAGTCTCGTTGAAATTTCTCGTGTCATAATTCACAAGCAAATTTTTAACGATAAAATAGTTTGAAAATTTCTTTAGGGTATGAGTTTAGGTTTTGAACATCTTCATATCTCATTTGGATTTTAAGATAAGGCCTCGGGAAAATACAAAATCTAAAATGAGTAAAATTTGACTAAAATTCAATTTTTCCGGAGCCAAAATCTGAAAAACCAAACAAGATATGAAGATGCGCTCAACGGCATTGAATTCCTCGTGTCCGAATTGACTTATAAACATATTTTTAGTCAATTTGAAGCAATTTAATTTTTTTATTATTTCTTAAGGGGTACCCCTTGGATTTTTTTCGATTTTAGGTCATTTTTTCAAAACTTCTTAATCTTACGAATATTGTGACGAAAATTTACATACATATGTATTTTGTCTCGCTGAATTCAATGGTAAAATATTCAAGTTCATATATCTTTTGGTTTTTCAGATATTAATCAAAAACTGTTTTATAGGAAAATTTTGAAGAATTAGAAATTGATAAAATTTAGTTTATGAATTAATTTAAGCACGAGAAATTCAATGCCGTTGAGCGTAACTACATATTTTGTTTAGTTTTTGAGATATAGCTTCGGGAAAGTACAAAATCTGATAAGATAAATAAATAAATAAATATATCATCACGCCTTTTACCAATCACTGGGTGTGGCACTCTGCCTAAGCAGATCTCGGTAAGTGATATATTTCTTCGCGTGAAGTGCGGTTACCAGCCGTCAAATCACGGCCTCCAAAGATATTAGTGGTGGAGGAGCCACAGGGGTAGATTTTTAAAATTGGTGAAAATTGTTGGTCGGCTGTGGGGATCGAACCAGGGTTCTCAAGATCCACAGGCCGACTCGATACCACTGAGCCACCTACCCCATCTGATAAGATAAAACTAAATATTACTTTTTCATATCTATTAATGAATCTACCAACTTTATTTTTGTAGTTTAAAATAATATGCAAAATCTAACAGACAGAAAACAGGAAAATTATTTTAATTGAGCTAAGTCCCATTTTTATTTAACAGTGTACAAACGCAATTAATAAAACTTCCTGAATAAACGGCAATGTAGAATTGCAACGATACGATTTAATTAAAATAACTTTGGAAACTTCTTTCAACATAAATTAATAATAACAAGTGTATTAGTTGGTATGGTAAGCGGAAAGCTGCCTCATTGTTTTCACTTCATTCCCGTTGGTGTGGTAGTGGTAGCACTGAAAGCTGCATAATGAATCCTCCGCACCAAATTTAATTTTCCCTACATCTGCATTATTACTCCAACTCTACAGTTTCAATAACACTGACGAGAAACTAGAATATCGATAGTTTGGAAAATTAAAAATCAAACCGAATTCTCGAGCATTCAGAAACTTGACTCCAAGAGATAATTTCTCTTGTGGCTTTCCCTCCACTAACATCTTTGAGGATCATAATTTGACAGCTGGTCACACTTTATGTGCATACTAGAGGTTAGAGTGGCTGCCATCGGTAATACGATTGTAATCTATCGATGTATCGATAGTACAAATTTATAAAAACTATCGCAAACTATTGATAGTATTACGTATATTTAAGAAAAATGAAACAAAAATTCAATTACAAAGAAAATCAGAATATTTATTTAAAAATAAATATATTATGCAAAGTAAACTTACATTATTATTATAATTTAAGTGTGTCATCATTATTATATCAAAAAATACAAAAGCAACAAGGTTTGTTAAATAACCCAAGAACTACCATTTTGCAAGTCTATTATAAAATTATTAACAATTTTTTTTAACCTGTAGTTCTCCAAATATAAGGTACAATTTTATTATTTCAAATATTATTTTTTTAATAATTAAATTCGCAAAGCGTAACAGCTTCTAAACAAAATACATGGCTAATACGAATTTCGAATAGTGTGCGTTCCTTAGAATATTTTACAAATTTTGATAAAACTAAATTTAAATCTGCTAATAATTGTGCATTTATCTATATCATTGATATATCGATATTTTATCACCTCTTTATCTGCCACGAAAGAGTGCCATATCCAGTAATAGGTAAAAGACATGACAAAATATTTATTTACATTATAATAGTATATTACATACCGAGGTGGAAAGTGTTTCATTGCAACCAAGGGAGATAGCAAACTAAGGTGCGAAATGCCACGGTTTTCTAGCCCAAGGCCAGTGAGACTATATACTATTTTATTTACAATAATAAATTAATGAGGATAATAAATAATATTAATTTGTTTACGAAATAATGTAGTAGGTATCGATTTTGACGTGAAAATCATAGAATATCTGAAAATTAAACAATAAATTCTATCTGATTTTGGAGTAACAACAAATTGTAAATTCCGAAATAATTTCCTTAGTTTAACTTTGCGTTGAGAGTTCCAAGTCGGAAAAGTGACAATTCCAGGTTGGAAAAGAGACAGTACCAGATCGTAAAAATTTAAAATAACTTGTTTTCAAACATTTTAAAAGTCAGAAATTGACATTATTCTAACTCATACAAAACGTTACCGAACAAAACGTTACCGAACAAGTTACATCCATACTTCATTAATTGCTTTGACTCGTTGAGCAAAGTGAGGCCAGTTTAGTTTATCGTAGACTTTTGCAGTGAACGTAATGTTTCCTCGTGTGTTGTGATCAATTTATTCATTACTTTCTATTATTTCTATGTGTAAATTAGTGTAAATTGTGTGTGACATTGTACTTATTTATGTGTGGTGTATGAAGGAAACATTAATATATAAGTTATGGTGCAGCGAATTAGAATCCCAGTATTTTCTGAGTCGACGACAGTGGACAACATGGAACGTGGTCGGTCGCTGATTCCTGCTCAAAGTAGGCAACAATATAATTATTTTATTATTTATTCATTACACTGGTTCATTTCGTTTAGTGTATTGAACCATCGAAATTAAATGACACAATGACACAATTTTATTATGTTTAGTTTATTTATTTATTGATCTCTAGCTTGAATAGGTTCATTATTTATTATTAAATTTCGTTGAAGAATCAATCGTATTGCGTTATAAAATCAGAAATAGAGACTTCTTTATTGGTAAAAAATTTAAATTTATTTAATTAAATTTAAGTTGTGTAACAATTATTTCAATGGTTAATATTTAATAATTTTTATTCATTACTGTCAGTACTATTAAAAATGTTTGCTTCAAGTAACGCGCAATTATTTTCGCCAAATTAAAAACGATACAAAGACAAATTTATAATGTTTAATTTATTTATTTATTTTTACTATTCCTATAGCCGACAAACATTTAATTTTATATTATTTATAAAATATATAAAATTTTTTATACAAATATTAAAACTATCTAAAATTAAACTGTATTAAAAGCACTTTTAAATTGACTAGTGTGGCTGTCCTGATTTTTACTTTGTATACAGTGGGCTGTCAGTAATTGCTTCCTGTTAACATTTTGATATTAACTGTAAACTTTGTAGATGAAACGTCATACAAATTCATGACGTATTTCATGACGTAAGTTCTTTGATTCAGCAGGGCACATATAGTTAATTTTTTTGTGGTTGAATTGTTCAGTAAAATTTGTGGAATAAGAACATGTACAAAGACAAAGAATTGTAAAAAACTCGAAAATAAAATTGTGTCCTTGTGGTAGTATTCTTGAAAAATGTAGAAGAAAATTTCCACGCTTTCCTTCAATTTACTTTCAAGTCTGAAAGGACTTTTTTAGATTGTGTACGCACTGTGAAAAATTCTCCCCCAGTCTCGCAACATTCTATAACCACAAAGGTCACCCAATATAATTATATTCAGTTTGCGTGACGCAAAATAACGCGTATGAAATTAATAAATAAATAAGAGATAAATTAACTGTTCCTAGAAACACAAACATTGATTTATTACTAATTAACTAAGCCAAGTTTACACTAGGATATAATGAAATTAATTCCCACTCGAAATATAGAATTGTATTTACAGAATTTCAATGAGAATTGTAATTTTAAAATGTCAACATATATGCTATAAATTTCATTTTATTTATGATTTCAGTCGCTGGCTCTGAATTAAATTTTGAATTTATAAAAAAAAAACAATTGATTTGATTTACTTTTACATAACTTTTTAAACAAATTTAAATAAAGGTCGTTACATTTTGTTGTTTACCGAACGAATAATTGAAAAATAATAAATAATTCGACAGACTCATGAAAATCTGATTAAAATTGAAACCGAGCAACAATGATTTTCTCGAGTCCGAAGTAACTTACAAGAATATTTTTAACGATTTAATTATTTGGAAAGTTCATTAGGTTATGTGCTTTCATATCTCGTTTAGTTTTTGAAAATATTTATAATGACTAAAATCTGGTAATTTTTTCCGGAGTCTTTTTCTTAAAAACTAAACAAAATATGAACTTCTTGTTTATAAACAATTTTTCAGCTAATTTGAAGCAATTGAGTTTTTAAAATTATTTCTCCTTGTTTTTTTTTATTTTAGATCAATTTTAAATCGTTTTCTGTTAAATTCTTTCTCTTAGGAATATTGTACCGAAAATTTACACACATATGTATTTTGACCCGCTGAGTTCAACTATAAAAACTCCAAGTCATATGTCTTCTACTTCTTGAGATAATGTTAAAAAACTGTTTTTTGGTCAGATTTTGGCGGAAATTGTAAAAATAAAAATCACTGAAACTTTGTTTATAACTTAATTGTAGTATGAAAAACTTAACGCCATTGGGACATCTTTATATCACGATTAGTTTTTGAGATATAGCCTCGGGAAATTACAAAATCTCATGAGGTAAAATTTGGAAAAAATTAAATTCCCTGGAGTATATGAATTAATACAAAAAACTAGAGATGGGTGAATATCATCCGCGAATAGTCGAATGCCGCGAATATTGACATTATTCGATATTCGAGATTTTCGAATATTGACGTCAGTATAGCGAATATTCGAATACCTCAAATATCGCGTCATATGTTGACCTAAATTTTTGACTATGTTTTTCTTTATCATTTGTATATAAACTTAAAGCTATTACAATAGTTTGAAGTTATTAATATCAAAGATATTTTGTTTCAAAACCATGGAGACGTACCATTTTCAAATTTGTTTTTCGCTAACATCAGCCCGTACTTTTCACCTTAAATTTGAAGTTTTGTTCTTTTTCTTTTCTTTTTTGTTTGTAGTTTTTGTTTTAATTTTATTTTATTTTAACAATTTTATTCAAATAATGGAAAGGACATAATTAAATAATTATTAATAATGAATAAATTAGGAGTATTCGAATATTCGAGATCTGATTAATATTCGTATTCGATATTCGAATTCGAGAAATTTGATATTCGCCCATCTCTACAAAAAACAATACAAATAGTATGTACCAGGGTTCGTAAATATCATGATATTTATAATAAATATCAAAATATCTGATATATAGGATATATATCAGATAAATATCACTTTTTGGATATTTATTTTTTAATTTTAGTTTTTGTACACATTTAGAAAAACTGAAAAATTCGAAAAATTTCACTTTCCGGAGGCTATATCTCAAAAACTCAACAAGATATGGAAATGCGCTCAACGGCGTTGAATTCCCCGTGTCCGAATTGACTTATAAGCAAATTTTCATACAATTTTATGCAATTTAATATTTTTAATTATTTCCTAAGGGGTACCCCTTTGGTTTTTTCAGATTTTAATTCAATTTTACCAAAAATCCTTAATCGTAGAATTATTAAAACGAAAATTTACATACATATGTATTTTGACCCACTGAATCCAGTGGTGCAATCTTCAAATGCATATGACTTCTGGTTTTCGAGAAAATGTGAATAAACGGCTTTTTGCGATTTTTTTGGCGGAAAATAGAAAAAAAATAAAAATCGCTGAAACTATGTTTATAAGTTAACTGAAGCACGAGAAAATTAATGCCGTTGAGCGCGTTTTCATATCACATTTAGTTTTTGAGATATAGCCTCGGAAAAGAAGAAAAACTGAAAAATTCGAAAAATTTCATTTTTCCAGAGGCTATATCACAAAAACTATTTGATATTTTTATATAATGGATATATATTATTGCAAAAATATGACGATATATATCAAAATAAATATCATGATATATATCGATCGATATATATCTTCGAACCCTGGTATGTACTCTCGCTTCATCATGCATCGCTTATTATAAACATATCAGTTTTCCAAAATTTCTTTCCAAAGTTTAAAGTTGAACATAAAGACTCTATTAAACCTTTATGATGTCACCGACGGTCCGTGCGCGTTCCATTCTTTGACAGATTTCAATTTTCGCTTTTTTTCTGTCTAATACGAACATGATGAACCCTGGACGGCGAGGAGAGTGCTGTTCGGGAGCTGATAGTCAGTCGAATCCAACTCGCTTGACAGTTCAAGACTCACCGAAACCCTCATTATAGAAATTCAATTTAAAACGATCAATATGAAATTAATGCCTTAATGGTTACCAGCAATTTATTTTGATTGCTTCAATTTGGGATTTATTTTTCTTTACAACAGACGAAAAGAAGGTGGATTTGACAGTAAGTTGAAATTAGCTATTCACGATTTAAGAACATGCAACGAAACAGTTTCATTCATATCTTGCCCTGACATTTAAAATATATTTTGATTAATAATTTTGGGGTTAGATTGAGAAGATTGTTGTTGGAAGGGTGAGGTATGTGTCAGTATATGTCGAAAGATTGGTGAAATTGAGGGTGAGAGATTGGATGAATGTCCTAGGAATAAATTAAGGAATATAATTATAGGTTTGTATAAAGAGATGGCGTTAATAATAATATGACAAACTTTAAACAAAGCCCCATAAGCTTGCTATTGATGTTTCTTAAATTTCTTTTTTATTGTTTTATGGTACTGAGATCTGCTTAGGCAGAGTGCCACACCCAGTGATGGGTAAAAGGCGTGATGCTATATTTATTTTATATATTTATTTATATTTATGGTATCAAGTCGGCATGTGAATTTTAGAACCTGGGGTTCATTGCCACAGCTCAAAAGCAATTTTCACCACGTTAAAACTACCCTTATGGCTTCCCTTCCACTAACGTCAGCTGGTAACTGCACTCCACGCGAAATATATCACTTACCGAGATCTGCTACAACAGAGTGCCACATCTAGTAATAGGTAAAAGGCGTGATGATATATTTATTTATTTTATGTTTGCAAGTAATGTTTTTTTTAACAAATATGTTGTCACACCTTATACTCATTACTGGAGGTGACAATGTGTCATAGCAGATCTCGGTAAGTGATATATTAATGCGCGTGAAGTACGGTTACCAGTTGTCAAATTAAAACTTCCAAAGATGTTAGTAGAGCGGCAGCCACAGGGACAAATATTATGAAAATTGTTTGTCGTTGTAGGAATCGAACCCGGATTCTCAAATTCACAATCCGACTTGATATCACTAATACTTTTTAAAATAAATACTTAATTAATGTAGATCAAATTAAATTATAAAGAGATAAATTTGAAGAAAAAAAAAGAGAAATAAATTGAAATAATATCAGATTTAAATCACAAAAAACCATGGCTTAGATATTTAAAGCATTAGACCAGAGTTCATAAAGTCCCAGGTTCAAATCCCAATTTTTCTCTTTATAATTTTTTTAGAATGATTAAAATGAATAAAAATATACAAATTTCTAAATTAATAAAAGAATAAATTAATTTTGCAATAACATATGTTTCATCATTATGACGATAATATTGTTAGTAACTTTACATATTGGTGTCTTTTATATATATATATATATATATATATATATATATATATATATATATATATATATATATATATCGTGAGATAGATTCATAAGTAAATCAACATAATTATTACGTCAATTTGAACTATCACTAATTATATACACATATGTCGTTATACTTCATACACTAAGTTATAGTCGTATGTAAATGCATATTGTGTGTAGTAAATTAGTAAGCATTATTGATACATTTCCATATTACATGACACATGTCGATAAGAACTGATATTTGTCTTAGTATCATGAACATTTAATCCGATATTATATGAGTAATCATCAATTAAATATCTAATTGTTTATTAAAATAATTAAAACATTTCCTTTTTTGTTGAGTTTGGATTTGCTAAGGGCTGTCTTAATTCTTAAGATCGATCTGAACTTAGGTAAACCTACATTTATTATGTATGTTTTTAATCGAAAATACAGGTAATTACTTACGACCTTGAATAATAAATTATTTCTCGCGAGTTGTAGCCAATCAAGTCGACGTTGCTATTACAACACACCAACGGCTGTGAGTAATAATTTATTATTTACAAACATATACTAATGAATAAATTCTTAGCTTAAGTTATGTAGTACTAGTTTAGGTTTATACTATATTACTCGTTGATCAAGTTAATCAGATTATAATTCAAACAATACCCATGGGGTGTTCAGTAATAATAATAATAAAAATTATTTTAAATATTTCAAATCGTATATTTTTGTAATAGAAGTGAAGACAGTGAAAAACATTTTTTTCTAATTTTATTTTAAGTCATTTAAAAAGTTTGACAGGTGAAATATACGATGCCGAATGTTCGATATAATTCGAAAATATTATTCCCACACAGAGAATAATTTTCTATCAAACAGGTAGATCAATAAATATGAGTTAACGTAGTAATAAATAGTTATTTTTCTATTAAGTGCGCGAATACGTCAAAAAACAAGAATTTTGCCTATGAAAAACAAACAACAATTTTTCTAAAACTGTCAAAAAGTAATAATTCAATAATTATTGATATATTCAGGTAAATTTAAAGAAATCTCATTTAGCGCACTACACTGTAAAATACGCTATGTCATATTCATGTAAATGATGAAAAAAATCATGTATTTCGCGTATTGATATTAGTAAAAAAAGTTCGTGCTACCCCATTTAATGGGATATAACGTGATGTTATGTATGTATGTATGTAAAAAAGTTAACATTTTTGATAGTTACAGAAAATAGTTATTTGTATATTAAGAACGTAAAGTGTATCTTTGTTATTCGAGCACGGTAATTGCAACGCGAACCGAAAGTTGCAATTACCGTGGTCGAGTAACAAAGACACTTTACGCTCGTGATACACAAATATTTTTTACGGTTGCATCTTAAGTATTAAAAAACGCATATGTACTGAAAATAAATTCGTTCTGTCAATTTCCAATATGACAAGTTTCTGTTTTGTTTGTATATCTAGTAACTATTTAAGTAAGCGCGCATCTAATATTTTTGCGTGCATTCCCATTAGAAACTCTTTTAATAATAAAGTTATTTTTCGATTGTTCCACAGAAAACGTCAACTTTATGATGACAATTGACAGCATAATTGTAAACTTTTCATAGAAAAAAAAACATTATTTTATATATGAATATAAAATTGCTATTTAATATTTTATAAAACCACATATTTATTTCCTGTACGCACGCAAGAAATAAACATACGATTAATTTCAACATTCGCTTGACACAGAAAATTAGTAAATTTAAATTATAAAAACAAAATAAATCCAGAACTCAAATAGTAATTTTAATGACATCATTTTTTCATCAGTTTTAAAATTAAACCAGCACTCTCCATTACAGTTTCACGAGATGAAATTCGCTCGCATGAAAAATAAATTATAGTGCGGGCTACGAGTCCCAGGGCTGCATTAAGGGGGAGGTTCACCCTATGCATATGTAACATGGTCCGTATTCATGTAAATGGTGAATTTGGCATGCATATAAAGCGCTGACCGCGATAAAACTTAATTATCTCTCTCCCTTATCGATTTGGAACGCCGGAACTTCTAATCTGGAGTATCTGTTCGATTCTAAGTTTTGCAGCGAGGATTATGAAAGTATTTTATAGTAATTCGAGGCAGTAATTAATTTAAGGTAGATTAGTGGATATTAAATTGGATGTTTTATTCATGAGGTGTTTTCTCTTCTTGCTAATATTCATGCACATTTATGATTATATGAATAAAGTAAATGCATATTTTATGCAGAAAATTTATTCGCGAAACTAACTAATCTAATTCTATGTGGAAATTCTTTTCCAACGTATTATATATAACAGTTATTTATATAAACTATCCCAAGCGATTTCAAAAGTATGCAACATGCTAGCCATTCCATGGACGAAATACAGGCTGGTCCAAAATTATTGTAAACAAATTAAAGGTTATATATTTTTTGATGCACTGAATACAACACAAAGATATTTTTGAAATTGTCAAAAATAATTCCACATTATTTGAGGCAAACATCACGCGAAAAAATATATCACTTACCGAGATCTGCTACTGAAGAGTGCCACGCCCAGTTATGGGTAAAAGGCGTGGTGATATATTCATTTTATTTATTATTTATTAGATTTTTGTAAAAACACTTTGACCCAAAACCGTAACCGAAAGTATCGAAACCGTTACGATATCTTTATAACGTTTTCAAAAAACCGGGACACTATAAACAAAATCGTAATTTTGCTGATATAAAAACCGGAAACCGTAACCGAACCCCAAACTATTTCGGTTCGGGTTTCTGATTAAAAGTTTGTTGTGTGCACGAAAGATTTCAAATGAATGGAATAAATGAATTTTGAGAGAAATTATATATGTATACTATAGGATAGATATACATATATTTGGTAAAGATTATTTATTGTAGGGTGAATCTAATGAAAAAATGTAAAGTGAATGTTTCAAGGGTTCATTTATATACTATATTCATATGCATTCGCATACAAATATTTTAAATGGAAATTATTTTAGTTAGGAATAATAATTTTAGTTATGTGTAAATTTATTTACATTTCATGATGTTTATGTTTATTCAGAAA
Organism: Pterostichus niger; assembly: GCA_947425015.1. Lineage (NCBI taxonomy): Eukaryota > Metazoa > Arthropoda > Insecta > Coleoptera > Carabidae > Pterostichus > Pterostichus niger. Next base: position 1,803,938 of record OX380336.1, on the reverse strand, counting down.
ATATTGTTCTATGAAATTAATTACTATTTGAATTGTATCAAAATATTAATTTAAATGTCTAAATGAAACAATTTATTTTATCTTAAAAATTATAACTGCAAATGAAATTTATTGTTCTGTAGAAATACTAGTATTTTTATCGTCAGTTTAATTCATGGAATCCTCTAACAAGTAACACTACCCAACTGTCACTCACCGATTTAAATGAAACTTGGCACACTAATAAAACTCTAAAACATATTCAACCTTTATTTTTTTCTTCCGGAAGTTGCTTTTTAGGTGTACAAACCACCCTTGAAACGTGGTAACAACAAGAATCGCCATAAATGAAATTAAATAATACCAAAATGTTACGCGTTGAACATTGGTTACCCAGAAGTTTTTGAGATCGCCAAAATCTATTTTCGGGGTCATTTTGATTATATGCACTTTTTTAAGGGGTTAAAAAAGGGATGGGGGGATGAAATTACGATATTCAACTGAAATAGAGTTTTAGGTTCAAAACTAGTTACTCGAGGGTTTTTGGGGTCGCCGAATCTATTTTCGAGATTACTGAACTTATTGCACAAGGAACTACCAGAACAATTGTAAAACAACACTAATTGCCTTCAAATCTCCATTAGACATCAATACACATTTGTATTCTTCTCACGCGCCGCCTCCACCGTCTCCGAGGAGTAGATATTTACCGCCCCTCATCAACCGCCGCCGCGACACCAGTACATGGAATGAAATTCGGTTAATACTTGTAATTAAATATAATCTTGTAATTAAAGCTCTTGCAAGTAGGAAGCAACTGAGTACACGCACACGTGGCAGTGGGGGCGGTAAATAGTGGTGGTGGTGCTTTGAATCTCAATGAACACATACTGAAGTCGTCGAATCGGTGATAGTGTTTGATACAAAGAAAAATAATAGATTTTTGTTTAACTTGGCAAAAAAAAGCATATTTACTGCCGCGGCAATTAATCTACTTTATTGCCCTGTTGAACACAAATTTTTTTTGCAGATTAATATAAATTTTATAAATATTTTGAATAGTGTTATAAGATAGATAGTTTATTGGTATCAAATCAGTATATATGGGGTAGGTGGCTCAGTGGTATCGAGTCGGCCTGTGGATCTTGAGAACCTTGGTTCGATCCCCATAGACGACAAACAATTTTCACCAATTAAAAAAATCTACCCCTGTGGCTCCTCCTCCACTAATATCTTTGGAGGCCGTGATTTGACGGCTGGTAACCGCACTTCACGCGAAAAAATATATCACTTACCGAGATCTGCTTAGGCAGAGTGCCACACCCAGTCATGGGTAAAAGGCGTGATGATATATTTATTTATTTATTTTATTTAAATCAGTATATGGTTCGATTCCCACAGTCGACAAACAATTTTCACTACATTAAAATTCCTCTTGTGCTTCCCACTTTACTAACATACTTAGGGGTCGTGATTTGACGACTGGCAACCGCACTTCACACGCATAAATATATATCACTTACCGAGCATTTTCTCTCTTAGAAATATTTTTTAAAAAGTAAACACTTTTAAACATTATTAAATTTATATATTTAAGATCTTTATTAATATCAGTCTTTATTTAAACTAACATCTTTGGAGGCCGTGATTTGACGGCTGGTTGCCGCACTTCACGCGAAAAAATATATCACTTACCGAGATCTGCTTAGGCAAAATGCCACACCCAGTAATGGGTAAAAGGCGAGATGCATATATTAATTTATTTATTTTATTTAAAAATCAATATTATATTCGTAATTTTAGTAGCAATTGGGTAGCTGTGACATATATTTGAAAAATGTATGGGCCTACGAGACAAAAAAGTGAAGAACCGCTACTCTAGAGTGTCGTGACTTCTGGTGGCAGTGTTTGCGTGGCCTGTCACGTCGCGAGTCATTTACATCGAGTTCAGAGCCGGACTCAGCTTGCAAACCGCAGCGGCAACCGCTGAATCCTAGATCATTAGCTTCGGTAGCCTGGATCGTGGACACCGGTTCAAACCACAACCGACGCCGATTACTTGCCTGATGGGGGATTAGGTATTTCCTAATTCTCTCCTTTTATGCATCCCAGGAATTAAGGTGTGACCATTCGGATTACCATAATTTTATCAAGTCGTTATTATTAAATTAGAATTAAATTAACTCACATGTAATGTACTACACAACACAAACAATGTAATAATAGAAATTAATTTAAAACTTTGACACAAAAATTATCAGGGAGACATACTTCGCTAATAAATATAAAAAATTACAATTTTATTTATTCCGCAGTCAAATCTCACATAAAACTCTAAATTGTAGTTCGCAATTTTTCGTCATTTAAATTAGAAAATTTCGATTAAATAAATGAGGTAATTATACTGTTATAAAGAAGCTATCATTAGTGTTTTAGAAATAATATTAATTTGTATTTGTATTTTTTTACTTCCGTTATTAAAATTAATTTAACATTCTGGTTTCCATAGCGTTAAATAACATCTTAATCACATGTTAAGAAGCCGTGGCTTCGAATGTTTTAGTCACGGCTTGAGATATTAAGCACGACGTGAAGTTAGTGTCAGGCATCTGTCATTGTACTTTAACTTTACTTTTTAAATAATTCTTAAAACTTTACTTTACGATTGTAGAAAAAGTATAGTATGTGTCTCATATTATAAACTCTTTAGATACTCGTAACTAAAGAGACGTTTATAAAACTTATTACATAATATACTATTTTCTACTCTATTATTAAAATATCATTTAATGTACTGGTTTCCATGGCGTTAAATAACACCTTAATCAAATGTTGACAAGCCGTGGCTTCAAACATTTTAGTTACGGCTTCAGATATTAAAGCACGGAGTGAAGTTAGCTTCAAGCTTCTGTTATTGTAACAACAACTTTTTGAATAATTTATAAAAGTAAATAATTTTTTGTTGCCATAATTTGCAATCGTAGAAAAAATATCGTATGTGACTCGTTTTATAAACTCTGTAGATACTAGATTTTTATACTCTCGTATCTGAAGAGATGTTTATAAAACTTGTTACATTATACGAGCCCTAACCACTAATATTTGGTACGGCTGTGTTTTTTAAATATATTGATCTTTGAAGCATTTTAAAAATTATTTGGAATAAATTTATGTAATTATATTTGTACTATTTTAATAAGTTATTATAATATCTACAACAACACATAAACATAATAACCAAAAATGAAAATTAAAGGATTTATTCTATTATTCGTAAGAAAGCATTTTTAAGTTATGAAAAAAATTGGCCACAAATAATTGGTACGGCTATTTAAACTTATATTAATCATCCTCCTATTGCCCTCTATACTATTTATTTTATACTGAACGAATATTCAAGTAGGTTTTGCCTTTGTTTTGAATCAATTGTCATTAATATTGTCTTTTGATTTCAATAAACTGTCATTAATTTTCAACATGGTACAAGGAAAGCCTATATCTGAAGATATTCGAAGATTAATTATTGAAAAAAATTAATCTGGTAAAAATTATGGTGAAATTACGAAGGAATTGAATTTACCTAAATTGACAACTGTAAACATAGTTAAAAAATATAAAATTTCTGGATCTATTTCAACATTTAACAACAAAAATGGTAGAATTTCAAAAATTATCGAGCGAGATTTGCGAGCGTTGACTTCCATTGTCAAGTCAAATAGACGAAGTACCATTCGTAATTTATCCGAAAAATGGTCAGCAAAAATTGGAAAGTCCGTGGGACGCGAATGGACCCGAAAAAATATTCATAAACTAAAATATGGATTCCATAAGGTAAGATTTTTAAAGTAAGAAAAACGTAAACTTATACTTAAATCTTCCAGGCCAAAGAAAAACCATTATTGACCAGTATACAAAAGAAAAAAGTTTATTATGGGTAAAAGAAAGAAGACTTTGGGTACAGAGGCAGTGGGATTCCATTCTATTCAGTGATGAATCTAAATTTGATGTTTGCGTTGGTGACTTTAAAAAAAGAGTAATATGGACAAAAAAGAAGTATACCATAGAGACTGTTTGAAACGTACCGTCAAATTTCCAGCTAGTATCATGGTATGGGGTTGCATGTCCTCCAAAGGTGTGGGCAATTTGCACTTTATTGATGGCATTGTAAATGCTCAGAAATATGTTAACATTTTGGAGGGAAATTTAATTCCGTCTGTAACCCAATTAATTTCCTATGAAGAATTTATATTTCAACACGATGGTGCTTCATGTCATACCGCCAAAGATACTAAGAATTGGTTGGAAACTAAGGGGATAAATGTCTTGAGCTGGCCATCTTCCAGTCCAGACCTCAATCCTATAGAATCCTTGTGGGCAGTAATGAAACGTCGTTTAAGAAATGAGCCTCAAAGAACTGTTTTAGGTTTGAAACAAAAAATTACAGAAATTTGGAATTCAATTACACCAGATGAGTGCCAGGAACTTATAAACACAATATCAAAACGAATTGAAGCAATTATAAAAGCAAAAGGCGACGTTACGCAATATTAAAATATAAGTTTTAATTAGCCGTACCAATTATTTATGGTCAATTATTTTCACAAATTAAAAATGTTCTCTTACGAATAATAGAATAAATCCTTTAATTTTCATTTTTGGTTATTATGTTTTTGTGTTAATGTAGATATTATAATAACATATTAAAATAGTACAAATATAATTACATAAATTTATTCCAAATAATGTTTAAAATGCTTCAAAGATCAATATATTTAAAAAACACAGCCGTACCAAATATTAGTGGTTAGGGCTCGTATACTATTTTGTTATTTATGCGAATTATAAACGAAGTTAAATTGAAATAAAATGGAGTTAGCGGCTAATCTGTTTTATAAATCTACCTGTTAATGTTTATCCCGAGGCTTAAATAAAGATATTTCTCCCTAAACTGCCAAACAATATTTTAAATGGATCGCAGTGGATCAACAGCACCTTTTAATAGCTGAAAGCACATTTTCGAATATATTTATTTTATTAAACAGTACCTACTTTGAAAGTTAACAATAACATACAATATTTCTAAATCCTTCACAAATAATTATAGGTGACCTGTGGCTATACTACCTATAATTGATTACATTAAATTTAATGATCAACAACTGATAAAAATTGTATCAAATATAGGATATTCTCTAATCGTTTATTTATTACAATGAAACGATAATTGTAAAATAATGATAGTAGATATACGATCAAAACATTATTAAATTGCTCTGTTCAATTGTATGTAAAGCTCATTTTACGTCACACGTTTGACATACGATGTCATAAGCTCCACACGTCACATTGAAATGAAAATTATGTTTGTATCACAGGTGAAAGAAACGAAATGAAATTTCAAAATTAAACTCTGAAGGATCGTAAATCATTCTATTGTTTAAATTTCATTAAATTTTGAGAATAATTGATTCATTATTAACGCCTTTTTTGTAGAGTTGTGCATTCTTTTGTGACGTACAATTTTTCAGAATTCATTTATACCAAAAAATGAAGTAAATATCAGATCGTTACTTTCCTCCATCAATTTAGGGTGACAACTTTGACAAAAACGCAAAGCGAGAGCTTTATAAAAAGTGGTGTGTTTTGTGTCACCCTTATCCGAAACAATACTTGTCAATTAGTGCGAACAAGAACAAAATGGCGTTTATAACTCATGAACTGATTTATACTCGTAAATCGCAGTAATGATATAGATAAATCAATTTAATATCAAATAAAAAAATGTATTACTTAATTTGATTGTGACACACAACTTATACCAGATATTTTCAGAAGGGTTAGACAATGACGTTATGTTAAATTACGAAACTTTGTCGTTGCCAAACGTCTCTAAAATAATGTTAAATGCTTGATATTTAAATGTAATAGAAAATTTACTGTATTGAAGCATTTTTCCCCCAAGTTCATTTCAGAATATATAGGATGTTTCCTTTAAAGCAACCAGTGCTTTCTAGGTGAACTAATGATTTAAAAAATAATGTTATATACGGGCTGTAAAATAAGTAAGGAATATGTATATTCTGAAATAATCATTTAATCTAAATAATTTTATTAAAAAAAAACGTTTCGTAGATTTATGATTGCGAATATTTTGAGAAAATTAGATAATTTTTATCGATAGTCATTTTTTATCGATAGTCTTTCTTTGTACAGTAAAGGAGACGACATTTTTTCAAATGACATGCTATTATAATTTTTTTTATCCAATTCACAAGAATATATTTTTCTCTTACAAATTTATCAAATAATTTATTTATTTATTTATTTAACTTAATCCCAATTACAGTACAGGGTCCGGAGTCACCGAACCGCAGTGTGATAGTTCATATAATTTTAAGCTTGAGTAAGATTCAAACTCGGGATCTCCGGATTCGAATTCCGTATCGCTATCCACACCACCGTACTGAATACTAGTAATAATACATTATTTGAAAAAAATTGAGAAAAATTGTATTGAATAAATGCAAGTGCGGTTACCAGCCGTCAAATCACGGCTCTCAAAGATGTTAGTAGAGGGAGAGGCACAGGGGTAGTTTTAATGTGGTGAAAATTGTTTGTCGGCTGTGGGAATCGAATTCAAATCTATTTGAGTCGATATCACTGAACCCCCTACCCCATTTCAATGATGTCAATATTATATAGAGTTGGATATCAATTATTTCGAGAAAAATAGTATTAAAAGTATTAATGTGATCTAGTTCAATAAGTGTAAGTGGGATCATATTTAAGTTGCAAAGAGAATACGTCTTTCTCGAAGCTATAAGTGATTTTTGCAGTCTTGTAAATAAGAAAAAACCTGTAAGATCTGATTGCAGTGTAAGTCCTTTTCAAATAATCCTCCATCAATCAATAATCCTCAAACCTTCAATCCTCGTGACACAGTTTCTGTTCATACCGCACTCAAGAGACTAAATACACCCTAATACTGCGGTTGGACCCAGCGTTAAAGGATGAAACAGTTTGACCTTCCGGTCCTTGGTATCACCTGCCCTTTGTGCGTCTCCTGCCCTCGCCGACAGTCCTTACAATCCGTAACTCGGCCTCTGGCGCGGACGCTGTCACATGCACGCTATCTTACATCTCGTGTCTCGCTCTAGCTACTGGACCGACTTAATGAGACGATGTCTGCTATCATCAGAAGCGATCATTCAAAGCGCGCTGGTTTTACGAGCTGCAGAGATGACAACCTGACTTTGGTGATTTGATACTTTTTGGGAAATTTGTTACACTGGAATTGTTGAACGTTTCGCGCGATTCTTACATCGGCTGAGCCGATATTTGAACCTAATATGTTATTGCTCTAATTCTTGTAATAAATAAATATATTATCGCGCTTTTATCCATTACTGGGTGTGCCGTACCAACCGTCAAATCACGGCCTTAAAAGATATAAATGGAGGGAAGCCACAGGGGTAGATTTAATTTGGTGAAAATTGTTTGTCGGCTGTGGAAATCGAATTCGGGTTCTCAAATCCTGTGGCTCCCCCTCCACTAAAATCTTTGGGGACCGTAATTTGACGGCCGGTAACCGCACTTTACACGAATAAATATATTACTTACCGAGATCTGCTATGGTAGATAGCTAAACCACGGTTGTTTGTTACATATGGATTTCAAATTTATTAATCACAATAAATTTTTAAAAAGTCATAAATACAAAGAAATGTGATATATTTATATAAATTAGGGAACCGAAAAATTTTTGTATTCGGTTACGGTTAATGCATTTAAATATCGATCTCTGTTTACATTTACGGTTTCATTCAAAACATTATTATCGGTGCGGTTTTCGGTTACGGTTTAATTACGGTTCGGATTCCTGATATAAATAAATAAAGTAATTAATTTAGTTCAATTACTCGTTTGTAAACTACAGCTATAGCTCGCATGATATATATTTAAGATATTCGTGGATTGTATCTAAGTATTTTTATTTTTGGAAAAATGTGGAAAATGTTGTGGAAAACAAGTTATGTAGAGAATTCATGTTTCAGAATATTTTCTGGGGATTAAGAAAGAATGTCAGATTCATGTCAGGCATTTATTTGCATTTTATTATTTATATGCTAATAACAAATTCAGAATATATATTTTATAATCTTTTCGAAAATATGTCTAAGCCTATATTAATTCGTTTTTAAAATTATAATTCATTTAATTTTTAAAAATATTTATGTATAAAACTCGCTACAAAATATTAAATATAAATATATACAAAACGTTACCGAACAAGTTACAACCATAGATACCTCATTAATTGCTTTGACTCGTTGAGTAAAGCGAGGCCAGTTTAGTTTATCGTAGACTTTTGCAGTGAATGTTTCCTCGCGTGTTGTGATCAATTTATTCATTACTTTCTATTATTTCTATGTGTAAATTAGCGTGAATTGTGTGTGACTTTGTACATATTTTTGTGTTGTGTATAAAGAAAACATTAATATATAAGTTATGGTGCAGCGAAATAATTTGTATGGACATCCGAGAATAGTGGACAGTGGACAACATGGAACGTGGTCGGTCGCTGATTCCTGCTCAAAGTAGGCAACAATATAATTATTTTATTATTTATTCATTACGCTGGTTCATTTCGTTTAGTGTATTGAACCATCGAAATTAAATGACACAATGACACATTTTTATTATGTTTAGTTTATTTATTTATTTATTGATTTCTAGGTTGAATAGGATTCGTTATTTATTATTAAATTTCGTGGAAGAATCATTTGTATTTCTTCATAAAATCAGAAATAGAGACTTCTTTATCAATAACAAATTGAATTTTATTTTATTTAATTTAGGTTGTGTAACAATTCTTTCAATTGTTAATATTTACTAATTTGTATCTATTAGTGTCAGCATCAGTCCAGTGCTATTAAAAATGTTTGCTTCAAGTAATATGCAATTATTTTTGTCAAATTAAAAACGATACAAAGACAATTTTATAATGTGTTGTTTATTTATTTTTACTATTCACACAGCCGACAAACAAATTTCACCACTTTAATACTACTCTTGTGGCTCTCCTTCCAATAACATCTATGAGGGCCATGATTTGACGCACACAAATATATCACTTATTGAGAGCTGTTACGGCTGAGTGTCACACCTAGTAATGGGAAAAAGGCGTGATGATATATTTATTTATTTTTAAATAAAAGTTACGAGGAACGAAATTTGCTTCCATTTTGTTTAATTATTCTGTAAAATAACGATTTATTTATTAACAAAAATTCGAGGACAAAATCCTTCACTAGATGAAATTGAACAAGTCATAATTCAACATTATGTCTCAACATCTTCGAAAACAACAAAAACACAATTGCAAATCTTTCTATAAGGTCAAAACAAACAATAAAAAACAAAATAAAGACATAAAACCGAGATTTGTCGTGACTGAACTCTAGTGTGAAACGTACTTCATGCCACAGATACGCGCTAGCGGTTGCGAATAAAATTTATGAAGGGTTATCGACCAATATTTATGTGCGAAAATGTGTGATGTTTAACGCGATAAGATGTTAATGCCCGCCGCAGTTACTGTTCGCAGTGTTCGTGCCCCGTTCAGAAAAGAGATTCCGCGATTTCAAATGCAATCAATGTTATTTATTTACACCAGATTGTGGATTTAATTTTGGTGTAATGGTTAAATTTTATTTCAATTCGGACGCAATTTATGGAATGGGATTTGAATTGTTTGTGTTTAATGAATTGTATGTAATGTGTATCGGTGTAGAAGTAAATTATACCTAGTCAAATATGTGGAATACTCAGTTTTTCAATGGTGTCATGGCCGATTAACACAAAAAATTAGTTTTCTCGCTTGCATTGTTTCCCTGATTACTTTACAGGAAAATGTTTCTATTAATAGTTGTTGATAATTAAATTTTTTATCTATTAATATGTTTTACTTATTTTCTACTAAAAGTAATTTTTCTATTTTGCGTTCATAAGGAAGTCATTACGAAACCCAGTTACGTATCGAAAGAGCGTTCATTACGATACGTAATATTTTGTTACAATAACAGTTACCAACCAAAACATTTCATATACAAATTACCCTAAATTGAGTCGGTTTAAAATATCGCAGATTTTTTAAAATTCTAATTTTTAAAACACGTAAAATTAAAAAAAAATAGTATAAATAACTCATTTTATAAGACTTTTATCGCACGCGTCCTTTAGAAAACCCTCCTTCGGCTCATTTCCTAAACTTATAAAACTCGTTCTTTATATACTTGATACTATTTTAAATAGTTAAAAACTAAAAACAAATATGTAACTATTAAATATTACATACATATTTAAAACTTGATTTTAACAGTAACACAATAAATAAAATCAAATATTCAAACTGAGAATAAAATTTTACAAAATTTTCTTACATAACAATAGCCTATATACCATCAAATAGAGTAGCATATTACGTGATGCAAACATTTTGCGTGCCACTGGACTTATAGGTTACAGCAATGAATAAAAAAAATTATGTAATAATTTTGCCAATGTTATTTTATTTTGTTTCTTATTATTAGTATTTTTATAATTGTAAAATAAATAAATATATCATTACGCCTTTTACTCATTACTGGGTGTAGCACTCTCAGATCTCGGTAAGTGATATATTTCTTTGCGTGAAGTGCGGTTACCATCCGTCAAATCACAGCCCCCAATGATGTTAGTGGAGGGGGAGCCACAGGGGTAGATTTAATTTGGTAAAAATTGTCTATCGCCTGTGGGGAACGAGCCAGGGTTCTCAAGATACACCATAAATTTATAATTGTAAGTGGCACAAAAAATGTTTGCTTGAAGTAATGCAATTTAGTTGGACAATTTGTACGTCGTTCGTTATTAATTAATTCTATTTGTTATATTCTTATATAATAATATGTAGATTTTATATTTACTAAACCGATTTAATCATTAATAAAGCAAAGAAAGATTTAATCAGTATAAATGTATAGACGCTAGATATTTTAATTTATTATCTCAAATTTTACCAGCAAAATCACAAAAGTAAATATACATTATAAACTTAACACCAAATCTCGGTAAACATACATAAACTCAACCTAACCTACAAATTTACATTTATTTCCCTTCGCATTAAAAACAAATCCGGCGCCATTCCCCTACTGCTGGCGGTTTCCTAAATTACATCTTAAATTATTAATGTGGAATTGCCAACCAATAATAGAACGCGTGCCTCTGTTAATTCCTGCTACAGATTTAGCAGGAAACAAAATTAGATCGCGCATGGCTCACCTGAATCCTACGACTATAAATCGACAATTAACATACATTATTCACCCGCGTCTCATTTCATTTGTTTCTCATTCTCTGTTAGAAACAGCACTGGATGAAACAATCCGCATAAACAAAAAGGGGTTGGGTTCATGGACACTTGATTTTCAATGGAATTATTCCAGAGGGAATGTGATTACAGACGGAGGGAAATTGAATTTATTCCGGGAAATATAGAATTGATTATTTTTTGGTCTTGTGAAAATAATTTTTATGTAAGGTAGGGGTTGTTTTTAAATGTCGGTTAAAAATAAAGTGCGTGTTTGTGCATATTTAATTAATTGATGTATTTTTATGTATGATAATTTTTATTGATACGGGTTTTTGGCACCTCCGCCAAATATGCAAATTTTTGAATTGTGAATAAATTTTTTACTCATTTTACAAACATGAAGCAGTTAATATTAAACTTCCTTTGTACATCAATCTTTTCTAAAAATTACAATTTTCGCTGAAATAATAAGAAAGACAAAAGTCCTATTATCTATAATCGCTTGGCTGGAACCTTTGAAATTTCCGAAATAATGCTAAAATATTCCCCTAAATCGGGGTCTGGCCATGATCAAGTAACACTCGTAAAATCTCAGCAGGGCTCACATAAAAAATCAAGCCACCTTGATTCTTCAAATCCCAGTCGAGCGATTCCCAACCACTAAGAAAAATGAATCCACGGCTGACTGCGATCTCCGCACCCTCTCTCTCCATTACGCGCTAATAACCGGAAGCGAACGTGATGACGTCATGACGTGCTGAAAAAAACAAATGATGCACGCATCGGCCCGCGAATATCTGAACAACGCTTGAATGTTAAACGTTGCGGTGGCGCCGATACGAGTTTGTTTCCGCGTCATCGGCAATTATTTCAACAAATGAAAAATTGAAACGTTTTCCAATGCCGGAAAATAAATAAGACGAGTATGCTCTCAAATGTTTTTTTGTATTCTCTGGGGGGTTGTGAAGGAATAATGGGTTTTTTGGACTGAATGAATGTTAGGAATTTTTTAATAAATTGTAAATGTTTGACCTGCGGGACTTGTCGATACATTAGAAAGCTACTTGATTGAAAAAATAAATAAATACGATTCTTTTCGGTGGAAAATCAAATATTTGTTTGGAAAAAAGAATTTTCTAATAACTTCGCAGTAAATTCCCAATTTGGAATAGGTACACTCTCGAAAGCTTTGATTGGATTCTGATTAATTCATTTTTCATAGGTACATTATAAACAAAATTAACAAATACAAGACATCCTTTAAAATATAATAATAAAGTGAAATAGTACGCTACGGCGATTCGCCAATCACCAATACAGAAATTTATTCCTATACTCTGCAACGCTATGAAATAATGGCTCGTTTTCATTATCACTTCGTTTGCGTGGTTTCAACCAATGGAATAGCCAGAATTTTAAAAACCCACGCCACATCGTGATTCTGGTGGCGTTATTTAAAACTAACTTCATTAACGCTTATTATGTCCGGTTCATTCCATCATTTTGCCATATAAATATTTGTGGATCGCTTAGTATAGATAGCCAATTAGAAATTAATATGTACTTTTTGCTATTGAACTGAAGCTATCAATATAGATCTTACTTTCCTCTTCCACATTTAGCACAAATACAAAGTACCTCCTATTCAATAACTCCTTCTCAATTACGAACCACATATTGCTTGCACCAATAACATTAAATATCCCTGCTGCAGCTGCAGTGCAGCCAACCGTCTGCCATCAAACATCATCCCTACATTCATAACATTCACTTATCCTTCATTCCATCGCAGTCGCTTCAACAAATAACGGTCTCTTGCAAGTGCACCGATTACTTACTTCACATGCTTAGTGCAGTGATGGTTCGTCTCGTGTTCGTCTGGCAGTTAGACGGTGAAGGACGAACGCAATTTGTAACTGGAGATTCCGCAGGCGACGTGAAGCCCGACGTAGCCAGGTGTTGTGTTACTGCACTCGTAATTCTTCTAGAATTATATAGGATTCCCTGCAGATGGAACTGGAATTGTCGAGGGTGACAAGGTTAATTTGACGAAGATTTCGTCGGTGTTTTCACCTGTGGCTTGACTCAAATCTTGACGGATTTCGTTACAAGAGTTTTCGTTTGTTTTTCCACAGTCAAATGACTCTATATACATAAATATAAAACATACTTCATGTCATATCAAGCCTAGAAACGTTAAGGAAATATGGCAGTTTTACTTCATCTATATTCTTAATTCCTTTCATACATATAGGATGTTCAGAAGTATAATAAATCCAGCTCAAAAATTGAAATAAAATTGAAATACAAATATTTAAAATTACATTTTATTCAGATGAATAACGAATAAGAAACTTGCAAAAAGAGATTAGATAATTAATGTTTATTTATTTTGCATAAATATTCTTCATTTGTGTGTAAAATTATGAATAATTTATTATTGATTATCGTAAAATAAATTGTACGTGACACATTCTGAAAATGTTTTTTCTAGGCTCTCAAACTTAAAATTTGCATATGTTTTGCGCTCTAGAAGATGGTTGTTCCCTCAATGAAGTATCACTTTCAGGCCTTGGTAATAGCTTATTTTAATACAATAATTATCATTGTCTGTAATAACGAACTCCTTAATTTATAAATTCAACCTCAAAAATATCTTTTCCATTCATTTGAGTAAACAAAGAGTATGTCAGGCAGTTAATTTAAAATCAGCAGGTGTATACGCCCCATTCAGCATCTCTTTCTCAGCGTTGACATGAAGGGCTGAGGCCTGCTGCGATTTAACGACGCCCTTTGAGTCCTGCTGTCCTCTGTCCTGCGTCTTGCCTCTTGCCTCCTGCTTCCATTAATTAGTAGTTACTGTGTTGTCCACGGGAGCACTGCGTGAAATCTCACTCACAAAAACAAGCGATTGTTTTTAGTCCTGCCGCCGAGATTGGAATTGTAGCGGTAGTTCTTTGAAAATGGATAAGAAACCCAGACTTTCTTTTAAGATTTAAGTATTTAATTAGGTATTTGCGAATTAGGGTAACAAATTACTTCAAAGATATTGTTAAGTGTTCATTAAATTCTTAACAATACAACATTTTTTTGTGTAATTAAGAATTTTTAACAATTGTCTTTTTCCCAATTAGATAAATGATATTTTTACCGTTAAATGCGAGTATCCACTGAGCCACCTACTCCATAAAAGTTAATAAATAGATGGTGTAGGTGACTCCGGGGGACTGAATATTTGTGAAGAATTTTTACCACATTAAAATTACCCCTGTGGCTCTCTCTCTACTAACATCTTTAGGGGCCATGATTTGTCGACTGGTATCCGTATTCACGCGCATAAATATATCACTTATCAAGATCTACTATAGCAGAGTACCATACCCAATAATGGATAAAAGACGTGATGATATATTTATTTTTATTTATATTTAGAAACAATAATTTGAAAACCCCAAGTTGACCAATTGTAATACTAGTGACTAGAGATAGGTAGTTCGTGATCGATTTATTTAATTGAGCCGGTTCAGTACTGTGAACAAACTGAACCGGATCGCTAAATGAAAAAGATCCAGGTCGCGGTTCAGTAACCGACGCAGACTTGCGCGCCGCGCTGTTTCAACTACTAGAGGCTCCAAATAAAATTAAAAGAACGCAAATAATTTCCATTTAAAATGTTAAATAAAAGCTATCAATCACGGTTGATACAGCTCAATTTCCAGCTCAACCTGTTGGAAGCAAATAACGTCAGCATGAAACATTAAAAACAACGGAATGATTTGCCAATTTCCCGAACCACTATCAGCAATTTCCCGTGAGTGGCACCCGCACTATTCACCGGACACCGTGCGCAGCACAAACTACAGCTTAATTTGAACAAAACCGCCGCGGCGCTTGTTACATAAATCACAGAGCCGGTACTAGGCGACCGCCTCACCACCCTTCGCACTCAACGGGGAATAGGTGAACGGTTACAAAACCATCAAACCACAGATGGTTAGATAGTTTCACTTGTCATGTGAAAGTGCAGGTGAAGATTACTGTCGCGGTAACATTGCTGGAGGATTTCATAATTTGATGAATTGTGATGATGAATTCTACTATCTGGATTATTATTTTGTATTTGTTACTATGCACAACAGGAATTTAATTCCAATTACAGTACAGAGAGTGTGATTAAATATTAAATATTGAGGCATTTTTAATAGCTTTTACAGTTTCATCATCATTCAGATCATACTATACCCATCAAATTGAATAATATTTGGGAAGCACGCGAGGCGAGTCGAGACGAGAAAAAGAAAATATCAATCTCGTATCATTTTTTGATCAGCAATATTGATCTGACTCTCAATCTCGTATGTAGTCTACCATATTTCGCCTTGTTCTCGCGCGAGATTGTTACGAAAATCTCGTTAAAATAAAGTTTTTGAGATAATGGTTAAAAAATTTACGAGGAAAAAAATTGACGAAAATTTTTCAAAAATATAAAAATCGCTATAACTCAGAAACTAAGCAAGATATTGATATGCGGTCTTAAAGAGTGAATTCCCCATGTCCGAATTGACTTGTATACAAATTTTTAGCTCATTTAAAGCAAATTAACTTTTTTGAATTTTTTTAATTATTTTCCAAGGGGTACCCCTTGGTATTTTTATGATTTTTAACCAAATTACTCTAAAACTATTTCTCGTACGAATAATGTAACGAAATTTTACATACATATGTATTTCGACTTGCTGAATCCAATGGTGTAATGTTTATGTCCATAAGTCTTATAGTTTTTGAGATAATGGTCAAAAACTGTACGAGGAAAAAAATTGGCGAAAATTTTTCAAAAAAATAAAAATCGCTAAAAACTTGCCTAGAGGTCAATTGAAACACGGGGAATTCATGCTTTCAGACCGCATCTCAATATTTTGCTTAGTTTTTGAGTTATAGCCTCGGGAAAGTTGAAATCTGATTTTGAAAATTGTTTGAAAACAGCAAATCTTCTAGGGGCTATAACTCAAAAATTAAGCAAGATATTGATATGCGGTCTGAAAGAGTGAATTCCCCGTGTCCGAAACTACTTGTATACAAATTTTTTGCTCATTTAAAGCAAATTAACTTTTTTGAAATTTTTTAATTTTTGTGATTTTTAAACAAATTGCTCTAAAACTATTTCTCCTACGAATAATGTAACGAAATTTTACTAAATGGCATTGAATGTCTCTTGTTCATATTGACTTGTAAGCAAATTGTAGCGAATTATTATTTTTTAATTCCTGCACGAAATGAGTTTTTGTGCATCATCATATCGCGGTTAATTTTTGAGATATAGTTTCGAGAAAATACAAAATCCTGATATGATTCAATACAAAAAAAATTACTAATAGAAAACAACAAATTAAATTAACCTAAAATTTTGTATAGTATATAAAAATGCAAGTTTCTCACGAAATTTCGTGCGAGATTATCGCTCTCGCAGTCTTTATATCGATCTCGTCTCGAATTTTCTATTTTAATACCGTTCTGGCTCTCAGCTCTCATTTTTGTAGCGTGAACAAGAACCATTGAGACATTCACTGAATCTTTATTGGTTCGTTTCATTCCCATCCTATTAGACCATTGTCACTTCATCCACATTCATAATTCCTTAACTTTAAGCTCGCGTCATCTTTCGTTTTTATAACAAACCATCAATTATGTATATCCATCCAATTCGTTCACACAATCTTTCGACATCAATTTAATCAATTATTTGTACAATTATTTATTTTCAATATTACAGAAGAAATGTCGTTTTCTTTTAAATATAAATAATTGACTTCTTCGTTGGTTTAATTATCTTTTAAATCATAATGTATACTACAACAATTATATTTCATCCGAGATAATAAACAGGAGACTAATAAAACATAATGATTTGTTTAATGTGCAAAACAAATTAATTAGCTTGTCTACAAATACATTTGAAAAATAATAAAACTAAAAGAAGGAAACTTAATTATCCTCCGTTTACAGTCGAGCAACTGGCAACCCTGCACATCCCTGCCCCACGTTGCCAAACGAACCGAAAGTATAAAAGAGAAGAAACACTTCAAAAACTCCAATCATAAATAAAATAACCTTTCCAAGGCCATCTAATTAGTTTGATAGCTTCGAAAGCCGCCATTTTAGAAACGGTATTCTATTAAACAAAACTTTAACAACGGCACCTTTTAACTGTGATTCCCTTTTGCTATTAAATAAGCGCGATAACTGCCTTGAAGTGAGCTCCAAAGAGAGTGGATTGCCGCCATTTTCTTATCATTCGCACGCTTAAATTGCTATCTTCACTCCGGATCGTAAATAAAAGTAAACAACAGCGCCGGAAAAGGAAATTCAAGTTAAATTTTGATTAATAAACGCTGCAATTACCTCCAGCGTCGTAGATGCAGCACAATTGTTGAGGTATAAATAAATTCGTAATATAACATGTGCTAGAATAATTGCTATTAATATAGTGCACTCGCTATATTTCTTATTTCCGTAAACAACGAATTTAAATTCATGTCAAAATATCATCTGACAATTATCATATTAGGGATTTATATTTTATATGAGAATTTAACAAGCAAAAATTTCTTCTGTGGAAGCAGTTTTCCATGGAGAATTTGCCATTTCAATAGATTTGTTTCAATTGTCATTTATGAATATTTATTTGATTGGTAATCAAGAAGATTTGATTGCAATGAAACATTACCACCTATTAATTTCACTAGTGGAAAACTATCAAAATACCTTTCATTTCATTGGTTCATTTTTAAACAAATTCGTTATTCTATTGGTTCCCATATATACGTGGTAAAATCTCACTAATATCAGAGTTCGAAGCAAATACTTTTGCGCCCTAATACGCGGAAGTCACATTGTTTCGGGCCACATATTTTATTTCTACTCGTAAATTTGTATGAAATAGTTATTTGTTTATTAAGTGCGTAAAGTTATTCTTTGTCACTCGAGCACGGTAATAGTTACAATAGTTTAAGAGGAACAAAGACACTACGCTCATAATACATACATAATTTTTTGACTGCATCTTAAATGATTTAAAGTTTCTTTTTCGCGTATTGCTACAATTAGAGACACGCGAGAAAATTATTTTTCGATTGTTCTACAGAAAACGTCAACTTTACGATTACAAAATAAAGCGTAACTTTCAACTTTTCATAGCAATCATAGAAAAACTAATTATTTTTTTGTTGATCCAAATTAAATAATTGATGACCAATTGTACCACTGTTCCGTAAATAGAAAGTGTCACGTAAGTAAAGATATATTGAATCGAATTGTTGAAAGCAATTCATTTGATATTATTTCTTGATGCCAAATTGCTTTGCTTAAGTTACACGTCATATTTGAAGCATACTGGTGCAATTGATCAAAGGTAAAATGTGTTCTTTTTACTATAATTAAATAATTTTGTGTGTCCCCTAAAATGAATTTCTGCCCCCGACACTGGTGGCTATCCAACCGTTAGTTCGTTGTTTCTCAGGTTAAAGCTGCAGCGTTCATTTTCCAATATTTTTATTGGACTGCGCTATAAATTTGTATGAAATAAAATAATAACATCGTAAATTCCGTTGCGATAAATTACCAGTTCGGTTCGGTATCAACCGGTAATTTCGGCGAATAATTTTCCCCGGTACGACGTTATTAAAATAAAGTACGATTTACAATGCAAATAATACGCTAGCGGAAAGCGAAAATAAAAGAAGGAACAAGAACAAGCATTTTTACGACTTAATCTCAGTCAACTGAAATAGCACATTTTCTTTATTCCTTCTTGGAAATATTTCTATTCTGAAATTCTTTTCCTAGGACGTTCACATTATTTTGTATGTGCCAGTGCATATTTTCACGAGTCTTATTCATGCGGGAATTTTATAACAAGCCAAAGATTATTCAAAGTCTACATGGAAAATATCTTAATTTTCTCCAATTCTGGAATTAGAATCATCTACTTCTAAATCAATTAACACATTTCAATGTAACTTATTTAATTACCAATAAAATTTGTTTTAAAAATTATCAAAAGCTATATATAACTGATACAAATACAAATGTACAACTTTTATTTATCACATACATATTAGTAACTAAATATGTAATATTTATTTATTGATGTTACGCTGTACAACAGGAACTTAATCCCAATTACAGTATAGGGTCCGCACTCACTGAGCCGCAGTGTAGTAGTTCATATATATTTTTTCGTAACACATGCACAAGAAACACGTTCTTATTCCCTACACTGCTTTTCTCCCCTAAGGAGAGAAACAGTATGTTTCTCTCTCTAGGTAGGATGTTTCTCTCCCTAGAGCCATGTTTCTCTCCCTAGAGAGATTAGCTGTTTGCGGCGTTTCCTAGGTAACTAGTTACGCAACCCATATTTGACATTTGTCCCGATAAGACAGTAATTTTTGTGCACTTGTTACGAAAAGTATAATATGATTCACGGGAGGGCGCGATTATCCCTTGTGTGAAGTCGAGGATTTCCAACTTCACACGCGGGAATAATCGCTTGTTTCCTCCCTTGATGCATAACATACTATTAGCTTGAGTGCGATTCGAACTCGGGATCTTCGGATTCGAATTCCGTATCGCTATCCACACCACCGCACTGACGGACAAATATGCAGAATTTAATTCTCTACAATTTTTTGGTGAAAGTCTGAGATAAATCTATAAATTTGCACATGTATAAATCTGTAAATATTGTAAATAATTGTTTGAAAATATTTCATTGCGATCATTTACAGTTGTTTTATTTATTATCATACCTCGTATTTATATCGTTTCCTGAACTAAATTGGCCATTTTTAAGTTGCGAAACATGTTTGTAAACACAATAATAAAGTTCGAGTCTGTAACCTAACAACAAAACAAATAAAAACAGTAACAATCCTTTATCACAGCCAACACAAGAATGTAATTTTGTCGTTTGGTCCACGGTCGGTGTCTCTGTTTGTCGGTAACACATAAACAAGTCGCAATAACAGAACTATTTGTACAAGTTGGAATTATAAAGCCGAGTGGTGTATTCGTGATGACGTATTTACGTATTCGTGTCTGTTAGACTTGTTAAACTGTTTGTATTGTATGATACGTTACGTTACGTTACGTTGTTGTGTGATGTCACAGGATACGAGAATACCCACATGGCGTAACGTAAACGTAAGTTTAGATAAATAGCAACAGGAGAACAGGATGACAGGATGGCGGAAAAGTTATTTAACTTGGAAGTTGTGAAATAATGCAGTTGTGTATATTATTTGGTATTACTGTATTAGTAAATTATGTATTTAGTTAAGCGCTGAGCTTTTTGGATGATAAGTGTACTGCAAGTGCAGGAAGTTAGGAATAAAGCTGGATTTATGGACAAAAATATAAACATTCATTTAAGCGGTATTATATGTAACCTAGATGGGGTAGGTGGCTCTTGAGAACCCTGGTTCGATCCCCACAGCCGACAAACAATTTTCACCAAATTAAATCTACCCCTGTGGCTTCCCCACCACTAATATCTTTAGGGACTGATTTGACGGCTGATAACCGCACTTCACGCGAAAAAATATATCACTTACCGAGATCTGCTTAGGCAGAGTGCCATATCCAGTAATGGGTAAAAGGTGTGATGATATATTTATTTATTTTATTCATAAGTAACCTAGAATTGCAAATTCTTGAAATAACAGGGTGGAAAATTTATATTAACTCATTTGCAAAATAAATAAATATATTATCATTTCTTTTACCCATTATTGGGTGTGGCGTATGAAGTGACATTAAATGTTCGCGTTTTCATTAGTAAAGATATTGAATGCGCGCATCAATAGTTATGTACCTGTGATACAAATAAAACAGAAACTTGCCATATTGATAGAATGAATTTATTTTCAGTACGTATACATTTTTTAATAATTTAAGATGCAATCATAGAATAAATTATGTATGTATCACGAGCGTTAAGTGTCTTTGTTCCTCTTACACTATTGCAGTTCTCGCCTGAGTAACAAAGAATCACTTTACGCTCTTATTACACAAATAACTATTTTCATCAGATCAGTGTTCAAGTGTCAACTTAGATCTAATTAGGCCCATGGTGTTAAGTTTGTGAATTAATTTAAATTATTAAAAGTATTTAGTAGTTCGTTACAGTGTATACAGTTTGACAGTAGTAGTTTAATGGTATAATTAAAACTGTGAAAATTAAAAACTAGTACACAGAGTACCAGTGTGCAAACATTTGCACGTTTCAGTGAGTCGCAGAGTGTGTATTTAATCCTGTCCGCGCAATCGGAAACGATCTGTCAACTCATTGTCTCTCTTCATTACAAACAACACACACAAACACACAGAGAGCTTACAGCTTCATTGCCATCTGATCTTGTGCGTTCATTAAATTAAATTCAGCATCACGAGTCTCGCAGCGGATTACAGAGTTTTTCATTTTAGAGTTTTCCGTTTAGCGCTTGTTTTTCTAATAAAGTTTTTATAAATGGCCTGCGCTGTCCGTTGTGATTTAAGTGGAGATCCTTTACAGTTTGAGTAAAAAGTGTACATGGTAATGGAGATAAATGAAAAAGTGTTTATTCGGTAACTTGATAAATAAATGCATTATCATGCTTGCTTTTTACTTTGTTAGACTCTGAAGTAGATTTACATTTGTGGAGAGTAGATATAACCGCTTTCCTGTTTCCGGTTCTTGCAGTTTTAAACCCACTTCCGCTACGGCATTTTTAACTATATTAATGGTCAGTTTCATCTTTATTAATACAAGTACAGAACACTTCCTGATATGAGGTTTTTATGATGAATGTGAAAATGAGAAGAATGTTGTTAGAAGAGTTGGTATGTGTTAATTGAGATAGTTTAAAAGATTGATGTAGGTTAAATGGAGGGTGGGAGATTGCGTGGATAACAT
This sequence comes from Pterostichus niger, assembly GCA_947425015.1. Classification (NCBI taxonomy): domain Eukaryota; kingdom Metazoa; phylum Arthropoda; class Insecta; order Coleoptera; family Carabidae; genus Pterostichus; species Pterostichus niger. Next base: position 1,781,658 of record OX380336.1, on the reverse strand, counting down.
AGAAATAAAGATTCAGATTGGTTGAAGGTAGATTCAAAATTTTATGGTAATTGGTTAATTTGTTCTGAAGATAATTTGTCGCTATTTTGTTTGAAGATGGTTGACTAAATTTTTTAGTCTATATTGTAAACTTGTAAACAATAGAAGTATATACCGGGTGTAGAATTGAAATATATGGGGTAGGTGGCTCAGTGGTATCGAGTCGGCATGTGGATCTTGAGAACCCTGGTTCGATCTCCATAGCCGACAAACAATTTTCACCAATTTAAATCTACCCCTGTGCCTCTCCCTCCACTAACATCTTTGGGGGCGTGATTTGACAGCTGGTAACCGCACTTCACGCGAAAAAATATATTTCTTACCGAGATCTGCTTCAGCAGTGTGCCACACCCAGTAATGGGTAAAAAGCGTGATGATATATTTATTTATTTTTATTTAGAATTGAAATATGTAACAGGAAATACAATAGTATATTTTCAATATGATGATTGTTGCTTTTCTAATTAAATTGGACCAGAAATGAAAATACAAAAATGTTAAGTATTAAAAACTGCATCTAATGAGTATCTTGTTGCTCAATTATTTTTTATGCAAGAGTAATGAGCAAACGAAAATAGGCTGTTATAAAAAAAACGTGGGATTGAAAGTGCGGAACTTTGTGGCTCGATTCAAATTTCGAATAGTGTGAGTTCTTTAAAATAGTTTACTATTTTTCTATAAAATTAAACATGAAATTTTAATCTATTAATAATTGTGCATCGCTAGTACGATAGTCTCTATACCATCGTGCTGAGACACCATATTAAAAAATAGGAATTATGATCATAAATGAAGCGAAAATAGTATACTGGAGTAGGAATATTTGACGAAGATTTACCAGAATGAAGGTTCATGTAACATCATCTGATAAATCCCTAACATACTTGTAGCATCGTCATGCATCTCAAACTAAAAACAAAAACAACCCTTCAAATTCCAGTACATATAACGGGATATAAAAATCGAAAGCATTTCATCTGTTCTTGCAAGAAGAGAGGGTTGGTATTGGTAGAGCGAAGGGTTGCAGAGCGGAACATACAGCTCTATGAATAAAACGTTCGTTCGAATGAAGCTTTCACCTCGCCCTCGACAGAGTACTACACCTGATGTTTTCCTCTTTCACACAGATGTGCTACTTCTTACCCTTCTGTTTCATCCCTAGCACAAGATAATGTTAGTTTAACAGAAACATTTGATCTAATTTCATTTTCGTGAACTAAAATAATAGATAGGAAAATGTTGGTATTTTAAGAAACGAAGTGCACTTTATTAAATAAATATATCTACTAACATAGCGGTTTGATTATATTGAAGTTTAGTTTATTTATTACCATCTTCAAAACTAATATTAAAAGAATAAATATAAATATTTACACAACAAAATAAATAAAAAACCTGAGGTAATTTCTTTTTTTAATCTGGATTAAGAGTGTTTTAAAACACGGGTTCGATTCCCATAATCGCCAATTTTCACTACGTTATAATTATCCCTGTGGTTCTTTCATCACTAACATCTTCGTGGGGGCGTGATCTGCTACGGCAAAGTGCCACATTTTGTCGGGTTAAAAACGTGATTATATATTTAAATTTAACTTTGTCCGGGAGTACGGTGGTGTGAATAACATTGCGGATGGATTTCGAATCCGGAGTTCAAGATAAAAATTACTACACTGTGGCTTGGTGAGTCCGGACCCTGTACTGTAGTTGGGATTAAGTGCCTGTTGTACAGTGTAAATAAATAAATAGCAAGTAAATAATAAAAACGTAATATCTAGATTGATTTAGAAGCAGAATTTAATACTTTAAACATTTGGTTAAAAATTTTTCTTTTAAAGTAATCAAGGAAGTAAGTGATACAAAAAACAGCAGATTCCTGAAACTTTTGTAGAAACCTTAATACTCGTATTTTAAGAAAATATATATCATCATCATCACGCCTTTTACCCATTACTGGATGTGGAACTCTGCCGTAGCAGATCTCGGTAAGTGATATATTTCTTCGCGTGAAGTGCGATTACCAGCCGTCAAATTACACCCCCAACGATGTTAGTGGGAGGGGAGCACTGGGGTAGTTTTAATGTGATGAATTAAGAAAATAATGAATGAAAATAGTCAGTTTAAGATTCATTATATTATTTTAGTATGATCCGATTATAATGAAACATAATGATAATATGATCTGTGTGTCGAAACAGCACGGTCTAATTTTAGGTGTCTCGTGTTTTCCTGCAGCGATATCGCAGGCGGCACTGAATAACCGCATCAGCTATGACGGAGATAAATGACAGTCGACTTACACATGCGCTTCTATTTATCTTCACAGTGATCGAAAACGCGGATCTAGTGGCTCATATGTTCGACTTCTACTACGTGTGGTTCACATCGATTTTACATAAATAAAAGTTATCGCAGGTTATGCGTCTGCTAGATATATTAGGATAGATTTGCACGAATCTGTTATTACGATGACGATGGGAATGACGATGATTCCTTACTGGTACCTACTCGTACTTACGAGTAAAGATTCCAAATGCAAAGAATATATGTTTTAAATTAAAAAATTGGAGCAAAAGATTCATCGTGCATTTAATCTTTGAGTACAACTTTCGTCTCAGATGCATTTATTTGACAATCGCAGCCCAGTGGATTAAACCAAAATAAAACTTGTGTTTGTTAATCAACAAACAAGATGTCGTGACTTCAACTAGCATCCAAAAAATATTATTGTGTTTTCTATCGTAAATATTTCCTCAGAAAAATAACAAATATGATGTTGAAAAATGTTTGGAAAGATCAACTCTTCCGGAAACTATATCTCAAAAACTAGGCAAGATATGAATATGCGCTCAACGACATTGAATTCCCCGTGTTCGAATTACCTTATTAGCTCATTTTGAGCGATTTCATTTTTATGAACTCCCTCTTACAACGAATCCAAAATGATAATAAAATGTCTGAGTTTGTTACTTCCTTATACGAAGTAAAGGAAGTATTGTAATCGCGAAAATTTTTGGTTCTCAGATTTCAGTGGAAATACGCATTTTGGCCATACCTGAATCCATTTTGACTAATTTCATCGTGACGTCCGTACGTACGTACGTATGTATCTCGTATAACTCAAAAACGGTATGCCGTAGAAAGTTGAGATTTTGTATTTAGGACATCTAGTTGTGCACCTCCCTTTTTGGTCATTATATAACTTCCGGAAGTTTTAGAGAATTAAATTCTGCATCTAGCACATTAAGAATTTTTAAATTAGCCTTTTGCATAAGCGAGATATCTAAATTTAAATATTTTATATATATATATATATATATATTTAAATTAAGTTTGCTATGGATAGAACAAAATATAAAAAATAAAAGATTTAATGTCAAATATGTACAATTAAAAAAATATCTATAGTTTAATACGCGTACAAGGAAGTCATGTGGTGTCCACATCAGATTTTTTAAATAAATTATATTAATTATAATTTTTTGATGTGCTATTTTATGTTTGTTAATACTGCCTCCTAACGTTAAAATTTCCTTATTTCAGCATTGTAAATTGCAGGTATACCTACCATATCTTCTTATTTCCTCGTTCTAACTAAATTGAAACAAGTTTGTCTCATCCTTCACTTCATTATAAAGTTTTGTCGTGTTAAATTTATGCCGTGGCCACAACCTAAATTATAATTTAATTGATTGTGGTCAATAAGATAATTAACTAAAACAATAATTAATTTAAAACTACGTAATTAGGTAATTTGTCAAAGTCGTGAACTAGTATTTTAGAATCTTCCGTAAAAACGAAGTATTAAATCACGAAGAGAAATGTCAACATTACAAAACTACTCGTACAATTTTCAGTTTAATTTTCATCTTTTTGTGACAAATTATTCGTTTGTTTCAGAGCGTCTAAACGTTCTTTACGAGCGCAACTGGACGCGGTTAGTCCACGAACAACTCCGGAAGTTCGAGCTGAACGTAATGGCAGCTACGCAACTTGGAAGCAACGGTAACAGCATCACAGACCTGCAGGAAGTGACGCACCAGCACCAGCAGTGGAGCTTTGGCGGAGCGCTTCTTTACTCTGTTACCATTATCACCACCATTGGTGAGTCATTACTTCTTTATTAACTTTGTATAGTTCGTGTCAAATGGTTTGATAGTTACGTCATTTTTAATAACACATATTTTAATAACAAAATTACATCGTGAGCTATTTTTTATGTCCTTTTCTGCTGCCAGTAAAAGTAATATTAAACATTTACTTTTTTATTACGTTTATAGTAGTAATACTAAACATTTATGAAAAAATACGACTTGGCGTTAGTGGTTTAGATTCCACTACACTGAACTTGAGATTAAAATCCTGTTGTGCAGAGGAGCAAATAAATATATCAATTCAATAGCGGTTTCAACGATTTTTATTTATTTTTATATAATAGTTTATTGATAAACAGGTATTACATGTTTTTTCACTTTATTTTACTTTTATTTCAAAAATAATTTTTACAAAACATTAATTAAATTTCAAAGTTGTCACATTAATATTTGAAATTTAATTTATTTTGACATTTAATAGTTAAATTAGAACTCAAATTCATAACTGTCTGGGTAAAGTTTTAATAAAAAATTGTTCTGAATTTAACTGTAATTATTTTACTATTAATAATGACAGCGAAACTAATAGATTTATGTTTGACATTTTTATAACTAGATAACTTGATAACTTTGCAACAACAAAAAATCAGTTGCATAAAATTCACTTTGTAACTGTACTGTAGCAGATTAAAAAAAAAAAAACTCTTGTGTCGTATACAGACGACCGTATGCCGTAGCCAGTCGTATGCAGTGAAACAGTATAATATCATAGAATGCTATCGTTACAAAGTGAAAAAGGTATAGGATACATAACATCGCAATCACGGAATAGTTACCGTTTTATTTAATATTTTCAGTTATGAATCGATTATATATTTTATTATTTAAGTATTATTACAATAAATTGTTAATAATGGTGGGACTTCTGTAAATAATAAACAAAATTGCAATTAAACTTATGACTTTATGAAATATGTTCTATTTATTAATTAATAATTGATATATTTTGTTCATTATTTTACAAATTGACGAATCTACACAGACTTTCAAAATTATTGCAATATATATAAAATTTTAACGCATTTTGTCTGAAATTTGCAAAAATAATTTTATATTTCTGGAAACAAACATATTTGTCCACTGAACTGATAGGTTACAGTAATTAATAAATATGAATAAACATTAAACATTGAAAGAACTGTTACACAATTTTAATTAAAATAAATGTATTTTAAAGTTTAGTAATTTGTATTCATTACTGTATACAGTGGAACGAAAAATGTTTGCTTCAAGTAATGTGAAATTATTTTTTCGAATATCAAAAAAATATTTTTCTATTGTATTTAATACATCAAGTATGTATACCCTTTAATTTTTTTTGCAATAATTTTTAAACATCCTGTATAAACTTATAGATATATCACAGAATGTCAGTATTAATTTGATTTATGGTATATGTATATTGAAATTGCCTGCTTGTACTTGAATGTCATATGAATGTTAACATTTATTTTTAATTTTCACGTTATCTAATGCCAATTGTACTGTTAAATATGAAAATGAAACGTTTCCAACCGTTCCCCCAACAATAAATTAATAACACAGCCATAAGCACCTACGCCAGTTTAGCATCCAGCGTCCCCGCAAAAAAATCTACCAAATAAAATCACAATCCAAAACAATTTCCACTTCACACCACACATGTGTGCGTGGCGGCCGACCGGCGCTGCGGTTTCAGTTAAGCCAATGCGCGTGTAAGGGGTGCAGAGGGTGAACAATTTATGTTTTCGTAATAAAAGCAGTTGACAGTGGCGGGCGAGTACGCATGCGTTATGTAAATCACGCGCATAATTTACGGCGGTAACACTGAATGGGGAACGCTGGACACGGGGGTTGGTGGGGTGCATAATGAACACAGGTTAGTGGACGAGTGATGGATCATTTTGTACAGGTCTAATTTGTACAATTTTAATAATATTATATGGGGTAGGTAGCCACAGCCGACAAACAATTTTCACCAAATTAAATCTACCCCTGTGGCTCCCCCTCCACTAACATCCTTAGGGTCGTGATTTGACGGCTGGTAACTGGACTTCACGCGAAGAAATATATCACTTACCGAGATTTGCTACGGCGGAGTGCCACATCCAGTAATGGGTAAAAGGCGTGATGATATATTTATTTATTTATTTACTAATATTATAATTTTAATAAAAACCTCAACTGGAAATTACATTTCTAGATATAGATAATAATTATTGTTAGAAGATATAAATTATTATTCACGGCTATCTCTGCGTTGTTATAGTAACCCCGATGTGATTGGTCACAAACTGTTAGTAATAAATTATTATTCATGACTGTAAGTAATGAACTGCATTATCTATCAAGAAACGCACATATAATGAATGGCTTTTATGAAATAATCGTAATCCAAAGTTAGTTTATTTTATTTAGCAAAATATGAGTGTAAATTAATTTTTGGCAATGAAATATTAGGGCAGTTTTTATTCTTGTTTATGAATTTTATGTTCTTAAATTTATAAAAGAAATAGTGTAATTCTCTAGAGGACTTATTCTAAATTTTATTTTCAAAATGGTAAATTAAAGGATGTGTTTTATAAGACATATTTTTTTCGTACGCGTCCAAGTTTAGAAAACGAGCTGCAGGCAAGTTTTTAAAAAGACAAGTGTAATAGAATTCATAAAATGAGTTATTTATACTATTTTTTATTTTGTGTCTTTCATAAATTAAAATTTAAATAAAATCTGCGATATTTTATACCGAGTCAATTTAGGGCAATTTGTATATGAGGTTATATAGAAATTTTGAGTTCCCAGCATGATAGGTTCAGTATGTCATCCGCTACTACCAACCGTCTAAAACAAAATGTTGTGTATCCTAATGTACGCTCTTTTGATACGCCAGTGGGTTTCGTAATGAGGTCCTTATGAACGCAAAATAGAAAAAGACAGTTTTAAAGTCATATATTATTAGAGGTAAAACACTATTACTCTATTTTAAACGCCAGCTGTTGGTGCTCGGTGAAACATAATTATAAAAATAAAATGAAAAGCAGCTGGTTTTGCTTCACAAATTAAACAATATCACTTTAGCTTACAATTTTGGCTGTTATGCCATCTTTAGTAGCGAATACATGCTAACAAAACTTATTTTATATATTATACTTAGTAACAGTTAGTAGAGGAATGGTAATTTTAGTATTTCTTTATTACTGTATCTATGAATGAGGAATTTATCAGCTCTAAATCATAAATTTGTATACCTTTATCTTCTGTATGGAGAATTGACAAATTTTCAACTGAGCAATTAATGGTTATAATCTATTAGATCAGCGGTTCCCAACCTTTTTTTAATCGTGACCCTTTTTAGTTTTTTAAAAATGTTCGCGACCCCCTTTACGCATATTTGATCAATAAAACAAAAAATAAAAGGTTTGACAAAATATATTTTAGGACTTAGTGATTATATTCTTTCCCCTCAAAAAAGCCAAGGCGACCCCCCAAAAAAGCTAAGGCGACCACCTTGCGGGTCGCGACCCACCGGTTGGGAACCGCTGTATTAGATGTTTAGCCACATTTGATTGGGGTATTTTCTTTTTATGATTGCTCTTTAAATCTAGTGTAAAAATTACGTCCAGTTTGTCCTATGTAAATAAAGTTGCAATCGTTACATTTTATTTGGTAAATTCCGGAAGAAAATAATTTGTTTTTTGGTAATATTTTAGTTTCCAGTGGATTAGTCAGAAAGATACGAATTGAGAAGTGTCGAATTAAAATGTCACATGCCGCTTTCCGCTGTGTAATAAAGATCGCTACTGGCTGTGAAATACATATAATAGTAATAACCGAATCCTGAATACTCTTACGTGTATTTGAGTTGTAAATCCAGTTGCTTCACGGCTGAAAAACTTTATTCATAAGTCCGTGAAGTTGGTAACAGTGAACCGCGTGCACGCGGTGTGTGGTCCGGAGCCGTGTTGTACTTTGGGGTTAAATTATTAGTTTAACTCCAGTTCCGGGGCTAGTTGCGGTGTATTAATTAGAATATTTTGGGGTGACTAATGTTTTAGGTACATGACAGTTTCTAAACAAATGAGCGTGCAATCATCATAACTAGGAAAATATGCACATGTACCTATTATACCAAATTTCAATTTTGGGGGATGTGGCTCAGTGGTATCGAGTCGAACAAACAATTTTCACCACTTTAAAACTACCCCTGTTGCACCACTAACATGTTTGGGGGCTATAATTTGACGGTTTCATGCTAAAAAATATATCACTTATCAAGATCTGCTGCGGGAGAGTGCCACATCCAGTAATGAGTAAAAGGCGTGTAATATATTTAAAACTTAATTTGTCTTATTTTATTTCATAATATTTTTTTGGGTAAATAATAATATTTATTTACATGTACACGCCTTGAATATTATAATTGATATACATAAAATATGATTCAAATAAAGCTTTTATTTTCTTTCTCCAAATGTATGGTTACGACTATGAACTGGGAAAGCGAGCATTAAAAATGAGATTTAATTTGTATTTTGCTTTAAAGTACATAGAGCATAGAATGAAAATCTATTTCTGCCATGAATATGTAATAAAAACTATGTTTGTTTTTTAAAGAAATCTACGCGATCGATTTTCATTTATTGAAGCACGCAATGTGATAATGATCGTCTTGAACCTATTTTTACTTTCTTCGGTTCACAATAGATTTCTTTGTAAACTTTGATTCATTTTAGAAACTATACACAACAAAAATATAAATTTATATTTTTCAATTACACTGCAATTTTTTAAAGATTTCTGTGCGGAAAACATAGAATCCATTTGACCATGTTGTTTGTTCAAATCATAACGATAATTTACAACTTTAGATTGTGTTAAATGTCTCGATAAAACTATCGAAATTTCAAGCTTAAAATTCGTCTTGTTTGAAATGGTCGTAAGTGCGGTGCACTTGAAGAATAAACCAATATTTCAACAAAGTAACCCAAGTTAATACCCAGCCATTAATCTCGCTGCAAGAGCTACCCGGACTCTCAGTCTCAGAAAAAAAGACAAAAACCCGGTTAACCCCTGAAAAATCACTCCGCATTATTCCTCATCCCATTGCCGCAGAAATGAAACCAAAATGTACCTGCTCCACCGACAAACTTTTCCTACATTCATTGATTCATATATTTCAGAAATTGTTTAACGCCATTATATAATTTATAATTTATTTATAGAAAAATCCAAAGTCTAATTACAAATTCACTTCAAGACCAATTTACACTGACAAACTGTTTTGTTACAAAGTTATAATATGTGATTTACTTTCCCCATATTAAAAAGGTTTTGACATTTGACAGAAAATGACAAGACGTAAATAGTTATTTTTGATTCTAGATTGCGAAATGTTACTTTTGCATTCGAGAATACAAAAGTATTTCGCAATCGAGTATCAAGCAACGTTTTTTCGAAAACTATGTCCCAAAATTAGTAATAATGTAAAGAGAAACTTTTGACGTTTCGGATTAACTAATGTCTCCATGACAACAATGTATGTAATATAATTGCTATCAAATCTGGTATTCTCTGACCAGCAATTGACAGCTGGTTGGCAATAGAAACCAAGCAAACGTTCTATTTTTTTCTGCGATTTATTGGGATTCGCATTGCATTTCTCAAGAAACTATTCCAGTACACCAGTTAGCTTCCTCAAGCGGGATAAATATGAATAATTGCTCAATTGGAACATTAAATATAATATCAAAAGTATGAGCCGTTGGCACTTGGTGAAACATTATGAATAAGATTAAAGAACGTAGACCCTTGATGTAGTTTCACAAAATTATTTATTAACAAGTTGATCGATTTCGGCTTATTAGGCCATCTTCAGAACGTTCTGAAGATGGCCTAATAAGCCGAAATCGATCAACTTGTTAATAAATAATTTTGTGAAACTACATCAAGTGTCTACGTTCTTTAATCTTACATTAAATATAAATTTTGTGAAAGAATAGAATTATTGGCTGGTAGCACAAGCTCTGTGTTTGGGTGTTCTAAGAGCACGGTTTTAACATGTTAGAGATAGCTAAAACACCCAAAAACACTGCTCTTAAAACAAGCAAAAACAGGGCTTGTGCTACCAGCCATTGTTTCTAAGCAAAAAAATAAAGTGACAAATTTTATTAAATTGTAAGCTTTTCTTCTATCAAAAAATTGCAGGATGAAAAAAATTTTTTCATCCTGCATGCAAAAGTCTTTTGCGTTCTGTAGACATTTCGCGTGTTGATAGTTGTCATGTAAATTTTAACTTTATATGACAGTTTTCGAAAAATATATTTTAAACACAAAATTAAAAAAGGGAGCACATTGAGCCCCATTTTTGACTGGTCTCTTTTTACTACTAATCCTAGTCTAACTCTTTGTTCCATCCTCCAGGTTACGGCAACCTAAGCCCACGTACCTCCTTGGGGAAGATCCTGACGATGATCTACGCCGCATTTGGGGTTCCACTCATGTTACTGTGCTTGTCAAGCTTGGGTCAACTTCTCGCCCGCGCTGTCCATTACGTGTACATCCGAGTGACATGTCAGCATCTTCGAGACAAGTCTGGAGGTCACAGCAGTAACAGCAGCACCAGGTCAGGTTCTGTGAGCACCAGAAAGGACTACAAGTATCAGAGGGCGCCCACTAGTCCTGGGAGAAGTTCGTGTGCGAGTACACATGGTAAGTGAACTATTTTATTTTTATAGGACCTTCAATTTCATTCCATATTTATTACCCAATTCTGACTGTCATTATCTTTACTAACTTCTACTTACGATGGCACTACAGCCCAAATTGGGTTTGGGCCCACTAGGCACACCGAGCCGCAGTTTTTACACTGCCGTACTGCCGGTTTTCGTAGTCGAATGCTACCTTATTTAAGACATATCAAAAGTATGAGCCGTTGGCACTTGGTGAACATTATGAATAAGGATAAAGAACGTAGACGTATAAGTTTCTAGCTTATAGCGCCCGAGTGTGATAAATACACGAAACTGTATTTTATATTTTACGCCAATTAATAAATTGTCGACAGGCGGATTCAAACTGACAAACCATCATACATCAAATGTATTTACTACGCCGTTCAAGAATATATTTAAGTTAAATGAAATTAGAATTAAAATTATAATTTTTTAATTTAGTTTCATACACATTCTTGTCTTTTTCTCATTACAAAGTTGCCATGGCAACCTTTGGCAGAAATTATATATTATATTAAAAAATAAATGATGAATTCTAAGGCAAAAAAATGGAAAAGAACAATGGACGTGTGAACTGAGGCGTATTTTCTATTTTCTCGTCTCGTCGCTAATGACTGCGAAATAATACGTCAAAAACAGTCGTTATGAAATATGGACGTATATCGCAACATTACACAACATAAAGAATGAATAGTTTTACGTGACCCGCATAAGAACAGCACGGTGCGCGGAAGTTTACCTTAGAAATCTATACACGCCCACGAGATGCACTAGTATCATCAATTCTAAAAGAATATTTCATACTTTTATTTAAATTAATAGTGTGCTAGAATTGTGTATAAATATTCTCGATATAGAAAAAATTGTCTTGATAATTAACATTTATTCATTAAATAATGTGGATTTGAGAACAAATTTCATCACATTAAAACTACCCCTGTGGCTTCCTCTCAGCTAACATCTTTATAGATGTGATTTGATTAGATGGTAAACGCACTTTACACGAAAAAATATATCACTTATCGAGATCTTCTACGGCAGAATGCCACATCCAGTTATGAGTAAGAAGCGTGATTATATATATATTTATTTTTTATTTATATATCCAAATAGATAATTTAAGACTTATCAAATAATTACAGAAATTTACATTAGATATGATAATGTATAAGAAACACTACTAATATACATTTATCTGATGTTGTGTAATGAATAAATGAACTATTGTAATGTTTATAATTATAATTTAATTATTCATATATTAGAAATTACTCTGAAACAAGTGGCACTAAAAATGTTTACTTCACGTAAAGTGCAATTAATTTAGCGAATTTTGAAGAGAACTTTTTTGTTTCATAATTGGTACTACTCGAAAATGAGAGTACAATAAGTGCTATAAGTTGGGTAAATACTGCCATCATCCACCATTTAGGAGGGAAAATTAACCCCGAAAGATGCCTAGGAACCATGTCATAAACATAACAATATTACAAGTGCTATGAGCACTATTACTTGTTGTTCTTGTTATCGCGGTGGTTTGTCTTTGTCGACGATAGAATTATATATTATTTATAGCATTTTCTTTCGTTCGATTGTAGAAAGGATCTGTTGTTCGGTAAGATTAAAAGGTGTGTGAGCGGTTTTCAGTTGGTTTTCTTTTATGCTTTGTGTGGCAGACAGTCGGAAATGAAACGATGAGGACGGTTTGGTTAGCTTTTCTTTTTTAGATTTTAGGAATTTGTGTCTTTGCATTGACAGTCCGTGACGTCGTTGAATCAATGACAGAAATTGTGTTGTCAAAAATATGTGAAATTAAAATTCAAACTTAATGAAGTGTGGCAAATATTACATTAGGATTTTAAAATTATATTTGATATTTTATATTGTTTTCATTTTACATAATATTGATAGAAAATTTAGCTATTTTTACTAGAAGCGTTTCTTCTAATTCCTCAACTTCCTCAAGCTCCACTCATAGAAAAGTTAAAGAATGGGAAGTCCAAAATGAGAAAGAACTTCCACACAGAATATATAGTAACCGCACTTCACGTGAAGCAAAATATCACTTACCGAGATCTGCTATAGCAGAGTGCCACACCCAGTAGTGGGTAAAAGACGTGATGATATATTTATGTACTTTATTTATATTTTGTATGAGATAGATTGCTCAGTAATATCGAGTTTAGCTTGTGGATTTGAGAACCTGGGTTCGATTCCCACAGACTACACATAATTTTCACTACATTAAAACTACTCCTGTGGCTTCCCCTCTACTTACATCATTGGGGGGCGTAATTTTACGACTGGTAACCGCACTTCACGCTAAGAAATATATCAGTTACCGAGATCTATTATGGCAGAGTGCCATACCTAGTAATAGGTAAATGGCGTGATGATATATTTTTAATGTTTTATAAAATGAATCAAGCACAATGATATTTTCATTTAAATTATTATCTGAAATTTTTCTAATTTAAATGTAACTAATTGCTCAAGTAATTAACTCATATATTTTAAAGCTATTTTTGATGCATTTATCATCCTCGCCTTAATCTGTAATTACGTAATGCACCATTGCATGCTACTTTATCTTTACGAGGATTCTTTTACGAGTAAAAAATCGACCATATTTCGGAAGTGAACGACAAGCGGTAATATACGATCAGCTAGTATTAAGTTATCATAATTTTACGGAGAGTCTAGCGTGTTTAAACGCTGGAATACTCGTGTGATAAAATTAATTCATTAATCTACCATTTAGTAATTGGACAAAAGTCTATTTAATTAAAGTGAGTTAACTGTTTGTTAAACTAAAAACAATAGTTCGGAGTTCAGAACTTTCATATAACAAAAACATGCGACATTACATGAACACTCAATTGTCAATTTAACAAAAGAGTTATCAAGATTCTAATTAGAATTATGATTACTTCAAGAAAATAATACTAAACTTTTTAAAAGAATGTTAAAATATTTAATTTTTAATTTAAAATGCTTGTCAATAAGAAATTTATTTAAAAGAAATCATCTGATAATAATAAAGACTTTTGTGACGTTGAATTTTAAATTCACTTTTCATATTGAATAGAGTTGTACAAGTATGTATATTAAAAAAGTTTTTATCAATACTAAATTAGCTTTCATGTTTGAAAATTAGTTAAAAAGTAAATATATTTTAGTATCTGGATGTTTTTCGTCAGAAAATTCGGAAGTCAGTTATCCGTTTAAATATCGGTTTCCGGGATTCAATAGGAATCCGAGGAAAACCGATATTCTATTGAATTCGATGATGTACACAAGAAGAAAATTCTAATATACTCACATTTTTTCATTAAAATTTAAAATAATCTTGTACTTTACTTTATTTTAAAATTTTATTTGTCTTTAATATTAGAGAATATCCGAAATTCGGTTTCTACGCATAATGAATTATACGGAAACCGATTAATCCCGCATATACGAACGAGGTTTGTAAGGATTCCAGTTTTCGGATTCCGGTTTACCGGATACCAGATTCTCCGAATACATGATACTCCGGATTCTGTTTTTGCGAATATCGGATACAAACTAATGTAAATCCGGATATCCGAATTGAATTTTTTTAGATGTTGAGAGTTCTCGGTACAATTATTTCGGAAAAAGTGGATCGGTAAACTATTTTGATAAATATGGATTGAAATTGCGGCCAGCTCTCTCGAAAAAGGCTGAACTGATTTTAATGAAATTTGTGTGTGTACATCTTTGCATCTTTGTTTGGTATGTACTACAGGCTATATATTTGATCTTGACACCATCTTGAATTAAAATGGCGACCATTTTTCTCGGGAACGATTTTACCGATTTGAATGCAAGTTGCAGAGGGCCAATTAAACTAAATCTTTATTCTTCTATTGTTGCAGATTCGTCTGTGATCCAGCTGTCGACGCCACGCAAGTCGCTTCCAGTGCCACCACCACCCCTCACGCCGAGGAAGTCAGCGCTGGCCAGCGTGCACAGCAGTCACACGCGAGCGCGCTGCCGCCTGCTGTCTGCGCACGTGCCTGCGCCGCCCCCACCGCCGCCGCCGCCTGACCTGGATGACCCCGACGAGACGGACGACACTGAAAGTGGGTGAGTACACAACTACAAATCATAACAGTCTTTTTAAGGTATATACACTTTCGTTTCATTCTCGCAAGGATTTTTGTCCTTGCTGTTTTGTCACTTCGTCCTTTATATTTCGATCTTCTTCTATTTTTATTTCACATGAAATTAAACTTTACAAAATTTTGTTCTATTACACAATAACAAAATTAAAGAATAATATCAATCATTTTTTTAAAAAAAACAACAAAATAGAAACGCAACAATAACAGATTATAACAATAAAAAAATCGCATATTATAGTTTTTCTACAATCGCAAATTAAGACAACAACAAAATGTCAAGTTTTGTGAATTATTAAAAGAGTAAGATTAAGTTACAATGATAGATACCTAAAGCTAACTTCATCCCGTGCTTAATATCTCAAGCCGTGACTAAAATGTTCGAAGCCACAGCTTGTCAACATATGATTAAGATGTTATTTAGCGCCATGGACAAATCAGTGCTTTAAATGGCATTTTAATAGCAGTAGTAGAAAAATATATTTTCAATAATATTAAGGTCAAAATGGGACGCTAAAGCAATTGATAGAATCTTTTAACATTTGATTAAATTTAACTTGTATAATTTCACATGCTTCTGTAAAATTTACCGAAAAATAACCCAGTTTTGTTTCGAGCTCCTGAGCCCGCGCCCTAAATCCACTACTGTGTATACATGATTAAAATAGAAGATAATTTTATGTAGCTTAATGAATCATCATAATAATCCATTCTACGATCTATATCTGGGTACATAAAACATCTTATAATATATTTGTCGTGTCAAAAATGAAGGTAAACGCAATAAATTACAATGTATTCTAATGCAGTTTCGAAAAATCGTACATCGCCTACAAATTGCAGCTTATCAAAAACAAGTAGTCGATTAACATCGAGGGATCATTTATACAAAACGCATTATCCTTCGTCTCTCCTCAACACATAAATCATCGTCCGGAGTCCCGGAGTTCTTCTCCTCCAGAGAAAATTATCCAGCAAAGCACTTAACCTGTATTGACGGTGACGGCCGCTGCCGCCAGCGGCGCCACCTGTCGAGGCTGCAAACTGCGGCTGAATTAAGTTATTAAATTGGATAAAATAAGAGTGACATTGTGAGCGATGGTTCGCTTTGTGGAACCAGACAAGAAAGGAATTTAGAGAAAAAATGTTCTCTCGACAGGTTATAATACACTTTTCTTATTAAATTAAATAGTGGAAGAGAAAAATTATTGTTTTGTGATTCTGGGGATGACAGCTTTACTTACAAAATATTGAATCATCAAAATTTAATGACTGGATTTTTTTTACTCACAAAATGTTATTTTACTACCAGTACCACTTGTCTACACAAAAAGTCACAATTTATAAAATCATTGCTTTTAACTAGAGATGGGCGAATATCATCCGCGAATAGTCGAATGCCGCGAATAGTCGAATGCCGCGAATATTGACATTATTCGATATTCGAGATTTTCGAATATTAACGTGAGTATAGCGAACATGCAAATATCTCGAATATCGCGCCATATATTGACCTCAATTTTAGACTATATTTTTCTTTATCATTTGTACATAAACTTAAAGCTATTACAATATTTTGAAGTTATTAATAACAAAGATATTTTGTTTCACACCCATGAAGATGTACCATATTTCAAATTTGTTTTTCGCCAACATCAGCCCGTACGTTTCACCTTAAATTTGAAGTTTTCGTCTTTTCCTTTCTTTTTTGTTTGTACTTTTTGTTTTAATTTTATTTTATCTTAACAATTTCATTCAAATAATGAAAAGGACATAATTAAATCATTATTAATAATAAATATATTAACTTTTAGGAGTATTCGAATATTCGAGTACCTCGAATATTCGAGATCTGATTAATATTCGTATTCGGTATTCGAATTCGAGAAATTTGATATTCGCCCATCTCTACTTTTAACAAACAAATGATATAAATTTGTATGAATCTGGCTTGTGGCCGAAGATCTACAATTACAGATTGGGCTCGTGAAGTAATGGACACTGAATCTTTTACATTTTGTTGCATTCTTTTTCAACAAGTATTACAGACAAATTTGATTTTTAAAATTTCAGATAATATTTTTGAAATAGATAATAATATTTGGGATCGATAAAGTAGTATATATTTTACCTGAAACTGACAGGAAAATTTGCTTGACCTTTAAGACTCAGGACAGCTTTGCCTTGCATGCCTAGTCAGAAAAATAACATATTGCCTGTCTAGACAGGTAATAAAAGAAACGTGAGTGTCTAGTTACTTAACAACATAAAATATTGACTGAATATGTAAGTCAAATATTTCTTTTAATTTAAATTAATTTAAAATATTTGTCATTCGTTTATAAGTTTCAGGTAAAATGTTATACGTAACATAACAGTAAAGCGTCGTACAGGATTCGTAAGCTATTTACTCATCCTGTAATTGAACGCTTTCCTGACTTTTTACGTAAATAACTATTAATTTTAGTCGGCGCGTGTAAACTATATAATTATAATAGATAATATAAACATGCACAGCAATGTCTAAAGTGACAAATTTTGACGTCACCGTGTCGTCTCCGGCATCGCAGTTCGACGATCAGCAACAAATTGTTCTTGCAACTCCTTGAATCTTTGTTCTCATATATAATCCCGAAACATTAATTCTACATGCGAGTCGTTAGTCTAAGCTTGCATCAATTTATTAGAATATGTGGCAACCAATAGAACCACGAATTTGTAAATGAACCAATGAAATGAAAGCTGGTGAAACTAATAAATGTATGTTATGTAAATATAAATGTCAAATTCATTTCTGTTATGGGGTAGGTGGCTCAGTGGTATCGAGTCGGCCTGTGGATCTTGAGAACCCTGGTTCGATCCCCACAGCCGACAAACAATTTTCACCAATTTAAATCTACCCCTGTGGCTCCCTCTCCATTAATATCTTTGAGGGCCGTGATTTGACGACTGGTAACCGCATTTCACGCGACAAAATATATCACTTACCGAGATCTGCTTAGGCAGAGTGCCACACCCAGTAATGGGTAAAAGGCGTGATGATATATTTATTTATTTATATTTAAATTCATTTCTTCTAAAATGATGGATTCTTGCTTCAATTTCCCGGTTAAAATAGTCCATGAATCTTCAAAGATCTGTTACAAGGAATACAGTGATTAAATTTGCTTCACGTTCAAAAATAAAAGCAAATGAAAAAGTTTGAAATTCAATTAACGAACAAATAGCTGCAACGTTAACATTTGACATGACATATCTGCTGCAACTTCGAGTGTAATACCGCGTCCGTGTCTAGCTTCTTAATTCTACAAACACTTGCAAAAAAATAACTAAACCCTTAGTGAATTTTACGGAAAGCTGCATTTTGATTGCAGGGTTTTTAGTTTGTATTCCTATTGTTAAATAAATCGAAGATCTCTTTTCGTTATTTCAAATTAATTATTTCGTACTTTATTTTAAAAAAATGTAAACGTTACCATGGAAATTATCTCTTCCCTAGCAATAATGGATAAAAGGTGTGATGATACATTTATTTTTTATTTAAATCTAGTTGATCACATTCAGAAAAAAAACAATGACATTTATATAATGAAATACTTGTTTTTACATAGCAACCGGTTAACAAATGTAACATGATGGCGACGATAATGGCAATAACATTTGAAATTTTGAAAATAAAAAATAAATATTATGTTCAATGCAATAAATATGTAGATTTACTGCATAGTTAAATAAGTTCTTCTTCGTCTTTTTGAGAATAGTTTTTTTATTAACCAATGAAAATCAGAGACCAATCAATTTAAAAAAACGAACATTAATTATTAGTAATTACAAGGTCATTATTTTGTACTTATAAATGCATAGCTGTAGCCACTGGTTCAGTGTTAATTTTAATCTTACTTAGACAGTTCTAATTTTTCAATGGATAACAAAATGAGAAAAATAAATATTTTAATCTGTGTTTTATTTAGTATTTCTTTTATAAATGCAGTGAATTTACGTAAGTGATAATGAGTTAACTTTTTAATCAGAATTAATTTTGAATTTAATTTATTTTTACAGCATCTTATTTTAATAAATGCAAGAAAAATGACCCACAATTGAACGACTGCATTTTGAAAAATATTGTTGATAATTGGCCAACTTATATTGAAGGTTTGTGTAATTTTTAAATATAAATAAATAAATATATCATCACTCATTACTGGATGTGACACTCTCGGTAAGCGATATGTTTTAATCGGGAAGTGCAGTTTCCAGCCGTCAAATCACGGCTCCTGAAGACGTTAGTTGAGGCGAAGCCCCAGGGGTAGATTTTATTTGTCGGCTGTGGGAAACGAACTCAAACATTTCTAAATAAAAAAAAAACTTTTATGGGTAAAATTAATATAATTAGTTAAAACTCGATCATAGAAAAATATTTGAAACAGATAGAGGTAAAAGTGTCTTTATTGTGTGCCCACTCGTGAAATAAAAAAAACACCAGATGCTGCATAATAGTAACACGATTTATAAACGTATCATTATTTACTAGCAGTTTTGATACGAGTTGAGCGAAGTGTATAAAAACGAGTATCTAAAGAGTTTATAAAACGAGTCACATACTATACATTTTCTATGATCGCAAATTAAGACAACAACAAAATGTAAAGTTTTATGAATTATTTAGAAAGTAAGGTTAAGTTACAATGACAGATATCTGGAGCTAACTTCATCCCGTGCTTAATATCTCAAGCTGGGACTAAAATGTTCAAGGCTACGTCTTGTCAACATGTGATTAAGATGTTATTTAGCGACATGGAAACCAGTTCATTATGTAAATGACATTTTAATAACAGGATTAGCAAATAGTTATTTAAGATACAAATGCAAAAAAAATTATTGCGCGAAAATGAATGTAATAAAGAGTGTATTATTGTACTAGTGCATTAAAAACGAACTTTTGGCACTGAAAACAAATAATTAATGGCCTAATATTTGCACGATTGTAGATACAATACACTATAGTTAAGAAATTAAATGTTTTGAAAATTTATAGGTGATAAAGATTATCATATCCAAAAATTGAACCCATTATTAGTTGATTTTATGCAAGTTAAAGTTGATGCAAATTTGTACGGAAATTTAACGAAAGGTACAATGACTGGGTTCGAAACAGCCGAATTCAGAAAAGTTAAGTAAGTATTGACATAACATCATGTTAATTTAAATCATACGAGCCCACACTAATTAATAAAAATTATTATTACTTAAAAAAATATGAATTCCCGTTGCTATAAACAAGTTCTTTGGAATATTATTATTTTATAATTATTATTCAGAACCTAATTAATTTAGAATATAAATTTCATTTTTAAATTTGATAATAAATCGGAATTATATTTTTTATGTATGATACTAAACGAAAAAAAATTATATTAAGGTTCATTTGACATGGAATTTTTTTTTATTATATTTTGATACTTCACAGATAGTTAAGGCGCTAAAAAAAAATAGTTACAATTTAACTCTTGCTCTAATTAACAATCACTTTAATTTGGATTAAAAATGTTAATTGATTTCAAATTTTATCCTCGTTATGAATCTTGAAATATTAATTAAACCTATAAATTTATTATTTTGCATATTAAACAAAAACAACAAACACATAGATTTTCAATTTCAAATATAATAATAATAAAAACAATTCTTTCAGTTTGGATTTGGATAAGAATAAATTGGATATGGATGTATTTTATCCAATAAGTACAGTTTCTGGAACGTATGATATTGTTGGAAAACTGTTAGGTTTATCAATTGCCGATACTGGGACCGTAAATGTTACTTTTGGTACGTTATATTGTACCTACTTTAATTCAAATTTCATCAAAGTTATTTTATTTTAGTTGGAGGTTTAAACAAATACCATATCCAGTACCAACTAAAAAACAAAAATGGCAAACAACATATTGAAATAACAGACAGTTATATAAATAACGAAGTTGTTCAAAGAATTTATTTTGATGCACAACTCGAGCGAAATAAAGACCTAGGTACTAAAATGAGTAAATTTATTTCGCATACATTTTATGAAAACAATTTATATTTTTAGGAGAGCATGTTAAAAAGGTTTTGAACGATAATTGGAAAGAAGTTGCGAATGAAGTAAAAGATAGTGTAGGAGTTGCTATAGGTGGAATTATAAAGGCTATTTTACAACCTTTCTTCGATAAAGTACCCTTTGATGATTTTTTTGCAACGGAATCGTGAAAAATAAATTAGAGCTGTGATTTTGATTAGTAGAACTTGTTCTATATACATTTTGTAAATAATCTTATGTTGTCTTTATAAATATTTCCGTTTGACTGGTTCGAAGTTCATATAATTTGTAGACTGCTTATAGTGTAAATTGGGTTTAATATCCTGTTGTACAAATAAAAATATAAATGATTTTTTTATCTCTTTACACTTATACCAATTCTTAAATCTTTATCAAACATTCTTATATCACATAACTACAAGTTCGTTTCATTGTTTTAAATTTTTAAATCATCTATTCAATATCTCACCCTCAATTTCTCACCAACATACACTTTTATATTCGACATATGTTCCACATGTCCAAAAATTCTTCTCAAACGCACAGTTTATTTACACAGTTCAATTTGAAATTTTGAATGAAATATCATCACGCCTCTTACCCATTACTGGGTGTAGCACTCTGTTGTACCAGATTTTGGTAAGTCTATATTTCTTTGCGTGAAGTGCGATTACCAGCCGTCAAATCACAGCCCCTAAAGATGTTAGTGGACGGGAAGCCACAGAGGTAGATTTAATTTGGTGAGAATTGTTTGTCGGCTGTGGGAATCGAACCTGGGTTCTGATATCTACAGGCCGATTTGAATTAGTGCTGACTGTTCCGGAGTAATTGTCTGGAACCTGTTATAATAATTGAAAATCGATACACTGTGAATGTTGAATCTATCCAGCCATTTATAATATAATAAAATAAAATAAATATATCATCACGCCTTTTACCCATTACTGGGTGTGGCACTCTACCTAAGCCGCGTGAAGTGCGGTTACCAACCATCAAATCACGGACCCCAAAAATATTAGTGGAGGGGTAGCCACAGGGATAGATTTAAATTGGTGAAAATTGTTTGTCTGCTGTGGAGATCGAACCAGGGTTCTCAAGATCCACAGGCCGACTTGATACCACTGAGCCACCTACCCCATTTATTATTAATTTAAATTCGTCAGATTCTGAACTGTATAGTGAAAATTCAGATTAAAATTAATTATTTTTTATGTGGAAATAGGCCACAATAAAAGGGTTAGTGGGGTGATAGTTGTACCTCACGGGTGGTCATGGAAATCTACTAATACATATTATATTTATTTTGTTGAAAAATAATATGCATTTTTTTGTTAATAATTTTAAATAAGTTTAATATAATCCTGTAACTTTCACTCACATGCGGTACAAAATATTACCAGTTGCACAGTTCAGTATTGTACACACGGTTACTAAATCAAGAATAGCATCCCAAGATTAGTATTTTACTGAGCAACTACAGTCGCGCTAGACCCTATAAACTCTATCTGCATTTGAAAAGTTTTCAAGCAATTTTCATCTTTCCTAAATAGATTTGCAATCTACGTAAAGCATACATTTACCGGTAAACATGAGTTTTTAACAGTAGCATCGATTAGTGCGAATGAAGGTATTTGAAAGTCATTTTTCCAAATAATTGTTGGACGTACTATACCTACACACAGTACTTTTTAAAAAAATATCATAAAAAAACATTACTCGTTTTTAAAATCTAGTCAGTTGTGAACAAATTATCAAACAGATCTTTATCAAAGATTGGTTGTAAAAATATGATTTCATAATTTTTTGTTGAAAAATTGTTCGCTGATCTCAGCGCTGTTTATTATGACGTTACGATAGATCAAACTATAATATTTTATTTTACTCTTCTTTTTAATGTAAATTAAAATATTTTTTATTAACTACTGAGGATCGAGAACCAAATAAAAAAGAAACATAAACCCGAAATACTTATGAATAAATTATAAGGTCATTGTCTTATACTTATAAATACTTGTATATAACCACTGATTCAGTTATTCGTGCCTAGACAGCCATAGCTCTTCAACCGGTAACAAAATGTGGAAAATAAATATTTTACTCTGTTTTCTATTTAGTTTTTCGTTAATAAATGCAGTAAAATTACGTGAGTGCCAATGAGTTAACTATTTAATAACAATTTATCATGAACATAATTTATTTTTACAGCGTCGTATTTTAACAAATGCAAGAAAAGTGATCCAAAATTGAATGAATGTATTTTAAAAAATATTATTGATAATTGGCCAACTTTTATTGAAGGTATGTTAAATAAATAAAAGTGATTCATAGCTTATTGAATTTATTTTATACTGTAAAAAGTTTTTAAATTTATTTTTTAATAACGATGGTCATTAATACGAGTTTATCGGCCGTTGCGATTGGCAGCATCCGTTAATACTCCAAATATATCAAACATATGTGTTCGACAAGTAACTATTAAAAAAATGCAGAAAATATTTTTTTTTCTAAACTAATTTATCAGGAAAGAAACAAAGTTATTATATAATAAACAATCTCTTTGAAATATAATTTCAGAAACTAAATATATTTTGAACATTTATAGGTGATAATACTTATCATATCCAAAAATTGAATCCTTTATCAGTAGAATATATGCAGGTTAAAGTTGATTCTAATTTGTACGGAAATTTAACAAAAGGCATTATGACTGGTTTTGAAACGGCCGAATTCAGAAAAATTAAGTAAGTATTTATATAACATTATCAAAAAGTTCACTTCAATTCCATTACATTTATTATTACAAAAAGCAAACTATTGTTTATTTTTTGTTACTTTAAACAGCTTGTTTTAAAGAATATTATTATGATTATTAATTATCATTAGTATTTAGTAATTAAATTAAACAAAAAATTAAAGTTTTAATGTGAAAATTGATAGACCAGTATAAAGTAATATTTTTATTTTGTATAATAAATTTATGTAAATGCATATGCAACTAACAAATAACGATAAAAATTGTATTGCAAGATCAAATTTGTGTCGTAAACAATTTTTTCTACGATTGCTATAAAAAGTTGACAATTGCACTCTTATTTGTCATCGCAACGCGTGATAAATATTAAATAAAAACAGAAATTTGTCATATTAACAAAACGAGTTCATTTTCAGTACTTATACGTTTTTTTAATAATTTAATATGCAATCGTAGAAAAAATCGTGTTACGAGCGTAAAGTATCTACTGCAAAGAATCACTTTATGCTCTTAATATACAAATAATGTATAGACACTCCAAATATAATAAAAACAATTCTTTCAGTTTGGATCTGGATAAGAATAAACTGGAAATAGATGTATTTTATCCAATAAGTACAATTTCTGGAGCGTATGATATCGTTGGAAAACTAGTCGGTATATCAATTGCCGATACTGGTACTCTAAATGTTACTTTTGGTACGTTATATTGTATCTACTTAACTCAAATTTTATTAGAGTTATTCTATTTTAGTTGGAGGTTTAAACAAATATCATATCGAGTACCAACTTAAAAACATAAAAGACAAAGAACATATTGAAATTACAAGCAGTATTTTAAATAACGAAGATGTTCAAAGAATTTATTTTGATGCACAATTACAGCGAAGTAAAGATTTAGGTAATGAAATGGGTAAATTTATTTCGCATATATTTTGTGAAAACAAGTTATATTTTTAGGTGAGCATGTTCAAAAGGTTTTAAACGAGAATTGGAAAGAAGTTGCGAATGAAGTAAAAGATAGTGTAGGAGTTGCTCTAGGTGGAATTATAAAAGCTATTTTACAACCTTTCTTCGATAGAGTACCCTTTGATGATTTTTTTGCAACGGAATCGTGAAACATAAATTAGATCTGTGATTTTGATTTATAATCTTATGTTGTCTTTATAAATATTTGTGTTTTACTGATTCTAATTTCACGATAATTTGTGGATTTTTTTGTACTAAAATTGAGATTAATATATCCTGTTCAGCAGAAGTTTCTTTCATACAAGCTCGTCTCATCTTTCGTACAAACAATGGACCGTCAATCATATCCATCCATTTATTCCTAGAGCTCCCTCTCAATTTCATCAAAATTCACCTTTTCATCAATCTTTTATTCGACTAACATTCAACATGTACAAACATTCTTCTCAAATTTTCCACATAACTCAATATGACATATTAAAATAAATTAATTAATTTATTTTATTTTATTACTATTACACTGCCTTACAGGACGAGCCCAATAAAAGGACAGGAACAAAAATATACAAATATACAAATACATAAGTGCTTGAAAAATGAAAAAAGAAAAATTAACAAAGAGTTACAGAGTATTATAATAAAAATATAACCCAAATTAATATAAATGATTTAGATTATTAACAAAATTTTTTGTGTCATAAATATCTAATTGAGACTGTACAGAGTTATAAAGTTTACATGCGTTAAATATTGGTGACTTATATAGTGAGTATGTATATATCTTATTACACTTTTAAGCAATTTTTAATCTCCCCCAAACAGTCCTTTCGTCGCACACCATCCCTATTCATATTCCTTTCATATAAACTTGTCTCAACTTTCGTTCCCGAAACAAACATTCATTCATATCCATCTACTCGTATTATTCCTATGCAGTGGCGCACACAAGATTTTATTGAAAGGGGATATTCAAAAATGTATGGACAATATTTTTTTTCTATTTTGCGTTCATAAGGAAGTCATTACAAAACTCAGTTGCGTATAGAAAAAGCGTTCATTACGATACGCAAGATTTTGTTTTAAACGGTTGGTAGTAGCGGATGACGTATTGAACCTATCAAGCTGAGAACATCTACATTTCAATATATCCTCAAAATCTGAACAATTGCATAAATGCCAATAGCAATTACCAACCACAATATTTACAATACATATACAAATTGTCTTAAATTGACTCTGTTTAAAATATAATTGATTTAAAAAAATTTATAATAGAAAAACAATAGTATAAATAACTGATTTTATAAGACTTTTATCGCACGCGTCCAGTTTAGAAAACGTCACCCGAATTTTTCTGTCATAAATTTAACTTGAAATTTATCACCCTTACAAAAAATACTTTCCACATGCTCTTAACATTCTTCTTGTACTTTTAGCACAGCTGAAATTGATAAAAAAAAATAAGAAGTATATTTATTTCATAAAATTCTTTATGTCAGTAACAAATATAACAATTTATGATATGTATATAACACTTACAAAAAACTATTTACTTATAAAAAAATACTGAAAATATTTGCACTTAAATTTAATTAAAATCTAATCAGATGCAAACATATCATCATATGGAACCTTGTCGAAGAATGGTTGTAAAATGGCCTTCGTCAGTCCTCCTAAAGCTTCTCCTACACTTGCCTTCACCTGTTCCGAAACTTCTTTCCAATTTTCATTCAAAACTTCGTTGATTGAATCACCTGCAACAATAAAACATTAAGAATGATTTTGTTTTTCATGTGACGATAACATTACGAACCTAATTGTTGGTTACGTGAAAATTTCATGTGGAAATAAATTCTTTCAACGTCTTTATTCTCTAAGCTACTCTCTAGAATGTCAATATGTTGTTTGCCTTTCTTTTCTTTAAGTTGGTAGCTGATGGTATATATGTTTGTACCCTTAACTGAAATGAAACTTAATGTAGAAGTCGTAGTAAATACAGTTAAAATTTGTAAATGTACCAAAAGTGACGTTAGTGGCTCCAGTATCTTCAATTTTCAAACCTAGTAGTTTTCCAACTATGTCGTAAGTTCCAAGAATTGTACTTATTGGCCAAAATGACTCGATTTCAATTGTCTTTTTATCCAAATCAAGACTAAAACAATGAAACATTTACAAATATTATTAGTATGTTATGCATCAAGGGAGGGAAACCAGCGATTATTCCCGCGTGTGAAGTTGACAAACCGAGACGTAAGTGAGGGACGAAGGCTCGAGCTGAAGTCGAGGTTTGCCAACTTCTCACAAGGAATAATCGCGCCCTCCCGTGATACTTTTCGTAACAAGTGCACAAAAATTACTGTCTTATCGGGACAAATGTCAAATATGGGTTGCGTAACTAGTTACTTAGGAAACGCCGCAAACAGCTAATAATCGTAGTCTCTAGGGAGAGAAACATGCTACCTAGGAAGAGAAACATCCTACCTAGAGAGAGAAACATAATGTGTCTTTCCCTAGGTGAGAAAAACAGTGTTTCTCTATCTAAAATTAGGGAATAAGAATGTGTTTGTTGTGCATGCGTTACGAAAAACAGTTAACAGTTCTGGAACAAAAATTAAGGACGATTTATTAAATTTATGTATCATACAGGCTGTTTCAAAATTATTGCAAAAAAATTAAAGGCTGTATATTATTTAATGTACTAAATATAACGTACAAACTAATGACACATTGCTTGAAACAAACATTTTTGAAGCTACTGGATTGATAGGTTACAATAATGAATAAAAATTTGTAAATATTAAAATTAATTTAATTAAAATTGTGTAACAGTTTTTTTAAATTTTTTTTTGCAATAATTTTGAAGCAATATGTATGTGACTCATAATACACATTATTTAAATAAACTTTAAATGAAGTTAAGAAATAAATGGAATTAGATAAAGCTGTAGGCAAGCTTAAACTATTAAACAATATTTTTCTTGCTTCGAAAATCATAAGAATAAGTTCATTTTAATAAGAAATCCGCATTAATGTCCTTAATTTTTTGTTAATTTAATGTAATTACTAATTGAATAATGCTCATAGCTTTAGTATTTGATTGATACAATAATAAGTGCTGCTTAAACAAAATTAAAAATAAGAAGTTAATGCATGTCCACCAAAAATTAAGTTCTTATTAATTGCAAATAAATTGGCTTTAAATAATTAAATTAATAACATATTCAAGGTGTTGTTATCACAAATCCTTGTTTATTGAATAAATGTTTACCTGTTTTGAGGTCAAGGTGAAAACAAATAAAACTAAACAAAAAATCTTTAAGTTTAGAGTCAGGGCTACCCAAATTAAATCAAGGTTTCGACAGCAGTAATTTATAATATTTTATTATCATTATCAATCTGTTATGGATCGAAATAGATGCAGCAAAAAATGTTTAAATGAAATAAAAAGACTTGGTAATGAGATTGTTTGATGGTCAATTGTTTTACTTAATTAACTTTTGAAAATATACATTATTAGGATGTTTTCTATGCAAGTATATATTTGATTGATCGTATTTTATCAGTAGAAGATGAATATACTCTGTCAAATGGGTAGCACGAACTCTTTAACACTCATTGCATATATATATGAATTAAATTATAAGTCCGTATTATACAAAGCTTTAAAAATTATTGCAAAGAAAATTTAGAATATATTTAAATTATTGTATGTACTGATTGCAACACAAATTTTTCCTAAATTCGCAAAAATAATTGCACATTACTTGAAACAAATATTTTTCGTGCCACTGGTGTGATAGGTTACAGTAATGAATAAAAATGAATAAACATTAAACATTTCAAGAAATCTTATACAACTTAAATGAAATAAATTTAATTTCTATTTGCTCAGTAGTACGAAAAATGTTTCAAGTAATATGCAATTATTTTTGCGAATTTCTGTAAAATTCTATTAACATTGTATTCAGTAGATCAAATAATATTTTAATCTTTTGCATTAATTTTGAAACAGCCTGTATGTTAGATGTTTTCTTAGATTTGTTAATTTTAGAAATAAAGTATAAACAAAAAGGAATCTGCGTAGAATCAAAACACCCGATGATATATTTCCAGTTCTAGTTATATCGTAAAATAATTAAAAGGAACTCAAAACAATAACAAATTTGTAATACTTACTTAACACGCTTAAATTGAGCTTCCGCGTATCCAATCATATTTCCATTTGTCAAATTTCCTTTCAGATTGTTGTCTACTCTAACTTGCATAAATGGTACAAAAAGTGGATCCAATTTTTGTATATGATACGTATTATCACCTAAAAAATAATTAGAAAAACTTATTAATTACCAACCAATTTTAATATTAAATACCGGTATTTCAACCTTCAAATTTTCTAATAAACATAAAAAATGTCGCATTTAAACATTCATTCATCAGATTCATCCTCGCTTCAACTACATCCATAGTTCCCTCTATTTAAGTTCATTTATTATCCTAAACAGGTTGGTGAATTAAAGCATTCTATTTGTTAATTATTTTTCATCAAAAGAATTAAATAATTTGTTGTAGAGGAAAATTTTTTGCATTTTTTACTCTAATATTTATAATTTGACTACCTGGAACTTGAAAAATGACAGAAATGTTTATTGGCTATTTTTAATTAATAGACGTATAATTTTAGTTTTGTATGAAGATTAAAATACTGCTCGTAAATGTTTATAACGTACCCTTTATAAATGTTGGCCAGTTATCAACAATATTCTTCAGAATACAATCATTTAACTTTGGGTCATTTTTCTTGCACTTCGTAAAATAAGACGCTGTAAAAATTGTCAGAAAAATACACTTTATAAGTATTATCACCAAAGAAATATAAAAGTACTCACGTAGATCTGCCGTATCCACTAGCAACACACTACAACACAAACAAAATAATATTTTTACAAGTTCCATCATTAGAGAAATAAGTAGAACTATTGGTTTAAAATTAAATGACCGGCTGATGTTGGTCCAAACTCCACAATAAGTTGTTGGAAAGAAGAAACCTGTATTTATATAATAAATTGACCTTGTAAGATCATAAAAAAAACTCACACACACCGCTGTATTTTGTTTTCTTTTCCATATATTTATTGACTTCTTTTGTTGTTAAGATAAGCATAAATTTGTAATTTTTTACTGACGCAAATCCTAATAATAAAATAGAAATTAATTACTTCTAATTTTAATTAACAAGGTTTCTTTAATATACATAAAACGGCAATATGTAGACGATAGTTTAAACATGTGGAACGTATGTCGAATATAAAATCTCTAGGTAAATGGATATGATTGAAGGTTTGTTGTAAGAAGAGATTTTATTATATAAATTATGAATGTGGATGATGTGTCTGGATTGGAATGTTTGCATTACAGTACAATTATTACAAAACAAATTAAGGGTATACAGGGTGTTGACCGCGACATCGGAACATAGGACTTTAACATGTAAAATCATATTTGTATAATTTCCTGCTTCCTTTATAATTTTACAGAAAAAAGCTTCAAATAAATGTTGTACAGCAATTCCTGCTAGCGACAAACTACTAATATCTTTGGGGACAGTGATTTTCTGGCTGATAATCGCACTTTACGTGCACGTACCGAGATCTGCTGCGACAGAATTCCACATGGGTAAAAGGCGTGATGATATATTTAAATATTTATTTTAATTATGTCTTAATGTTTAAATTTTTTACATATATTATTTGTCCTTATATTTCTTGAACTTCTATAGTAGAAAAATATGAAATAAATTCTTTTCTCATACGTCTGCAAATAACAGACTGCAAAATAAACAAAATAAATTTTGTACAACTTTTATCATTAGACGAACAGAATGGTGTAAACAAAGTTGAAATATTTTCTATAGTTCTACTCTACGAATAAATAAATAAATATATCATAACGCTTTTTACCAATTATTGGGTGTGTCACTCTGCTGTAGCAGATTTTAGTAAGTGATATATTTTTTCCCGTAAAGTGGGCTTATTACTCTAACCTATCAATTTAGTTGCTCGAAAAACGTTTGTTTCAAGTAATGTGCAATTTTATTTGCGAATTTCGAAAAAAATATTTTTGCATTGTATTTAGTATATCAGATAATATTTTTGCAACAATTTTGAAACATCCTGTATAATTTAGTTCAGTTCCATTATTTATTTATGATAAGTATTTTTAAATCTACATATTATAGAAATTGTGTAATATTTAAGTAGGTATAAAATTTTCGCATTAGCTATTGGAATGGTTATTAACAAAAAAAATTAAAAATTTACACAAATTAAAAGCCGGGCGAAAATACTTTATGGCCAACATCAAATTTAAACTGAAACAGTTACATTATATTTAGTTCCAAAATTTCATTTGTTTGTTGTTGAGTTAATTTGTTTCGTGCTCAATTTAGCGCCATAAATAATTGAAACCACAATTTCATATATGATTACATTACACCAATCATCAACGTACAGAATAATAACACAATGCAAGAAAATGAATACATTTTTATGACGAATGCGAAAAGGTAATGAAAATTTAGGAAATGTGGAATGACCTTCGCCCTTCGTTTGTGCCTCAAGGGAAAGTGGTCATGTAATAATAATTAAAGGATAAGGTTGCGAGGAAAGTTTAAAACACGCGTCGTCAAGGGACTCACAAATGCGAAATTAAATTTTCTTTATTTAATATAACACGGGTATAAAACAGACATATTACGAACATTATTGCTTTTTATAAAATCTGGCTGTATAAAACTTTACCTATACATTTTACAAATATAGCAACGTGTCATCCTTCAATTTTATCTTGTTATTCTTGCCTTGAACAATCCTTTTTGCCGACTTCATTCAGATATCTAAACCACATAACTAATTTATAAAGGCGTTCATTTGTCATTTGGATCAGTTACAATTATTAATAAATCTCTTCCTTACTTTTCTTACTTACCATTAAAAGGAAATTTATTAAATTTGTATATCTTCCGGTTTTAGCAGCAAAGTATACAACTTTAAATCTAGCATAGAAAATGTGTGTTTTTTTTTCAGAATGTTCAGAGAATTACCAAAATACTCGTATTATTGTTTAATTTTAACCATTCCAAAACTGACGACCAATTATTTTCAAAAATCCATTAAAAATAAAAGATAGCTAGCCTTGAAAATAATACAAAAATTGTTATTAGGCCAATAAATAATTGTTTGTGTGAAAGCTTGGATTTTAATCGCCATCTTGCATTTTGGTCGTCATTTTGGTATTTAGCCGCTATTTTGGATTTTGGCTGTTATCTTGAATTTTAGCCGCCATCTTGAATTATGGCTATCCTAGTAGATTATGGCCACCATATTGGATTACGACTACCATATTGGTTAATGGCTACCATCTTGGATTTTGGCCGGGTGTCAATTTTTTTGTTATTTAAAATATAAACGTTGGCGTTTTGAAATGGTTGAAATAAAACTATGCTATTTTAGTATCCTTTTCTTGCGTTCATTATCACTTCATCCACCATCATAATTCCTTTCATACAAGCCCAGTTTATTTTTCCCACTCGGAATCATTTGTTCGTACTTCAACCATACCAATCTCTCATCCTCAATTCCACCAGTATACACTAATCATTCAACAGTTGCTAATGTTAATGTATTTTTCAGAAACTTCGCCCACGATACACCATCCCGCATCCCACTAATTTGGCGAGAAGACTCAAAAGGAACAGCAACGCCAACATCACCAGTGGGCCAATCCCCAAACCAGCAAGTGTCAGTTCCAGTCGCCATTGTCCTCGTTGTTTTGACAGCTTATCTGTGCCTTGGCGCTTTCGTTTTTGCTGCATGGGAAAACTGGAGTTACTTAGACGCCACGTACTTTTGTTTCATCACACTTTCCACCATCGGCTTCGGGGATTTAGTCCCGGGAAAGACATTTCCGAGTGCCGACGATTATGGACACCTGCAGCTTGTGCTGTGTAGCGCATACCTAGTGCTAGGACTCATTTTGGTTGCTATGTCGTTTAGTTTGATACATGATGAAGTTGTGGGTAAATGCAAGCAAGTGGCTAGAGCTCTTGGGGTACATACGCACTGACCAGGTCGGTTTTTACTCTAAACTAAAGTGTTTTTGAATGAGTTATCAAACTATCTCGTCATATTACATTATTATCTAATGGGCTCATCAATATATCACAAATTTGTATCAAAAATATGATAACGGAACATAGGACTTTAACATGTAAAATTATATTTTTATCGTTTCCTGCTTCCCTTATTATTTTACAGAAAAAAATTGATGTGGACACCACATGACTTCCTTGTACGCGTATTAAAGTATAGATATTTTTTTAATTGCACATATCTGACATTAAATTTGTAATTTTTTTCTTATTTTTTGTTCTAATCCATAGCAAACTTTTAAAAAAAAACAAAAAATATATGATTTTAAAATTTACATATCTCGCTTATACAAAAGGCTAATTAAATAATTCTTAATGTGCTAGACGCAGAATTTAATTCTCTAAAACTTTTATTTGCAGCATTTATTTATAAAATCAGAATAATTCCATTTTTTTCAAGAAAACCTGTTTGCAGCTTCATGTAATGTATCACTTCAGGTTAGTCCCTTTTAACCAAAATCTATTATGTTATTTCCATTGATATATTAGTCTTATATACCAAATTTGAAAAGTTTTGGATTATATAATTAGTCAAAATGGATTCAGGGATGGCCAAAATGCGTATTTCCGCTGAAATCTGAGAACCGAAAATTTTCGTGATTACAATACTTCCTTTACTTCGTACAAGGAAGTAATAAAGCTTCAAATAAATGTTGTAGCGCATAAAATAATATATATTAAAATCAATAAACAGAATTAAAAATTAATTTTGAACTTTAAAACATCATATCACCCTTAATATTAAGAATTTTTAATCCGGATTTTTATTAGTCGATATATTTTGTTACAAGGCTTTATAAAAATATAAAAGTGGAATGTTTGATGAGCTTCATTTTGTCTCATTTTTCATTCAAACATCGCATCTCTAATTTTTTCATATATGTACCATAATCTCCCCCATTTGTAACTGGATCATTATCTGTAATCGATCAATATGTTAATGACAATATTCTGAACAGTATTTTTGAGAAATAATTATTGCCATTAATACATTAATCGGTAACAGATAATGACAGTAACATAATAAAAATGTGCATATCCAATTTGTTAAATGGGACAAATTCAAAAACACTTTACTACTGTAAATATGTATTAAATTAATAATTAAGAACACATGTACTTATTATATTGCAATTTAATTCTTAATAATATATTACTTACCAAGATCTGCTACGTCAAAGTGCCACAACTAATAATGGATAAAAGGCGTATTAATATATTTATTTATTTTATATTTAAATACTTTCATTTAAAATTGAATTGTAGTAGAAATATTGAGTTATATTCTAAATACTTGACTAAGGACTTTAAAACAGTTACTATCCAAAAAAATTAAAATGTATTACTTTAAATTTTTTATAACAAACTTTTCTTTTAGAAACTTAAAAGTGAAATATCTTGAGATATGTGAGAGATAGAGCAAATCTGATAAAATTAAATTCTCAAGAGCAAATATTGGAAAAATTATAAAACGTGCTGAAAATTGAGAAAAAAAATATATCTCAACAACTTCACCATTGATTTAAATTATCGGGTATATTTACTATAGGAAAATATTACATATATTCTGAAATATAAAATAATAACATTTTTGAAAATAATTATCTGATTCAATTAACAAAATATAAACCTTGGTCTGAGATTTGGAATATAGTCGATAATAATTTTATTTATTTAATAAATAGTAATGTGTAGTGTATGCGAAATAATTTTGTACAAATTTTAAATGATATTAGTGTTACAATATATTAATTATTTTTAAGTACGTGTAAATTTTTAATGAATTTTGTATGTACTTCCGTTGTATGTATTGTGTCTCATGTGTAAATATCATGTATTAAAATTTTATTAATATTGTCGTGTGTTCATCACAATAAATACATTTTGTATTCTATCATGACATTTTTTCTATTCTATTATGACATTTTAAACTGCCTTTATTTGTTTGACAGGATAGGATCAGATGTCAACAATGAAGATTAGTTAAAAACGCCTACTAATATTCGGGACAAAAAGTGCTAGTTACGATTTCCACGATTTCTATAAGGATTTTAGTGATTTCCTTCTGACACCACAAACCTGCAATCATCTTAGATCAGCTGATATTTATACCGTCACCGTAGCCGTTATCATCACCTACAGTGCCTGTAGTTCTTAGCAACATCATGGAGCTGTTGGCATCAACGCCCCCGTAGTCAACGACTCCAGTAAACCAATTTAATTTAAGTATGTATAACTGGCCTGAATAAATATATTTGATGATGAAATATTATTTTATATTGAGAATTTTTGACATGAAAATATTAGTTCTAAAGATGTTCTTCATACTATTTAAATTGATTTTATTTTAAAATTTGGGATATCTGACAGAATTTATATTTAATCATTTAAAACAATAACTTATTTGCATTTAAAAGAGAATTTAAAAATAAACAGATAATATAATAATTGATGGGTTCAATGTTTAAGTGTATTAAGAGGAGAGGTTTTAATAATTTAAAGATATATAAAACCACTCTCTGAGGATACTCAAATATATTTCAAGTAAAATCTTCCCTTAAAAAATTCATATACATTTTTCAAAAAATTCATTGAACAGTTAGCAAATAGATATCATCCCTTAAAAAATTCATATACATTTTTCAGACTAGCATGTTCCCAAAAAAAATTCATAAAACATTTAATAGACAGTTAACATCCCTTAAAAAAATCATACATTTTTCAGACTAGCATGTTCCCAATAAAAATTCATAGAACATTTAGCAGATAGTTATCTTCCCTTAAAAAATTCGTCTACATTTCTCAGACCGTCAAATTAGAGAATACCTAATTATAAGACAGCTATCATCCTTTAAAAATTAATTTTATATTTATTATACTTTGTCTTTATGTTTATAAAGCCTTCACGGACCTGGAGCTGACCTAGTGTACGGAACACATCTTGAAGCCGCTGACGTCTTTAACTGCATCATTATCTTTTGTGAGTCTTCAGCGCCCGTATCGTCTCCTAGATTACTCGTAAGATGATTTAGAAACCCCCCAAAATTAAAATAACAAACCTACATATGTTTGCACCCCCATATGTATTGTATTTATAATAAGAATTGTAATATAAATATGTCTTATGCAGAATATTGTCTTATTATTTTATATTGTATTTATTTGTAATAAAAATTCTAATATAAATGTT
Organism: Pterostichus niger; assembly: GCA_947425015.1. Classification (NCBI taxonomy): domain Eukaryota; kingdom Metazoa; phylum Arthropoda; class Insecta; order Coleoptera; family Carabidae; genus Pterostichus; species Pterostichus niger. The sequence goes on along the minus strand of OX380336.1, from coordinate 1,745,417 downwards.
AATGTCTTGTATACAGTTTTAAAATACCAATAAATGAAATTAAAATGACTTATATTCTTTTATTTATAATATCTTTCTCAACACATCAATACTTCATGAATGAAATGATAGATTAGGCGAAAGAAATAAACCCAAGATGGCCTGATGTGCTGTTCAAAGTATGACTGCTATTCAGCATTAAATTCCCGCCAAAAAGTATCAGGCGAGTGAGCTCCTCAACATTCTGCTGCCCGGATACAAAACGGCATATTCCGGCGTCGGTCTGAAGTGCTCTGTCGGTGTGAGTTTGTCTATGTATTGGTGTGTCTGTGAATGTCTATGTATTGGTATCTTGAACTGCGATTTTTAGGAAAGAAACACGCCAAAATGACGAATTTTGTATCAGGAGAACAGAATATTCAGGAGTACACTCAACTTTTACATACTTACACATACACAAACTCACACCGACAGAGCATTTCGAAAATGATAGATTAGGTGATAAAAATAAACCCAAGATAGCCTGATGTGCTGTTCAAAGTATGACTGCTATTCAGCATTAAATTCCCGCCAAAAAGTATCGGGCGAGTGAGCTTCTCAACATTCTGCTGCCCTGATACAAAACGGCATATTCCGGCGTCGGTCTGAAGTGCTCTGTCGGTGTGAGTTTGTCTATGTATTGGTGTGTCTGTGAATGTCTATGTATTGGTATCTTGAACTGCGATTTTTAGGAAAGAAACACGCCAAAATGACGAATTTTGTATCAGGAGAACAGAATATTCAGGAGTACACTCGACTTTTACATACTAACACATACACAAACTCACACCGACAGAGCATTTCGGAACGACGCCGAAATATGCCGTTTTGTATCAGGGTAGCAGAATGTTGAGGAGTTCTCTCGCCAGATACTTTTGGGCGGGAATTTTATGCTGAATTTACATTGTAGAATAGCAGTCATACTTTGAACAGCACATCAGGCCATCTTGGATTTATTTTTAGCGCCTAATCTATCATTTCATTCATGAAGTATTGATGTGTAGAGAAGGATATTAGAAATAAAAGAATATAAGTTATTTTCAATTCATTTATTGGCATATTAATAGTGTACAAGACAAATATTTATATTACAATTAAAATTCAATACAATACATAGTTAATATTATTTTATTTTTGGGGGGGATCTTCTAGTTAATGTGACAGCTGGAGTCAGCTCCGTGGGACGGTGCTGGATCTGAGAGACTCTGCTGGGTTGCAGAGACGATTCCAAGACCGCGGACAATCTATAAACATAAAGACAAAGTATTACATCATAATTAACAATAATTACGTACAAAATAGCGTTATACCGGGTGTCTACTTTTTTTTCCGAACATAGAAAATTCAATGTTAAAGTTTTGATTTAGCGATATATGTCGTTACAACAAAATTGTACGGAAGAAAAATGTTCAGAATGAAAACTTGCATCCATAGAGTATAAGTTTGTTGTTCAATTGTTTCTTATGTCCGAGTTAGAAGCAAAAGAAAATACACGGTTTAAAGCAATTATTAGAGTGCCATGAGATCCGGGACTGAATGCCGAATTCAGCCAAGTTGCGTAAACTGCAAATCGTTGAAGAAATATATATATATATATATATATATATATATATATATATATATATATATATATATATATATATATATATATATATCACATCAAACAATACCAGAATTATTCAGGATAACTAAATTAAAAGACACCAGATGTACGGAAATTATTCATAATTTCTTTTATCATTTTTATATACTGATTTCTTTAATGGACCACATACTTTGTAGACTATCACTTATCTTTTTACCTGAACTGTGTGATTCTGTGTGGACAACATGGGGTCCAACAGTCGCCTCAACTCCCGGGACTGAATGCCGAATTCGACTAATTTGCGTAATAAACTGTAACAAATCAGAATTTCATTTCAATTACAGACACAATTGTATTTTTGCTTATAAATTCAAGTCAGCGAGGTTTAATTAAATAGATCATACATTCTCGACGTAAAAGAATATTTTATCGTCCAACATAATTATTCAAGCCAATTATAGATATGATTTTTACGTAAGGGACAGATGTACGTAAGGTATGCCATGGCTGCGTATGATAAAAATAAATGTATAAATTGAAATCAACTGCAAATATCACTCACAATTATCTGGAATAATTTATTAAAAGAATATTTTTAACATTTCTTTTCTCATTTTTATATATGTATTATGTAAAATAACTGAACTACATGTTTTATTTCTATTTAATAATTTTTTTATAAATTGAAATATCACTTATAAATTTATTTAATTTATAAATAAATAAATAGATATAACATTACGTCTTTTATCCATTACTAGGTGTGGCACTCTGTCGAAGCAGATTTCGGTAAGTAATATATTACTTCGCGTGAGGTGCAGTTACCAGCCATCAAATTATAGCCCCCAAATAATAATAATATAATTAAATACTATAAAAGGAGTAGTATAACGAAAATACATCTCAATTCGTGTACAGTACTACGATTAACCACAAAATAAAACTGCGAGATAATTTCAACAATTTTAAATTAATAAATATATATATTTGACATGCTTTTTGGCATTGGATTCATCCGGAATATTTACTATAGGAACCATATTTTTATTCACGTAAATTAAAAAATTAACGAGTTGTTTTGATCAAATAATGAAGAAAAAAATAAATTCAAATATATTTTTGACTATAAAATTTATTTAATAAGATATACTTACATTTTCGATAGAAAGCTAAAAAGTGATTTGAGCTCCGAAACTATTTTCTTATAACTATAAGTTCTTGGCGATTGTATTTTGGTTGAATGTGAGCAAGTTTAATAACCTCCCCGGCAGATTCTGTTCGCCTGGTATTCAGATAAAATATATTTATTAATTTATTTCAATATCTTACCTTCATGTTCATTTTTGTAAATACTAGCTATAATTAAAATTACATAAATTGCGATATTTTCAAATCAATATTGTACGAATTTATTTAAATCTTATTTTAAAAGCAAAGCGGGTTTTGTGTTTGAAGTTTCGGATGAAATTTGTATACAATTCCTGTCCCAGTCCAGAAAGGGCAGGATACTTTGTAGCATGAAATGGTTCCTTCGTTGCAGGGACTTGGAGGGATGTAGGTCCAGCAGAATCGTCCACCACATCCTGGACAATTCTTTGGAAGGCCTCTGCATTCCGGCTTTGTACAATACGAACACTGAGGCATTTTTGTATTGATTGATAAGCAACCTAAAATAAAAAACATAATACTGCATTTCTACTCTAGTAAATGATTATAATAGTCTGTTGATAATAATAAATAAACAAGTCAAAATTGTTTGATGAGTGTGAGATTGCAGGAATATCCAAGGAATAAATGGATGGACATATACGAGTATATGTTTTATACTAGCTATAATATAAACAAAGTTTATATATTTTTTTATTGTAATACTTTATCAGTTTCTGATAAGTAATAGTTGCATAGAACAATAATTTGAATTTTGGAATAAAAGAACATATGTTTGATAAAAGTTCAATCGATATCATAGTTTCTGAAAGTGTAAGTTAACTATAATATTAATTACTGTACCTGACAAACAAGTCAATTTTGTAGTGAATCCCTCGGAATGTTTAAATTTACGATATAAATGTAATTAGAAATCCATGGAAACAGAAGAATGGTTGGGAACAGTGTTGTAAATATGTAGTGATCAGCTCACCTGGATATTTTGCAGTGGCACAAAATTTTTTTTCATTGTGCTGTAAATCAGTTTCAAGTTGACACATTCGTTTTGTTTTGATGGGAGTGAGATGAAACAGCGAGTTGTATATAATCAACATGATGCATTTATTTCTAACATAAATACTTCTTGGAAATGATAATAATTTGAAAACTGCTACGACTAGGCTCCTCTAATGAGTAAACTACAGATACTATTTCATGACGTGTCTTTTTACATGATTATTGTACATTTATCTTATTAAATATGGAAGTAAGAGTTATATATAAAGTTCATTCACTTGATATGATTATACAACGTGTACCTAAAATTTCGCTAGAGACGATTTATTAAACACTGTTATTGATTAGATCGTAGAATTGAAACGACGTTATAGAGATTTTAATTTATCACAGAGCCATTGGCATATAGAATTTTTCAGAAGGTGAACTTGTATACATAATATGTACTCGCTTAAAATTCCATGAATATTCATAAATCATTATAATTTTTCAACTATATTGTCGTGTGTTTTTCGTAGAATATTTTCCTAGGTAACCACATTGTCCTTGATATAAAACGCTGCATGTTTTTTTTTAAAAATATTATAATTTGAAAACAAAATAATGCCAATCATTCTTAAGTTAAAAATTAAATTATTAATCCTATTCTATAGCATAACTAAAAATAATTACAATAATTATGTATATATAGCAATAAATTCTGAGGTGTCCCTTTACAGAGGAAGTATATAAAAGGATTTAAATATCTATTATGTATATGGTAAAAATATCAGTGCCACTATTACGTTTTAGAAACGAAAACATCGTTTATAGCATTTAAAACTATAACACTTTAAATATGACATAAATTTATATTAATAACATTATATATGTTCAGAGTACCAACTCAACTCAACTCAACCTTAGACCAAACTTTGACTAAAAAACTTGTGAACACTGCATGGTAAAAATAACTAACAGCGGGTTCCTCTGCGACCGATGAGCGAACGAATGAACTTGTATATGTACAATAAACGTGACATCTGAAACGATGCCTTCACAAGAGTCAATCCAATGAAATCCTTGATCCTTGATATGTAATGAGAGGGTGAGAACAGACAGAGCAAAGGTAAATGCAACAGCGTCGCAGAGAAACCCAGTGACGCTAGTCTCTTTGCTTCGCTTCGCTGATATTGCAATAATAGTACATATATATATATATTCATACATTTATTTATAATGCTGGCGGTTAGCTGGTTGTATGCAATATACCTTCTAAATCATATCCGATCTTGGCACATATCACTTTGAAATCAATACCTGTTTATATAACAAAAGGCACTTCTAAATTCAGACGACTATTTCTGAATGAAACAAACTCCAACAAAATAAATAAAACGCGTGCTGTATTCCATTCATCTCATCATCTCATTTTGCGTTTCATCACTTGCACTTGACTACAATACGATACGATACGATTACGGTTACGGTTACGGTTACGATAGAAGCACAAAAGACACATCACAGATGTTCAGAAATAGTCAATCTTCGTCTAATAATAATGGCAGGTAATACATTCATGTGCGTACAGATTTTATTATTAGTTAATAACTTATAATTCATATTTGGTGCTACAAAGAATCTGCCATTATTCTCAGGATAGGAATGAATCACATTTTGCAAATGTTCTCAGACACACTTAGAGTAATTCTCACACTTTACAATTAAAGTTAAGAGTTAGCACAGCCAGTTTATATATTATTTATCATCTAAAAACACTCTTCTTCAGTCAACACTATAAAATTTATCGCTAATTGTCAATGGTTACTTCTTTTCAAGAAGTTCATTTACTAAGTTGTTTTTATATTCTTTGTAAAAAAATTAACCCAGTATTTATACTCTTCAAAGACGCGCGTATTCATAAAAAGGTATAACAAATTATAATAAGTCTTGCTGATATACTTACACACATTTTCAGTAGTATATTTGGATACAAAATACTTAAACCGTATTTTCATAGAGATCACTTTTCTTTATATTCAGTACTATGAAGGACACTATACGATATATGCGATACGATACGACAGAGATAGGTAGGCGGTTCCATACGTTGGCTAATGACGGGAAGATTGTTATTTGGGTCGGCGGAAGTAGCGCAGCACGATGTAGCCGAGCACGCGGAACACCAACAGGAACACCAGCAGCACCAGTGTGTTCGCCCACAGTGGTAATGATGCTCCTTGTGCCTCCAAGATGGCTGACACTGGGATGTGACTTGAGTTTGCACACACCGAGTACTTGGATTGCGCTGCACATCTACAAACATTCACAACCATCACCACATACTTTAAACAAACTTGTACACTTTATTTTAAATGGGCTAATGTTCACCGATGCAGAGATGATTCACATGGCAAAAGTCTACAAAATTCAATCAATTTTATTTGTTTCATTAGTGCTAATATAAGTTATCAGCAGTGATACACTGCTGTAGCAGATCTCAATAAGTGTTTGCGCATGAAATGTATTTAACAGCCGTCAAATCATACCACCTAAAGTTGCTAGTAAAGAAGAAGCTACAGATATAATATAGTGAAAATCATTTTGTCGATTGTGAGAATTGAACTCTGGTTCCCAAATCCATACTCCGCATAGTTGCCACTAAGCTTTCTATCTCATTTGTAAAGTAATGATGTGAATATAATCCCATTTAAAATAAATTGTATAGTGTCAAACAGTACATACAACAAAAATAAAATTCTTCTTACCGACATTTTTGTAATAAAATAAAAATAAATATATAATCACGTCTTTTACCCATTACTGAATGTGGCAACAGATTACTGTTACTTCGCATGAAATGCGGTTACCAGCCATCAAATCACGGCCCCCAAAGATGTTAGTGGAGGATGTGCCACAGGGGTAGATTTAATTTGGTGAAAATTGTTTGTCGACTGTAGGAATCGAACCAAAGTTCTTAAATACATAGGCCGACTCGATACTACTGAGCCACCTACCTCAAAATAATTTGTAATAACAGATTTTTTTATGCCAAACCTTTCATAAATAAATTTTAAGCTATTTGAAATAATTTTTCTCTTATAAATTAATAAAATAAAATTATTTTACATAGACATTGTCAAGTAATTTTGAAAGAACTTACTTGTTTAATGTCACATAACACGAAATTATTCCTAAATAAATGAAGAATCTTATAGTTTACAAATTAGTTGTAAAATACGCACACACTAATAAATTTAGCATTATTAGAACAGTTTAAATAAATACTATAACAAATTAAATAATAAATAACTTTCATCAAATGTTTTATATTTAAAATCGCTCAAATCATCCCGCAGGAATTTGTGGCACATGTAGCCACTGTGCAGGAATTAAAGTATGTATTTCCTGAAATTCAGTTCTGAAGCTGGTAGCTACAACCACCTATCAAAATCTCTAAACCTCTCAACTGTATTTGTTGGATAAAATCTACCTTGAACTTACTGACTTATTGATTTGAATTTAGCACCGATTTAAATGTGTTAAGAATCAAAATGAGCTAGTGGTAGACTTACGTGATGGGTTCGCCTTCGCTAAACTCCACAATCTGCATATTCTGGTAGGCGTAGTGCACCATACTCAAATACTGCATCCACTTCAACCAAGCAGGGATATTCGTGGCTAGGTAGCCACCGAAGAGTTGCGTGGCCAATGTGTAGAGCGCGCTGATAGTGATGCTGACCTGCATGTCCATGCAGGAGGCACCCACGAAGAAGCCTACACTCTGCGCTACGATGGTGTTGAGCAGCAGGAAGGCCAGAAGCGTGAGGAACACCGCCGGGCTATGGAAGCCTAGCATGGGGTAACTGATGAGGTGGTACACGGCGGGAAGAGTGATCGTGAGTGGTAGCTCGCCGACCATTTTCGCGAGGTAGTATGCAGAGAGGCGGTATGCACCGGATTGCCGCTCTTTGTTGATTACTTCTCTTTCAGGTGGAACTACAACACATGACTTGCTATTAAAATACATTCTTTGCCCTAGTATCCACGCGTAATCTCATATTATTAATTTCACCAATCTTTCATTCGATATAGGTTCCACATACTTAGACCATTTGATTCATACTCATTCTTATAATATCATTAAATAAACAAATAGCAGTGAGTATACTTTATGAAACTAAAGAGCCTAATTAATTATGATTCTCCGATCTCGGTGAAGTTTTGTACGAAGCATCCAGGTCATTAAACTAGATGCATAATGTACAGAAACGCTTGAATTATATTATTAAATAACATATTCATTATATGTTGTTTTAATTTCTTATTTACTCTCAACATTTTTTATTAAGTACTAACATCATTATAAACACTAAATCAAGCGTCTGTTGAGACGATTTTTCAAAATGAATAAAAACTGTACTCACACGAACTTAAAGCACCAAAATGTGCAAACAGCATCCAATACGTCGTTGAAAAAAACATCCACCCTTGAATATCATGCAGACTCTCTTCTCTCCTCTCGAGTTGGAACCACAGCAGGCCTGCTAACAACCCCAACGCCACCGTTTGCACCCAGTTGAGTTTGGATAGCATCCGTGGTCGTGCTTCTTGGAAATTTCGCTGAGATAGAACCTGGAGGACGGTTACAGAGAATGTTATGAGCTTGTGATGATAGGTAAAGAGTTGTAACTTACTTTGAACTGCGTCCAGAAGCTGGTCGGCCATGAGAAGTGACAGTCGGAGTCTGCGGTGTCTGATGAGACTGACGATGAGGCGTGAGATTGTGTGTCGAGCCATAATGTTCTTGCGTCCATTTCTGCTGCGCTTAGACTTTCGTCTACTACAAGACAAGAACACATTCATTTCTTTACAAAACTGAAACTTACTCATTGCAATACAAGGAGGAGTGTAACCAGACCCAGTCTTTTTTCATTCTTCAATCTATAGTCAAGTGAAATAATTTTACATCTTCTTTCTGTCTTTTAATCTCGCTCTTGGGTACGAGTATAATTGTTGATATTTTGGAATTCATTAAAATTATATAGTTTTTCATTTAATATTTTTCTTATCATTTCATATTTAATTACAAACATTTGGGGAAATTATCGCCGGTAACCAAAGCCATAATTTACTATTTTAAATTATGTTATAGCTTTAAAATAATTAGCTACGAATAATGCTGTATGCAGTTGTTCTGCAATTGTAGATCGTTGTAGGTAACTTTCAGCATATTAATAAAGCTACGTTTACAGTTATTCAATTGGTAATTACTAATGCCCGGATATTTAGGCTCTTAAAAACAGCCAAATAAGCAGGCATATAGGCCGGTAATTACTCTAAAATAGGCGGTATTTTAGGCAGCCTAAATGTAAATAATATGTTTTTAAAAAAATAAACGAATCCTTTTTCTAATATTGGTACTCGTATCTACTCTTCGTTAGAAAAAAATAATCATTTTAAACAAAAATTAACGCAATCTGAAAAATAACAATGTAGGGTTTTCATTTTATTAACTATTATGTAAATTCAAATTATGATTCACATAATATTACGAGCAATTACTCTATGAAATTTTCGGAAAAGGGACTATGTTCGGTCTGTCAGAACTTGCTTGTAAGTTGAAAACTTCGTTCGACATCACAAAATGTGACCGGGGCGTTCTTATATTTAGCCATATCGTCTAAAGTTACCTCAGCTCCATAGATTAATGGCAAAGACACAATTGAATTGCCACGTAAAATTTTGACTAAAAAACGTTTTTTCTTTCGACATTTTAAATTCACACACAAACACTTGATTAAAGTAAGTACTTTAAATATTATAAGTTAGGTTGAAACACTTTGTCGAGTGCTGAATTAGTCAACGAAGTAGATGATAAACCTTGTCTGCTCAATAAAAGTTAGAATAGGCAACAAAAATAGGCAAAATAGGCTGTATAAGGTAAAATAGGCACAATAACCAAAATATAGAAAAAATAGGCTCTAAGGCACGAAAAAAAAACCTTCCATTGCACGTAAACATATTACCTATGTATAGAAAAACTAAATTGCCTGAAGTATATTAAAATTTGAATCTAGGCAATTGCCTAAAAATCCGGGCTTTAGTAATTACGATTATCAGTTACAATTATTAATTAATGCAAGCATTTTAAAATTTGCGATACAAATTACAGTTAAAAGCACAATTAGTGTTAGTGAGAAATTATATTTGTAAAGAACTTTGAAAAGGAAAAAATGGACAAAAAAATCTTTTGCTTTGAACTATTTTGATTATAATCACCTTCATATTTTATAAATACCGTAGTTTTATAAAATTCTAGTTGACATTTCAATTGTCACTGTTAACAAATTGAAAATCATACACGACGATAAAAGAAAAAAAAACAAATAATATATCTATCGCATTGTAATTGAAAATTTTAAACATTTCACCTACTGCATATAATTAAAGTCTTAATTTTTTCGGGTAACTAATAACTGTAGTTACCATTTAGATAGCTCAGGTTGGGTTAAAAAATTATATGAAAGTCTTGTCCTCACCATTGGCATGTACGTGGTTGAGGCTGGTAACAGGCGGTACCGAGGAGACAGGCGTATGAACCGGAACTGCGTGATGATGCTGGTGATGATGCGGGTGATGTGAGTGATGATGCTGATGGTCCGAGGTGTAGTGCGCGTGCGCCAGGTACTTGTCACAGAGGCTGAAGTAGTCAGGTAACAACTCCTGCGGATATCCGGGCTGTAGGCGGGCGTCCCTCGATGCAGAGATGATCTTTTCTCGCATTTCGGAGGAACCTTTTACTTGTTCCACTGTGAACGACAAATAAGAAAATAGAAAACTATGGACGAGATTAATTCGATTTACATAGCCGATAAACTGATTTTCTTCACATTAAAAATTATCACATGCGGTAGGTGGTTCAGTGATATCAAGTCGCCCTGTGGATCTTGAGAACCTTAGTTCGATCCCCACAGCCGACAAACAATTTTCACCAATTTAAATCTACCACTGTGGCTCCCCCTCCACTAATATCATTGGGGGCCGTGATTTGATGGCTGGTAACCGCACTTCACGCGAAAAAATCTGCTTAGGCAGAGTGCCACACCCAGTAATGAGTAAAAGGCGTGATGATATATTTATTTATTAATTATCACATATCGAGATTTGCTACGACAGAGTGCCACATCCAATAATGGATAAATGGTGTAATTTTATTATTTTAATACAGATAAAAATCTCTTGTGACTTACATATGAAGTCGGCAGGGTTATAATGTGGCGTGACCGTGAGGCCGATGTTGTTGAAGAACTCTACGACCTTGTGCACCTCGCCGAAGTAGGCGGTCTGTCCTGAACATAGTAGAAGTAGTTTGTCGAACATGTGGAAGATCTGCGATGAGGGCTGATGCACTGTCACTACCACCGTCTTACCCTCTGACACGGCGTAGCGTTTTAAAGACGCCATCAGGCTGTAGGCGGAATGAGAGTCTAGGCCTGATGTCGGCTCCTGCGAAAGAAAAGCAAATATTATCATACTCTCTTGCCAATAAATACCAATAAATATATCAGTAGATATTATATATAAATATATAAACTTTATTATTATTTTTTTAAATAGTTTTTTAATAAATTTTTTGACGTGTAACAAAAATTAAAGGAAAATTCAAATGATGTTTATTTATGTTTTGTTAGAATAAAAGAGCCTGGAGTTCAAATCTCGGTATCGGTCAAAATTAATTGATGATTTATTTAAATAAATTTTAAATTGCGCCATTTGGTGGAAACCTTCAGTCGAAATTTTTCCAGTTTCGTATCCGGAGAACAGTACAATAAAGAGGTAACTTTTTACAAAAAAAAGGTTAAAACTGCGATTTTGAAGTAATTGTGTTATTTTGTTTTCAATTAATGTTGAGCGTGTAAGCTCTGTAATTGCAGCTCAATTACGAGAGTAATAGAACAAGGGGTAGGTGGCTCAGTGGTATCGAGTCGGCCTGTGGATTTTGAGAACCCTAGTTCGATCCCCACAGCCGACAAACAATTTTCACCAATTTAAAAAATCTACCCCTGTGGCTCCTCCTCCACTAATATCTTTGGAGGCCGTGATTTGACGGCTGGTAACCGCACTTCACGCGACAAAATATATCACTTACCGAGATCTGCTTAAGCAGAGTGCCACACCCAGTGATGGGTAAAAGGCGTGATGATATATTTATTTATTTATTTTATTTATAGAACAAGAATTGTAAATAAATTCGATAGTTTATGTAACTTACATCTAACAGCATAATCGAAGGATTCGTCAGCAACTCGCAAGCAATATTCGCCCTCTTCTTTTCTCCTCCCGACAACCCTCTCTTGATATAATCTCCAATAATCGTATCCTGGCACGCTGATAACTCTAGTACGTCGATAATATGATCCACATATTGCATCTTCTGCGAGTGTGATAATGTATCGGGTAATCGTAGTCGCGCTGCGTACTCGAGCGTTTGTCGAAGCGTCAGATCTACAACATAAATATGTCACACGTATGTCGAACGAAAGATTTGTGAAATAGGTGAAGGTTGATGAAACTGAGGCTGAGAATCTTTTATGAATAGCCGAATATGTATGTTTGGGCTGAATAATATGTCGAATAAAAAAGAAAAATTGATGAAACCGGAAATTGAGGGTAACAGATTATGAAGATGATCTATACAGGGTGTTTCAGGACTAGTGTAACAAACTTGAACAGCTTATTCCTGAGGTCATTTTGAGCCAAATAATAAGACAAATAAGGTATGACTTCTCAATAAAACTCTTGCTTTCCGAAAGTATCTTGATTACAAAAATTTGAAAATTTCGTGTTATTTATAGAACTTCAACCTCTTGTATTTTGGTAACTAGAAAGAATAGGACCTATGTTCATATGACATTTTTGGCTCAGAATGACCTCAGGAATAAACTGTTTGTTACACTAGTCCTTAAACACCCTGTATATAAAAGAATATCTATGATTTAAGGTTTCTTGCGTGAAGTGTTCTCCTACCTGGGAAGAAGATATCCTGTTGAAGAACATAACAGATTCTTCTCTTCCACCTCTTGTTCAATCTCTCTCTGTTGAGACGAATGCATCCGCTGTCGAGTTTGAGGCGTCCGCTGAGGCAGTTCAACAGGGTGGTTTTGCCGCTGCCGGAAGGTCCCATTACAGCCAGCAGCTGCCCGGGGCGCACCACCCCGTTTACATCGCGAAGGATTTGTCGCGAGCCCACGGACACGCTCAGTCCGCTGAACACCAGGTGTACAGGTCGCACGGGCTGGTCGCTGATGAGACATGGGAAGTGGATTGCTGACGAGTCTACCCTGAAAACACAACGATCACACATTAATCACATAGTTAAAAAGTAAGTAATTCTAATTACTCGTAAAAAGAGAGTAGTGTTATTGGAAAAATGGGTATTTGTTATGAAAGACTGGTGCAGTTAAGGATGAGAGATTACTTAGACGATGTAGGAATAAATGGATAGATATGACTGAAGGTTTGTTGAATGAACAAAAGATGATATAAAATGTGGATGGCGTAACAAAATAGAAATTACAATTTATGGATGAATTTAATGCACAAATGTTCAGCAAATAATTTTATATTTATTCTTTGTAAAACTTAAACTGAATTACCATTTATTTTTTGTTTATTCCGTGAACAGTGAAAGGAATAACAAGCTTGTAGCTATTAAAGAAATTATGAATACAAATAAAGTAACAGTGGTTTACTAGGAGATATATAAATGTTCAGTGAATGTTCAAAGGTTTGTGCTACCTCATTTGATAGGACATATTGTGATGTTATGTATGCATGTTTTACAAACATAAATCATTAACATTCTAATAGCTGTCCCAATTATATTTTAATGAGTAAACAACTGATAGACAAATGATTTTTTTAACTATTGATTTAAAAGTTTGATAGAGTCAAAATTTGGAACGACGCAAACCGTTTTAATTTAACAATTAGTTGTGTTATCGAGGGAAGAAAGTGATACATTTTTTCAAGAAGATGTAGTTTAATTTTCTTCGCGAAATATACATATAATTTTTTACTACCCTATCAAAACACAACATTTTTAGAATTAATTTGAAACGAGATAAGATTTATAAATCTCCTGGTCAATATCATTCATTATTTATAAAATGAAATGTATGTTTGACTTTTCTATGTATGGAATTGTGAAGAGAGAATACTTTATTTGAGGAAATAAAGAAAACAAAGACAAAGCTAACATCAGTTTATCAAAACAAAGAAAATTTCACAAACGCATCTGCGCGTAAGGTATCTCGCTACATCTCCATCGTTTTACTCATCACAACGTAACAAATGATGAAATCTGACACAAATGTAAAGATAAAAACCATTGTATGTTTGTGTCGGTGTGAGCATGCGTATTGCGAACACGACACACGACAGTGTCGCACACATGTGATGCGTGTGCGTGTGAGATAAAACAACGGAGCATCGCCGGCGGCGACGGGGTCACGTAGGGTCACGGCGCCGGCTGACCTCTCGAGAGGTCACGCCGCATCGATCTAGCCACCCCACGCCCCCTAAACTACCGACACACGACGCCACTGCAGTCAAGGGGATTTGTGCAATCATATCGTCCTTATTAATTACTACAATGATGCATTAGGGACTCATCTTATATCGAGATATTGTGGTTTAGACTTTAACCTAGGGAATACTTTTTTTGCATCAACCAAATCATTATGAAACTAAAATTACCTCATTTTAAATAAATAAATAAATATATCATCACGCCTTTTACCCATTACTGGGTGTGGCACTCTGCTGTAAGCAGATCTCGGTAAGTGATATATTTCTTCGCGTGAAGTGCGGTTACCAGTAGTCAAATCACGGCCCCCAAAAAATGTTAGTGGAGGGGGAGCCACGGGGGTAAATTTAATTTGGTGAAAATTGTTTGTCGTCTGTGGGGATCGAACCAGGATTCTCAAGATCCACAGGCCGACTCGATACCACTGAGCCACCTACCCCACAAATTAAAATATTAATTCCTTTCATACAAGATCGTCTACTTCTTCTACTACCGTCAGTACGGTGGTGTGGATAGCGATACGGAATTCGAATCCGGAGATCCCGGGTTCGAATCGCACACAAGCTAAAAATTATATAAATTATCACACTGCGGCTCGGTGAATGCGGACCCTGTACTGTAATTGGGATTAAATTCCTGTTGTACAGTGTAACAAAAATAAATAAATAAATAAATAAATATACATTCCCACGTCGTCAATTTCCCCAACATCCAACTGTGTCATCAATCTTTCATTTGTCATATGTTCCACATGCCCAAACAGTCTCAACTCACACAAACCTACTCTTCTAACACCAGAACAACACTGTTCATTATCTTAGGAAGGTACACTCCACTATCGTAATATCAAATGAAGTATCATTGACATTGTAATTTTGTTTGTACAGCCCTTAACAGCAAAGTTCGCTACCCTCTGAAGTTTTGCGCCAGTCAGCAGTCCCAGCTGTACGATTAATATTCATGGCCGCCGAATTTCAAAGCAGGGCTGGGACAGGCAATGTATTTATTCCAATTTAGAAAAGCCTAACGTTTATTGCAACACGTGTTCATTCTACACCTGGTAATGGAATATGTACATCTCTTGTTCATTACAATCTTGCGCGGACACTAAGGAAGAACTATTTTACTATAAGACCTTTGCCACATCCTTTCTTATCTTTTTAGATTCGGTGTTCGAGGAGTTGAGATGATTTGGGTATGTGAAACATATTTATTTATTTATGCTATTCTGTACAACAGGAACTTAATCCGAACTCAACGAACCGCAGTGTAGTAGTTCATTATATATTTAGCTTAAATGGAATTCTAATTCTGGATCACCGGAGTTGAATGCTGTACCGCTATCCACATCACCGTACTGCCGGACAATGTTGAATGAAAGATTATTGAAACAATTGTATCGGAGGGAATGAATGCTGTTTCTGAGTGTGAGGAATGAATGTGCTTGTATGGAGGGAATATGATTGTGGTTGAAGTAATAATAGTGTGTTAACGTATATTCTATAAGTTATAACAAAAATTTCAGCAATTTTTTTTTGTAAAAAAATGCATTTATGTTAAGATTGTAATACGTAATAATTATCTGATTCATAAGCAACAAAATTATGAACTTAAATTAAATAAAGAAAGCTGTTGTCTTTTACAAGATGTAACTTTCTGTTTCATTAGGGGTTGAATGGTATTTATATCGATTTTATGGATGTACATTCTGCGCCAAGGTTTGTCCTCATTCTAGGCTTCCAATCCTTCATCGTTAACTTTCCGAAATAAAAGAGCCGAAAAGACTTCCACGGGACGTGCTTGGGAAAGGTTAGGGAAATTGTCGTTTTGCGGAATAATTGGCACCTTTTGGTCTTCTAGTTAATTTTGAGCATATGGAAATTCTGGTTGATTCGTTGGATGTATATTTTGGGGCTTCTCTTCTTTTCTGTATTTTTGACTATTTCGAGATAGTTCCCGAGATATTAGCGTGTCAGTTTTCTTACTGATATACGAAGTGTGTTTTTCGGCTCTTGTTCTGGTAAAAATTCTAGATTTTCCACTTTTTGGAAGTTTCAAACAAGAAATACATTGTTCATATACAATAATTGTCCGATAAAGAGTTTTACGAGATATATTTTGATTAAATGCGTAATATAGCTAAATTATAGATACTTTTTCGAGTTTCTAATTTGTAAGCCATATCATTATAAATGACTTCAAAAATTAAGCTGTTAATGTTAAATGAAAATGTTAATCAAATTTTGGTTTCCTTATCAACTTGCGATTTTTTCTTATTACCTATTTTATGGCCCCTGAAATTTGTGCCAAAACTTATAGGACATACTATTTAATACATAAAATTATAAATTTGTTGTAGGCTGATTCAAGTAAAAAAACATAATGATATTAATTTTATCTTAGTTCTTAATTAACATAATTTTTTTGCAAGCGTGCAACTAACTAGAATGTTAATTGAAGTTAAATATGTTAAGTATACATGTAGTAAAAATTGTACAAGGCAAAATTAATCAAAGTAATTTCTTAAAAATATAGATAAGTCCACAATTGTCATTATCTACCACAGCAACCTTGTGCCAATCGTAATCATTTTCGTCCTTAAACTATTTTCAGTTCCGCATGTTGATAGAAACGCCATTGGTTCAATTAAAATTAATAAGAAAGTGCGAACCACTTACATTATGCAAATTATATCAATTTAATATCCTGTCACTAATACACTATTTTTTTTTTTAGTACAATACGCTCATAATAGTCAACTGTCAGTTTTGGTCTTTCTCTTCAATTTACCAATGAATTATTTCACTCGAAATTAAACTTAGAAGTTATAATTGAATTCATGAAATTAGACTTGTTTACTTTAAGAAATTAAATTGTAAAGTTTAATTAGCCAACAGAACTATTTGTGCATTTTAAAACAAAAAGAAAATTAAATTAAAGCAAATACTACGTTACCAAGAACTTTATAAAGAAAAGTTACTTTGATAAAAATAAATAATTTACTTAGTTGAGTCACTGATTAATTTAATATTCGGTTTGAACTTGCTTTTTACACATTTTGGGGTTAGGTTTCGAAACAACAAAAACAACAGAAATTAGTAAATGGTTTTGTCCACTAAGTTACGATTGTTTGTAAAGTTAAAAAGAAAAGTCCCACTTATTAAAAGTTTGTCCCGCGTCCCGTGGATTTTTAAGAATGTCTCGCAAATTTGAAAAAAAAATTCGTTCAAGTAGAAAGAAAACAAAGAGCTCGTTTAAAGTATAATTAATATTACGTTGGTCGATTCTGTTTACACAGCCTTCAAGTTGGATTGATTTATGTTAATGTTAAATGATTTAATTAACAACGAGTTAATTGACGTACGAACGGATATTTTTTCGGCGTGAGAGCGCGTTCTTCACTCTCGTTTATTCGTTTATTGTTTTCCGTTGTGTATATGCGTATATATGAATGATTAATGTTCTTGAATATCAGCACAACATGAATTGTTTGGATTGTATGACTCTTGTATATTATTGGTCACTTTTCAAAAATGATCTGAGTTATTCATCTCTACTACAATTTATAATAATTTCCAGTATTCTTTAACTGCAGCATTATCTGCTAATAAATTAATAACAATTTGAATTTTTCATGATTTTTACAACGTTGTTTTTTTGATGCGATTAAAATAATTTACCTTGACTTTTTAATGTTATTATTATGCGTTTTGCTTATACATACAAATAACTGTTATTATTCATTCATTGTGATGACAACCTTTCAAAAAATAAATAACTTTCCTCACTAGTGAAGAAAACGATTACTTTAACAACTAAATTGAGTGAGGGAAAAATCATTTGACATGGTGACTAAATATCAGTAAATTGTCATTTATATAAAAGAGAATGTACTGACAACTCATTGACATTAAAAAATCAGTTTCGTGCGAGAACAAAATGCAAAAAATGATTTTCGACACACAATGCCGAAATGGTTATAATCAATAGAATAACTATGAAAAATAAAAATCCGATTAAGTAACAGATAATGATCAAGTTATAGAATCAAGGCGACAAACAATTTTTACCACATTAAAACTACCCCTGTGGCTCCCCCTCCACTAACGTCTTTGAGGGGGGTGATTTGACGGCTGGTCCCCACGCACCATGCGAAGAAATATATCATTAATCAAAATCTTCTACGGGTGAATGCCAGATCCAGCAAGGAGTGAAAAAGCGTGATGATATATTTATTTATTTATATCTTATATGGATGAGCTCCCGATAAATGACATAAAATTTCGCTGACTTCAACCACTATATCTAAGTGGTTCTTATTCCACTATAAGTTCCTGTTGTGCAGAGTACGAATCATACAAAAAGAACTAAACAGGTCAAATAAAACAATCGAGTAAGTTTGGTAATAATAATCACACAGTTTTTGTTCTACATTATAACAAATTTGATGTCTCTTTTTTCATAATAAAAATGATGTTAATACACTTTTTGTATTACACATGGTCGATATAAACATTATTATCTAATAATGTAAAATAAATGTACAAGGCTGTTAACCTAAATATTACAAAATTCGTGACTGAATTGTACAAACACGAATGTTATTACCGTAAGCGAAATTATTTATTTTAATACTGGAAATACAAATTAGTATTATACATAAAATAAATTAGATATATGGAAATGTGTTGTTTCCATTTTTATTGACAATCATAACTATTTCTGCAATTGTAAAACATTAAAAAATAATATGTTACATAATTATTATTGGTTCAATTAAATTTCTATGTTATTAGTTGATTAGTTGTTGGTCTGCCAAATGGCAAGTCATCTCCACTTTCTCTGTTTTCAACTAACCTTTTCATTTTTATGTATCTTCCCTCAACATTTATATCATTCAGTATCTGATATCTTCTCTTGTTCTTCATTACTCTCTCTATAATTTCTTTCAACAAACACTCTCTTCCTTATTGACTTTACTTCTCCTACTCTTCTTAATACCTCCTCATTTCTTACTCTATCCTCCCATTTTATTGTTTTCATTTTTATGTATCTTTCCTCAACATTTATATCACTCAGTATCTGATATCTTCCCTTGTTCTTCATTACTCTCTCTATAATTTCTTTCAACAAACACTCTCTTCCTCATTGACTTTACTTCTCCTACTCTTCTTAATACCTCCTCATTTCTTACTCTATCCTCCCATTTTATTGTTTACATTTTTATGTATCTTTTCTCAACATTTATATCACTCAGTATCTGATATCTTCTCTTGTTCTTCTATAAATTCTTTCAGCAAACACTCTCTTTGTATATTATGCCCAATCTTGTTTTTCTTTTTTTCCTTATCTTATTCCTCATTGACTTTACTTCTCCCACTCTTCTTAATACCTCATCATTTCTTACTCTATTCTCCCATTTTATTGTTTTCATTCTTCTCCATATCCACATCTGTAGTGCATCTATTCTTCATTCTATTTTCTTTCTTATAGTCCAAGTTTTTGCTCCGTACAACAAGAAATATTTCGCCAGCCTATTCCTTAGGTCCTTATTTAGTGCTTCATATAGTAGCTTCCTCTTTCGATGGAATATTTCCTTGATCATAGTCATCCTTGTTTTTATTTATTGAGTACTTGTCATGTCTTTCTGTTCTATTTTTTCTCTTTCAAGTCTAATATTATACCTTTCTCCTTCAGATCTACTACCATCTCAGTTATTCCTTTTTTTATTCTCTACTAGTAAATATAAGCATCAAAATTTTAAATAATAAATATATCATCACGCCTTTTATCTATTACTGTGTGTGACACTCTGTCGAAACAGATCTCAGTAAGTGATATATTTACTTAAGTAAAGTGTGATTACCAGTCGTCAAAACTCGGCCCCTAAAGATGTTTCAGTAGAGGGGGAACCACAGAGGTATTTGTATGTGGTGAAAATTGTTTGTCGGCTGTGGGAATCGAACTGAGACACATAATTTTATCGTTAAAAAATTGCTGTATTTTTTGTAACAGTAACAAAATGTTACCAGACAGCTATATTTGTTTGTTTTGCTATTAATATTATGTGTTATTTGAACAAAGGGTGCGTGTATTATGAAAACATATGCCATGTCGTGATGAATAATATTAACTAAAAACATTTTTTCCTATATGTGTAATAATTAAAATGAAATGCTGTTCTTTATGGCTGTGTTGTCTGTCTGTTTGTATAAATAATTTAGTCGTTTTGCTAAATTCATGAGGTTAATGTAATTACTTTTAACAATGAATATACGATGGAATGGAACAGACGTGAGACGATAGAATGGCTTACTCTGTGCTCTGTTGTCGAGAACACAAAGCATGAATAATATCGTTAATTTTCATCTTATCGCAACTAATCCAACAGTAAATTTGTACTTTTAAACATAATTTTAAATATTTAACGGTGAACTGACAATGATCTTGGTTATCTAGCGATTTATTTAATTGTTACTTTGTACAACAGGAACTTTATACAAATTAAGTAGGATTTTTAAATAAATATAAATATATCATCACGCCTTTTACCCATCACTGGGTGTGGCACTCTGCCTAAGCAGGTCTCGGTAAGTGATATATTTTGTCGCGTGAAGTGCGGTTACCAGCCGTCAAATCACGGCTTCCAAGGATATTAGTGGTGGAGGTGCTACAGGGGTACATTTTTAAATTGGTGAAAATTGTTTGTCGGCTGTGGGGATCGAACCAGGGTTCTCAAGATCCACAGGCCGACTCGATACCACTGAGCCACCTACTCCATAGGATTTTTGATTAAGATATTTCGGTTTCACGATCTTATCATCTTTCTCCTGGCAATATTTTTTTATTTAATATTTATCGTTTATTAGCTAGGGTGTTTCAATATTATTTTTTTCCCGATTATTACATTGATAAATGTAACCTGGATGTCATTAATGCATGGGCAACTTAATTGACTTCCGCTACGCTTATTATGGCCGTGTCATATAACATTATAATTCCTAGTTTCAAATTTACAGAGCGGACACTCCAACTAGCGCCTTTAAAGAGATACTAACATAACCTAAACTAACCTATTGAACCTATTGAATGTATAAATAAAATATGCAATTTAATTTTATCACATAAACATTAATTTTCAAATATTTTAAGGTTGATTTACTTTAATTTGGCAGCAGGAAACGATACGATACGATACATGTCCAAGTTACCCTTATTTTTGAGATTTTACTTTATGTTAGGATAGTATAAAAAATGATGTATACCTCGAGAAGAAAGTGTCATTCTTCCTTCAGGTGCTTTATAATCCTCACCTTTAGTTCAGGAACGAAACAATACCTTCGGGAAGAAATGTCTCGCTATATCCATTGCAACAGTGGCATATAAATGTTATTTATTTTCCAATTCAAACAGAGCAAAAATCCGTTGTCCATTTAGTATAGGTTCGAATCGTAAAAGTTAACTTCAACAAGCAATTAGATTGTAATTAGAAATAAACTCAGATATCTCATTAACTTCTAAAAAATATTTAACGTCCACGAAGTAACTTCTCGTTTTACGTCACGAATTCCAACCGCATATGGAAATCAATAATATGAATATTACGCATAAAACGTAGTTGTAAATCACTGGTCACTATTGGCAAATTTTAATTGACTTTACAGCAGAGAGAGACCAGAGTTTAAACCACACTCTATTAAATCAATTGGCGCGTATTTTTATTCTGCATATGTCACACGGGTTCAACAAACTCGACTAAAATTTTAGAATGAAATAAAATATAAACGCATTGCTTCTGTTCTTTTTCTCGACTTCTTCCGATTACTCTTCGAGTTCAACGCTTGCACTGCGACCTCTGAAATTTAAACCCGCAAATTAAAACCATGCGAGGTTTAACCCCATATTCATCAAGCTAAATTCATTACAAGTAAAACGTATTATTACCGTTTAGGACTTTACGTTCCTGGGACTGTAATCTGAAACTGTTCTACTCGTACTATGCGACTCAACTACGATTACGTCACGTCAATATTACAATATTTGTTCTTAGAATTTGACTAGAGTTCCGATTAAATAACAGAGGCGTCAAATGACTAACATTAAATCGTAATTGGTACATTCCACTCGTTGGCGCTGTTATTTCACTAACGCAAAAAAATATTCATAGAGATTGCTTGCTAGTCACTTTTAAAGCTTCCTCATTTATTTTACACAAATATACTTCAATTTTAGAAAAAAGTTGTAAAGTATACGAATCTGTTGTTAAATCAATAAACCTATCTTATTATTAAAAGTTAATAAAAACTTGCTGTTTCAGTTGTTAGCCTTATATGACAAAACAATGGTATGAAACGGCCATAATAAGCGTTCACGCAAATTAATGTCATGTCATTAGTTGTCATGGATATAACTTTACATTCCAAATTCCCATAGGGGAGTAATGTCATTTTTTCAACTTGTGAAAATAACATTTCACTCACTTAGTTTAGTTGTAATATTAATCGTTTCCCTCATTTGTAATGAAAGTAAATAACTTTCCTTACTAGTGAGGAAAATAATTACTGCCACAATTAAATGAGTGAGGGAAATATAATTTGACATGTTGACCAAAGAAACGTGATGTGCATTTGCAAATACAACTTCTTTGATTTGTATAAAATAGTTATTAAATTTCTTGTATCGCAAACGTAAAAATAAAAATTTCACGTTTAATGTTTAAAAAAATATTATATAACATACGTGGGACAGGGACATTGCAAAACTCGTACTATTGGAACATTGGCTCGCGCTTCAACTTTCGTACTAGTTTTGCAATTAAACCCTTTCCCTATATACTATTGTTTCATTGTAATTTTCGTAATAGGAAAAATTAGCAGGAAACGTATAAAAATGATATAACTGAAAAATTATAGAATATATCAAACAGATACAAACCATAAGTTTGAATAAGAAATGTAAGAAAAATATTGCAGTAAAATATGTTGAAAGGGATATCCATCATTACTATAAGTTATCGAGAATCTTTCGAAACATATGTAAGCACTTACATATATCTATCAATTCTCGTACGAAATATTATTTTGTAATAGATTTCGTTGTGAAAATCAATATGGCTGAAAAATTCCAGCAGTCTGCGAAGTCCCAAATGGAAACATGATCCGGTAACAAAATAACAGCTTTTTAAAAAAGTGTAAAACGAAAACAGCGTTTTAATTTAATAAGAGCGTGCAATGTTTTCATTTAGGGCTACTTTAACTCACGCTCACGCGAACTGCAAACATGGAAGCTGGGATCACTCACTCCCATTTCGGACAATGCTGTTTTGTTCGCAAAGCTAAAACACAATTTATCTACAGGGTGTTATGTAAGTATACCACCAAAGCTTAACTGCTAAGTCAGAAGAGCAAAAGAAGCAGTAATTCACTAAATAAATAAATATATCATCACGCCTTTTACCCATTACTGGGTGTGGCACTCTGTCTAAGCAGATCTCGGTAAATGATATATTTTTTCGCGTGAAGTGCGGTTACCAGCCGTCAAATTACTGCCCCCAAAGATATTAGTAGAGGAGGAGTCACAGGGGTAGATTTAAATTGGTGAAAATTGTTTGTCAACTGTGGGGATCGAACCAGGGTTCTCAAGATCCACAGGCCGACTCGATACCACTGAGCCATCTACCCCATAATTCACTTCGTTTAATGTCTTTAAATTAAAAATATATATAAAGGTCAATACTACCCTGAATATCAATAATCAGTCTTTACAGTATAATTTCCTTTAGATGGTAGAGTAATGTGAGCGTGAAATTGAATTTAATTTTTTTAAGATGACATATTAATAACAACATTTAAAGTGTTTAAAATAAGTAATAAAATAATAAGGGGGATAATAAGGTGATTAAAGTTCGAGTTGGGAGTGGTTGAAATGAGAAGCATCCCTCACACTCTGCAATTCGAATCCGATCGAAGATTGGCCGCTTTGCTTAGCAACTTTTCCAAAATCTACGTCTGCGTTTCTAAAACGCGACCAAAAAGTCGTAACCGAAATTGCAGCAAATTTTATTGGTTCAATTTGGCAAGCGGCCGTTGCACCGTCAAGTTTACAAACTCTCGATCGAGGCACGCATAAACGCAGGGTTTGTTGAACTCATTGCCAAAACTTTGATTCAATGAGGAACAGAACCTCTGATCTCGGGTCGTTGCTCTCGCGAATTCGCAAGGGTTCATATTTTTATTAATCGAACTCATCGATGGAAAGTTTCAATTACTATCGACTTATGCGTTACCACATGCGTGAACTGCTATTGGTCACCTTTGTACATTCGGGAGATTAAGTTCATTCTGGTTTGTAATTACTCCTGCTCTTTGCTCAACGGTTTTTATTAACTCTAATTTGTTTTTCACGATAATTATTTCTTATTAGTTACTTCGCAATATCCAGACGCTCTTTTTACTTATTTGTCTACATTACAAAATTATTTAAACAATCTAAAAGTTTATTTATTTAGAATATTTTTAGCTTGAGTGGAATTTGAATTTGGCATTTTCGGATTCAAATATCAAAAGGTTGTTTGTCTCGGGACCAAGAAATTCTAGAAGATCTATGGTTTACTTATAATTATTAAAGCATAATCATTATCTGAAGGAGGATTGAACCGTTAAAGAATGAGATATAGATAAGAACAAGAATTACGAAGTCTTAAACAAATCTACAAGTCTTTAGTTGGATTCAGCAAACGAGGTACTATCTCGTAGAAAAGGGTAGATATCTAGTTACGTTGGAAGATAAGCAAGAAACAGTTTATAGCAAATCCGTAAGGTGCTTATCGTATCATTTCGTAGCGAGAACCAAGACGTTGTAATGTTACACGACATCTTCGAAGACTATTACCGGGAGAGTTAGAGATAGCTGTTCCACTAGCTTCAAACGAAATTGGCAGAAGAAATGCATAAACGCACACGCAAACAGGAGAATCAACATAACACTTCGAACGTGTACTGCAGTTTAAATAGAGAAATACTTACGCAAATTAAGTTTTATATTTAGATTTGAAAGAAGATAAAACTATTTACACAGGAAATTGCTTCTAAAGATTTATTATTTTATTTTAATTTAATTTAAATAAAATACTTAGCTACAAACAATAAACGAAATAAGTTGTTCAAACACATAGAAAATATAATGATTCCAGCAATAGTTATTTTTATATCGCAAATATAAATGCACATTACTTGAAGCAAACTTGTGCCCCTGGACTGATAGGTTACAGTAATGAATAAAAATTAGTAAACATTAAACATTATAAGAACTGTTATACAACTTTAATTGAACAAAATGAATTTTAATATTTATTCGAAAAGAATGACACTTTCTACACAAGGAATAAATAACATTTTCAGAAATAAATTAGAAATTTAGATAAGATTTATTATGACAGATGTCTCCTGTATATCACTAATGTAAAAACGTACCGTTATTCCTAGATTACCATGGATATGGGTTCTTCCCTGGAGAAGAAATTATTTACATTCTTCCCTAGCACAGAAAAGTGCCAATTTCTTTTTTCAACTACGCGAAGAAAATTGTACGTTTTGAAAAAATGAGTTACGTCTGTCTTTTATGACAAATAAATTCAATGACATAATTTTCATCCTAGTTAACATGGCGTATAAAATAATTGCTTGTGCTGTTATTTATTAGTATTTTTTTCTGTAACATATTTTTTCACATTTTTTTGGTTGCACCACATGTCATCAACTTCAATGCAACGTTGTCAAACTTTATGTTGTTGCTGTCATCTTGTTTTCTGTTTTTATTCCATGTTCTAATTTCACTCGAGTTTTTTCATAGATTTCTGATTCATTTTATTATCATACACAAAAAACCGAGATTACAATTTCAATTTGTCACAATGATCATTAATAAAAAAGTATAATAAAAAGATATCAACAGACATACTGTCTGTGAAATGAAGTTAATTTATTTGTTGAGACTGTTAAATTGCAGGAACTCATTGAGATTTTTCGTGGTTCATGAATAGGCAACAAATTAATTGCAATTACAGTAGCTTAAAGTTGAATCTGGAACACTTACAGCAGTTTTATTTTTGGTTCATTGAAATTAATTCCTTTTACGACAGTGCGGAAAGTATGTACTTTCCTGCACTCAAGTGCTACAATAATGATTTTACTATTTTCGGTTGTCACGAACACAGCAAAATGAATCCGCAACATATTTTAATATTATATGAGAAAATAATTTAAAAATTCTACAAATTATCTATATACTTCGTGAAGAAAATTTTATTTTATATATCCCTTGCCTTCGGTTCAAGAAATCAAACGTTATTCAGGGAAGAAATGTCTCACTTTCTTCCTTTAATATATGCAAGTAACTATTTGTAATACAGCATAATAAATCAATTCCAAAATCTCTATATCCTCAAAGCATTGCCCTAAAGCTCTATTTAATCCTAGTCCATTACAACTATGTCATAATAATAATAAAAAAAAGTAGAAAAAATATTTTCAAGTTCCAGTTAACCATGCCACAAAATAGATCATTTCCGTATTCTTCTTCCCAGAACGCGAGAACAAGTAGCGTGGTTGTTGTCCGTTGACGGAACCACGAACCACGAACCACGGACTCGTACTCGAGCTCACACAAATTCAACTAACCCAGTGACCTGGCTAGCGTCACCAGCAGGCGGCGGCAACGGCGGCACGAGGTCAACGAACTCCCGGATCTGATGCCGTGATGCCACTCGAGCAGTGGTACCGCCAACGAGAATGTAGGTACACTCGGTATCATGAGTAGCTACATTCGAGGGGATTGGATTTGTATATGTGAGATATTGGGGTGGAGTAGTATCAGAATAAGGACGATATTTTTCACCACTTAAAACTATCCATGTTGGTTCCCTTCCACTAATATTTTTCGAGGGCGTGATTTGACGGTTAGTCACCGAATTTCACGCACAAATTAAATCACCTACCGAGACCTGTCTCGGTAGAGTATTACACCCAGTAATGGGTAAAAGGCATGATAAATTATTGTTCCGATTTACACAACTGACAAACTATTTTCGCCACATTAAAATTACCCCTGTGTCTCCTCCTCCACTAATATCTTTAAGGGCAGTAATTTGACGGCTAGTGATAATATATTTTTATTTGATTTATATTAGAATCCTAGAGGAAGGAGAATATTACAATTTTTCTTTAGAAGGAAGTACTTAAATAAATCTGATATTTGGTATTAATACTTTGTCCGTGTTGCATGTGTTAGATTTTTAATTATTTATATTATTTTCATATTGATTTCAATGAAATTAGGCAATTGACATACTTTTCCAAAGAACATATTACATCCTAAATAAATTATTGTATTCGATCTAGCATTTAGTTTTTTTTTTAGTCATAATATAGTACTTATCTAACAAGTATATTTATATATTTTCCATTATCAAATATTTCTAAATTAATTTAAAAGAAAATGTCTCAAATAAAAGATACACGGAACTTAATTTTCTCTACAATAATTTGAAATATTTGTATACATTTCTTCTTCAAGGTGTCATTTCATTTTTAATTTCAACTCATTTAGACTGTGGAGATTAAATGAAAGATACACGTTTAAGAAATAAATAAAGGTAAAAAACTCTAAAATGTACTCGTAGAACGTTTGTTCGTCGTAAATATAGGTAATGAATGACAAGCTGCCGAAGTGAGTAGTACTGGTATTTGTGTTTATAACTTGTCACATAGTTAGAAGCTATAAGCATTCATGTATCTGTTTAAAGTTAGAGTATTTTTGACCACACGCACCGCTCTGATATTCGCGATTCGTTACGTCACCTTAGCATGACAATGGCTAAATCAGCACAAGAGCCGTTGAATGGTATGAATGTAATTTACGAGCAGTAGAACGACAGCTGCCGCTTCTTGCTTTGCTAGCTGATGCTGATGCTGATGTTAATGTTCACATTCACAAGATGACGGAAACCGGCAGTGAAGCGTCACTTTTCCGCGTAATCGTTATTGGCTGCCGCGGACACTCAGACACGATTCAAGTTCCCGAATTGAAAAGTAGGTTAACCGTCAATTCTACCAATATACTGAACTTTAATTTTACACATATACTCTGTAATTAAAAGCGTAAGTATGATCGAGGTACCAGATGGCGGTGTCATCAACCTATTCCGGAATATATATTCACTATCTTGCGCTTAATTCGGTTTGAACTTGTCACCTGAACACTTATCTTTTTCAAACAACATAAATATATCATCACGCCTTTTACTCATTACTGAGTATGGCACTCTACCGTTGCACATCTCGGTAAGTGATATATTTCTTCGAGTGAATTTCCGGCAAATCACGGCCTCCAAAAATGTTAAGGGAAGGAGAGCCACAGGGGTAGCTTTTTAGCCATCTACTCCGTAAGATTTTATTATATTTGTTATAAATAGTTACTTATAATGTAATCATCTTATCTAATACACAAGTTATTAAGATAATTTCACCTATCAGTAATTCGAAATTAGGCATATAAAATATTTAAAAAAATATATTTTGATGAATGTAAAAGATTGTGTAATCGCTTAAAACACATTAATACTGCATTATGTCACGCTAACAATCATATTAAATTAACAGTAATCAACATAAAAATAATTAAGCATCCCGCTAAAATTAACAATTGTTAATATCACGTCTCTTTCTGGAGTAATATCAAAATATCATTGTCTTGAAAAATATCACATCAATTAAGGTTAATGACGTCATTAGAATGAAACTTAACAAATGTATTCCATTTTCCTTCATTCTAAATATTGTTTGTTTCGAAAGAAAAACATTATAAAAAATAATTATCTACTACAAGGTAACCCTTTCCGCTGATTGACGTCATCAAAGTTATCAATAAGTGACATCAAACGAAGCAGTGACCGAAATCTTCACTGCACTAATTAACAAACATAAAACGTTTAAAACGAAATAAATATTTTGTTTGAATCGCGGTCCAATATGAAAACTTATTAGTACGATAGTTGTATTCGTAAAACTATTTCAAAGGAATGATTGAGGAAGAAAAACTCGAGGTTATGTAAGTAATAATCCACGGGTTCTTGAACGATGATTACGCTATTAATTCCACGATAATATATCTTTTTTTCTTGTTTGTGCTCTTCGCAAGATTTCACTTACATTGAGATCTAAGTTTTTATTACAAAACAAATCCGATGGTATTTATAACAGAAAAACTTTTAATAAAAAATGAGAAGTGCTTGTTCGGTTAAACGTTATTACATCGTTGAAAATTAGATTATAGCTTTAAAATGAATAACTTCATTTTACGACAAGTAATTTTAATATTTATGGTGTACGTTTAAATCAATTTAGGTTTTTCATTCAGGCTGAATAGGAAGTTGTTGGTTTTATTATATAATTAGATCAGTAAATTATGTATTTAAATAACCATTATAATTTGATCAAGCGAAAGAGTTAACTCGTTGACAAGATTTTTTTTCTAGTTTGTTTAAATTATCGTACAGGATGTATTAAACTTTGTATAGTTTCCGCTGTCAAATAAATTATTTTAGAGGAAAATGCTTCAAATGAAGAATACGGAAAATGTTATTTTCTCTAATTTATATTTAAACAATTTTTCTGTAAATTGATTAAGGTACGTTTGATAGAAGAAAATATACGATGTGAAATAAAATAAAAATGAAGCAAAGTCAAAGCTAACTCACCGTGAAAAAATGTTTAAAATTTCACCTGCAACTCGATGTCGATTCCACTTTCATTCCAAGGTTTCGTGTTGCAATTGTTTTGACGTCACACCCGTTTCCGAAGTTTGGAAATCACTAGGCGTTCATGTTATTTTATTTCACTAATGATGCTTTTTCTTATAATTTAAGTCACTTATAACGAACTTCATCTCAATTACAGTAAAAGAGACTTACTGTTAGTAATGGAATTCGAACCGTTTAGACAAAATCATAGTTTTTTAATATAAATCGAAGCATCTACTGGAATATGACTGTTTGTGTAATATTAGTAGTAAATATATCTTATCTACTGAGATCTGCTGTTGCACAATTGCCATATTAAACTCACAATTTATTGACGCATGTTGATACATTCATTTATTTATTTATTTGATAGAATGCACAACAGGAAATTAATTCCAATTCAGTACAAGAGTTCGAATCACTTGGGCTTAATTTTATTTTTAGTTCGGTAACTATTTAGATATCTTGAATGACCTATAGGATGACTAATACACTCTATTTTTTAAAAAATATTACCAACTTTAGGGAAAATAAATTTTAGTTTCGAAATATTTATTGTCCAGTAGTTCGGTGGTGTACTATAATGACCTATTTCACTTCCTTATAATATAATGTACTATTAACCACTTGTTCCTTGGACACTCGTGACTAATGAAATCTTGTTAATAAACAGTCATATTATGAAACTGAAAACAGTTAATTAAAAGTCAATTTTATACACGATCGCAGATAATAGTATATTATGTAACAAGTTTTATAAACATCTCTGTGTATAAAAAACGAGTATCTAAAGAGTTTTTAAAACGAGTCACATGCTGCACTTTTTTTACAATCGCAAATTAAGACAATAAAAAAGTGTAAAGTTTTATAAATTATTTGAAGATTAAGTTATAATGATAATTGTCAGTTGTTACATTTAAGCCGTGACTAAAACGTTCAAAGCCATAGCTTGTCAACACGTGATTAAAATATTATTTATCGCCATGGAAACCTGTATCGTTAAATAACAATTTAATACCGGAAGTAAAAAAATAGTTATTTGTGTATTAAGAGCGTAAAGTAATTCTTTGTTACTCGAACAATAGTGTAAGAGGAACAAAGACACTTTACGCTCGTGATACACACATAATTTTTTCTATGATTGCATCTTAAAATTATTAATTACCTACGCGTATTGAAAATAAATTCGTTCTGTTAACTGTCAATATGACAAGTTTCTGTTTTGTTTGTATCCCTAGTAACTATTGTAATAAGCTCGCATTTAATATCTTTGTCGCGCGTTGCCATTGGAAACGCGCGCATTTAACATATATTTCTCGATTGTTCCACAGAAAACGTCAACTTTACGATGACAAATGAGAACGTAATTGTCAACTTTTCATAGCAATCGTAGAAAAAAACAATTATATTTGTATGCACAACTACTCATATGTGGATATTTAAAATTGTAATAATTATATTCTTTGAATTTATTATTTAAACAAGTATTAGAGATAGAAGATATTTTCTTTAAGTTTATAGTCATAATCTTTTGTCATTGTCTTTGAAGTATAAAAGAATCTGAAATAAATACCTCCTCCTCGTTCTCTGCAACAATTTAATATCTTGCTGCTCCCAGTTCAATTACCATTCCATATTTACGTAACCCAAGTAACGTACGCCCATGACTGGCGCCAGCTCGGCACCACGCTGACCGATTTCGCTTTTTCCACTTCTCGTTGACCTGAAACCGCTACGCTACAGCTACAGCTACAGCTACAGCTACAGCTAAAGCGCTTCAAGTCTTCACGTTCCTCTTTCGTTCCATCCACGGCAGCATTCCTGCTGCATTCCTGCGCGAGTGGGCCGCAGCAGCAGCTGATGTTGATGGTGATGATAGAGTTGGTCGCGGTGGACTCAATACCCGGTGAGTCATTGTTGGCGGATGCGAAGAAGAAAGGAAGTGAGAGATAATGATGAAACAGGAGAAATTTCAAATGTAGTACAACAACAAATTCATTAATTTATTGTAACACGAAATAGGAACTTTGTACCAACAGTAGAACTTAGAAGAAGAGATATTTCAAAATAAATAAATAAATATATCATCACGCCTTTTACCCATTACTGGGTATGGCACTTTGTTGAAACAGATCCCGGTAAGTGATAAATCTTCAAATCACGGCCCCCAAAGATATTAGTGGAGTGAGAGCCATAGGGGTAGATTTAAATTGGTAAAAATTGTTTGTCGACTGTGGAGATCGAACCACGGTTCTCAAAATCCACAGGCCGACTCGATACCACTGAGCCACCTACCCCATAAGAGATATTTTAGTATGTTTAAATCTTTAGTGACAATATTTTGACGTTTTCCTTTCAAATTAATAAATTATCGTTTATATCTTTTTTATTGTTACTATTTTTAGAGAAGAGCCTTTAATTAGTGGGCCAGATGGCTCTATGGTATCGAATCGATCTGTGCATTTGATAACCCGGGTTCGATTCTCACAACCGACAAATAATTTTCACCACGTTAAAACAACCCCTGTGGCTCTCCAACCACTATATTTTTGGGGCCGTGATTTGAGGACTCTGTAATGAAATATATCACTTACTAAGATCTACTATGGCAGAGTACCACACTCAGTAATGGATAAAAGGCGTAGTGATATATTTATTTTATTTATTTAGAGTGCTTCAGCTCAACGTTATTTTTATTGTTTGCGCCTCCACCAAATTTCGCACTTCTCCAAATCCTCATTAGTTTGTCTTACTTCCTTCCGAATGACACAATTCCCAATAATCATAACATCACCATCAAGAGCACCAGATTTAAAGATAATTATATCTGTAGGAGTAGCCATAGCTGTAGCTGTAGCTGTATCTGTATGAATAGTAGGTGGTTGAGGCACTTATGCTGTTGATATTCCATATGCACATATATCACATCGCAGTTCATACGCAAATGACTCGACACGGAGGACTTGCAAACTTCGCAGACATAAAGATTATATTCCATGGAAATTTCTCATTTTATATGGAAATTATTATAGGTTTATAGTAGCTTATAGAGTTTCAACAAGACTGGAAATAAGTTTATTATCGATAGAACTTCACTAAACATGAATACAATTTATTTATTTATTATGCTGCTCAGTTGGAAATTAATTCTAAGTACAGTAGCTCATAGTGGAATCTGAACCATTTGAATGGAAATAAATCTCAGGGCATTTTGATCGAATCGAAACGTCTTTAATTGCAAAATGAACAAAACTAGAAACCAAAATGAGATTCTGTTTAACAAATCATTGCAAAATTTTAAAAATATTTTGAATAATTGCTGGTCAATAATAGCTCAGATATTAACAGCAAACAGCAGTGACACAAGCAATAATTTCTACTTTTTCCAACATTTTAAAATAAAATTAACTACAAATGTCAATTATGTTTCGGCAACAGTGAAATGTCAATGTTTTATTACGGGTAAGTGAACTTAAGTTCAGTTACGATACGTGAACTCTGAATCCGGCTTTAGGCACAGATTTAATAGGATAACTTAGTAAATTTTAATTTAATTTGAACTCGACAATTTCGAAAGAAACGCCATATTTTTATATCAAAATTTTTATATAATTTGTAGGCAGATGTACCGCCAAAAATTAAATTTTAAACTTGGTTTAAATAAATAAAAACAAAGTATAAAATAAATGACATTGTTTGTCAAACATTTGATTTGTTGTAATTTATAATTAGAAAATTTTAAAATCAAAGAAGTTTAGTTATTTTTAATAATCCGAATGATGTAATTTTAATAATTTTTAGTTGGATGTGAGGCTTTAATTATAGATATAAATTATTAAAATTAATTTATAATTGAAAAACAAATGACGGTTTATAAAAAAGTATATAGATTATTTGGTTTAATTTGAAATATTTTGTAAAGATTTAGAAGAAATAATAGTTTAATTCGCATATTTGCCAGGTTTCATGTCTCGCAGCTGGCGCTGTACATACATTTTTTAACATATTATTAAAAGTACTGACCCTACTTAACTGCCTCTTATAATGAAAAATAAGAGACTTAATTTGCAAGACATTGCATAAAAGACATTCTATAATGTAATATATACTTTGCATATGAGAAATGCAAGATAAGTAAAACAATTTCAATCAATTCAATGCAATTTCCCCATAATGCAATGCATATAAATTAATATGTAAATGTAATTCCTGATAAGAATCTACAGTACACCGCCAGTAAATATCCATAAAAGCAAGAAATTTGCAGTAACATTTGAGTACAGTCAGAGACAGAAGTACAAGGCGGAGCATACAGCATGCATATGTGAGAGAGCATGATTTATGGCTCTATCAACCTCCTTACCGAAATAACAGTAATCTCGTGTGTTTGGGAATGCAAGTGGGGCGGCGATGGCGGTGGCAATGCGGGGGCGGTTATCGTGCGGCGCCATCACACTAGCTGCCGCCTCCAATAACCAGTAACAGCATCTCGCAATATCTGATAGTGTTACTGTTATGTAGCAGGAACCGTAAAATTTCACTACTCAAAACTGTACTTTTATAACCGACAACAAACAAATTGGGAATGTAGCACAATATTACAGATGTGTTCGGAAATTTAACAAACTAGATTTTGTATTACTTTTATGTTTATTTCTTTATTAAAAATATAAAGTAAACACTTGGCTATGTTTCACAAAATTCAGCCTCCAAGTCACCTTATGAGGGCATCGTCAGAGGCTGGCCAGCACAGTTCAGTCTGAATTTTGTGAAACATAGCCAAGTGTTTACTTTATATTTTTATTAAACCTTGTTTCACCAAGTGTTGGATGACAATTAATTTTGTCTTTGTTGTTATTTATTTATTTGTTACTTTGCACAACAGAAACATATTTCTAGAAATACAGGCAGTCTACAGTCAGTGGGCTAAAATTCTCGGTATATAAAGCAATTTTTTTACGATCCTATGGAAGGAAAGTAAAGCCATAGTAACTGGAAAATAGTGTAACAATATGAGCTATCTCATTGTTGTTATGTTGCGTTTAGGTAAGATTGGTTTCGTGTAATTTGACACTCGTGACCACATGTACCATTAAGGCTGAGTGTGACATCTTTTGGTTTTCGAATATAGGGCATTAAATTATAAAAAGAGACAGTTATAGTTAATATTCTTAGAATTCCAACAAGATTTCATGTTCGCGTTATCTGCAGGGCCAGAGTGTCAGACTACACAACCAAAACACTTCTGTGTTCACCCCGATGTGTGGGGGATGGATTCCAGATGTGGGTATCATACACAGGACAGCAAGTGTTTTGGTGGAAATCTTGAGTCTCGTCCATCGACTCAAAGCGTGAAGATGTAGATCTTCACATCACGCGGCGTTCGCGTTTTATTTAATTTTAAACTAGATAAGTGAATTAAGTATTATAATTAATAAAAATTTAATTCAAATAATAATTCTGTTTCCATCCTCATATTAAATCATAACGTTTCGCGTTCAATTAAGTTCAAACTTTAATATCAGTATGTTTAATAAAATTTTAAGACTGCATCCATTCCTTTCGTGTTGCAATTGACGCAATCCAGAAAGATTAACTTATTCACCAATTCCGCTCGTATTACAATAGCGATATGATTTGACAACTGTCAAGAATATAATAAATATTATTTAAATTTCAAATTTATTTCTGAAAATAATAAAAAGAAGATGAAGTTTGATAGTTTCGTTTCTAGGAGTAAAATATACGCGGTTCAGGATTTATAATAATTTGTAGGTTCCTTGTACTTGTAATTGGGATGAATTTCCTGTTTTGCCGGAGTGAAATAGATAAATAAATTCTTGCAATGCATTGCTAAATATATCTGACAATTTAAAAAATTAAATATGCCAGTGCATCAATATATAAACGCTAAATTTAACTTATTGTGACAGTGATATGACAGACAGCTATTTAAAGCTATTTTTAGTAACTGAATTTTATGAGTAATTCCGATTAGCATGACACAAGTCTTTTGAAACTAATAAATAGGTACATTTACTTTATTAGTATGCAAAAGAGCTGTATCATCCAATGAAACCTAAATGAAAATGATAAAGCACTCATTTAATTGTAGCATAAACATGTGGGTGGTGCATCAAACAAAACACATGTCATCGAACAGAAACAAGAGAAAGAGCACCAGCAGTAATTAAAAAATCTAGAAATAGATGAAACATACGACACCGCTGATCGTAAATACCCGAAGTAGACCATGTTTATGTTGAGAGGATATTGCACTCTTCGCTTTGTTATTCCTTACGTCAACTGTTTATGAATTCCTCGAGATATCGCATCGCAGCGCTCTGGAAACTGGAGACCATTGTTCTAGTGTGAGATAACAGATATACAGTATCAGGGATTGTGTTGCTACATTTATAAAGGTGGTCAACTGTAAACACTAAATAAATCACGACACACGTTGGTTTGTTTCCATTCTAATGTCAATAATTCTATGCGGAATAAATGATGTTGATGTTGAGTTATGTTAGCTTTCTACTAGACATTGTACGACGTTGTTGGGATATTGTTGTTATTGTTTTCGTATTTTATAACTGAAATGTCGGAGTGACGTGACATTCATTATATTTGGATTTTTAGAATGTATGTGTCGAGTGGAGACAGTGCTATTTCACACAAAGACACATTTTTATTTACTGGAATATGGACGCACTAGAATTACCCTTGATAACAAATAGTTATCTTTTTTTTATTCCACTCCTTAAATAGCCAACAACAAAATAAACAAGATCCGTTCTAGTTTTTCCAAGATATGCGTTCCAACTAATTTAATTTAGTTTGCTATCATTTCAGTATTTTTATCCCACTTTTCACCTAGCCAATAAAATATAATCAAAATTTGTACAGTCAGTAACGAAACCTGCTGAATATGAAATTATAATAAATATTTTGCTAACCAAATCTATTTTGCCATATAAAATTACTTCAAACGTATATATTGCAAACGACACTTCCATGAAGAAATAAATCACTTTCTTCTCTTGGTATACAACTAACTATTACAACTATTTTTAAACTAGTGCAGATAGGAACTTGAAGGTTGAAAATTCCCGGGTTTTTTTAATGACTGTACAACTTTTGAAATTTGTTAGTTGTCCAATTCAAATATGAGTTGAAATATATTGAAATGGTAGCAGTTCAAGATTTTTAACTAATAAACAAATAAACTTATCTGCACGGCTTTTACCTATTACTGGGCGTAGCACTCTGCCGAAGCAGATCTAAGTTAGTGATATAGTTTTGCAAGATGTTAGTGGGATGAAAGTATGTAAATTATAAGTCTGCCGCGTTGCAAATGAGATATCTACACCGTAAATATTAAGAAAAGTTCACGAAGAATTAAGAATTTTTGTGTAACTGAAAACTTCCAGGTCAAGTAACATCAAAAAAACAAAATTCAAATTCGCCCTTGACATCTTGTTAAAAAAATCCTCATCCTTCTATTCATGCGTCCATTGCCCTTGCAAGCATCATAAAAAAAAACTTCTCCCCTTTAGAACAAGTTTATCCCGTTGTTTGGCGAAAAGCGGTGCTCATCCTTGAACCTTAACCCATTCTCGGTTACGCTTCTCGCCGCTGGTGTCCCTAACACTAACCTAACTTGGAGTGAATGCCCTTGTATCGTAGATCTAGTTGTAATTCAGTGCGCGGTATTTCGACAGCTGGGTTCCTTCCTAGAACCAGTTTGTGTTTGAATTCGGCGCGTAAGGAAATTCCATCATTTCCGGTTGCTTCAGATGTAAGCGGACACTTACTTAACAGGCGGTATTGTTTAGATTTGGTAATTAACTTAATTTAATCGCTTCATTTACATATTAAACTCGTGTTCGCTTTTTTACCTCACTGGGTTTACTAATCGTCAAGTCGTTTGTATAATGTCCAAAATTTTTGCACGTGACTGCTTCGCCAATGGGACATTTAGTTTTACAACTAAGAGATCGTGTTAAGTACAGATCACACTTTCTACAACAACATTTATTTATTTATTTGTTTTTTTCATTTTTAAATTACATTTTTACTTTTGGACATGATCGGGACAAAATCATTTTAATAATTTGTTACTCTGCACAACAGTAACTGCATCCTAATTATAGTAAGTGGAGAGAGGTTACAGCTTATAGTATGTTCAAAGATATTCCGTTATGGCTTTAACTTACTAAGCCTGTGTTGAACCGCACACAGTAAGAGATTCTACCTGTTGGCGCTCAGGGTAGGATTGCAAAATATTTAAATTCGGACATTTGTACAAAATTCTCTGTTTCATTATTATAATATATATAAAAATAAAATTAAATTGGGAAATACTGAATACATACCTGCCCTTGCACCCTTATAAATCAAGCTTAAATCCCTAACAATAGACCCGCTGAGAGGGCCATAACGGAGTATCTTTGAACATAGTATATAATGGAAATTCGAACCATTCAGTCACAAGTCGTATTTTCTTGGTATACTATTTTTATTTTAAACTCGAGGGATCGGCATAAAACGATTAAACGTCCCTGTCCCATATAACTACAATTAAATCCATTAGTGCGGCTACCCCATATCGCTTATCGATGGTCAAAATAGGTACATTTTCAAGGGTCGTATTCAGCCTAAAATTGTTCTTGTTTTTTCCTATGATTGACTGTACCGGCGAATAGGGCTGTACAACCCTGTGTGAACCTTGTGAAACCAGTTATGACGGATCATATTTTGAGTTCCTTTGTAAACGTAATTGCGGTGTATTTAATCGTTTTGTGGCAATCCCTCCAGTTTAAAATGAAAATAGTATAATAAATAGAAGTCCGTGAGATTTGAACGCGAAAAAATTAAAAAGTCCTGTTTTTTCCACTCCAGTAAATAACTTCAACAATTTTTATTTATCAACTTGTATTTTACAATTTTTTATTTAGCAGCAGAAGAAAAAAGTGGAACTGTTTCAGTAATTGAATTTAAAATGTAAATCAGCGTTTTATTTAATGTTGGGCCATCGCGAATAACTGTATCTGTTAATCTTCAGCGCAAATCGAGACAAGTATGAAACGACCGTAATACAAGCATTTTTGATACGGTATCCGGTACGAGCTAACATTTTAACTGAACTGTTACCAGAACGACAATGTTACGATGTTTTGGTTATCTGAGACAATAAAAATGTGTCGAGTTCAAAATGGCGGTAAGTATGAGATGATGAATGGATAAACTGGATTAACGACAGTTTAGGTGTGTTAGGTATTTGAAAAGAGACTGCGATATTTTTTATGTGCTCATTTAGAGAACTTGTTATAAAAGAAGATAAACTATTATTTGTCTAAGTTTGATAACAGAAGAACTGCAATTGCAGATATCGTTGAATTTATTAATAACAATAATTAATTAACTGGATCTGTAGTTGAGAGCTGGACACCAAAAAAGTAGTGTTCCAGGAAAACTGTGGAATAGAAAATTAAGATTTTCAACTACCATAGCTTTCCTGATTATTTTTCAGGAAAATGTTTCAAATTAAAGTTTTATAGCCGACAAATTAACTAGATAATTAGTTAATTAATTATATTGATATTTCATTTTAAACTCCCATAATAATATGAGTAATCATTGGAAAAAAAATCTGTTTTGATAATATTTGAATTGAGATGCATCGAGTTTTCGTGCATATTAAAACAATAATTAATTGAATTTGAACTCATTAATTTTGAGAAAATAAAAAGTATACTTTTGCACATTTTCTTTTTTGTTACAGTTTAGGTCTCAGAATAAAAATTTATTAATAAAATAATATTGAGGGTTTTTCTAAGTAGAATGCAATCTGGGATCGAACCAAGATTTCTAGAGTCACAAGTCACCATCGTATTCATTTACGAGTATCTTTCAATGTGCAAACAAAAGATAGAAATAAATTTGTTATTAAAGATTTTAAAAATGTACGTAATTTAGGAATTTCATATTTTGACACAATGCATCAATTTTCGAGTTATTATTAAAATACTCAACGTTAGTTACTAGTAAAGTATCGCATATTCGGTAATCGCAATCAAACAATAAAACTCATATTAATTTAATATTCCAGTGCGTGATATCAAGGACTTGTTTGTAATTATTCCAATACTCATATGTAGGTCTCAAATTGCTTGTAAATGAACAACAAAAACATAAATAAAATAGTGTATCTATCAGGAAATCGCTAACCTATATTATGTAAATAACGTGCGATAAATTAAAATGATACACGAATGTCTATTTAGTTTTTTTGTTATATTATTTCCTGATTATACCTTTTAGTTCCGATACTTAAAACGATATCGAATAAATAAGATCGAGAATGACATAAACGTACATCAATACCGGATATCTATTGATTTACAAAGAAAAATGTATTGCAAATATTAAGTTTGTATTTATTTCCGTGTTGAAATACAAAACAAATTTAAATAAATAAATAAATATATCATCACGCCTTTTACCCATTACTGGGTGTGGCACTCTGCCTAAGCAGATCTCAGTAAGTAACAAATTTGTAGTTAAAAAAATAAACAAAAAGGTATACAGTACTTTTGTAATTATAGTAACTTATGCCTCAGTTTGTTTTAAAGAAAAATGTTTCAAATAAATGTGGTAGAGTTTTTAAACAGAGTGCCTATGTTTATAATTGACACAAAATGTTACGTGTTAAAAAAATAATTCTTTTCTACGATTGTTAAGAAAAATTTAATTAATTAATTAATTAATTTATTTATTTATTTATGTTACTCTGTACAACAAGAATTTAATCCCAATTACAGTACAGGGTTCGCACTCACCGAGCCGCAGTGTGGTAGTTCATATAATTTTTAGCTTGATTGAGAATCTAACTCGGGATCTACGGATTCGAATTCCATATTGTTATCCACACCACCGTACTGACGGAATTTAAATTTAATTTATGTTACTATTATGTACGGTTGTTAAAACTCATACTAAAATTGTTAAATATCAAATAATTGTTAGATATAAATGTAAAACAAAAGTACAATTTTCTTAGTATCGAATATGTAAAATCTACAGCCTGTTGTCGTGTAAAATTCTGTATATTATCTGCAAGTGCAGATCTGTAGCAGTTCTATAAATATCTTGTTGATATATTTAGAAATTTATAGCTGCCTTATAAAGAAAACCACCATTTCACCTTTAAACATCTGAAGACAATCTCCTCATTGATTTCCTCTTAAAAACTGCCATCGCCGCACTTCACGTCACTTCTCAGACGCCAAGAAATAAAATCTCCTTTATATTTACGATGTCAGTACAGTTCGCAGAGTCTTCTAATTAAACCGCGCAGTTAGTTACCCTTTAAGAGAAATCAGCAAACAACTTGAAATATCAGCAAAGCCTCAGATAATACACTTTCACTTGGCGTTTTTGCGACGACTTTTGCACGCATGTGTTTACTATGAATCATGCTTATCGCACAGCGACTGCACTTTAAATTCAAATGAATTCGGAGAGCGGCTCCGGAGAATTGAACGCTTCCTGAGCGATAACATCGCAGAAGAAGGAATTGTTAATACCATCTACGAAGAGAAATAGAAGGAATGTTTATGGGCGAAATGGAAGAATTGGATGGCTGGTTTTATTGTTATGTGCTAAGGAAATTTCTTACTACTGATGACATCTTTCTCCTAAACTCAGTGCAATCTCGAGATGAAGTTTCTTAGTTTTGTCTATTTATTTGCTACGCTATTCAACAAGAAATTAAACAAACTGTTTTGATCAGAAAGTTTACGACTATTGCTTCAGACTTCACATGAATTAATTTTTAGAATTTTCTACATCACAAGCAAGCACAATACGACAATTCATTCAATTTAATATTTTTGATTAATTTTCATTGCAATGGTGTGCAATTTTTTTCATAACCAAGCACACGACATTCTCTACTTTTCTTATCTTTTAAAATTCGTGATGATTGAGATGAAGTTTCTGTTGTACAGAGTAACATAAATAAATGAATAAATGATTTGAGCATGTGGAACTTCTAGTACGTCGAATGATTAATGATACAAATGTATAGGAGCGAATAGATGGATGTTATTGAAGGTTTGATGAATGATGAAAGATTCTGAGTGTGAAGAATAAATGAGCTTGTATAAAGGAAACATGAAAGTGGTTACAGCGAGGATGGTGTGTTACGATGAGAATGTTTATTTGATGAATCTGATGAGTAGATATTATATGATTGTTTCAAGGGTTCGTTCTACTTCATTTAATCAAATATAGCGTGATGTTGGCCAGCGATTATTTGGAAAAATGATTTTTAAATCTCTCAATTTACAGTAATCGGTGCTACTGATAGAAATTATTGTTTTCAGACAACTGTATACTTTACGTAGATTACAAAATATATTTAAGAAAATTGGAAATTGCTTGATTTTTCGGAAAACTAAAAAATATATATATAATTTATTAAAAGAGCTTGTATGAAAGTAAAATAAAATACAAGCAGATCAAATGATATATTTATGCACGTGAAATGTGACTACCAGCCGTATAATCACGACCCCAAAATATGTTAATGTGTAGGGAACGACAGGGGTAATTTTAATGTGGTGAAAATTATAATTATCAATATTTATTTATTTATGTTACGCTGTACAACAGGAATTTAATCCCAATTACAGTACAGGGTCCGCACTCACCGAGTCGTAGTGTGACAGTTTATATAATT
The DNA here is from genome assembly GCA_947425015.1 of Pterostichus niger. Classification (NCBI taxonomy): domain Eukaryota; kingdom Metazoa; phylum Arthropoda; class Insecta; order Coleoptera; family Carabidae; genus Pterostichus; species Pterostichus niger. Next base: position 1,702,540 of record OX380336.1, on the reverse strand, counting down.
GTTAGCTTGAGTGCGATTCCAACTCGGGATCTACGGATTCGAATTCCGTATCGCTATCCACACCACCGTACTAATGGACATATGAATGGTATACTAATCTAAAGTTGTAATATCTATTCGTACAAGAGTCATCATATTCAAAATTGGTTTTCCATAAGGAAACCACAAAAAAACAAAACATTCTATAGCCTGCCTACATAAAATGTAATCTTAGAACAAATTGCATAACGTAAAGTCTAGTGAAGTCAAGGGGTACTCGTTGGACATTGACATCAGAGACAACATAACACAACGTAACACTTGCTGGTAACTTTGCGTTGCATTTCTGATTCGTTAGGTGAAAAGGGTATAAATCATGGAAGCAATTGAATGTGACCAATGGAGATTTGCCACAGATGTGTTTGTTGGATGTGATGCAGTGCGCAGTTCCATTTCATTTCACTTCTGTTTTATGGGGATTGTCTCAAGTGATTTAAGATGCGTTCTGCGAAATTTCTAATTAGTTTCTACTGGTTCTATGAAGCTGTAACGTGTGTGCACTCTAGCGGAGGACACATACTTTCTATAGATAGTACTACCAATTATTATAGATACAACATACTTCCAAATATTCATCCAGACTTTAAAACGAATGAGTGCATGAAAATAAATTTGCTTATATGTCTTTGTTACTGCTTCAAGCGATTGTAATTTCATTCCTCCATCTTCAAACGAAATGGCAATGAGATATCTAATAATAAAATATCAAACTAAACACTTGTCTAAGTCTCACAAAATTCAGCCTCCAAGTCAACTTATGAGGGCATCGTCAGAGGCTGGCCAGCACAGTTAGTAACCATAGACGTGTTTCGCTCTTATTAGAGCTCATCAGTATGGTATGACACATTCCTTCACCTAGAACAAAGTTCACATGAAGGAGCTGTATGACGAAGAACTGTGCCAGCAGATAATAAGATCTCTAACAAACAGTAAAATGACATGAGAGCATTCAAAGACATGTTACGTTTCATTTTGAGCCTTCCTTCGAATTTCACTCGGTTTATTGTTTATTGTGTATCAGCACCTGAAATTTAATTATCAATTAATTATTGACCGATCAATTTTGATAATACTTAGCATCAGTTAGATTTCCTTCTTTTAGTATTCCAGTTTATAGCAAAACTTAGATTCAGTTTCTCTCGGCTTCATTGTATTTTGTAGGTTATCACTTTGTTTGTTTAGCTGTCAGACAATTAGTGGCCGTTTGCCGCGAAGTAGCTCTGCCGATATTATTGTCGGCTAGGCGCGCCTTTTTACCGGCACCATTCGAATTTAGGCGGAGGCTGTCTTTGTCTTCGCGCAGCGCTCTCTTTTCTTGGCAGAATTTCACAGGTTCGATTTCGAACGCATTGAGTTTTTGTTTTGTCTTTTCGAACGACGTCTGTTGCGGAAATGTGAGTTTTGAATATTGGAAGATGGGCTATTTCATGTATATTTCGGCAAACCTGTTTTGTTTGCGAAATACCCGTGTGGGGATTTGGGAAATAGTACCATTTAGGGAATAGTGCAGTTTAGGTTACTGCATTATTCGTCGGAGTTGTTCCGGATTTGGTTCCCAGTAGGAAAGATCACATATTTTCTGCCACTTGAAGCCGCCCAAGAACTCAGGTAAAGATGTCTGTTCATTTGTTAGTGAATCTGCCTTTAGTCAAGTAAAGTTAGCCTGTTAATAGCTTTCCCTCGCACATGGCCCTAATTGCAGTCGTTTGTTTTAGGCTTTTTTTTATTCTACGTCTACGTTCATTTTTTTACGTCCACGTTCAGTTTTCGTTTTCGTTTTATGTTTGACGACAGCCAGTTCGCTTTATGTACGTTTTGTTGTACGTTGTACGTGTTTACGTATTTTGTGGCTGGTCAGCTGTCCGTGCCATTGTTGGTTTATGCTGTGTGCCCGTGTTCCTGGCATAGAGGCTGATGTGAGCGCACTAGCTCGTTGGCGTGGCATTGGAGGAGTTCCTGTTAATTGTTGCCAAGGGAGTAAAGCCCAGCAGTTTGGAAAAGAAGCCACGTGTAGCGGAAGTGACGCTGCGTGACGTTCCCATTTCACGTGCTTGTCCGCCATCTTGGGAAGTGACGATTCTGGACATCCGGTTGGCAGACCGAGTTGTGTCACTGCTGCCACCTGTCCCGTTCACGCCTGGACGCCATACAGCTAAGCCACAATCATTTGTTTTATTTATTCATTATTTTTCTTGTAGTCATATGTTGTCATACTTTCGATTTATGCACCGTATTGTTATACCTTGGCTTGTGTGCCTTCTGTGCACGAGGTTATTTAAGTTATTGTTGAGCGAGTTAATTAAGAGTAGTTACAGAATTTTTGTGAAAATCCAGTTAAGAGTATTTTGTAGAGTCATTTGTAGTGACGTTGTTGTCACTGACGAGGTGTGTTGCTTGTGCAACGTAATAGTTGTTAGGGTCTGCGATTCTGTAGTCAAGTACGTTCGGTCGCGCCGCGTAAACGAATTATTGGCCAATGATACGTCATACGTCGGTATACGCCAGTTCATTTTAGGTGTAGACTTTTCCGCAGCCCTAGTCGCTACGGCGAAACGCAGCGCCCCGCCTCCGTTTATGCTAGTATCCGCTTTGACGCGTTTTGATCTTAAGTGGATTTACGATCCAGCTATCGTGTAGCAACGACTATTGTGTCCTGTGTAACTTGCTCGTTAATTGCGTTAATATATTATTAATCTTCCGCATTCTCCTTTTGTTATTTGAAGTATTTGAAACCTCTCGTAGTCCTGTCCTGGGAAGTATCCCGTACCTTGTCGGCCGTAGTACCTTTGTTGAACCGGACGCGGCTCAGGCCGGCTGGCGCCCATTCATTTGTGATTTATCACCCCTTCTCCGACTCACTCCCATCTTCACTGAGTTTAGCCGCGGTTCAACCGTCCAGCCCGGGCTCATCCCCCAGGGAGCGTAAGGTTGATTCATTGTAGCACAACGAAAGTTGCGTTACAAATTTGGCGCCCAACGTGGGGCCTTGAGAAACGTGGGGCCTGAGAATTTTGAGGGGCCTTGAGAATTTTGAGGGCCTCGAGAAAAATAGGCCTGAGAATTTTGAGAGGCACGAGCAGAAGAGGCTCGATTTTGTTGTTGTCGTTTTCATGTTTGGCTTGTTTTTGTGATTTCTTTTGTTTATCCGTGCTTGTTTTTGAAAATTGGCTCTGAGTTAGGAAATTAAATTTTAGGTTTGGACAGTATTCTGCAACTAGTATTTAAATTAATTTTAGTTTTAGTTACATTTGGTTGTCATTGAGTTCTCGTACGTTGGAGGCTAACATGGAGAACGAACAAAGCTGTCTTCCCGACACATAGAATTCCGAGAATTATTCGATTGGTAGTTAATTAAATTCCGTCAATTTTTTAAAATTTATTTGTACATAGTAGCTGCATTTTTTTTGTGGGTTCGCGTCCTCTGTAGAGTTTTCTTATCGGAAATTTTTGGGAAAATTTCCTGGACAAGTAGGGGGAGAATTGTTACGTTTCATTTTGAGCCTTCCTTCGAATTTCACTCGGTTTATTGTTTATTGTGTATCAGCACCTGAAATTTAATTATCAATTAATTATTGACCGATCAATTTTGATAATACTTAGCATCAGTTAGATTTCCTTCTTTTAGTATTCCAGTTTATAGCAAAACTTAGATTCAGTTTCTCTCGGCTTCATTGTATTTTGTAGGTTATCACTTTGTTTGTTTAGCTGTCAGACAATTAGTGGCCGTTTGCCGCGAAGTAGCTCTGCCGATATTATTGTCGGCTAGGCGCGCCTTTTTACCGGCACCATTCGAATTTAGGCGGAGGCTGTCTTTGTCTTCGCGCAGCGCTCTCTTTTCTTGGCAGAATTTCACAGGTTCGATTTCGAACGCATTGAGTTTTTGTTTTGTCTTTTCGAACGACGTCTGTTGCGGAAATGTGAGTTTTGAATATTGGAAGATGGGCTATTTCATGTATATTTCGGCAAACCTGTTTTGTTTGCGAAATACCCGTGTGGGGATTTGGGAAATAGTACCATTTAGGGAATAGTGCAGTTTAGGTTACTGCATTATTCGTCGGAGTTGTTCCGGATTTGGTTCCCAGTAGGAAAGATCACATATTTTCTGCCACTTGAAGCCGCCCAAGAACTCAGGTAAAGATGTCTGTTCATTTGTTAGTGAATCTGCCTTTAGTCAAGTAAAGTTAGCCTGTTAATAGCTTTCCCTCGCACATGGCCCTAATTGCAGTCGTTTGTTTTAGGCTTTTTTTTATTCTACGTCTACGTTCATTTTTTTACGTCCACGTTCAGTTTTCGTTTTCGTTTTATGTTTGACGACAGCCAGTTCGCTTTATGTACGTTTTGTTGTACGTTGTACGTGTTTACGTATTTTGTGGCTGGTCAGCTGTCCGTGCCATTGTTGGTTTATGCTGTGTGCCCGTGTTCCTGGCATAGAGGCTGATGTGAGCGCACTAGCTCGTTGGCGTGGCATTGGAGGAGTTCCTGTTAATTGTTGCCAAGGGAGTAAAGCCCAGCAGTTTGGAAAAGAAGCCACGTGTAGCGGAAGTGACGCTGCGTGACGTTCCCATTTCACGTGCTTGTCCGCCATCTTGGGAAGTGACGATTCTGGACATCCGGTTGGCAGACCGAGTTGTGTCACTGCTGCCACCTGTCCCGTTCACGCCTGGACGCCATACAGCTAAGCCACAATCATTTGTTTTATTTATTCATTATTTTTCTTGTAGTCATATGTTGTCATACTTTCGATTTATGCACCGTATTGTTATACCTTGGCTTGTGTGCCTTCTGTGCACGAGGTTATTTAAGTTATTGTTGAGCGAGTTAATTAAGAGTAGTTACAGAATTTTTGTGAAAATCCAGTTAAGAGTATTTTGTAGAGTCATTTGTAGTGACGTTGTTGTCACTGACGAGGTGTGTTGCTTGTGCAACGTAATAGTTGTTAGGGTCTGCGATTCTGTAGTCAAGTACGTTCGGTCGCGCCGCGTAAACGAATTATTGGCCAATGATACGTCATACGTCGGTATACGCCAGTTCATTTTAGGTGTAGACTTTTCCGCAGCCCTAGTCGCTACGGCGAAACGCAGCGCCCCGCCTCCGTTTATGCTAGTATCCGCTTTGACGCGTTTTGATCTTAAGTGGATTTACGATCCAGCTATCGTGTAGCAACGACTATTGTGTCCTGTGTAACTTGCTCGTTAATTGCGTTAATATATTATTAATCTTCCGCATTCTCCTTTTGTTATTTGAAGTATTTGAAACCTCTCGTAGTCCTGTCCTGGGAAGTATCCCGTACCTTGTCGGCCGTAGTACCTTTGTTGAACCGGACGCGGCTCAGGCCGGCTGGCGCCCATTCATTTGTGATTTATCACCCCTTCTCCGACTCACTCCCATCTTCACTGAGTTTAGCCGCGGTTCAACCGTCCAGCCCGGGCTCATCCCCCAGGGAGCGTAAGGTTGATTCATTGTAGCACAACGAAAGTTGCGTTACAGACAATTCATTTTGTCTTTGTTGTTTTTATTTAAATAGATATCTAATAATCTATTTGGTCAAACTTCATTCAGTTTGAAGTTTCATTTTTTCAAGTTATTGAAATTATTGTAAATAAAAATAGCTACAACGAAATATAATTATTACTGTATTTTACGCTTACCAATTGGTGTAGTAGACTATTGAATTTTGAACTCAGCTTACCTGAAAAAGAATCAATAAAATTAATAATTGTTTAGATTAATATTATTCAGTTGCACCAGACCCCGTAAACTCTATTTGTATTTGAAAAGTTTTCAAGAAATTTTCATCTTTCCTAGATATATTTTGTAATCTACGTAAAGCATACATTTGCCTGGAAACGAGAATTTTTAACAGTAGCATCTATTAGTGTATATGGAGGGGTTTAAAAGTCATTTTTCCAAATGATCGCTGGACATACTATAAGAGTGGGAAATTGATATTTTTCATGATTTTTCTACGACTAGAATATTGTTGCTCTATTAATTTATATTTTGAAAATAAATTTGTCTCGTTTTCACTATTCCTTTAACAATTCTAAATTAATATCCACGTTTGATGATATTCAAATCTTACATAACCTATCGTTGCCTACATTGTATGTACGGCCTGTTAATGTCACAAAAAAACAGGGAAATACTGAGTGGCCAACTTAGCCTACCTATGTTTAATTTTGAAAGAGATTTGCATCATCTAATTTATTTATAATACGAAACAGTTATAAATTAACTGTATGTAATTGGAAGATTCGATAGAATATCTGTTTTGTATTTTTCGCGAAGGCGTCGTACAGATTTGGCTGGTCCTTGCAGTTGCGGTTTAATATTGCGGTTCGTTCGCAGTAATAACGGAACTTAACAACACTGCTGCCCAGCTGTGGCTGCAAGAACCAAATTGGAACAGCAGTGCTAAGTTTCTTGTGGTAGTCACAGTCGCGGTCTACGTGGTCAGTTTCACGTCCTTGCAATACTCATTTATCAAGCAATGGGCATACTTCTTAGATGTACAATCATAGATTGGAATGTTCTTATTTAGAAAACTTTAAATGAATAGAATTCCAAATATATCAACAGGAAATTAATTGCAGTTACAGTACAAGGAACCTAAAGCTTATGTGAAATCTTAAACACTTGGGGACGCAGTTACTTTTTTGTTATATGTTGAAGTTGAATTTTCTTTCGGATACAATGCGACAGTACAATTGCAGTACTACCAAACAGTCCAAAACAGAATAAAATAGAGTAGAAAATAATACTAAATAGAATATTTAAATAAGTATTTTTACACCAAGGGAAGAAAGTGAGACATGTCTTTTCGAAAGTGTCGTTTCATTTCCTAAACTGAAGATCAGCGATTTAGACCACATGAGGGAACACTTTCTTCAAGAAAAATTCTTTTTGCGTTTTATTTAGTACATCAAATAATATATACCCTATAATTATTTGCAATAATTTTGAAATATCCTGTATAAGTTGAAAAGATTTGAACATTTGTTTTGTAGACGCAAGTTATAACAATTGGAATATAAATAAATAAATATATCATCACGCCTTTTACCCATTACTGGATGTGAAACTCTGTCTAAGCAGATCTCGGTAAGTGATATATTTTTTCGCGTAAAATGCGATTGCCAGCCGTCAAATCACGCCCCCCAAAGATATTAATGGAGAGAGAGCCACAGGGGTAGATTTTTTAAATTGGTGAAAATTATTTGTCGTCTGTGGGAATCGAAACAGGGTTCTCAAGATTCACAGGTCGACTCGAAACCACTGAGTCACATACCCCATATTTTGAATGAGAGTTGCGAATTGTGCTTTGACTGTTAATACTATCTATTCACAAGCGAGTGTTCGCAGATCTTGCTTCAAATTATTTGAAAAATAAACGACTGTGTCCGAGTATTCCACAACTGGGATTAATTTCCTGTTTCCAGAGTAGCAAATAAATAAAACCGGAAAATAATATTACTTTGTAATGTAATTTCGAACGGTACATTCTCTTGAATCGTGTGTCAAAGACACTGTCAAAAATCAAGAAATTCTTTCCATAAAAACACAGTAAATCCGCTATAAAGTGAATTCATTTCGCAGTTTTGGATGTTAATAGCCCGATTAGCAGTGTAGCCAACCCACGCCAGGCGCACGTTTTTACGAAAGTTTACGGCGATTTTACGACTCCCAGTTAAATTTTAGACTCAATAACAAGCCAACATAACAAAACAAATCTACACGTTTACATGGCTGCAATCGCAGCGAAAGCATTAAATAATTCGCGATGCTGCGTACGATAATGTATGCGACTGAGTAAATATGGACATTCTGCCAACAAAATTCAGATCGCACATGGTTTATACACTGTTTATTATTTAAATGTAACGCATTTCAAACGTGTCGTTAACAGATTATTTTTAATATTTCTTCCTTTACAAACTTTACTCGTAATATATTACGATTTACATTTGGAACTGTCAAAAAAGTTAACATTTACGAACGCGATTCTGTTCATTCAATAGCGAATGAATTGAATATGTAATAGGTATTATTACTTTGATGACAGGTCTATACAGCAGGGGGCCATCCTCATCATATTTCAATTGGGGAAATATTTACGTCATCAATTTGGACCTTGCAACGTGACAACAAGGAACAAACGAAACACGTGGTTATTATCAACTTTCTTGACAGATATTCAAAATGAAAATGACAGAAACAATTGCAGTAACGCTTATCAGTTCAATCCGGGTATAATTTGGTCAAAAGAATGACAGTTTCATTCTTGTTCCAGTTTATCACGTTTTTCTGTCAGTCAAACAAGATTGGAAATTTAAGAAATGTTTACAATCGCAATAAATTTGTAGCGGCATATTTTAAACTTAATTATGAATGTAGTTGAAGAAAAGTGATATTTCACTATTAATTTTAATAGTTATCAAAAATGTATATTACTCATGATTCAAGTTTATTGTTTTTAGTATATTTCAACCTTTTTTTGGAGATGTATAATATACTTTATTTTCTAATTGTAATAACTTATGTTAATTTTTTGGTATATTACATTAATTGGTATATTGTCCTGATTAGTGCTTATTTTTAATAAATAATTATATAAATAAATTAAATAAACTGAAACAAATATATAACGGTTAACTGTCAAATACATATTTTAACTGAATTTACGACAACGAAAAAATTATTTTCTATATCCACAGTTTTCGTGTATATACTAAAAAAAGAAATATTCTGCATTGCTTGTCGCACATAAAAATTCAGAAACAGTAATAAGTTATCTGGATTAAATTTTGAAGTTTTCTCCGTATCGCAGGAAAGGAATGTAATTTTAAAATCTGGTCTACATCTTGTCCCGGAAAAGCAGAAATACCACTTTGTAAAATTTATCTATTCGGCAATAAAAATATTTGTAGTGAGAGCATTTGAACCGAGGTTAAATAGATGTAAACGCAGCTCGTTTAGCAACCAGTTTTAAAGAATCCAGCAAGCCATGTTTACAATCCAACGCCTTGTTGATGCCAGAGTGCATATAAGGTGTCCGAATCCAAGACTAACGGTTCACAGAGCCGTTGATCAAAAAATAACGGACATTGGTAAGTTGAGTTTTCTTCACGAAATGCAAAAAACAGAAAAGGAAAAGGCCGACAGTTTGTTTGTAAATATTTAGGTCATGCGTTTTATGTTTACGGCGTCTAACTAGGCTTTTGAAAGTTTATGCGTTCGTGCATTTGACGAAGTATAATATTAGGATATACAATCATCTATACAACGAAACGATATCTTCTTAGCTTGACGGATGTGTTTACACTACAGAAGATTTCGACACCTCATGTTTGTTTCCTTTACGTTCTTTACAATAAATTCTAGATGCAAACAAATTTTATATTCGTTGTAATCACAAATATACTCAACTCTTCCTTATACCTCACAGAGATGTTGATCTTCTTTCATATCAAATTGCACAATGCTTGGAAACATTTTAATAAAGTTACTAGATATACAAACGAACGATATCCATTGACCTCATGCGTTGAACAGAAATAGATATTTTGTTTTTGTCAAAAAATGGCGGAACATTTTATCTCATTGTCAACTAAATAATTGACAGCGCGTTAACAGCTCAGATATTATATTGTTTTCCTACATCAAGCTTGCAAAGTGAACTATGAAACTGTTGCAACAATTTTTTTATAATTAAACATTTACATTTAACTGTAAAACATTAAAAATTAAAGGTATTATGTTTGATGATATAACCTAAATATGAATTCAAACATTTTATCATTTAATTGAAATAAAAATTCTTTGATGGCATTACTTGACATACATATTTGTAAAAAACTCAGGACAATTTTATATAGCAACACGATGGAATCAAACGACCACTATAAGTATTAGCGTAATTTAATTAAATTAGTCATGTATCTAGTGATTTTACATTTCAAGTAAACACTGCGACACAAACGGGAAACGAAGCACGGAAAATATGTGAACTAAATTTGGATGTCTACAAAATATGTTATATTTAACCAGTAATAATGAGTTACAAATATCTTTTGCATATTTACTGTTTAACATATAATAATCTGGATTAAATTTTAAATTAAATTCAGCAGCATATGGTAAATTTATTTACTGAAAAAAAGTGTTAAATTCTAATTTGATTGAATATTTAATTCAGTGCAAAATTTGCAGCGAAAATCAACTGGAACTAATAAATAATATGAGGGAAATCAAGGAACTATAAATGTAATATAAATTACTAACAGGCAGTAATTCATTACTTTCTTATTACTGATAATATCTACAAAATTACAACGTCAATCAGAAAATGACTGTAATTTAAACGAAACTAATTACTAAGCGCAGAAACTATTATTCCAGATAAATAGTTTGTGTTGCGGTGAATAGCACCAAAGTGTGTTGCTTTATAAAACATTATCGTATATATTACGCATATGCAAACAAGTAGCATAAAAAAACAATAGTTTTGCATGCGTATTTCACAACATGGGAAACAACATTCATTGTTTTTAGTCTAGTTATGAATGCGATGTTAAGTGAATACCGCAAAGTTGAAATTAGTGGAAAAAGGTCAATCATTTACTAACAACAGCCATTGTTTGTTACATCATCAGAAACGCATTAGATTCACCTACTTACAACTACTTCACCTTCTCATTCCAACCACCAGCGTTATTACCTTCTGTTCTTATTCAACTTATATTTCCTTAATATAGAAATACATAAATTAGTTTTCAACATTTTTACAAATACATACGAGTATACCTCTAGTAACTTTGTTTCTCTGCTGTCAAACTTTCCCAAAATATTTTAAATAAAAGTTATAAAGAAACTAATTGTCAACCACTTCCAGAGACTATATCTTAAAAAATAACCAAGATATGTAGATGCGCTCAACGGCATTGAATTCCTCGTTTCCGAATTGACTTAAGGGGGCATCTCTAGTCTTTTTGCATAAATTTTCAAGATTTTTTTTCTTGCAGTAAACTTTATTATCACACTACAATTTTTTTTATATTAAAAAAATACATATTGAAGTCTGCAAAAAAATTTTTTTTTTTCATTTTTCATCCAATATGGCCCAGATATGGCTGCCACAACGAAGCTTGCTTTTTTTTTGGCTGACATCATATCTTGACACAGGAAGCTCCGAAATGAAAAATTCAAAAAGCATATTAAAGTATAAGAAAGTGGCTATAGCCCGTACTAAAATCAAGAAGTTTAAGTAAAAAAAAAACAAAATGGCGGGCTTTTCTAATTTTCGGCTTATTTTTTGAGGTTATGTTGTTTAAAAAAGTGCTCAAATGTAATCGAATATTCATAATTCTAGTACGGGCTATAACTATATGTGTGACGAATAACCTCTCAAAATTTCAGCCCAATCGGTTTAATAGTTTTTGTTAAATCATGTCAGCCAGGTCAAAAAATGTTATTTCGAGAAAAACGCGTTTAAAATAATTTTTTGAAAAACTGTGTAAAAAATGAAGAAATAAACCTCTTACACTCAATCCGCGATACCAGCTCCATACATAATTCCTTCCTGGTCCTCAAAAAACTCATTTTCCTGCGCCTTAGCCTTTCTAAGCTCGAGTCGCCGTTCTTTTGAAGCTTCAATGCTGCGACGATTTCCTTGCTTAATTCTATTTTCGTCCTGTCTCTGCGCAAAATCCACTGCTATGCTGCCAATCGAAATACCCATGGTTTCCATGATTTTTAATAAAGGTAAAAATTTTTAGAGCGCGCAAGTTAAAATAAACTATTGTACGATGTTACTATTAGTATACTAAATGCAAAACCGGTGTTTTTGGAAAATTGATTTTTTCATCGATTTAGACTAGAGATGCCCCCTTAAGCTATTTTGAAGCAATTATTTTTTAAAAATTATTTATTAGTGCTTTTAGGCCAATTTTCTAACAACTTCTTACCCGTACGAATACTATAACGAACTTTTACTTTTTGAGATAATGTTAAAAAATGTTTTTTGGGAAAATTTTGGCGGAAATAAAAAAAAATAGCTGAGACTTACAAGTTAATTAAAGCACAAGAAACAGCATCTTCATATCCCGTTTAGTTTTTGAGATATAGCCTCGCAAAAATACAAAATCGAGATCTGCTACGGGAAGATGTCACACCCAGTAATGGGTAAAGGACGACATAATATTTTTACTTATTTTTTATATTGTCATATGCAATTTAGTACCCGCACTTTTTTTAATTACAAAAATCTTACTTTCATCACTTCATTCACACAGGGTTAAAAGTTTTTATAAATTTAATTTTATGAATTAAATTAGGTCATAATTTGAAAATACAAATAAAATGGAACTTCGGTCAGTGCACTGAATAACTTACAATTATTTTACATTGAAATATGCAAACACAAAACTATGTTCATTCATAAATATTTCCTCCGAATTTGAACTAAATATTATTTATAAATCCATCACTAGTTATACAAGTCTTACTGTTCATCCCCTACTGCAGTTACATCCCTAATAATGGATGAAAATAATTGTATCTTTCTTGTTCTATTGTTATCTTTATTATCCTCGTAATACAATTTAATAGTTACCAATATTTTGACCTGAATACAAGCCAATATATTTGGCTCTTATTTCAGAGCAATTTTTTTGCCACGCTAATGGTTTCAACTAAAATAACTCACTTTTGACAAAAAGATGAACGCGGAAGCAATAAAAAACATTTATTTATTTGTTTATAAATAAAAATTAAATTGGTGCTTGTATTTTGTGTCTCTGCTTCGTATGAGGTGTCATTTAATAACTAAAGTTGGATTTTAAACAGGACAATTATCAAAGGAGTTTTAGTTCATTCTAATATAAAAAGTCTAAAATGATTTGGATTGAGTTTTTAAAATCGGACTAGAATAAGATAATCTAATCCAAAATGAGAGTTTTTATGTTTAAAGTAATGAATGGATATGTACATACATATCACGCTATATCCCATTAAATGGGGTAGCACGAACCCGTCAACAATCTCATCCTGACACACGATACTCGCTTCGACCACACTAACACTTCCTCCATACGAACTCTTCCTTTTCTCACAACCAAAATCCATCATCACGCAATAAAACTTCATTCACGTTCGTTCATTCGCTTCTGTACACCTGTTTCGTAAATCTTCACTTACACCCACTTCTCTAACAACGAATCAATAAGAAATGAAGGCAGCATCTCCTGCGCTTGTTTAAAAATACATTTAACACAAAAGATATTATGAATGTGGATGGCGAGCCAAGATGGGAATGTTTGAGGAAGATAAATTGCCTCATTTGATAGTACCACGTGATGCAAAGTATGTTAAAGTCTTCATAAAATAATTTATTGAACATCGATGTCTTCCATATTTCACGGAATTTGAAAACATTCAAAGGCTAACTCGTCGGAAGTCGCTGGAGATTCCAAGCTAGAAATTTACTACTTCAAGCAGCTTAAGAGATCAGCATAAACCACACGACGTGCTTAAAGATGAAACCAGAAGAAATCTACATCCTATTCATCTGCATTTCTTCCTAGACGTTTTCGTTCGTAGAACCAGAACATCGACCCTTAACAAATTGCGTTCTTATACTCGTAACTTTTAGTGGAAGCAACGGAATGTGCGAGAGGATATATTACTTCGGAAATTGAAACGGAAATTTTTAGAACATTTAAAGAAGTAAAAAATCACATCCAAATGGATACCGGTCACTGAAATACTGTTCTGTTTTGTTTACTTATACAGTGAGCTATCATAAAAATGAAGGGTATATAATATAATCATATACAGGGTGGTGCATATAAGGATGCACCATAGCGTTCAATGATATTTTTTATATGTTCAGTTATTGATTTCCCTAATTATTTTATATCAAAAAAGTTAAATAACCTATTGCAGAAAACATTTTTCTAAATTTTTTGATATTAATTTTAAAAATTTTGATGGGGCAGGTGGGTCAGTGGTATCAAGTCGGCTTGTGGATCTTGAAAACCTTGGTTCGATCCCCACAGCCAACAAACAATTTTCAACAAATTAAATCTACCGCTGTGGCTTCCCCTCCACTAACATCTTTGGGGGCCGTGATTTGACGACTGATAACCGCACTTCACGCGAAGAAATATATCACTTACCGAGATCTGCTTATGGCAGAGTGCCGCACCCAGTAATGAGTAAAAGGCGTATTTATTTATTCAAAAAAGTTAAATAACTTATTGCAATGAAAATTTTTCAACATTTTTTGACATTAATATTAAGATTTTGAAAATCTATATTTGCATCCTATATTTTAATATGTGTTGAAGTGATTGAAAATAGTTATTCAGTTGTTGTTTAATATCTATTTATTGGTATTACTAATATTTTAATAGCTGATGGTAGGTTCGCTTGCCGAAACGTCCAAAATAAATATTATATATTGAGTATAAATACATTCAATTACATTCCGATTCTGTCACTGATTTAAAATTATCGAATATATTGTACGAATTATTTTGACAAATTCGTAGGAGTATAAAATAATATGTTGAGTGAATGAATACAATATATACTGTACGAATACATAATGTGCAAATTTGTGAGTGTTACATTGTTTGAGAAGCAATGTTCACTCTGTGGTAACTTGATGCAGAATGTAGGTTTACAGTCGGTTTTAATATGCAGTATTTTTACTTATCGCAACTTCCTCTAGAGTTAATGGCTTTCTATCAAAGAAAACGATACTCTTACAGTTAATAAGGTTAAATATGTGACTGCTGACTTCTTTGCCACTCTTGTAAACTAGTCGAGAGCTTCTAGATCTTAAAAAATACCTCATGTGTGCGTCGCATTTATTATTATTCGTACTGGTCATTGCTATTTTTATGCTAACCGCATGTATTCATCAGCATTTAATTTGGTTCAAATATTTGAGCGTTTTTTGCGATTATATTTAATTTGTAATACAATTTAAGTCTGATGTGATAACATGACAGTGCTAAGATTAGGTCATTGCACTGTAATAATTATTTTATCAGTTATGTGTACTGGAATGATTCATGGTATTTTGGTTGAAGTTATATTTGTTTTATATTACATGAAAGCAGGGTTCGTAAATATCATGATATTTATAATAAATATCAAAATATATGATATATAGGATATATATCAGATAAATATCACTTTTTGGATATTTATTATTTAATTTTAGTTTTTGTACACATTTAGAAAAACTGAAAAATTCGAAAAATGTCACTTTTCCGGAGGCTATATCTTAAAAACTAAACAAGATATGGAAATGCGCTCAACGGCGTTGAATTCCCCGTGTCCGAATTTACTTATAAGCAAATTTTCATACAATTTTATGCAATTTAATATTTTTAATTATTTCCTAAGGGGTACCCCTTTGGTTTTTTCAGATTTTAATTCAATTTTACCAAAAATCCTTAATCGTAGGATTATTAAAACGAAAATTTACATACATATGTATTTTGACCCATTGAATCCAGTGGTGCAATCTTCAAATGCATATGACTTCTGGGTTTCGAGAAAATGTTAAAAAACCGCTTTTTGCGATTTTTTTGGCGGAAAAATGAAAAAAAATAAAAATCGCTGAAACTATGTTTATAAGTTAACTGAAGCACGAGAAAATTAATGCCGTTGAGCGCGTTTTCATATCACATTTAGTTTTCGAGATTTAGCCTCGGAAAAGTAGAAAAACTGAAAAATTCGATAAATTTCATTTTTCCGGAGGCTATATCTCAAAAAGTAAACAAGATATGGATATGCGCTCAACGGCGTTGAATTCCCCGTGTCCGAATTGACTTATAAGCAAATTTTCATACAATTTTATGCAATTTAATATTTTTAATTATTTCCTAAGGGTTTTTTCAGATTTTAATTCAATTTTACCAAAAATCCTTAATCGTAGGATTATTAAAACGAAAATTTACATACATATGTATTTTGACCCATTGAATCCAGTTGTGCAATCTTCAAATGCATATGACTTCTGGTTTTCGAGAAAATGTTAAAAAACCGCTTTTTGCGATTTTTTTGGCGGAAAAATGAAAAAAAATAAAAATCGCTGAAACTATGTTTATAAGTTAACTGAAGCACGAGAAAATTAATGCCGTTGAGCGCGTTTTCATATCACATTTAGTTTTCGAGATATAGCCTCGGAAAAGTAGAAAAACTGAAAAATTCGATAAATTTCATTTTTCCGGAGGCTATATCTCAAAAAGTAAACAAGATATGGATATGCGCTCAACGGCGTTGAATTCCCCGTGTCCGAATTGACTTATAAGCAAATTTTCATACAATTTTATGCAATTTAATATTTTTAATTATTTCCTAAGGGTTTTTTCAGATTTTAATTCAATTTTACCAAAAATCCTTAATCGTAGGATTATTAAAACGAAAATTTACATACATATGTATTTTGACCCATTGAATCCAGTTGTGCAATCTTCAAATGCATATGACTTCTGGTTTTCGAGAAAATGTTAAAAAACCGCTTTTTGCGATTTTTTTGGCGGAAAAATGAAAAAAAATAAAAATCGCTGAAACTATGTTTATAAGTTAACTGAAGCACGAGAAAATTAATGCCGTTGAGCGCGTTTTCATATCACATTTAGTTTTCGAGATATAGCCTCGGAAAAGTAGAAAAACTGAAAAATTCGATCTCAAAAACTATTTGATATTTTTATATAAGGATATATATCATTGCAAAAATATGACGATATATATCAAAATAAATATCATGATATATATCGATCGATATATATCTTCGAACCCTGCATGAAAGTAAATTGCATTCATGGATGGACTGATCGTTTTTATGTAATATTGCTAGTTATTTTTGGATTAAATGATATTAATAGGATACAGATATTTTAGCATTATTAAAAATGCCGAATACCAGCGGTAAAATCATAAATATTGATTCGCTGCTGGCAGGAATTTTTATTATAAGCAGAAAATGCGGATAATTAAATTTTGAAGTTGGCAGCTGACTATCTGGTTTGACTTAATATTTTTGAAGCACATCAATTTTCAAATATTTTGGAGTTATTTTTACCTTAATTTTCAAATATTATACCACATTCAAACTACACCTGTGGCTTCCCCTCTAATATCTTTGAGAGCCGTGATATATATATATATATATATATCATTTACCATGATTTGCTACGGCAGAGTACCACACCCAGTAATGGGTAAAAGACGTGAACCTAACATAACCTAATAATATTAAATGTATAAATAAAATATGCAATTCCATTAAATGTATTTAATTTTATCATATCAACTTCAAATTTTCAAATATTTTGGGGTTGCTTTACTTTAATTTTTCAAATATTTTAAAGTCGTTTTTGTAACTTGACAGCATAATCACTTTCATTTAATTGAAATAAAAATTACTAAATGGCATTACTTGACTATTATTAGAAAATTTAAATATTGTTCCTTTAGACCTAGTTGTGCTTCTGCCTTGCTAATAATGAATATCCAATTAATTTCGTTTGTTGACAGTGCGCCACTGGGCCCCAGTGCCACAGAGAGCCCCAAGTTATTGCTTGGTTATCGCTCGGTGTCGCTGCTATACTATGTTTATTTTAATATCCACACAACATAAGACAGAAGCGCAGCCGTCGCGATCGTCGCTCGTCGCTCGTCGCTTGCGCTGCCTCAACAGTGCTGACCCCATTTCCGCGCGGCGTCTGTGAGCTGCGCTGCCCCAGGTCGTTCAACTCGAGCTAAACACAACAACCAAAACACTGCGACAACACGGACCCCCAAGTGCATTTTTTATTTATTTCATTTGTGATATTTTTAATCTTGAATGTGGATGTCATGGCTTTTCAGTTCTGCTTTTGTAGATTTTAACTGATTGGATTATGTCTAAATGGATAGTGAGGGATGAGATATTAGGGGTGAATGATGATTTATGATTTTCGTAACGGTCTTCAGGTTTCCTTGCCAACTTTGAGTTCAGCGTCTTTTCTTCAGATTCCGGGTTAGTTATTCTTTTCTCCGGGTTCACTAACTCTTCAAATAATATTCCTTATTTATTATGCATCGTTAAGTATACAGAATGTCCCATATATCAAAGATGAATTCAAATATATTTTTTGCATTATAAAAGTTGACATTTAATTAACTAAAATAGTGTAGACAGTGACACTTTTTATAACTATATTAAAAATAAAACCGTGAAAAGAAATAAATACTACATTGGTTTCACTTACATTTTTCCATTATTTTTATTTAATTATCTCCATGAAGATAATTTAAAATTTAATAAAATACTTTTAAAATTTTAACCAATTACTGCGTGTGGAACTCTGCCGAATCAGTTCTCAGTAAATGATATATTTCTTCGCGTGAACTTTGGTTACCACCCGTCAAGTCTCGGCCCCGAAAAATGTTAGTGGAGGGAGAGCCATAGGGTTAGTTTTAATGTGATGAAAATTGTTTGTCAGTCGTAGGAATCAAACCCGGGTTCTCAAATCCACAGGCTGACTCGATACCACTGAATCAATTTATTATCAATATGCAAAAAAAAATTGAGTACAACAAGTAATTAAAGCATCTTTTTTCATTAATTTCATTGATATATTTTGGCTTCGCCATCGTGCATCAAACTTCAAAAACAGTTAAAAAAGGGTATTGCTTTCATGTTTGAAATAAATTAATATTAAATTTAGGGACTTCTTTTGAAGTTATCTTCGGGTTATCAAGAGTTCAAAGTTAGCAAATTATATTATTAAATCAATTTATGTTCTTTCCTAATTAATGCAGTAGCTCTTGTTGACTTCAAATTAAAATAAAAATGATTGAGTTTGAGTGGCCCGGATTCAGTTATAAGCTACTGTAATTGGAATTAAGTTCCTGTTGTGCAGAGTAGCAACTAAATACAACAAACATTTCATATGATAACGTTTCATTTGAGGGCAATGCTTTTAAAATGTGAGAAGACAAACAAATGAAATTTCTTTCCAAATGAGTGCGTTTAAGTGATAAAATGTGTATAAATAACCTAACTCACGTTTAATTACCATTTTATGCGGGTAACAAATTAATAAGATATTAAATTAATTAATAAGAAGCATAAAACACTAATGGCTACAACAAAAAACAAACAATTTCTTAGAACGATTATTAGTTATCTCATCATTAAAAAATATTGTTATTTCTATAATCCAATGAAATACGTAATATTTTACTAATTAATAAAAATGAAACGTTTATAATTTACAACTTTCCGTAGCGAAATAATAAGTAAACAAACGCTTTAGCCTGAAACACGTTCGCCACTTTTTCTGCTATTTGTAACTGCATTTTTTAGAACTGACTTTAATGTCATTAGTCACACGATTAAGTGATCATTCAACCCGCTATTGCACTTAATTGTGATGTATTGCTATTGAGATCGTTTAAAAAGGCAAAGCGCCGAAAATTGCACGATTAGTCAGTATTTTGTCGCTGAAATTAATTGCTGCTCTAATTGGCTGCCCGTTGCATTTGCAAAATGACATTTGAACGAGAATGTTTTCGACAAAAACAGAAATGATGCAGCTGATATTTAACTAAGGTTAATTAGTCCAATTAGGACTTTTTGCACGCGCGTCATTCTGGAAAATTTCAAAATTTTACTCGTCTTACCATTTTTATTTTGAACTGGAATTATTGTTTTTGGATGCAGCTTACCTGGAACAGAAAAAAAAATTAGCAAATTAACCAATAATTAAAACAAAACATAGTTATTTGAATACTGCTGCAGCTAGCTGTAAAAGTAGCTTTTTACAACCTGCTAATTTACTTATCTATTGAATTGTCAACAAAATAACTTTTAATGTCAATCAAAAAATAAAGTTATTTATGCAACTAGTGTTAAAAAATTTATAAAACGAGGAACATTCTTTTTTTTCTCCGATCGCAAATTAAGACAACAACAAAAATATATAGTTTTATGAATAATTTAAAAAGTAAAGTTAAGTTACAATAACAAGTTCCTGAAGCTAACTTCACCCCGTGCTTAATATATAGTCATGTCTTAAATATTTGAGGCTAAAGCTTATAAACATGTAATTATTATATTATTTAGCGCCATTGAAACCAGTACGTTAAGTGACATTTTAATAACGCGAGTAGAAAGTAGTATATTATGTAACAAGTTTTATAAATTATTTTAAGGAGAATGATTGGTCTATAAATATTGTAGGTTTTATTTTCGGGAATTGGGTGTCTGAATAAGATTGAATAATAACGAGGTTGTCTTATAAGTCTTCTAGAATTTTTTTTTAAATGATCAGGATATTTTAGGGGAAAGAAGACTGTCTAATAATAATTTAGGATTTGTTTAGGGAAATACGACTACCTGAATGAGAATCAATAATTTCTTAAGAAAAAGGCTGTGTTATAAATGTTAAAATTTTAGATAATATAGGTGCCTAAATAATATTCAATAATGTCTTCGAAATGTCCTAGAATTTTTTTTCGGAAGATAATTGTCAAACAAATAATTATATTTTTTTAGGTAAAATGACTGTCTAAATTTGTGCTAAATATCAAATTGAAGCATGAAGCATATTCACAATTACAATTAATGCAGTTTTAATTTTGCTAGACACAAATTAAAAAAAAGTGCAATAAATGAGACTGCAGTAAAGTAATGTGTGGTTAATACGTCTAAATGATTTCGTGTTGGTATCAGATAAAGTTAATTATTTCTGCTATGAAACAAGACGTGCGTATGAAGCACAATTTCCAAGAAGTATTTATTTCCAGCGCCGCGGTGCCGCGGTGCAAACACATCATATATTTTTTACTGCAGGGTCAGTGAACTTGTTCAATCACATATTCATGTTTGGAAAACACTTCCTAACTCATTCTGATAGACGCTATCAATGAAATGAAACAATACACGTAATTATGATAACACCGAGAATTTCAAATCATATTTTGCTTAACGTGGATGCACTCACTTATTTTATTACAACTTCTTTTTTTTATTACTTTTCTTACTTAGTTGGCTTTATATCTTTATAAACAATACACGTAATTATGATAACACCGAGAATTTCTAATCATATTTTGTTTAACGTGGATGCATTCACTTATTTTATTGCAACTTTTTTTTTATTTATATCTTTATGAATTATGATTTAACAAGAATGTTCGGTAATACAGTAGTGGGGTAGCATTTGAATCTGAAAATCCCTAAATCGAATCTCACTCAAGCTAAAAAATTAGTTATTGTGTATTAAGAGCGTAAAGTGATTCTTTGTTACTCGAACACGGTCTTAAATTGTTAAAAACCATATATGTACTGAAAATAAATTCATTCTGTTAATATGACAAGTTCCTGTTCTATTTGTATCCTTGGTAACAATTGAAGTAGGCGCGCATCTATGTTAATATCTTTTTCACGCGTTGCTATTGTCAAATTTTCGATGACAAATGAGAGCGTAATTGTCAACTTATTATAGCAATCGTAGAATAAATATATGAACTACCATATTTGCGGTTCGGTGAGTCCGGAGTCTGTACTGTAATTGGGATTAAGTTCCTGTTGGAGAGACAATGTACAAAATGTAAAAATTGTATTATTTATGAGTTATTTTTTCTTTGCGAAGCTTGTTTCGCTCGTAGAAATACTACCTTTAGCACAAACTCTTGCGAATAGCATATATTTAACATTTGATTGGCAACGACTCGTATCGCTCGCGTTTTGAACAAACAATCTGTAAGTTTGTGCTACGCAGTGTTTATATTTGTTTTTGGCCAAATTATCATTTTATTCTATACTTTGCCGGTGGCAGATTCACGTTGACATTCAGTGATATTTGAATGCGAGAGATATATTTTACGTGTTCTGTGTTAAGTTAGGTTAGTTGTGAATAAAATATGTTTTAAAATATTTTGTTCTATTTACAGTATAATAAAAACTGTCAACAGTTATAAAGAATACAGTTAAAATATTTATCACCACTGATAAATTTCCAAAAAATTGTGACTCCGATAATTTCATTGCCTCATAAATGTCCGATAATAAACTCAAAAAAATGACATATCTAGTAAAATTCAGCCAAAAATAAAATGTAAGTAACCACAGACGAAATTTATCTAATATTTGTATAAATATAAGCGAAGTTCATCGACCCATAGGTGAATGATATAACAGCAAGAAATCGTATAGGTCCTATCTGAATTTCGCCCTGCCAAAATGAACGATAAGAACACATGTGAAGAGTAAACAACAGTTTAATTCCGCGTCTGAAATGAGAAATATTTGCGAATGTAATCAAATGGTCAATGCACTTTTACACTGAATGTTCCTCTATTTATATACACGGGCGCTTTTATCATGGAGAACGCTAATCTCAATTGCCGAATTTAAATAGAGCATCATCTACTTAAATTGTGTGAATACCGCACAAATACGATAATGCTTTCTTGGAAGCTCGCCGACATTCACTTTATTTAACGAAATATTTACTTTTTCATATTAATATTATTATCTACGGTTTATTGTAATAACAGATTATATTATCGTAAAATTGGGCAAAAGATATAATGAAAAAATTTGCACGTAGACCCACAAAGTCAATAATATTTTATACAATTTTGTGTGCATGATAAAACGACAGGAAATGAACTCTCGAGCGCTTTGATTGAATGGAGATTACAATGACTTATAGGGATATTGGTGACAATATGGTGGCTTCAAAACTAGATTTAGGCATTGTGGGACCCTAATCTATAATCATTATGATGCCCTTTAATTAATTTAATTTAAAAATTACTTTTAATTATGATTATACTGCAAAATAGTACTTCTCTATCATTAAACTTGAGATTACTATGAAGGTATAATATGGGAAACATTGCATAAAATCTAAATATGGTATTTATATTTAAAATCTTAAATCAAATTTGATATAACGCAAGATTTAAATTCTTGTAGTAAAGTAATAAAGGTCAAAATGTATCAAAAATAGAATAATTAATCATTAACAGTTATTTTTGTATTAAGTTCGCGAAATTTGTGTTTTGTTACGCGTGAGAATGTCACTTTTAGTCGAGACCGCAAATCGAGACAAAAAAAGTCATTCAAACTAAAATTTCGCCTACGAAAAACAAAATATTTTTTCTATAACTGTCAAAAAGAATAATACAATAATTATTGATTTATTCAAGTAAATTCAACTGATGTGTTATAACAAATGGAATGTAAAAAAAATTGGTAACGTGCGCGAAATACCCATTTTGCGCACAAGGGTGCGAAACAGTACGCAAAATACGTGTTGTCATGGTAATATAATTGATGAAAATATCAAGTACATCGCGTATTGATATTAGTTATAAAATTTGAACATTTTTTTACAGTTATAGAAGAAAAATTATTTAACTTTGGTGTTGTGGGTAGCAATTAAAAATTAGTTTCTAACTAAAAGAGAACAATTTCTTCAAGAGAATAATTAATTAATTGGTTCGTTAAAGAAACAAAACTTTTATTTTAAGTTAGGGTAGTATTTGGAGCAGAAATAAACTTTACAATATTGCATTAATTAAAATCATATCTAGTTCAATTCTGAATATATGTATATAAATGAGAGGAAGCTGATGGTTTCTGACCCCTCAAATACAACGTTCTTGAATTATTTATTTATTTACTAAGTTGCACAACAGGAAATTAATTCCAATTACAGTGTAGGAAACCTTCAGCTTATAGTAGAATATGAATTACTCAGACGTAGCCGTATTGTGATATAAGTTAGAGAACAACAAGCCTGGAATGGTTCTCATTTCGCACGAGTATAAATCGTTTACCGAACTCATTCTTTCAACTAGAACTTTGGGCCATATACATGCAGTTTACGAAATAAAATACTACTGATTTAATTAATCAGTTAATTAAGAAGCTTATTCATAAAAATATTTAACAATTCATTAAATTTTAACAGTAATATTTATATTCCATGTTGCCTATAGTAAATGCGAGATATGAAAATGTATGTACTATATTTTCATAGCAACGACAAAAATAATATGAAAAAGTACAAATGTCAAAAAATGTTCACTTTTTGCATTCTACTACACAAAATGAGTCTTTCACGCACGCTCCGAAATTATTATTTTTCACGTTTCATTGGTTACAACACATCAATGGCACCAAATTCATAGTATTTTTAATTGTTTTCCTTCAATTTACTTGACAGCAGAAAAAAATGTTGTTTGTATTTCGTGGGAGACATTCTTGTGTTTTGGCGCGTTTGAATGGCTAAACGACTAAAAGTGACATTTTCATGCGCAACAAAAAAACACTCATTTCACGCACTTATTAGAAAAATAACTATTATATTATTTGAGAATAAGATAGTAGGATTTCAGAGTTGGGTGGGGGAGATATTGCGTAATGAATTTTTCCCATTTTCCCATTTGTTTTGCGGTTTTGTTGTTGGGAAATGACAGCTCAATTGTAAGTTGTTGTTATTATAATTTGTGGTAACCGGAGGTTAACTATGATTGCAAATCAATCCACAAGACTTTTAAACTCTCTGATTAACATATAATGTTTTGTTTGCTCTGCAATTTCGCACAAATACGTGAAACTATCAGCGAGTGAAACAGAAACTACGTAATTTTCTATATGTATTTACAACATTCATCAGTCAATATTTGCTACATCTCATTTTCGAGAACATATAGGTTAAGTAACTTACACTTTCTATCTCTGTTGACTTTTTTATTGTCAATTTCGATAAATCAGTCTTTCACAACAACGCTACGGTATCTTGTATGTTTTAGAAAAATGATCGCGAGTATAAATAAGAAATACCGGAAAATTCAGACTAATTAAATGCCTCAACACCTGATGTAATCATTCATCACTCAAAGTTCTCATTTTTATTGTTGAGCAATTTTTACACAAAATAGAAAATAATATCGTCACGCCTTTTCCCCATCACTGGGCGTGGCACTCTGCCGTAGCAGATTGTGGTAACTGGTATATTTCGTCGCGTGAAATCACGGCCCCCGAAGACGTTAGTAGAGGGGGAGCCACAGGGGTAGATTTAATTTCGTGATAATTGTTTGTCGCATGTGGGAATCGAATCCGGGTTCTCAAATTCATAGACCTACTCGATATCTCTGAGCCACCTACCTATCTTTTTAAGTGATATATTTTATGTGGTTACCAGTCGTCAAATCATGGCCCCAAAGGTGTTATTTGTAGGGGAGCTACAGTGGTACTTTTAATGTGGAACGGCTCGGTGAGTCCAGATCCTGAACTGTAATAGGGATTAAGTTGTACAAATAAATAAATAAATGGGGTAGGTGGCTCAGTGGTATCGAGTCGGCCTGTGGATCTTGAGAACCCAGGTTCGATCCCCACAGCCGACAAACAATTTTCACCAATTTAAATCTACCCCTGTGGCTCCTCCTCCACTAATATCTTTGGGAACCGTGTTTCGACGGCACTTCACGCGACAAAATATATCACTTACCGAGATCTGCTTCGGCCGAGTGCCACACTCAGTAATGGATAAAAGGTGTGATGATTTATTTATTTATTTTAAATAAATAAATACAGTTTTTCAACTGTGAGAATCGAGCTTGGGTTTTCAAATTCACAATTGGAATTAATGAAATAAATGCCATTGGATGATGTGATGGTAGATTGATTGTCCAGGAATGAATAATTCTTATACTCATATGAAAAAGTACATCCTGAAAAATGCATTGTAATCTCTTTGCACAATTCTATTGAAGCAGCAATCGTCAGTTTCCTAATGTCGCAACCGAGGTGAATAACCGACAGGGAAAGGGACAGCCAACATCAGGGCCGCACAAACAATGAGTCACCGAGGTCACAGCATACTATACCAACACAGGAAATGAAAGCAGCGAACACCAGTGTTCGCCACTCCATTTCGAGTGAGCTAGTCGCTAGAACAATCGTAATAAGCCCTTTGGAATTAGGTCCCTTGGTAACCCAGATCACTATCGATAGACGAGGATAGAAGAGGATGTGAACACCGAAGCAGTATGCTAGAATTTTAAAATGTACGTGAAATAGGTCACTGACTTCATACACAAATTTCATTCATGCTGAAAGATTAGAATAATCCAATTAATTTTAGGTTTACTAATTTTTATTCATTACTGTAACCCATAATGCAGTGGCAATGCTTCGAGTAATGTGCAATTATTTTTGCGTTGTATTCAATACATCAAATAATATATACCCTTTAATATTTTTTCACTAATTTTGAAACATCCTGTATATTACAAAAAAAAGATAGTCGATGATTGCATCCTTAATTTAGACAAAATTATTTTAATGAAAAATTCTTCAAATAACAATTGCAAGGATTAAACTTTTTATCAAAATATGTTTAACTTTATTTGATTAATTACTATGAAAACTGGATTAAAAATTCAATTCAATTATTTCGCAGACAATACTTGCTTTAAAAACCTATATTAAAGAATGATTTTTTTGATTCTAAATATTTTTATCCAAATATTATAAGCAATTTTAAAGGATTTCAAGTCCAATTTAACAATTGTAATTTTTTCAGGATATCCTGGCATTCCTGGCTAGGTAGACACAATGGAATTATATTTCGAATTAATTTCCTAATGATAAATAAACGTACACAGCTTCAAACAAATAAAGGAGTAGTGCAAATTTGTTAGGTGTGTGCGAAAAACTTTTGGTGGCAGTTGAGATTTTTGGCAACAAAGTTTCACAAACAGTTCAACACTTGGGTACATCATTTCATTTATATTTAAAACCTGATTAAAAAACGAAGTAATAAATTGAAAACAAGCATAGATCAGAGGTGCTGATTTCACATTCCCATGGCAACGTAACGTGGAGAATTCGGCGCGCAGTTAATTGCGTTTCTTACTCAATTTCACATTCATCAAATGTGGTTTTGTTTACGCGTGCGTGTGTAGCGTGTGTCGCCATGGAAACCACGTTCAACACGTGTTATTAAACAGCTCGAAGGTGAACATAACCTAAATAGTCGACGGTTAATTATTTGATTGTGTCCTCAAAAGAGTTTATTGTTAAGCATCGACATACGTGTCACGTAGAGAATTTGGGCAACCATGAACCTACGAACGTTTCCTATCCTATGAGAATTTTCTCTCCAAGTCCTCGCACGTGGAATTACTTAACCTTAATTCATTAAAGCACTGCTGCATATGGAAATGGATTTGTACACGTGGACAGGACCACGTACAGGCTTTTGGAACTTATCTAGGTTTCCAATTTGAAACCATGGCCTATTGTTTCTAAACAGCGAGGCATTAGGATGACACTTTATGTTTTCGTAATAGCTTTGATGTTTTCATGTTGAAATCTGACCTGAAAGTTATTCAAAAAACATTCCATTCTCTGGTACCTGCCAAAAATTTAAACAACTTTTAACCCTTTTTATTCTTCCATAACATCATGTTATATCCCATCAAATGGGGTAGCATGAACCCTAGAAGCGTTCACTACACATTTAGATATTCATTAGATGAGGATCTATCTATTAACAGGCCTTCGAAACTTGTACAAGTTCTTACGTAAATATTTGTTACAATCTTTTACTGTATACTTTTTTTAATGAATAAAATACATACTTTCTGTATTTATAATTTTCCCCCAAGTTATATTTCAAACGATACAATTCTTCTAATTAAATTTTAACTTTGTTTTGGAGTACGTATCTTTTTCTTAAGAAATATATTATTTTTGCTTACTGCAATTTTGTGATTTTTTTTTAAATACATAAGTAGGTGTTGCACTCTTCCTTTCTTATCTTTTTAGATTCGTTGTTAAATTCGTTGTTAGAGAAGTGAGCGTGAGTAATTTAAGATATTTTGAGTACATGAAGATCTTATGAAAAAGGAGTGTAGAGTAGGAGTAAATTGAAGATTTGTTACGTGATGAATGATTTCGAATATGTTAAATAAATGAGCTTGCAAGAAGGAACTATGCATGAGATTGAAGCAAAGAGGATGTGTTAGGATGAGAATATTTGACGAGGATTGATTATTGATTAATGATGAGTAAATGTTTCTATGGTTCGTGCTACTCCATTTGATGGGTTATATGTGTGTAATTATTGTAATGTTTTAAAAAAATTAATTAAACGAATAAAGAAATACATATTTTTAAAATGTCTCAGTTTTAGTTTCTAAAATAAATAGAATGATATAAGAAATAAAATCTGGAAAGAAACAAATAGAATATGTTCTTGAAGTCCTCAATAATTTTTAAGAGTATACAAGGATCCGTCGATAAAAAAATTTGGGAATGGCTGCATTAAGATTCATCCTGCAATTAATTTTCTTTTTATACAAGCTTGCTTCATTTTTCGTTCACGCAACAAACCATCAATCATATTCATCCATTTATTCCTAGATGATTTACGCAATCTCTCACGCACAATTTATTTATTTATGTTACTTTGTACAAAAACAACTTAATCCCAATTACAGTACAGAGTTCGTACTCACCAAGCGGCAGTTAGTTTAAAAGGGATACGAACTAGGGATCTTCAGCTTCGAATACAATTATCATAACTACTCCACCAAATATTTATATCAGTAATTCTCCATATTATGCATGATTATTTTTGTTACGCGCATTTCAAATTCTTTAACGAGACTATACCGAGTTATTCAGTGTGTGTACAGTGTGCTAAACAATATAAAAAATCAAATAAGAATAGTTCGACTGCATGCAAGTATAAAAAAGAAGTTGAATGAAACAAGAAGAATGACTTCAACTCTTAGAAGGTTGCTGCGCAACATCTTGCTGTTCTTTGGGCAACGTCTTAACGTCTTCTTGACCGGAAGGTGAAAGTTTCGTGACGACGTAGAGGTCACACAGAGGTCATTGATTTGTTTTGGTCACTAAGCTTCCCAGAAAAACTACAAACAACTGTCGTAATAAAATAAACTTCTGTTCTGTCGGCTCACGAAATTAATAAGACATACCAGTATTCGATTATTATTTCGTTGTTTAGAAAGCTTTATTAATTACACAATGTTTAGTTAAGTTGTGAAAAGAGATAAAAAGAGTAATCCAATTTTTCGAGGTAAAAAAGGGGCTTCATAATCCTATTTGATATTTAGTTTGTTTCAGTCATTTGTTTCAACATGTTAAATTGATATTACTCATAGCAAAACAAAGAAAAACTTCGTAATTTAACCATTAAAAATTCATTATGTCTCGTTTTGAAATTAAAACAATGCAATACGAAAGGCTGGTAACTAATACGCCTGACGAAACATGGAGCTGTTTAATTCCACGACAGACGAAATCAACATTACACCACGGACAATACGGCACGAGGAATTACTACATTCTTCACTCATTTTGGCACATTTTCATTCCGAAATCACATTTAAATATGTCCCCAATTTAACAACACTATTACATACAGACGCTTGAAGCAAAGTTAAATATATATTATTTTGATATTTTTATTTACAATCTATTATTAATAACAATAAGTAAATGTTTTATCTAATAGAACATAGCATGTAAGAGGCAGTATCCAGTGATGCTCCCTACAATATACATAACTTAATCATAATTTATTTATGTTAGATGAATAAATACAATATCAACTTTCAATATCTAAATTATGGGGTAGGTGGCTCGGTGGTATTGAGTCGGCCTGTGGATTTGAGAACCTGGATTCGATATCCACAGCCGACAAATAATTTTCACTACGATAAAAACTATCCTTGTGGCTTCTCCTCCACTAACATCTTTCATGGCCGTGATCTTACGGCTGGTAACCACACTTCACGCAAAGAAATATATTCATATATAAAAATATTAAAAAATATATATATATAAAATAACACTTGGCTTAGTCTTACAAAATTCAGCCTCCAAGTCACCTTATGAATAAGATTCTCTGCTAGCACAGTTCTTCGTCACACAGCTTCTTCACTTGAACTTTGTTTTAGGTGAAGAGGTGAGTTATACCATACTGATGAGCTCTAATAACAGCGAAACGCGTCTATGGTTACTAACTGTGCTGGCCAGCCTCTGACGATGCCGTCATAAGGTGACTTGGAGGCTGAATTTTGTGAGACTTAGTCAAGTGTTTATTTTATATTTTTTAGTAAACCTAGTTTCACCAAGTGTATGGATGACAATTAATTTTGTCCTTGTTGTTATATAAAAATATTCATATAAATGGAGTGAAATGAATTGTGATTTAACATGTCTTTGAATTCAGAACATATAGGTAATTTAACGACAAGAACTATGCATTTGGTCTCCAAGTTAACTTCTACCATATCTTAGTTAAAGCCAATCTAAATAACAAGCTATAAATATATTTACGAGCAGGTATCTCTGTTCTAAGATAATTTTTTCAAAGATAATTAACACAGCGTGAAATAGGAAATATTCAATTCATTTACTATTACAAAATATTGTCTGCTAACAAGATTATTTTAATAACTTGTTTGACATACATGTCACTACTTAACGATCAATTAATCATGTTTAGATATCAAACAATGCCTAGGTAACATACACTCGATTAATTTTTATGAGTTTTGACATACGCGTTTGCGAACGATATATACATTCATATTATTATTATTATTTGCTACTCTGCATTATAAAAATTTAATCCCAATTACAATAGCTTATAATAGAATCTGAACTAGTGAAACACAATAATATTTTTTGGATATAAGTTGAAGTTTGAATGCGCAAACTTGTGATTGGTACATGCATTGGACTATCACTGTTTTTATTTCTGTTCACAAAGTTAATCATTTTGGTACAATGTCACTTTATTTTACAAGTACATAATGTAGATCTTTATTGAAAGAGCCGCAATTTATAGTTGAGCGAGCAACAAATAAGACGAGTCCTATAAAGTACAATTATATACGAGTTACATAAAAAGTTTTATGTTCACCTGCCTTCCAGGCGCTTTATTTTCTTAAAATATTATAATACAGAAAGCTTTAGATGAACATTTATAATTATCAAACTGTCAAAACAGATGGAAAAAGCATTCTTAATGTCTCAAGTATCCGAAAAGAATTGCATTAATGGAAAGGTACCTATTTTTCTAAAATTGGCAGGAGACAAATTTTGTTATTTTATCGTATAGTATTTTTGTATTAAGTGCGCGAAATGAGTGTTTTTGTTGCGCGTGAGATGGTACTTTTAGTTGAAACCGCAAGTCGAGACAATAAAGTCATACAAACGCGCCAAAAAACTGTAATTTCGCCCACGAAATACAAATAATTTTTCTCTACAACTGTCAAAAAGAATAATACAATAACTATTGATTTATTCAAATAAATTGAAAGAAAACAATCGAAAGTTATATGTATTTGGTACTACTGATGTGCTGTAACTAATGGAATATGACAAAAAATAATTTGGGAACATGTGCAAATTTTTCGCAATAGGATGCAAAAGAATGCACAAAATTGTCACGGTAATGTAAATGATGAAAAATAAAGCACCTGAAGAAATAATAGCACTTTCTTCAAGAAGAATACATATAATTCACGAGGAATACAAACAATTTGTTCACTGACATCTACCTTCTTATATCCACAATTGCAGATCTTTCAAATCTTGATTTGAATAAAGAACATAATATTTATGAAAATTGCAGAAACCAACAAATGATTTTTTACAGACTACAAAAACCAACCTGCATAAACCTATCAAGTCATTAATCATTTTCAACCGCTAAAATCACAATTTAATCTCCACATTACCAGCAAAAACTCCCATAAATAAACATCCATTGATTTCACAACACCGCCAACAACAAGCGAACAACGAACAAGCGTGATTCTCATGCAACAACATTGTCAATTGCAATATTGATTACGAGTTAATAACATGTTGTGGACAGCGGCAGTTAGCGATGTACTACTATCATTGATATTGTGGTAAATTGAGGCTTTTACACTTAATAATACCGCCTGATTATTATTAATAAGTGGGTAATACTCCGTGAATAATGCGACGTAATCTCAAGTACTTCTACTCGATACTACATCGGAGGAATTGCAGTTCAATTGCATGCGTAACTACAAGAAAAATTACTCAATATTATTCTACTTCTTTTTATAGGTTTGTTCGATCGAACGGTATAAAGGAAAAACAAATCATTAATTGTTTTTAGTTTTGAGGATGTAGTCAAAATCTCATAATCAAAATCGGTATGAGCATGTGGAATGTATATCGAATGATTGGTGAAATTGAGAATGAAAGATTGCGTTTACAAGATTAATGGATAAATCTATGAACGTAGTGAATATCTAAAAGATTCGTGTTGTTTCATTTGATAGGATATAGTGTGTTGTTGTACATGCTTTTGTCGCCTGTTCCAAGTGAGATCTCCTGATCTCAGTCGTTGGAGAAATTTCTAGGTGTGTTTGATTGGAATGCAACTGAACCGAACTGAAGCAGAACCAATACCACGGAGTTGTTTGTGTTTGAAACTCATACACTATTTGGCGCCGTTCTGTTCGCTTCACCGCCGCTATAATTGGGTACCTACGTCCACTCGCGATGTATAACATGATAAATGAATCGCTTTTTGATGGATCGGGATGTTTTTGTGTCTGCTTCGTTTTGCTACGCTCAAAAATTTAAATGATATGCACTCTTGAACTTGAACAAGACGAACATCAGCAACAGGAATTCTTTTCTGTTTGTTATCGATAGATGGCAGGTCTGACAATTCACTCATTTCTACTATCACATGTTTTTATATTAATTTAGACAAAAAGGTTTCAAACAAAAGTTATTTATTTATTTATTTATGTTACTCTGTACAACAGGAACTTAATCCCAATTACAGTACAGGATCCGCACTCACCGAGCCGCAGTGTGGTAGTTCATATAATTTTTAGCTTGAGTGAGATTCGAACTCGGGATCTCCGGATTCGAATTTCGTATCGCTATCCACACCACCGTACTGACTCATTTTTTTATTTGACAAAAGGCAAATATATAAATAAATAATATAAATATATCATCATGCCTTTTACCCATTACAGGGTGTGGCACTCTGCCTAAGCAGATCTCGGTAAGTGACATATTTCTTCGCTTGAAGTGCGGTTACCAGCCGACAAATCACGGCCCTCAAAGATGTTAGTGTAGGGGGAGCCACAGGGGTAAATTTAATTTGGTAAAATTGTTTGTCAGCTATGGGGATCGAGGGTTCTCAAGATCCACAAAGGCAAATATATGCTCCATAAAATTCATCCAAGGTATTTTTATTAATTCCTTTACCATTTTCTACAACAGAAAATTAATCCAAATTACAGTAGCCGGTATAGTAATCCGACTCACTCAGACATAATCATATTTTTTTAAATTTAAATCATCAAAGAACATGTTATATACTCTTAAATAAATAAAATATAAATATGAATTTACCACGTATATGTGCGAACCAATCGAATTAGAAATATGTTTCAAAATTAACCAATGAAATTAAAGCTTTTTGATAGTTTTTCACTAGCGAACTTATTAGGTAATAATTTTTTTACTGTAAATAAATTTTCTTCGTTACCAATAAAATAAATGATATTTCCATAAATGACAATAGAAAAAATCTGTCGAAATTGCAAATTCTAGTTGGAGGAGAAATTTTTGTGTGATAAATTCTTTCGCAAAAAAAAACCGTAATATGATAATTCTCTGAAAATATTTTGACATGTAATATAATTCATGACGAAATATTATCGGCAATTATCATATCACTTATTATATTAGTTATGATAGTAAAACTGTTTTAGTGTTAAACAGTCAAATTTTTTTCGAAACTGTCATATTCTTTTTGCTGCGAATTAAATCTCCATTGTTTGCAAAGTGCAATAATCATATAATTTATGTTTAAGTAATAAATAATTGCCAGGTAAATACTAAACAATGAAATAAATCTACACATTAACAGTATATCGTCAGATAATTATACACTTATACTGTCAAAGTTAATAAACTACCTAATCATTTGTTTAGATTTACATACAAACGATGTAATTCCTGCTGGTGAGATTTACATATTAATATTTTATATTAAATTAAAGTAATTATGTTAATGTAATCGTTCACATCCCACACGTTACGAAATCTGTTAAATATCAGTTTAGAAGTGACTTAGTCGAATAGTTGCGGTCAAGTGAACTCGAGAAGGAATTCTGAAGTGTTGTAATGCGTAATATGTTCGGGAAATAGAAAAATGAGCGGTGTTTAAGTTGCAGGATAATCTGTTTCAATTTGTTGACTTCTCATGTAACTTCTTAGAATTGATTACGGAGAGGTTCACGGCTGTGAATCAAATGTGAAGTGCGCTTTGTCATTATTTACTATTACGTTGTGGAAAACTGCATTAACAAACACTAGATGGAAACGGAATTGAAATTAATTATTATAGTTTCGAAATAAATATAATAATGTGAAAGAGAGAAACAGCTAGTTTCATCGGCCACAATAATTTCTTAAATGTAGACAACATCGAATCATTTATGAGAAATTGACAGTTCTGTTACAATTACAGACTTAATAATTCCGGCCATAAAAATATTACATTTCTTCTTTTAACTACCTTATAACATACAACTTCACCGTTCAATTCAAGATAATTTCCAGCATAAGCAAAATATGTATGAAACATACATTGAATAAAAGATGAATGAAAAAGGTGTAAAGGAGCGAATGGATGTATGTGATTGAAGGTTTGTTGCTTGATGAATGATTCAGGGTGTGATGAATAAATGAGCTTGTACGAGTAAAGAGGGAATTATGAATATGGTTAAAGCGAGGATGGTATGCTAAGAATGTTTGAAGAGGTCTGAATGGAATACTATTTAGGAAGAAAACTTTTAAAAGGGCCTATGTTGAAAATTAAAGTAGGTACAACCCTGTTCACTATACCATTGAATTTATGATAGTTCTTTTTTCAAAAGATAATTTGTTTAAGTATGCACTGATTAGATATTGGAGGAATGTTCTACCTATATTCTGAAATAGTTTTCCTCAAATACGATTTGTTATTGTTTGAGAAAAATAAATATATATAAAATCTTTGATATCGTTTGAGAAAAATAAATATATAAAATCTTAATCTGTCTTTAAGATTGCTCACCCAAATACCTACAAAGATTTTCATTACTATTTTTGCTTCTATCGTGTATCAACTTCTACTTGACATATTTCTAATAGTGTATCAAATCGCGCTTCCCAATAATATATTTATTTCCCATTTTGTCATATAATATCTTTTGGATTCATTTTCTGTTTTTACTATAGAGTGTCCAACAGCAATTGTGTGGAATTCAGTTTCAGAAACAAGCTTTACTCCCTTCCTTCCTCATCTTTTTTTCTTCATTTTCAGTTTTTACTCTACAATGTGTAACTGAAATTGTGTGTTTTTAAACAATCGCAGGAGATGCTGCCTTCATTTCTTATAGATTCGTTGTTAGAGAAGTGCACAGGAGCGAATGGATGGATGTTTGTTGCGTGATGATGGATTTTGGTTGTGAGGAAAGAAAGAGTTCGTATGGAGGAAGTGTTAATGTGGTCGAAACGAGTATCGTGTGTCAGGATGAGAATGTTGACGGGTTCGTGCTATCCCATTTAATGGGATATAGCGTGATGTTATGTATGTATGTATGTCATATAACATGACTGAAAGTACAGTGTTGATGATAAATTCAAATTTTATGACAGAAAAATTAGGAGACGCCTGAATCCTTTAATTCAGAAGATGAATCGTTGCAGATGAAACCCGTTGTCAATACCTATCATATAGGAGTCTTTGGATCGATGCTGCATTAGACACTATGACAGAAATATTCGATTGACGCCATACTTCGTACCTAGGTAACGTGGTGTAGCATTTCGCATCTCTGAGCGGGAAGCAGAAGACCTCTGGTTAGAATGCAGACCTCATTCGAATTTTTGTCATAAAATTTAACTTTAAACTTATTTCTCATGTTGTGACATCATATATCCTCATAGAGTTTTGCTAATTCTGTTGGTGATTCTTGATTTCTTCAACTTCTATTTAAAATATACGCCCGAAACTGCTTGGTTCGGATTCCACTATAAGCTACTGTAATTGGGATTAAGTTCCTATTGTGCAGACCAACAAATAAATAAATAAATATCTATACCCTTAACTGGAAGTAGGTAGGAGCTTAGAAGCATTAGCAAAGTTGTTGATTCATATCCCCGATGCAAATATGAGGTTGCAGATACTAGTACCGGTACAAACGCTCCACTATCTCTATCTCATCTAACAGTACTACAGTACTTGTGATGTATTTATCCATCAAGTAGCTTCGTCATGCCTAACGGTGCAGCATCACCATGCAGCAGCAGCAGCAGCAGCAGCAGTAGCACCAGCACCAGCACAGTTTCAATTGTAACGTATTCATGTGATTAGCGCAATGTTGTAGTTGCGAATCAGCGAGACTTGACTGAGGCCCACGAGTCACGACTGACTCAGTGACTGAGTGCCTCACATGTGCGCCGTGTTGCCAAGTGTGGCGCGGGCAAGTGGGCCGCGGGGCAACGACCCCACGGCGATGACGGCGGCGACGGAGGTGGCGTGAAGATGGAGAACGTGGTGTTGCGCGAAAGTTGACTTTACTAGAGAGATATTTTGTGTTTGGATTTGTACCCCTAATGCAATCTTTTCCCAACTGGGGTATTTAGAGGACAAATTATTTAAATTATATAAAAAATTATAGTATTTGTTCTTTTACAAATAGTAATTAGCAAAAAAGATTGTTTAAATTAAATATATTATCACGTCTTATACCCATTACTGAGTGTGGCATTGTGCCGTAGCAGCTCTCGGTATGAGATATATTTATGTGCGTGAAGTTACAGCCTCTAACTATGTTAGTGGTAGGAGAACCACAGGGGTAAATTTAATGTGGTGAAAGCCATTTACCTCATAAAAAAATAATTTTATTTAATTTTTTTAAGATAATAATTTGACGAAATTATTACAAATAATTGTTTATATTGAACCTCTTAATACGTATCTATCATTAATTTTTAAGCGTCCTGCTGACAATTTTAAGATTCAGGATGAAGTCGTTCGTTAGCAAGAGTAGTAAAGTTATTTGCTGATTTGCCAGCTTCCTGTTTGCTGAGTTAAAAAGATCTTCGAATACAAAAACAAGAGAGCTCTGATTAAAACTGTCGAAATAGTGTAAACAACCTTTAAAAATATTTTGGCAGAGTTCTACTTTGTGAACAAGTTAGTTTGTTTTGTAGGAGGCATCTCTGAGTGTATTCATCAATATTTTCATTAATTATTATTAGCTAATTGCCAGTAAATGTTTATCAAAGAAGTTCTAGTTCGGGAGTTCGATTTGAGTTTGTTTACAATAACAACCTTCGGAACTAAAACCCTAGCTAAAACCAATATTGTAACTATTAATATTATTCCTAATTAATACTAATATTTTGATTGTAATTCTGGCAAATCGTTCTAACAATAAAAATGTAAACTTAAATTCTATGTTACAATTTAAAATAAAACGCTGTCAAATTTGTAACCATCAGGCGGATTCTGTAACATATCTGTTAATTTTTATCGTCTGTTAAATTTTTTTATCAATGACAACGGATGACACTGAATAAAATATGAAAATTTCATTTGACAGACATATGTTTATTGGTTAAAAGTTTTAACTGGTTGTTACAAATTATAGGTACGCTCAGTACGGTGGTGTGGATAGCAATATGGAATTCGAGTCCGGAAATCCCGAGTTCGAATCTCACTCAAGCTAGAAATTATATAAACTACCACACTGCGGCTCGGTGAGTGCGGACCCTGTACTGTAATTAGGATTAATTTCCTGTTAAGTAACATAAATAAATAAATAAATATGGATGTTGCAAATTCCATGTTTTACTTTTTGCAACAATGCAATTGTTTCATATTTATTTATTATAACGAATATATGTATACAAGCATTTCTTATTAAAGAAGATAAATGTCTGTAAATTCCTTGATATTAAATAAATATGTTATGATTTTGCCGTGTGCAACTAGCAAACATTCCACGTACGTAAATCGTGCAGTTTACGTCCCCTACCATATAATAATTTCTGTGTTAATGACTGTCCGCACGCTGACATTTTTACGACGATTTCAACTAATATTATACCATTGCTTCCATCTCATTAGTATTTGGTTTCTAATTGGATCGAAACTCGAGCTGCGCACTCGCGAGTAGAACTCGCAATCAAAGTAGGAAGAAGAGGCGCGATCAGGGTTAACTAACACGCACGCAGAGCAAGAGATGGAAGGTTCGGTTCTGGTTTCCTCATTAACCAATAATGCGGGAGAGGAGACACTCTGATCGTGATCGAAGCGTATCAATACCTCCCTCATACATTCGAGAGTCGAACAGAGAATTATTGGGTGCTGATATTTCCCAGGAATAATGAATTGAGAAGGCAGAATTTATAATTATTATTTAGAAACGTTAGATAACCGATAATACGAGATACACCGTCAAATATGAATAGTATGTTATGCATCAAGAGAGGGAAACAAGCGATTATTCCCACCCTCCCGTGAAGCATATTATACTTTTCGTAACAAGTGCACAAAAATTACTGTCTTATCGGGAGAAATATCAAATATGGGTTGTGTAACTAGTTACCTAGGAAACGCCGCAAACAGCTAATAATCGTAGTCCCTAGGGAGAGAAACATGCTACCTAGGGAGAGAAACATCCTACCTAGGGGAGAAAAGCAGTGTTTCTCTCTCTAAAATTAGGGAATATGAACGGGTTTCTTGTGCATGTGTTACGAAAAAATTATTTGAAATTACTAAAATAAATAAAAATAAATATATTATCACGCCTTTTACTCATTACTGGGTGTGGCACTCTGCCTAAACAGATCTCGGTAAGTGATATATTTTTTCGCGTGAAGTGCGGTTATCAGTCGTCAGATCACGGCCCCCAAAGATATTAGTGGAGGGGGAGCCACAAGGGTAGATTTAAATTGGTGAAAATTGGTTTGAAATTACTGTAGGTTATAAATTTATAGAATAACTAGTTTGATAGATATTTCTAATATACTCGTATTAACAAAATTAATTAATATGAAAATGGGGTACGTGGTTCAGTGGTATCGAGTCGTCCTGTGGATCTTGAGAACCCTGGTTCGATAACCACAGCCAACAAACAATTTTCACCAATTTAAATCTACCCCTGTGACTTCCCCTCCACTAATATCTTTATTTGACGACTGGTAACCGCACTTACCGAGATCTGCTACGGCAGAGTGCCATACCCAGTAATGGGTAAAAGGCGTGATGATATATATATATATATATATATATTTATTTATTTATTTAACAAAATTAAATTATGAGATAGATGTGCAGTGGTATCGGTGTCGGCTTAAGAATTTGACAACTCGGGTTTTATTCCAACAGCCGACAAATTTTACTTCACATTAAAATTATCTCTGTGGCTACGCCACCACTAGCGTGAGAGACACAATTTGACAGCAGGTAACCATACCTCACTCCCAGAATATCTGCCCCAACAGGGTGATACACTAGTGCATTAAATGGTGTGATGATATGTTTAATTTGAATCGTTTCTAAAACAATTAAAAAATGATTGATAGAGGGAAAAATTTTAATTTTGTCAAATTCTATTGAGACTATAAGTCTGCAAAATAATTCTCCGATGAATATTGCAGAACATCAGTGTACCAATTTATTCCTGACTAAAATTGGAAGCATTTCAAATATTTGGCAGGCCGACAACATTATAAACTTTGTTTACACAAAGATGTAATTAAATATAACTTTGAATTTAAGTGAAACGCACCGGTAGAGCGAATTTGAAAATCTCTTAAAATACAGAAACATATCTCTCATCTGGAGAAGTCGAGATGAGTAAACATTGAGAATTTACAATATTACGCAAGAGCAGAATTTACACATTGTTAATTTCGTTCACGGTGCAATCACCTCACTAAGAAAATCTAAATAAAGATGACAGCTGATATACGTCACTGAGATAATACTTTTTTTTATATTTTTTATCGGTTACTATTTATTTTTTTGTGCAAACATGACATGTTACTTTCGATTTATCGTTGTTATTTTTATACATTTTACTAGAAGTTTATTCAACTGGTTCTTGTATTTGTTTTTGTTCTTTATTCTATAGAAAAAAACTATCAGGAATTTACCATTATTCATAAAAAATAAATTTACTAAATAATCTATCATAAACACTTTAGACTTTATTTAGAAGTCTGGCGGAAAAACTCGAATCAAATGTCAACAAACATAGTAAAAGATTAGAGTTTATTTATAACTACCTTGATTTTACTTCCTTCATTTTTTCTTTCATTTTAGAACAATGTCACATTTACAAAACAACATCTAATTCACAACTGAAACTCGAGTAAAATGAGAAATCTAGAAAAGTAAATATTATCTGGATATATTAAATATTTTGTTTAGTTTAAGTGACAGATAATATCTTTTGCATTATTTGTTTACATCTAACAATTAGACAGTCAAAAATATTATATTTGCTAAATAATAAGTTCGATGAAAACAACAACTATTGAACAAGTTTATCGAAAAAATATTTAAACTTAATATTTTTGTTAATGTTAACTTAACCTGTTTAATTTATGATAATAAACACATCACTCGACAATTTAAACATTGTAAACTTGTCAATAATGACCTCGGTTTTAACGAAACAAGATTGTAATTTTTTTACCCCAATTACAGTAGCTTATAGCAGAAAACAAACAACTTTGATGCAGTTTTATATTTGTAAGTTACCGACAGAGTTTAAAATCAAAGCAATGAATTTCAATTATTACGAATATTTGTTTGTATTACTATTTTCACCCATTCTTAGCGGGACGCAAACCGTTATATTCGATTTTAGCTCAAATTTTTAATTTAAAAAAAATAATTATACGTGTTATTGGCAAGGCTCGCTTCGCACGCGTTTTAAACTCTAAGCCCGTACAACACACGTTCCACAAACGCAAGCTTTTATATTTATTTTTGGCAATATTTCATTTCACACTTTGTCGATGACAAATATAAATTGTAGTCAGAAAGGGTTGAACTAATTAACTCTAGCTAGTTAGGCGAATGTTCATTGCTCATAAATGTGACAAAACAATGTGTAACATTAAATTTTCATTCAATAAAAATTTTGGCTCCGGATAGAATTTTCATTATTTCCCTTTTCACAAAGAAAAGCTACTATCCGCTGTCTCGTTAGATGAAAACAGAACGTCTGTATCTGTTTCAAGTTGAACACTGCTTGAAATTAAAATGTAAATTAAATAATGTCTAGCGAAGTTTAATGATAACTTTGACTGTTAAGTTTCGAGGAATGGAATGAAAGCTTTGGATTTTATCTCGTTCTGAAATTAATTTAACTGTCTTTCAGACTTTACTTACAATAAATCTGACAAATTATACAGAAAGATTTCCATAATACAACACGAGATTTCAAATGTGATTAGAATTTTGATTGCCACTAAGAATTAATCAGAAAAAAGATAATTTATTTTATAGGTATTTGTATTGAATTACAAACAATAAAATATATCTTCACTTTCTATACTATTTCCAGAAGAACTTGACAATGAAAACAAAACATGTACGTTTCTTTGCTCCTGTCAAACATTTCAAAAATATTATAAACATTTTTAGTTGGCATTTAACCTTTGATCATTTGAAACAAGATATTATTCTTATTACAAATATTATCTTGGAAACATATTTCTAAAATTAAAGGATAAAAGTATTGTATTTAAAACATTAAACTTATGTGAAGATAATAATAGTAGGGGGTTTCAAAACTTTGACTTACTTCCTCAAAGATTTATTTTAAAAAACACCAGAAAATGTATTTATTGTTTGATCTAGATATTTCTGTAAAAAATATGTTTCCGGTTATTACTTCCTTGTACGAAGTAAAGGAAGTATTGTAATCGCGAAAATTTTCGGTTCTCAGATTTCAACGGAAATAGGTGTTTTGGCCCTCCCTGAATCCATTTTGACTAATTTCGTCATGCCGTCTGTACGTACGTATCTCGCATAACTCAAAAACGGTAAGCCGTAGAAAATTGAAACTTTATATTTAGGACTGTTATAACATCTAGTTGTGCACCTCCCTTTTTGGTCATTATACAACTACCGGAAGTGGTACTTTACTTGAAGCCTATAATAGATTTTCATGAAAAACTATATTCAAATATAATTTAAAACTTTCCAAATTTGGTATATAAGACTACTATATCAATGGAAATAACATAATAGATTTTGGTTAAAATAGACTAACCGGAAGTGGCACATTACATGAAGCTGCTAACAGTTTTCCTTGAAAAAAATGGTATTATTTTAATTTTAGAAAGGAATGCTGCAAATAAAAGTTTTAGAGAATTAAATTCTGCGTCTAGCACACTAAGAATTTTTAAATTAGCTTTTTGCATAAACGAGATATCTAAATTTAAATATTATATATTTTTTGATTTTTTTAAAAATTAAGTTTGCTATGGATTAGAACAAAAAATAAAAGATTTAATGTCAAATATGTGCAATTAAAAAATATCTATAGTTTAATACGTGTACAAGGAAGTCATGTGGTGTCCACATCAGATATTTTTTTTAACTGTATTTTAGGCTCATGTTTCACCGCAATCAGAGGGGTGGTTTATATATGCAGAAAAGTATTTTCCTCGTACTGAGATCTAACCTAGATATTTTAGACCCCAAACTCAACTTCTATTTATTTATTTGCCACCCTGTATGGCAGGAACTTAATCCTGATTACAGTCTAGGGAGCGTACAGTTTATAGTGTTGTCAGAACTTTCAGATACTGTCATATTTTTGGATAGAGAGGTTTGAACTCGTAAACTATCTCTGGTGGAGATAAACTTAATAAAACCATGACCAACTCATTGAATTGCGCTACGCTTATTATGGCCGTTTTATATGTCAGTAAAAACTACAACTAGCGCCTCTATAATCTTACCTAATAATATTGAATGAGAGGCGCGGTGGCCGAGCGTGTTAAGGCACATCTCTTAACATACTGTGACGTCACCCGGACCAAGGTTCGTCAGTTCGAATCCGCCTGTCGACAATGTATGATTTGTCGTAAAATATAAAATACAGTTACATGTATTTATCACACTCGGGCGCTATAAGCTAGTCACTTATACGTCTTAAATAATGTAGCATTTGACTACGAAAACCGGCAGTACGGCAGTGTACTAACTGCGGCTCGGTGTGTCCGGTAGGCCCAGGCCCGATTTGGGCTGTAGCGCCATAAGAAGAAGAATAATATTGAATGCATAAATAAAATGTGCAATTCCATTAAATGTATTTCATTTTATCACATAAAACTAAATTTTCAAATATTTTAAAGATGTTTTAATTTAATTTTGAAATATTTTCAGGTTGTTTTTCTAACTTGAAAGCTTAAGCAGTTTCATTTCATTGAAATAAAAATCACTAGAAATTTGTATATGATAAAACGATGGAATGAAACGGCCAATATAAGCGTTAACGCATTTCAATGAAGTTGGACAAGATAAAATATATGAGTACATACCAGTGTTGATAAATATTG
This sequence comes from Pterostichus niger, assembly GCA_947425015.1. NCBI lineage: Eukaryota > Metazoa > Arthropoda > Insecta > Coleoptera > Carabidae > Pterostichus > Pterostichus niger. Next base: position 1,658,787 of record OX380336.1, on the reverse strand, counting down.
GTAGTAAATGTAGGGTTCTGACATCAGCTTACCTATAACAAAAGAAAAATAAATTAATACATTTGAAAATACACTCTGTTCTTATTTTTTCTGTTCTATTTCTGTTGCTTCAATGATGTGATAATTTATTATGTCCAACATAATAAACTGGATTTATTACTCTTACAAATTAGTGTTAAAACCATATGTGTTCCAAAATTTAATCAACTAACATTCCAGCGAATTTAAGTAATCCTTGCGGAAATATTTAATCGCTAAATTATATAATAAAGATCCATTTCAATTAACATGCAATGAATTAATTACAAGAGAGAAGAAGCAGAGAGAAAGAGAGAATAAGAGCGCTATTATCTCATTTAAACCAGGAAAATGTCGCGAAGAAAGACATTAGCCGCATCCTCAAATCGGGGAATCCAGCGGTATTTAAACTTTTTCAAAAGAGACCACAAAATTAAAATTATTTGATACCATATTATTTTCGCCATTAAATGTTTATAAAAATTTTAGGGAAAAATGATAAAAGTAGAGGATGATCTAGTTTTCCACATGTTTTATTTGAAACACAATTTATACATTTTTGACAACGAAAAATATATGACGTCAAATGAAATCATTTTACTAATTTCTGAATGTTACATGATATAGAATTAAAGTCTTTGACCATAATTGAATTTATAGTGTTTTTAAAGTGAATTTTACACACTCGAAAAATCTAACAAATGAATCTAAAATAAAAAATAATGCGCTTGTCCATATTCATCAGATTTATCTTGCAATTAATCTTGCAAACTATAAATAATTAATCGATTTAAAAAATACGGTGAATTTAATTTCTTGTCTAAAATCATATATAAAAAAATATAAATTTTGTCATCTTTCTCTCCCCGTATTCTCATTATTTTCTAGCCATTTGCCAATAGTACGTCATATATTTCTTCTACAAATTTTTAATAATTTATTTCTTGTCAACTATAAATAATGAATCGATTTTAACAAATACGGGTATTTTATTTTCTAGTTTAAAATCTTATACACAAATGCAAATTTGGTCGATGAAGAAGAAAGACAGTTTGGAAAGCTCTGGATTCTTCAAGTCTTAATTAAAACTTAAAACTCAGCTCACAGCATATAATTTGGCACGTGTGTGACATTTATTATCTCTTAAATTGACCGTGAATAATTATTAATTAAAGAATCAAGTTGTATACTAAGGCGTGTTTATGAACGCATGGTGTCTTATCACTTCATTATTATGCAAGTGCATGTAAACAATTTTTTATGCAAATCGATAAAAAGTTAGTCATTAGACTTGTTTGTAACCTATTCTTAATTGTGACATTTTAAATAATTATAAACAAATGGAAAATTACCCTAATGTGCTCACTTCATAAAGATCAAATTGTTTGTTGGGTTTTTGCTAATTATTGTGCATAAAATTTGATGAATGTTTATTATAATTTCCTTTATCGCATATTAGTGCTGCATTTAAAAATAACTTGTACAGTTTATTGATACCAGCATTAATTTAGATTGAAATAGTTTTCTTTATATATATATAGAGTTTGTTAACCTTTTTGTTACAGACAAACAAAAATCAATATTTTTCTACTTAACTAATAAAAAATTATAAGTTAATATGAACCTTTTTCTTATAGATTTGTAATTGGTATACCTACAATTTTTTCTATAAAACATTAACCTTTTTTATGAATAAATAATGTGACTTGTTGTGAGTTGACTGTTCAAGGTTTAACCCTTTTTTCAGCAAATTTAAATCATCCCTCTGGCCCACCCTTAACCCTTCAGAATTTAAAGAAGAACTTTATAGTGACATCATCAATGATGTACATATTTTTCTTGCTGTCAAAAGTTCAAAAATATTGAAAATAGTTTTTTTTTAAATTTTCTCAAATGCCCAGTTGTATTAACAAAAGTTAAAATTATATAAATAAAACAAAGTAAAGTTACATGTCATATGGAATAATTTATTTATTTTCAAGACTTTATATGAAAGTTTTTTTTACCTCAATTGACATAAGAAAGTTATACTTTTCATCCCTAGGAAAAAAAGTAATTTCACATTCAAGGCAACTGGAAAACAACAATATAATTTGATATTAACATGGCCAACTTCATTAAATTAAACTAATACTTATTATGGCCGTTTCATTCTATCGTTTTTCCATATAAAAATTTGTCGTTTATTTTTTACAAATCGCATTTAAATTTCTAATTTATTTCTAAAAATTTTATTTTCTGATAGAGTAGTAAAAACAGTGCACCCAGTAAAGAAAGTGTCATTCTTCCCATCGGCTCGGGAAATGAAACTAGAACTTCGAAAAGACATATTTCACTTTCATCCCTTGATATACAAATAATTATAAGAATATTTGAAAAGAAGATACACAAAGCTAAAATATATGAATTATCATACTGGGACTCGACCAGTCCGGACCCTATACTGTAATTGGGATTAAATTCCTGCTGTACAAAGTAGCATAAATACATAAATTGTCAATATATGTCACCCTCTGAGATCAGAGATCTGCAAATGCACGTTTGCATCACTCGGAAACATTTTGGTAAAATATTGTGGTAAAAAATGTTCTTTTTGATTATTGTTGTGATAATGTGGAATTTGCCACAATTATTTTCTTTCATGACGATTTATCATTTGTTATTTTTGGAAATGATTGTTATTATTTTATTCAACTTCAAATTTATGAACAAGTTTATTGACTACTTATTTTTTCCAGAATGTCCTTTCAATTCAATATTGTAATTTATATATTTAGCATTTAGTACCTAACTAAAATATTCTATTACATAATTAGCTAACTCTGTACAAATTCTAAGAACGTAATACTAGTTTATTTCTTAATTTTAGTTGAAGGTCAAAACTCTCCTAAACAACCTAAAATGCATTAGTCATTAGTTAATTATCAAAACTACAAATTAACCAAGTCATTGTCCTTTAAAACCCTTAATTTCCAAACCTACACCCATTAGAACACAGTCTCGGAAGTATATGTTCCACTTTACGAAGCGCAAAGACCTCACAATTACAAATTATCCTCAAGCCGCCCCTGAATCGTCGGGAGCATTGTCCTCTCGCTGCACTTTCTCTTATAGACGCGCACGCAGCCGGCTCTCCTCTCCTACCTCCCTGCTGGCGTCACTCTTCTCTCCCGATAGAGAGGTAAACTACCCCTGGATGATATTCAGTAGAGAGGATAATCCTGTAACGTTGTAAGTGAATTGGGAATAGGCTGAAAAGTTTACAAGGATTTTTTTTTGTTTCTTTGTTGGTGGTTGGTTATACGTGGTTTGCTTTCATCCTTTTCATTTTTTTTTAGGAATCTTTTAGCGAAAAATATTTATGTCTAGTACTCTCTTCTACAGTGTAAACTATGTAAAGCGAAATTTGTAAAAGCCAATATTTTATTTATTTTTTTAACAAATTATTTTTCAACAAGAGTTTCTTTCACTACACTTCATACAAAAAATAGGATGTAATTTATTTTATATTCTTTTTTCAATTATTTAAAAAAAGTTAAACTAGAAATTTGTGATTAGGTAATTTATTAAATATATAAATATATCATCACGGCTTTTACTCAGTTCTGGGTGTGGCACTCTGCTGTAGCAGATCTCGGTAAGTGATATATTTCTTCACGTGAAGTGCGGTTACTAGCCGTCAAATCATTCCCTTCAAAGATGAGATGAAAATTGTTTGTCGGTTGTGGGAATCGAACCCGACTACCCCAAAATAAGTTATTACAAATGAGAGAAAAATAAAATTAAGTAACGTAGGTCTTGTACCACAACGAAATTAAGTGACGCAACCGTCTTCTCATTTAATCATGCTGTTTACAAGTCTACAATTTCATTCAATATTTCAAGCATCACGTTTTGAAAATTAGTATGCGAGGAATAAAGAAACTAATGCTTATTGCAACATTTATTTCGCAATCAAGTCAAATTTAGGAAACAATTCCACAAATAGCGAGTTCTTTGAACCTTTTATCATATTATTAGTCAACAAAAATTGCCTCTTAAAATTGTAAACAAAATTTCCTATTCGTCTCGTGTAGTGCCAGCCCTGTTTCCATCTGAAACTTTTAGATATAATCGCTGTTAGAATTTCTATAGTAGAACAGAGATGATTAGTATTCAGGTCTCTGAGGTCGAATAATTTTACTGTGTATTACAGCATCTAAGATGCTTTCCTAACTCGTATGACAATTCCTAATATTCTTCGTGTATGTAACTTGAAACCTGAATCGAGTAGGCGGTTCACAGAAACCCTAACAATTGAATATCCTGTTAGGATGATTTAGGTTAGGTTAGCACGGAAAATTGGAGCAGATTTTTAGCGAACAAGCAGAATTTAATTAATTTTCCGCTGGTAAAACTTCCTAAGTTATTTTAGTTCTTATGACAAATTTATATATTTTAAGTTATCTAGATACGAAATACATTTCCAAGTTTCTCTTCTTTTATGAACAAAGTTTTAGATTAAATACTGAACATACATTTATTATTAAATGTCAACCAAAAATTGTTTCTGCTTATTTCAATTTGTATTTTGTAAAAGCTTTTAAAAAATACTTCCTTTGAAACCACAGTAGCAGCTAAAAGTGGACATTTAATCCCATGATACATGAGTTCAAATCAGTTCAAAATATATTTTTTTAAATCATTGTCTCTGCTTACAATAATCCCAGTGGATCATTTCCCATTTACAGGTTTGATCCCTGGATAAATTGATTCCATTTAGCACTCTGGTATTATAAAAAAATTAACGCGATGGTATTTGAAGTTATATTTGAAAATGATGACCTCATTGCTAAAAATTGTTTTTTCATTATCCAGTCAACAAATAACATTTTCTTTCTTCAATTAAGAGACTAAAGTGATATTTCTCACCCTTAGGAAAGAATGAAAATATTTCTTCCTTAGTAAAGGACAATAACATCATATCCATAGCAACTGGAAAACAATGATGTGATTTGACATTAGTGACATCTGGCAAGAGAATAATAAATCTTATCCAAAAATGTTATTTGCTTTTGTAAATTTTTACATTCTGATAAAGTATGCTCCATTTTCTTCCCTTGGTACGCGAACTACGCTTCTTTCATTATTTACATTACCATGGCAACGCATATTTCGTGCACTATTTTACACCCTAGTGCGCAAAATTAGTATATCGCGCATGCTTCCAAATTATATTTTTCACATTCCATTGGTTACAACAAATCAATAGTACCAAGATCATATTATTTTTGATTGCTCTACTGTAATTTATATATATATTTTTTTGCAGTTGTAGAAAACTGTTTGCAAAATTCCTGTTTTTTTGTAGCGTTCTCGTCTAAAAATGACATTTCCACGCGAAACAAAAAAACACTCATTTCGCGCACTTTCAAGCTTTCAGACCGCATCTCAATATCTTGCTTAGTTTTTGAGTTATAGCCTCGGGAAAGCTGAATATCTGAATTTGAAAATTGTTTGAAAACAGCAAATCTTTTAGGGGCTATAACTCAAAAACTAAGCAAGATATTGATATGCGGTCTGAAAGAGTGAATTCCCCGTGTCCGAATTGACTTGTATACAAATTTTTAGCTCATTTAAAGCAAATTAAATTTTTTGAAATTTTTTAATTATTTTCCAAGGGGTACCCCTTGGGATTTTTATGATTTTTAAACAAATTGCTCTAAAACTATTTATCGTACGAATAATGTAACGAAATTTTACATACATATGTATTTCGACGTGCTGAATTCAATGGTGTAATGTTTATGTCCATAAGTCTTATAGTTTTTGAGATAATGGTCAAAAACTGTAAGAGGAAAAAAATTGGCAAATAATTTTCAAAAAAATAAAAATCGCTAAAAACTTGCCTAGAGGTCAATTGAAACACGGGGAATTCAACCTTTCAGACCGTATCTCAATATCTTGCTTAGTTTTTAAGTTATAGCCTCGGGAAAGTTGAATATCTGATTTTGAAAATTGTTTGATAACAGCAAATCTTCTATGGGCTATAACTCAAAAACTAAGCAAAATATTGATATGCGGTCTAAAAGAGTGAATTCCCCGTGTCCAAAACTACTTGTATATAAATTTTTAGCTCATTTCAAGGAAATTAACTTTTTTGAAATTTTTTAATTATTTTCCAAGGGGTACCCCTTGGGATTTTTATGATTTTTAAACAAATTGCTCTAAAACTATTTCTCGTACGAATAATGTAACGAAATTTTACATACATATGTATTTCGACGTGCTGAATTCAATGGTGTAATGTTTATGTCCATAAGTCTTATAGTTTTTGAGATAATGGTCAAAAACTGTACGAGGAAAAAAATTGGCGAAAATTTTTCAAAAAAATAAAAATCGCTAAAAACTTGCCTAGAGGTCAATTGAAATACGGGGAATTCAACCTTTCAGACCGCATCTCAATATCTTGCTTAGTTTTTGAGTTATAGCCTCGGGAAAGACCATGTTAAAAATGTTAAAAACTAAAATTATCTTTCCTAAACTGGGAAAGAACAGCGTCACTTTTCTTCCCTAGGAATTTGACATGAATAACATCCAGCTATCATTTCCAATTTATTTATGGTAAGGGACAATATATATATTGTTGTCATTTTTCCTTCAGATACTTTATATCCTTCACATTCGGTTCGAGATATGAAACGGCACTTTCAGGACGAAATATCTTCCATTTGATATACAAATATCTATTATATCTTTTGTCAAACGATTCTACATGATCTTATAAAAGCTGGTTTCAAATTGAAAAGTGTTAAATTTTTTTATTATTTTTCTGTCAGTTGCAGAGATATTTATATTCTTGAAGATGTCATAGTTAAATTCTTCTGAAAACTCTTTATTGTCAAAATAAATTTATAGAATTGAATTAGTAAGAAACAACTAGTGTTAAATCCTTTTCTTGTTTCATATTCAGCGAATAAACATTGAAACCCGCCATGATATGGACTGATTCACACATCATACCGGATTATACGATGTGTAAAAAACACTCAAGTGAACATGAAAAATACGAGAATATAAACAGAATATAAATAAACACGTTATTTATGTAAATCCACTATCCAGTGATGATGTTGCAACATAATTGAATTTACATGTATGCGTTATAGTGCTTATGTCCGTAACGGTTACAAAATTTTATCAACAATTAGAATCGGATTTACACGCCGATTGGTAGCTGTTTACTTTTGTTTTGCATTGTATTGTTTTCAACACTCTTTGGCAATGAATACAAGAGAAAATACAAGACGAGGATATCGTTTTTTTTTAAATATCTTATTGTATTTCCAACTGCGGAGAACTTCATTTATTATCAATTATTTTTGAATAAAATAATTCTGGAAGATTTGACAACGAAACATATACAAATATTTTTAATTTTCAATAATTTTATATTACGTAAAAAGTGTTATAAACGTCTCTTTAGTTAGTAGTTTAGGAGTTTTTGTTGACATGAGCTGACAAAAGCGAAGCGAAAAAAACGACTCATATACTATACTATTTATACGATCACAAATTAATACAACTATTTTTTAAAAGTTTTATGAATTATTTTAAAAGTTGAGTTACAATGACAGATGTCTGTAGCTAACTTCATCCCGTGCTTAATATTTCAAGCCATGACTAAAACATTCGAAGTCAAATGACATTTCAATAACACGAATAGAAATAGATATTTATTATGATCTCTCGCTGACTTTAACTAATATCGAAATTCAGTTTCAGCTTTGCAGCGTAAAAAATAAATAATGTTTCAATGAAATGCTGAGTCAATTTGAAGTAAAAAGAAATCGCGATTTTCGAGAAATGTTAGGTATTTTCGGCATGTGAACAAGAATTCTATAACGTCCTTGATAAAAATACAATACTTGATTGTCCCCAAATCAGCTACCAACCATTGTGAAATAAAAAACCCTAACACCGTAACCAGTAAATTGCAGTAATTACAATTCGGACAAAGTTTGAAGGTTTGAAGAATTCTTTTCTTTGAATCGGTGTAGTTTCAAATTGCCATGTTCATTTCGTACAGGATACACACTCATACTACAAATAAAATAATCATTTTCAGTTTACAAAAAAACGTAAATACATTACGAATAGACGAACAAAAACTGCGTACAGACAGACAAAAAATGTAAAAAAATGACAAATGATAATCATACAATAGTGGGCTATTATTCATTGTTGTTAAATTACTTACTATTAGCCGAAATCATTTTGACTATTTATGGAAAATAAAAGTGTATGTGTACACAGAGTGTATAAAAGAATTAAATTTGTCATTTGTTTTGGGATTCAGTAACCCTCGGCGGAACATGACCAGACATAAACAAAATTAGTTTTACTACAAAACAACAATAAGCACAAACAATACAAGAATTATTTGTTCATGGAAATTTAATAAAATTACATTTTTAAAAATGGTAATTTCATTCAAATTGCTGCGTTAATGACATATGAGATTAGAAGGTAAACAATATAATCAGGGGTAAAAATGAAAATAAATTGTAAAAATAAACAACAAAAATTTGAACGACCGTACATAAAATACATAAATAATATCACATAATTCATTTATTACTAACTGTGGCAGAGGACGATAAATTACATATTTTTTAATGTTTCTAGTTGTTAATTTAACAAAAAAATGTTAGTAATGGGTGATTCACATAAGCATCATTTATGTGGTGAAAAAACCGTGGATGATCTAAGCATAAATAGATTGAATGCTCAAAGCGCGAAAGGTTCCAGGGAGAGGAATACATAAACTTGTATGAAAAAATATGATTGTGGATCAAACCATAGTTTTTTGTACCTATATATTAAGGAAAGAATGCCAAACATTTCTGTCCGAAGATACAGTGTCATCTTTTCATTTATTGATCCAAAGGAAAGGAATATAAAGCTCCAAAAGGAAGAATAACACTTTCTTCACAAGATGTACATATACTTTTCCCATTACCCAATCAGACTGTAAACTTTTCAGAAATTAGATGTATTAATATGATTTATCATTCTTTTAACAGATGTCATCTCCAAACAAACTGTTGTTTTCTAATGGATGGAAGTATTATTTTCTTCTCTCATATGAGGGAAGAAAATTTTACTTTCCGACCGGGTGGTGAAGCAAGTTATTTTTATCAACATCACTTGTGAAAATGACATTTCCTGCATTAAATATAGTTTTTCCTACACAAGTGATAAAAGTAAATAACTTTTCTCACTAGTAAGGGAAACGGTCATTATTAAAACTCAATTGAGTGAGGGAAATGTCATTTGACATAGTGACCAAGGAAAAGTGATGTGCATTTGCAATTACAACTTCTTTGATTTATATAAAATAATTATTAAATTTCTTGTATCGCAAACATAAAACAGTAATTTTCACGTTTAATGTTGAAAAAAATATTATGTAACTCACGTGGGAAAGGGACATTGCAAAACTCGTATTATTGAAACACTCCCTCTCGCTCGTGCTTCAATATACTATTGTAACTAAAGAACTACAATTCAGACTGAATAAGACAACTATCTACTGTTTTTCTGATTGTCGAATTGGTGAAATAAGATTATGTAGGTGAAATTGAGGATGAGAGATTGCGTAGATGACCTAGGAATAAATGGATGGATATGATTGAAGGTTTGTTGCGTGAAAGAAAGATAAATCGAAACGTGTGTAAGGAATTATGATTGTGCATAGACATTTAATTATTGCAGGATGAATCTAATAAATGTTATGAATTTACAAATAAATTTAATGGTTTAATTTAATTACTTTCACTAGTATATGCAAATTAGAATATTATTCTGTAATAGGGACTCCTTTTCCTGTTGAATAATAAAGAATTTCTAAATTCCTCTAATAGATTTAGCAACAAACTAATTTATTAGGTGACAAATAGTTAAGAAATCATCTACTCAGTACAAAGACAATTAAAGGTAGGTAATAACCTCTATTGGCGACAATCAGTGTCGCATTTAAATAATTACAGCTCTCGTTGCTAACTTCGTTCCTGTTGACAAACAATTGCCTACAACATAACCTACTAGGTACAGCTCCATAGATAATTGCCACTAGCAAATTAATTCTGCTTTCACGTGGTCGCTATGACAACCCTACATCTGCAAGCGCGACAAAACAACAAAAATCAGCAAGAATGTAATCATATATCATACGCAATGCAGAGAGAAAGAGCCTGCTTTCGAAACTGTAATCATACGGTACTCGTTCTGTGCTCATTTCCTCTACTGTTGAAGTCCGGCGAGATATAGGAAATGTAGAGCTTTTAATGTTACGAAGAAGATAGTGTTTGCAGAATGTCTGCTGTCAGTTAGAGAAAAGTAAATCAGGTTAAGTTACCTTAGCTCGCGTTTAGTTTGTGGATGTAAGCATTAATTATTACTGTGATGCGAATACTAATGCCCGTATGCACAACTATTTGCGAACTTTAATGCTGTGTTACAGACACAAACTACTTCGATCTAGGTTCTAGATTCTACGAGGAACTACGCAATTAAATTGTTTTAATTCCTACAGCCTAAACGGATAATCTGATTATTTTAAAACTTTTTTTGTTAGATAGAGGTTAATCATGGAGAGTGCCTTTTAAAAATCAAGCGTTTTTGGAACAAAATCAACTAAGCTTTTTTGTTTTAAAAATTAAACCTGTGAATTAAAAATTTGTACACTTATGTAATTTTTTCTATAAAATCGAATGGTGCAATTTGCAGTTTACTAACTTTGTCTATTTTCCAGTAAATGGTCAAAAAAGGTCATTTTTTGACCCAGTTGACCCAGAGATTTGAAACAACCATTTCTCAAATAAATGTACTAACTTAAAAAGTTAAAAATACAGATTTATATAAAAAAAAAAATTAAATAAAACTCTAGGCAAAGTCGCACAAAATTCAGCCTCCGAGTCACCTTATGAGGGCATCGTCGGAGGCCGGCCAGCACAGTTAGTAACCATGGACGCGTTTCGCTCTTGTTAGAGCTCATCAGCATGGTATAACTCACTTCTTCACCTAGAACAAAGTTCATGTGAAGAAGCTGGTGACGAAGAACTGTGCCAGCAGAGAATAAGATCTCTAACAAACGGTAAGATGACATGAAAAGTTCTGTCGAACCATTAATGCCATCTACCGAATAAAATGAAAAGCTAAGCAATAGCAATTTAATAACAACAAAGACAAAATTAATTGTCATTCATGCACTTGGTGAGACTAGGTATAATAAAAAATATTAAATAAAACTCTAGGCAAAGTCTCACAAAATTCAGCCTCCGAGTCACCTTATGAGGGCATCGACAAAAATCTATGCAGAATATAAATTTTTCTACGATTGCTATGAAAAGTTGACAATTACGCTCTCATTTGTCATCGTAAAATTGACGTTTTCTGTGAAATAACCGAAAAATATCTTTTTTGCGCATCTCCAATGGCAACGCGCGAAAAAGACGTTAAATACGCGCAAAAAAGATTATAAATGCGCGTTACCAGGGATACAAACAAAACAGAAACTTGTCATATTGACAGTTGACAGAACGAATTTATTTTCAGTACGTATACGTTTTTAAATAATTTTAAGATGCAATCGTAGAAAAAATTATGTGTGTATCACGAGCATAAAGTGTCTTTGTTCCTCTTACACTAACTATTGCAGCTCTCGCCTTCGGCTCGCGCTGCAATTACCGTGTTCGAGTAACAAAGAATCACTTTACGCGCTTAATACACAAATAACTATTGTAAACATAATTTAATTATCTTTTTTTATTTAAAGATACGGCCGTTTAAAGTTATTCAAATATTTTTAAAGTTTTCACTCTGCACTAACATCTGTAGGGGACACGATATGACAGCTAGTAACTTTGCAATTGGAGAGTTTTAACCCCCATTCAACAAAAGTAAATAGAAACATTATATTGAGAAAGTAAATTTGTTTGTACCATACATAAATTTAATGATGCAACCATCTTCTTATATTGAATTTTCTGTTAAAAGTCTGTATTTATTCAGTAAAATAAATGTTGAATGCATGTGAAACGAACAAGAAACACGCATGAAACATTACCAGCGAAGTAAAAGTTTCGAAATCCTAGATGCGCATTTAAAATATTGATAACACCAACTTGAAAGATTACATTGGATCTCCAAGTTTGATACAATGTTAGTCGATAGACTTGATTGAATAACTCTCTCCCCATGGCGAGAAATAATGCATGAGAAGAACTACAAACTCGAAACAAAATCTCGACATCTCGTGAAAGGTACCCGGTATCAAAGAGCCTCACATTCATATGCTGAGGACGTGCTCCGCTCCGTCAGAATAAGGATTCAGGATGTGAAAGTGCAGCAGCATTTCCATTGCATTTGACGTGCGTTGCACAAGACCGTGTCTCTTAAGATTCTCTCCAATCTACCAAAAAAGTTATCCTCTTTCGAGAGTTCTTCTACGTACTTATTTACTCTTTCTTTAAGGTTTAGTTTCATGGAAATGTGGTAAAGAGGAAGAGGATTCAAGCTGGGAAACTGTAGTGGATGGCTTCAAGGCTGAACTGATGTTTCGTGATTGAAAATTAACGTGATTTGTGTCAGTGACTTCAAATTAAAATTAGTTTTATTTTTTCTGGTGTTGCTTCATACTATTGCCTATCAATTGTCTATTAGCTGCGTAGTAAGACGTCAATCATTTGTTTACAAAGGAATAATTTATTCTTGGTTTTGTTTTGCTTCCGCAATAGACAAATTCTTCACACGTGTATAATTTATTTGGATTCTTAAGCTTTTCATTTATTTTAAGATTAATAGGTTTACAATCCTTTATTTATTTATAAATACATTTTTGTTGAAGCTTGCATGTCTGCAATTTTAACAATCTAATTTATAATTCGTCAAATTGAGTATTTTATTTATAAATTCAATATTATTAAGTTAGGTTATGTAAGATACGACGTAATTCGTCAAAGACGCTAGTTGACGTGGGCGTTCTGTAAATTTGACCAATAGGAATGATAAATAAAAAAGGCCACAATATGCGTAACGCAATTAAATTAAGTTGGCCATAATAATGTCTAAACATCCCTCTCTAGGGATGAAGAGTATCATATTTCCACCTTACTTGTGCAAATTGCATTTCCCTCAATCAATTTTGTTGTGATAGTAACAGTTTCCCTCACAACTAAATTGAGTGAGGGAAATGTCATTTGACATAGAAAACAAGGAAACGTGATGTTCATTTGCAAATAAAACTTCTTTGATTTATGTAACATAATTATTAAATTTCGTGTGTCGCAAACGTAAAAATGTAATTTTCAGGTTTAATGTTGAAAAAATAGTATATAACACACGTGCATTGCAGAACTTGTATTCGAGCTCCAACTCTCATACTCAGTTTGCAATTAAACCCTTTCTTCACTAATATTACAATATATTATTTATTTGATCAAGCTAACCAAGTTGAGCAAAAATAAATTTCCTACCACTATTCATAAGTGCTTGTTTGTCTAAAGTTATTTAACAGTATTTAATAGGGAAAAATAAAGCTAAGCAATGATTTTAAGTCGAAAATGTTTAATTTAATATTTTCTAAATACATTTGAAATTTCGAATGCGGAATTTGTGTTATCTAGATCGCCTTGTCTTAGCTAACTATTTTTGAAAATGCCATTTTATCTGTTCCACTTTTTCCTTAGCCAAATTTTTTTTACAAAATAGTTCGATGAGCCCTTGTTTAGTTTATATTAAAACCCCGAATCGAGTCACCAACTCCATTTAGTTGTTACGATGCAAACAGTGTGGATCAATTTAGTATTCGTAATTATTATTAAAGTACACCAGTAATAACTTTTTTCATTTACTCCGTAATATTATCAGACTACTACAACAAAAAACTTTTAATACAGAACCGTAATGGAGGTTTCTTGTTTCATGCAATTAGACAAAAAAGAGAGACAATGAACTATTTCGTAGTTCTGAAGGTATCATAAAAAGTTTCTAACGATTAATATTCTAGTGAATTTGAAGATTAAATGAGGCGGAAAATTAAACCCTTTATTAAATTTTTATAAATATAAATTAAGTAGAAATAACCTCAATTAGAGCCCTGCACACAAAAAAAGAAAATTGAAGCAATGGCCAGCTTATTAATTGTTCATAAATTCAACACAAAATTTAATATCGTCTGAGAAAATTTTTCGTACGTAGCTAAATTAATAAAGAAACACACGTCAGTACGAATATAATCATTTAATAATAACTTTTGTAAGCGTTACATGAAATGAATTCAAGTCAAAAGTAAATAAACAAACTGTGTTTTTTCTTTCTTGTCACTTGTCGAATTCTCATATACGAGAACATAATTTTATTACCTTTTTTCAACCATTTTTTAAAAAAGGATCCTATTCTAATGTTTTTGACTCATTTTCAGTTATTTCTATAAAGTATATAACTGCAATTGTGTAGAATTTACTTCCAAAACAAACGCAGGTCGATACTTCCTTCATTTCTTTATAGATTCGTTGCTAGAGGAGTGGGCGTAAGTAATTTATGAAACAGGTGTACAGCAGAAGTGAATGGATGGATGTGATTAAGGATTTTTTGCGTGAGGAATGAATGAGCTTGTATGCAGGGAGCGTTAGTGTGGTTGAAGCGAGAATGTTGGACAATGACTGATATTTGGTGGATGTTTTGTGAACATCTCACTTTTTAAGTTTTTTTTAAATAGACAAAATATATAACTTTTGTTGTACATATTTTCTATAAAAAATTGTAATTTATTTTGATCTCGAAGAGGAGCTTGGGCTGCAGCCCATAAAGATCATGCATAAATCCGCCCCTGTTTGGGTGTATCATAATTTGCCAGCTGTATGAAGAATAAACGAGTGTGTGTGTGAAAAAAATTATGAATGTAGATGGAGTGACAGAATAGGATACAAGTTATTCACGCCCTCTCGCTTTTTAATTGGTACAGTCAAGTTTTATTTCGAATATAAATCTAATGAATAAATGCTGAGTGAATGTATCAAAATTTTGTGCTACCTTATTTGAAAGGGCATGTTATTATTATGGTTTAAAAATTCCTTCAACAAGGTTACCCCAAATTTAATAAACTGATCAACACTATTATCAAATTACCTTCCTAATTCCGCAAGTATTAAATAACACCTAACATAGAATGTAACAAAGTTATTCATTCAGTATCCGATGACACTATCTCAAGTCGGCAATGACGGATCCGTTGATCGCGTCGGATCGATTATGAACGGTTATCACGTGATTTGATCCACGGCGAGTCACGTGGTTACAATAGGTACAGCTACGCGGACATAGATGCGCGGATGCAAGAATCATCTTTTTGTATGAGCTATCTATTGCAAGACGAAGAGGGACTTCAAGCTACCGGTTGCGAATTGTGTTCGCCGTTTTATATCATTTTTATTTTTATTACAGTACAGGGTTTATTCGTGAAATCTTAATTTCTTTTTATACAACATCAACGCACAGCTCTTGATAAAGACACAAGTTCTATCTTTGTTTTGAAGTACAGCTTATTAAATAAATAAATAATATGAATAAAGAACGTAGACACAAATAATTTTGTGAAACTACATCAAGTGTCTACGTTCTTTATTCTTATTCATAATGTTTCACCAAGTGCCAACGGCTCATACTTTTGATATTAGTAAATAATATTTTTTGCAGATTCTATACGAATTTATTTCAATCCTAGTTCTAATTTATTTTTATTATTAGTTGACGCCATCATAAAGTTACACAAAATTATTGCAAAAAAATAAGGATATATGTATGAGGTATGTACTAAATAGAAGACAATTTTTTTCCCGAAACACGTAAAAATAATTATATATTACTTGACACAAACACTGTAATGATAGGTTAAAATAATGAATAAAGGTCTGTAAACATTAAATATTGAAAGAACTGCTAGACAATGTTATTTAAAATATATGTTGTGCTACGATAACCTGTCATGAACAATTCGTTGTTGTTTTTAATATTGTTCTTACCTTTTTAAATGAAGCAGGAGTAAATTATCCAGGTAGATATTGAAGCACGAAGCACAGATTGTTCACAAACATCACACACTTTACAAATAACAATTTTGCTATGTTTAAATCACAATAACACAAACTGAAATCACGGTAAAAACACTACAATCACTATTATAATGCTTACACTTTGAAGACTTGCAGCAGACTAATATTGGGAATCTCGTTTATGCAAGAATCTACCTCAAACTTGTTATAACATCGACATGCTATACGTCACTAATAATTTAATTGAATAATTTAAGTTTTGTCTCTAACGTAAAATTTTATTTTATGATTATGACTGCGCCACCTATCCCATTAAATTTAAAACATGAAAACAAGAAATGTATGTATTATATAGAGATGGGCGAATATCAAATTTCTCGAATTCGAATATCGAATACGTATATTAATCAGATCTCGAATATTCAAATACTCCTAAAAGTTAATTTATTTATTATTAATAATTATTTAATTACGTCCTTTTCATTATTTGAATGAAATTGTTAAGATTACATAAAATTAAAACAAAAAGTACAAACAAAAAAGAAAAAGACGAAAACTTCAAATGTAAGGTGAAACGTACGGGCTGATGTTGGCAAAAAACAAATTTGAAATATGGTACGTCTTCATGGTTTTGAGACAAAATATCTTTGTTATTAATAACTTCAAAGTATTGTAATAGCTTTAAGTTTACGTACAAATGATATTGATAAAGGAAAACAGTCAAAAATTGAGGTCAATATATGGCGCGATATTCGAGGTATTCGAATGTTCGCTATACTGACGTTAATATTCGAAAATCTCGAATATCGAATAATGTCAATATTCGCGGCATTCGACTATTCGCGGATGTTATTCGCCCATCTCTAGTATTATACTTCGAAAATACTTAAAAGTAGAGATGGGCGAATATCATCCGCGAATAGTCAAATGCCACGAATATTGACATTATTCGATATTCGAGATTTTCGAATATTAACGTGAGTATAGCGAACATGCGAATACTTCGAATATCGCGCCATATGTTGACCTCAATTTTAGACTATATTTTTCTTTATCATTTGTACATAAACTTAAAGCTATTACAATATTTTGAAGTTATTAATAACAAAGATATTTTGTTTCAAAACCATGAAGATGTACCATATTTCAAATTTGTTTTTCGCCAACATCAGCCCGTACGTTTCACCTTAAATTTGAAGTTTTCGTCTTTTTCCTTTCTTTTTTGTTTGTACTTTTTGTTTTAATTTTATTTTATCTTAACAATTTCATTCAAATAATGAAAAGGACATAATTAAATAATTATTAATAATAAATATATTAACTTTTAGGAGTATTCGATTATTCGAGATCTGATTAATATTCGTATTCGATATTCGAATTCGAGAAATTTGATATTCGCCCATCTCCACTTAAAACAAATAATAAATAATTTGAATGATTCTTGTTAATTTTGTAAAAACTACAAAGCCCTAATATAATTTTCAAGTTGTGAGTTGATGATGTAAAATGCAAAATTGGGCCAACTTTTTGGTATTCATCACAAGGAAATTTTCGTAAGTGTGTTAAGTACAAGGGAACCCTGTATACACCACAGGCATAATGTAATTAATGTTTCCGGGTCAAGGCCGTGATATCTGCTCGGTGCTCGCGAACACAACACGATGCAGTTAACGCAACTTAACGCATCAACCAGCCCCAGAGGTCGCTGACCCTTACATATTGTTAACGTTAACGTAGCCGCACAAGATGCGCGCAACGTTGATCAGCCAGTGGCGGTTCCCCGCGATGTTTCACAACACGTTCACACGCCGAAAATATTCATAGATTTTATCACACACAAATTTACATTCAGGTTATTATTTCCTATTAAATGTAGTTGCATGAACCCTAACTGTTTATTCATTAAATTAAGGGCCGATATGTCAATCTTCTGACAAAGGTCCAAACAAACTCTTTACATACTCACTGTTTTTGTCCTTGTCTTTATTGAATAGATTGGACCATTTAAAATTTGGTTTATTTATTTATTTATGTTACGCTGTACAACAGGGACTTAATCCCAATTACAGTACAGGGTCCGCAGTCTAGTAGTTTATATAATTTTTAGCTTGAGTGAGATTCGAACTCGGGATCTCCGGATTCGAATTCCGTATCGCTATCCATACCACCGTACTGATATTTGATCTAACAAAATTATATAAAATAAATAAAATAAATAAATATATCATCACGCCTTTTACCCATCACTGGGTGTGGCACTCTGCCTAAGCAGATCTCGGTAAGTGATATATTTTTTCGCGTAAAGTGCGGTTACCAGCTGTCAAATCACGGCCTCCAAAGATATTAGTGGAGGAGGAGCCACAGGTTTAAATCCATTATAAATAATATTTTGAAATATTAGTAAATGGTAATAATTGATTTGTATAGTTTATTACTATTTTTAGTTTGATGTATACTTGATGCCATAAAACCAAAATAAACTATTTTTGTTAAATAATGACAAAACAAAGAGAAAAATTTGAAGTTTGTAAATTTGTATGTTTGTGTATGCTTATAAATATAAGATAAAGAAAAAGTTATTACGTCAATCATTTCAAGGTTATGGCAAATGACAAAAACAGTTACTATGTTGAGAGTTACAAATAGTAATGTAAATTGGATAAATACCCAATGGGTAGGTAAATGAAAATTGGGTAAATTTATGTCGTGTATTTCAAATCATGGCTCCCAAAGATGTTAGTGGAGGGTGAACCACAGAAGTAGTTTTTCCATGATGAAATTTGTGTGTCGCATGTAAGCTACATAAGTTAGTGTGAAAATTGTGAGCGACGCCACTGCAAGATGAGGCGGTTGCATTTCTACGAAGTGTGCACTATATCAATTGAAATAGATACCGTTTTTTCTCTTGCTATGATGTAATATTTCCATCCTTGGAAAATAGTTTGTTACACGCGAATGAATTGAGTTATTTAACCACCTACTCACTGGAAATCTTTTTTATGTACTCAAATTATATGTTTGTATGCAGATTGTAATTGCTTGGCTAATAAGCAGAATTAAAAATGTCAATAAACTCATTACAACTCATTTGTGGTTTTCCATATACCTACCACATGAATTTTTCCTTATTCAAGGCAATTTTCAAGGTATCGGGAATTGAACCATGAAAATTATTCACTATTTTTACAATTGCCTCATATTTAGTAGTAATTTGATTTGAATACCTTTTTGTCCAATTTAATGATTTAGTTACTATAGACAACGAAACTGAAGTTACTCAAAGATAAATGAACATCGGTCATTTACCTCTAATATAAATGTTGTTATCATTTTAATTACATTTTATTTAATGATCTTATTAATTATCTACAAACTTGCAAAGTATTATGTTATAATAATAAGAGGACAATAAAAATGATTTCCCTATATTCGTTTTCTATTTTGCGATCATAAGAAAGTTATTACAAAACCCAGTTGTGTATCGAAAGAGCGTTTATTACGATACGCAACATTATGTTTTAGTCGGTTGGTAGTAGCGGATGATATACTGAACCTTTTAAGTTGAAAACATCAAAATTGTAATATAACCTTAACAAAACAGTTTCATAAATGTCAATAACAGTTACCAACCAACACATTTCATATACAAATTGCCCTAAATTGACTCGGTTAAAATATCGTTATATTTTTAATTTAATTTATAAAAAATGCAAAATAGAAAAAATAATATAAATAACTCATTTCATAAGACTTTTAGCGCACGCGTTCAAGTTTAGAAAACGAGCCACAGGCTCATGAGTGTTGTATATGTTTTCATATTTATTACAATTCTTTCAATCTTTAACTAAAAAAATATGTAAAATACAATATAGCATGTTTCATTATCAGTAACAATAATATACAGGATGTTTCACAACTTAGAGCAAAAAAATAAAGGGTATATTCTGTACGACGTGCTCATCATGAAACAAAAAGAATTTTTTTTTTAAATCGCAAAACTATTTTCCATGTTTCCCAGTCCAAAATTTTTCGTTGCCACTGCCACTGGGTGGATGATTATGTTCAAGTTATTAATTAAATAAAATTCTATTATAAATAACTGCTAATAATTGAATTGTGTAATTATTCTTTCGTAGTTGATACCTACTTCATTGTTTGTGTTTAATAGGAAAGCGAATCCATGCTGTACCACAAAAAATGTTTTAGGTTAACAACCCGTAATTTTTCGAATTTAAAAAAAAATATTTTTGTTTCATGATCAGCACGTCGTACAGAATATACCCTTTAATTTTTTGCTCTAAGTTGTGAAACACCCTGTATATTTTTTTTCCAAAAAGATCAATGTTCAGGTATCAACTTCAGGCTCAATTAGGCACGAATAAAATCAAATATAAATTAAAAACTAGACTATTTAGTTTGATAGTAAATAGTACGAGATGTGTTTGTACATCGAAAATTTTTTACGTCTATCAAAATTAAAAATAAACCTTGTCCGTATAAATATGATAGTTGGTAATATTTGAACTTTCTTTATTGAACGAGTCGATTATATTATCACTTTATTTCAATCACGTGCTTGAAACAAAGGATGTTGTCAGTGAAGTCCTTCCACGGCTCGTGTAGGTTGCGTTTAACTATCTTCACACTATTTGTCATAATCATCTGAACAAAGTACCAAGTCAAAATACTACCAATAACGCTTCTAGCGATGTTTTTGTCACCGTCACTTCCTTCTAACACAAGAGCCAAAGACCTTAAAGAACACGTACAGATAAATGTTTCAAATATGATAATAAATAAATATTTGATTAGTTTTTTCTTTGTTTCAAATTTTTGGAAGGTTAGAGGTTGATAAATGAAAGTACGGAGATTATATAACTCATTATAAAAACAACCATTCATACTTAAAATTTTTTCTTGGTTACCACGTATAAATAAACAAACAATCCCTTGACAACGTGCTATAATCAGTTTTGTATATTCACCTCGCCAAAAACTGTAAAATTAAGATCTAGAATAAACGAAATAAAGATAAAATATGAAATCTTGCACCCAGAAATACATCAAAAAGTATCGTCGTCATAATAACAGAGTCTACGGTTTTTATTAAAGTCGTTGCTACATAATATTATTAGTGACAAGAATATAAATAAAAATATCATCACGCCTTTTACCCATTACTGGGTGTGGCAGTCTACTTAAGCAGATCTCGGTAAGCTATATATTTCTTCGCGTAAAGTGAGGTTACCAGCCATTAAATCACGGCCCCCAAAGATGTTAGTGGAGGGGGAGCCACAGGGGTAGATTTAAATTGGTGAAAATTGTTTGTCGGCTGTGGGGATCTAACCAGGTTTTTCAAGATCCACAAGCCGACTCGACACCACTGAGCCACCTACCCCATTAAAAATCTTATCTAAATTTCTGATTTTTTATTTCTAATAGGGTAGTGCTAATAATTATATGTATATCTCGTGAAAAAAGTGTAATTTTTCATTCGAGTGTTTTATATCTCTCGCCTTGGGTTCGAGAAATGAAAAGGTACTTTCATGTACAAATGTCTCACTTTGTTCGGTTGATATAAAAATAACTATTGTGTATAATGAATACAAGTAAAACTAGTTAATTTGTGTGATAAGAAACAGAATGTCTAAATCTAAATAATATTTTCCGACAACTACATTTTAAAAGCATTAAATTATAAAGTCATTAAAAAAATGTTAATAATCATAATTAGCATCCGGCCTGAGCATCAGCACCTAGCGATATAAATTAAAGTTTTAATGAAATGATCACAGCTGGCTTGAAGTTGGCTTGCTGATAGTTGAGCACAGCAAACAGATGAAGTTTAATCCGCAAAGATGTTAGTAATTTTGCAAGTGATGTTTATCGCTAGGCTTCGTGCTACTTGATAAAGCAAACACGTAGAAACATTTCTAAGGTTAACAACACCAACAACGTGAATTCTAGACAGAGTAGAAATTACAAAGATTTGCTTTTTCCTTTGGTTCCACGCAAATCCCAACAAATTGTTTTACATCTGGTGCAAGAAAATAACACAAAAAGTTATTGCTTTAGTCGCAAAATTTGTAAATCTACTTATAAGCGTCTGTAATAAATTATTCACATTTGTAAAATTTCTAATCTAAAATTCCAAATTTGAAAGGGTGGCAATTATTTATATTTTTGCACAACAGGAATTTAATCCCAATTACAGTAGCTTACAGTGAAATTCGAACCATTCAAGCTCAATCGTATTTTTTTTTATATAAGTTGATGTCAGTGATATTTTAAAGCTTGACCTCTTTCTCATTAATTAAGAGACCCAAGCTTTATCTTATGTTTCAGTATTATTTAGTAATATTGTATTTAAATAGTTCTTAATTTTTTCGTTTTACTAAAAGCAGATCAATGTAAAAATAGTATATTGTATAGTAAGAAATGTAACATATTGCCGGACGATGACGGCAATTATGTGAGTCACTTTTCCTATGTGTTACACACACTATTTTTATCCAATCGAATTATACTAAATTATCTATTTTAAGATTAATTTCAGGATGAATCTGATGACCAAGGACAAAGGTATGATTGTTGATTTTAGATTCATTGATTAGATTTTGCGAATATTAAATAGAATGGGGTAGGTGGCTCAGTGGTATCAAGTCGGCCTGTGGATCTTGAGCACCCTAGTTCGATCCCCACAGGCGACAAACAATTTTTACCAATTTAAAATCTACCCCTGTGGCTCCCTCACCACTAACATCTTTGGGGGCCGTGATTTGACGGCTGGTCACCACACTTCCCGCGAAGAAATATATCACTTACCGAGATCTGCTTACGGCAGAGTGCCACACCCAGTAATGGGTAAAAGGCGTGATGATATATTTATTTATTTATAAATAGAAGAAATTTTAAATATTTTTTGTGACATTGTCTGTTTCTACCAAACCTTAAATATAAGTTTCATTATTGCAAACGGACATTAGTGATGCATTAAATTAAATTTAAATAATTTGTAGATTACACTGAGCTGCAGTTGCAGATGTGCTTCAGCTGGGATTGAATAGAAAGAGCAAGGTGTTTCTTGATTTATTTGCGAAATTGTCTTGCTTTTGGCAAGTGTGTGATTTCGCAACAACATGTGGAACTACTGATCAAGTGTCCTTGGTGTTTGACACTCCGAAATCGTGATAAGGTCACATTAATCGTTTTATTATCTTCAATTCTCTCTCCCTACTCTTGCACAGTTCTGATGCTGTTCTGTTGGTTGAATATGAGTTCAGTTGTTCTGTTACGTAGCTTTGCATTTCATGAGATGCTAAATTTGAAACACACTGTAAACAAACTCACGTGACGATGTATCAATATTAATTAGGCTTAAGTCATTTTCTTAATTCTCCTCCTTGTTATAATCAGCACATGTGTGCTGGAAAATAGGCTTATACTGAAACTTCTTTGAACATTGTGATTGTTATTTCAATAGCAGTTAGTACTTTGCATATAAATTAGATTTTGTTAGCAAATCCTTTTTGGATAAAGCAAAATTTTGGCTTGTAGCTATCCAAGTATAATAGCTAGTAATGAATACATTATGAAGGTATTTATAAAATATGAATCTATAGTAGCTTAAATGTACTAGCAGAGTTAGAAATGATTCAAAACATTATTACCGGAAATTAATTTTAAGATAACAACAAAGACAAAATTAATTGTCATCCAACGCGTCTATGGTTACTAACTGTGCTGGTCAGCCTCTGACGATGCCCTCATAAGGTGACTTGGAGGCTGAATTTTGTGAAACATAGCCAAGTGTTTACTTTATAATTTTTATTCATTTCAAGATACATCAAAGCTTTAATTTTTGTAAAAAATACTAAATTTCTGTTTACACTGTTATTAACATAATATATGAGCGCATCTTGTTTAGTTCTTAAGATTTAACCTCAGGAAAAGTTAAATTCTTATTTTTCTTCAGATTTTGTACTTTATCGAGGCTATATCTCAAAAACCAAACCAGGAATAAAGATGTGCTCATCGGCATTGAATTTCTCTTTCTCCTTTTGCTAGAAATTTCTTATAACACAGTTTTTAAACTACATCGCAAAAACAGGAAGGCATATGCACTTAGAAATTTTATCTTTGTATTCAATAGGTCTAAATACATATCTATGTAAATTGTGATTACAATATTCCTGCGGGAAAGAATTTTAGAGAAACGCTATAAAATTGTTGAAAAATCGAAAAAATCCAAAAGTACCCCCTAAGAATTCTTTTCGGACAGGAGGAAGTCAATGCTGTTGAATGCATCTTCATATCTTCAAAGATGTTTTATTGTCTATGTAGTTTTTAGTTAAATTAAATTTGCTGTTAATTAGAGTAGCAAATATTTCATCGACCATCGTTCCAATGTACCTCCAGTTTCATGAATGCATTCGTTAATTCCAAGTTTTGGTTCGGCGCCGAGGAAGCTCGCATATACAAATCTCGTTGAACATGAACATCATCTATCCATCCGCATCACTCAATCCTCAATCGCAATCGTAGCGTTACCGCGTCATTGCTCTCCGCGCGACATTGTCAAGGTCGAACTGATTACCTCGTCACTGCGGTACAATCATTAACCACTAAATCAGCCATGCAATGGTGTCACATTGCTATCTATACACAACTACACAACACTGCAAAGCACACATTCTAGCAGTTACACGCTGGCGCAGCACAACTCATATTCGAAACTATACAAGTTTTCACTTTTATTTCAAGTATTTTTCTCGAAAAGCATGTGGCAATAGCAAGAATAGTTGCCGTTACAAATAATACAGGGAACATGTATTTTGTTAACATTGCTTTCCTGATTAATGTTTCAAATAATAGTTGTAAAGAATTAAATTCTGCATTTAAATCAATAAACAATTCATTGTAAATGTTTCATTACCACTAAAATTTATTTTAAAAGTTGGTATAAATTGATGTCATCTACATAGTCATGAAACTGGAACAACAAATGTAAACAAATATATCATGTTTAACTATCACATACATATTTTAAACTTGATTTTAACCGTAACTAGATAAGTAATATTTGCAATATCTAGACTGATTCAGAAACACAATTTAATACTTTAAACATTTATTTAAATATTTTTCCTGTACAATAATCAAGGATGCAATGGTAACGAATTCCCATGTAATTTGCCTATGACACAATCAGTGTTTTTTTGTGAACTAATGTATTTAGAGGATAATGTTATTTACATAAAATAATCAGGAATAAGAGGCTAAATTATCAGTAATAATACATATGTAACCTATAGAATTTTTTAATCCGTTAGAAAGAGAATTGTCTTCTGCTTTCAACAACATAAATATTGTGTAGGGTTGTATGTCCGTCAGTACGGTGGAGTGGATAGCAATACAGAATTCTAATCCGGAAATCCCAAGTTCGTATCTCACTCAAGCTAAAAATAAACTACTACACTGCGGCTCGGTGAGTGCGGACCTGTACTGTAATTGGGATTCCTGTTGTACAGCGCAACATAAATAAATAAATAACACTTATTTCGAGAAAAATAAAAATAAATACCGAGTTAAATATCAATGGTTTCCAAATTCATAATTTGTATTATTAGCTTATGATAAATTTAACATTAATTTCTGCAATAAGTAAAGCAATATAAATACATGTGATTGGTTATTAGCCAAACAAACCATAACTCTCACATATTAAATTTTTGCAAAGAAAAGTGAAAACATGAACTGTACATGTGCAATATTAGAAAAAGCGTCAAGTGTACACAGTTACAAATATGTCACCAAACTCTACTGCAACCATAACAACTAACTAATAACAAAAACCGGCTTCAGTTGCGCCATGCAACAAACAACTGCAATTGCAACTGAACCCTGCTGGTAAAAACACTTCAATTAGCATGTTTACCACAAAATGCATACAAGTATTTCTACACTCCTGCGTTTAGAGGCAGTGTGTTGCACTGTTTCATTCAATATACACGATGCTTCAAAACTATTTGCGTTTCACTATGGCCAACTTCATTCAATTGCTCTACGATAATTATAGATGCTCCATTCCAGCACCTACAATCATATATACCGGGTGTCTACTTCTTTTTCCGAACATAGGAAATTCAATGTTAAAATTTTGATTTAGCGATATCTCTTTACCTAGTAATTTTAGAACAAAATTGTACTGAAGAAAAATGGTCAGAATGAAAAACTGCATCCATAGAATATAAGTTTGTTGTTCAATTGTTTCTTATGTCCAAGTTAAAAGCAAAAGAAAATACACGCTTTAAAGCAATTATCAGAGTGCCATGAGAAATGTTCGGAAAAAAAGTACATCCGGTATATTTATATATCCTTAATTTGTTACGATAATACCACCCTATATAACCATATTACTTACATTATCGACTATACTATTAATTTCAATAATACATATTTGTAAATAAATAAATAAATATATCATCACGCCTTTTACCCATTACTGGGTGTGGCACTCTGTGTAAGCAGATCTCGGTAAGTGATATATTTCTTCGCGTGAAGTACGGTTACCAGCTGTCAAATCACGGCCCCCAAAGATGTTAGTGGAGGGGGAGACACAGGGATGGATTTAAATTGGTGAAAATTGTTTGTCGGCTGTGGGGATCGAACCAGGGTTCTCAAGATACATATTTGGTTTAGTTAATATATCATAGTCAAGTTATTAATAAAATTCTTATAAGTACAATTTTGGAGTTTGGGAGATGGATTTACTAAAACATACTTTTTACTAGAGATGGGCGAATATCAAATATCTCGAATTCGAATATCGAATACGAATATTAATCAGATCTCGAATATTCGAGGTACTCGAATATTCGAATATTCCTAAAAGTTAATTTATTTATTATTAATAATTATTTAATTATGTCTTTTTCATTATTTGAATGAAATTGTTAAGATAAAATTAAATTAAAACAAAAAGTACAAAAAAAAGAAAAAGACGAAAACTTCAAATTTAAGGTGAAACGTACGGGCTGATGGCGAAAAACAAATTTGAAATATGGTACGTCTTCATGGTTTTAAAACAAAATATCTTTGTTATTAATAACTTCAAAATATTGTAATAGCTTTAAGTTTATGTACAAATGATAAAGAAAAACATAGTCAAAAATTGAGGGCAACATATGGCGCGATATTCGAATGTTCGCTATACTGACGTTAATATTCGAAAATCTCGAATATCGAATAATGTCAATATTCGCGGCATTCGACTATTCGCGGATGATATTCGCCCATCTCTACTTTTTACATTGTGTGGTTTTTGTGACTGTTTATACAAAGAGGCACAAACATTAATTGTCGTACAAATTCAGGTTGATTAATAAATAAAACAACTCTCCACTAAATCTTTAAATAGTTGTTTCTTTTCCATCCATCAATAATATCACCCCTCCTGATTGCGAATTGATCCCTAGCGCAGCACTCATTTCTGTGTTGAGCTGTACGTGAGCCGCTGTGGGTAATGAAATTATCACGCACCGGGGACAACACAACACTAAACACAACGCTAGGGCGTTTTTACGTCTTCCGTGTGTCTCGCTCGCGGGGTCATTGCCCTCGGTGGGCCCCGATAACACGGACGTGTTTGAGAGGAACATGTGGATGTGGATGGCATTGTATTTTGGGAGTGTTCGTTCGTTCAAGCCTTGTAATTGGGTGTGTTATATGGTAGACTTAATTATATAGAGTACAAATGACAAATATTAAATTTAAGATTTATGATGGGAAATAACCGACAAAGACATACGGCGGGTCTTTAAATATCATTTTAAATAGAATTGGAATAGAGAGAGTTAGAAATTCTTCACGGATGCTACACGTTGATGTTTTATCGTTCAAGAAATTATTTTTTGCTTATCGGGGTACCGTTCGAGGATGAAATCCTGAGGGTAATACACGGACTTATTAATTATTCATACTGACAAAATGAAAATAATAAAAATAATTCAGTATAAGTACTAAGTAAAAAGTTTGCAAACTCAAACCTTTTTAAATTATGTAATTATAAATATGGCTAGTAGCAACAAAACATAAAATTTAAGCTTGGTTTATTTAAATTATTAAAAGTAATTTAAAATTGTATGTCATTTAGAATAATTCGATGTGATTTTATTTATTTAAAATAAGTTTTATTGGTGCATCTTGCAATTTGTGAGATAGATATAATATTTGTTTTTTATATCATTATCTACAAAGTTTCGATTCTTTTTGACGCTGGCAATTTCAATATTGAATAAAATTTTATAAAACTGTACTATTTAGAAAATTTGGAGTTGATAATAATTAAAATAATTCAATAAAGTTTTAAAGATTGGGAAAAATAATTATTGTGGCACATTTTGAATTTCTTCTACTATGTCTTTGTCTAACTGACAGTTAATTTTACATTGTTTTATATAGAATTGATAACTATATTTCAAATACATATTTGATATAGGTATTATTATTTCATAATTAATTATCATGTTACTTAAATAAAATGGTTGCTAAATACTGCCTAGTTCAAAACTTTAGTTAGGTATTAGTGAGGGGAAAGTTAAACAAAATGGTGTAGATCAGGAAATCATACCAGTAGTAATCAAACATTTGAATAAAATAATCTTACAGTTTATTTATTTAAAAATAAAAAACAACAAAGACAAAATTAATTGTCCGTTCCTTGATGAAACTAGGTTTAATAAAAAGATGACGATGACCTGATAAGTTAACTTGGAGGCAGCATTTTTGTGAGACTTAGACAAGTGTAAATTTAATATTTTAATATTGTTTATTTATTTTTTAAAATATCTGATACCAATGCATATATATGACTACAATTAGTTCCGCTGTTTGAGATTCATATATTCTTAAGTCTGATGTTATAAAATTTTGAAAAAATCATAACGGCTTAATGCATATCAATTAAGACTTTTAGAACTGTACATTGTTTTCAATTTAGATGAAGTGTGATTTGAATTCTACTAGTTTTGAGGTTTAATTTCCTGTAGTGCAAACAAACAAATTTCTGTCCTACAACCCGAATAAGAAAAGAATCCATCACAAAAGTTTTTACTGACTCCACCATCATTATCCTCCGAGTTCAGTAAACTTCCTTAAAAGAGAAAAATCTGTTCTAAACGGAACAAACCTTCCCAGCGCCCCACAAAGCGTAGCGTTCGTTGAGTGAGTGACACAGACACCCTATCTGCTTTGTTCGCAGGCAGCGTGGACACGGAGACACGGTGGCAGGAGAAGAAGCGACAGAGGGACACCACGGCTGTCACCGCCTCCACCAGCCGCCGCCGACAATGCGTGCGCGCTCCACTTCCGCGAAGGTGAACAACCTTCAACGCCGGATCAATACCAGACACTGTGGTGGTGCTGAATTTGGCTCGGGTAGGGTAGTGTGGCGAATGAATGGTGTTATGCAAGTGGACTGTAATTGGGTGATCATGGGGAAGGATTTATATGCGCAGAGATACATTTAATTACATAAAATAACTAATTTTTTTTATGATAGAAATGGAAAATTAAAGGTACATTTTTGCATTCTCTTCGATATTATTTTAAATTAAACATTTCAGAACTACGGTTTCACTAGTCAAAATAAAAATTGGACAAATATGTTATAATTTAATTATTTTGTTTTTTATATACATATTTGTTTATTGACTTCAGAACCAACCACCCCAGTGGCGCACACAAGATTTTATGAAAAACAGTTGTCTACAAATTTATATAAATTATATTTAAAATAGCTCATGCTACAATTTCTAAATTCGGTTTGCAAATATATTTTTATTTTTTCTACGACCAAAAGTAAAGATAAACCAATTTTTTAAATTGTAATTAAATAAAATGAATGTAGGTAACTAGGAAAACAATACAAACAAAACAAAAATGTAAAAAAATTGATATTTGTGGTCTACACGGAAACCAATCGCTAACAGAAACTAGCTGCAAAGAGTTCTAACGGCCTGCAAAGAACTTTAGTTTGCAATTGTTCACTTTTTTCTTGTCGGAAAATATTTTGTTAAAGTGCAGATACGACAGAAACATACGAAAACGAAAACAAGAGTTAAGACTTGACCTATGCATAAATATTTTTCTTGTTCAAAGTCGTCAGTTTCACAAAGCTAAATATTTGTAAAACGGCAGTCATAACCTAAGCCTAACGTATACATGTCTCACAAACGGTTTAGTGTTAAGCGTTCTTTACCGTTAGTAACAATAACTTTTCATTTCTGATTCATCGACAGTAAATCTCTCAATTTCGGGCAGTTTCAAACTTCTTTCATAAAGTAACGGTTTCACCTACTTAATTAATTATCTTTTGAAAGTGAAACATCCGCTACTTTCAATTACATCGTGTGTAAAATTATTTCTTTTCCTATTTAGCTTGATTGGGTTGTATGCGAATCTTTGACTGTGCGAATTTATCATCGCAAAAGAAAAAGTTGTTTTGCAGTTCACGATCGTTTACTGTGTTTGCTGACGGCGTTATGATCGGAAATCGTCGATCAATTATTTCTCAGTCTGAGATTCATTATAATAACATTTATATACAGGGAATTAAAAACAAATATTAAATATTTGTAGAATCAGAGAGCTCAAATTAAGTTAAAGCTTAATTTAAATTTAATTTTTGATCTCTTCTTTATGTCACACAAATATTTAATATTTGTTTTTTAACACTCTTCTCGTAATTCATTAATTTTATTATTAAAATAATATAACTACATTTTACCGGAATCTTTAGAAGATTATTTTATCAAAAATTTATTTCTAATACGGCAATAATAAAGTTGATAAGTCATTATATTTTTAATGATCCCTTGTAACCTGAAGGCTTTTCATGTTATTTTTTTTATTAAATAAGTAGAATAATTAGAATTATTATTCATCCAAATATTAAATGAAAATAATTAATTAAATATAATAATTTCATATTCATTTTGAAAGCAATTCGTTTTTAGACTTTTCCAAAAATTATAAACATTTGGTATCAGATTTTCTACTTTCTCAAGGCAACCTATATCTCAAAAATTAAACGAAATATGAAAATGCGTTTAAAAGCTATGAATTTCTCGTGCTTTGATTCACTTATAAACATATTTTCAGCCATTTTTATATTTGAAACAATTTTCACTAACATTTTCTAAGAAAACAGTTTTTCAACAATATCTCAAAAACTAGAAAACATAATCACTTGGCGATTTCACCACTGGATTCAGCAAGTGAAGATACATATGTATGTAAATTTTTGTTATAATATTTGTACAAGAAACAATTTTAAAACAAACATTCTGATATTGACCTAAAATCGAAAAACCCCACCCTTGGGAAATTAAATATATATATGCTAAAATTTGTTACAAGTCAATTCGGACACGGAAAATTCAATGCCATTGAGCGCAGCATCTTATTTTGTTTAGTTATTAATATGTAAACTCCGGAAAAGTTAAACTTTTCTTGAATTTTCTTCATTTCATAGTTTATACTTTTCCGAGGCTATATTTCAAAAATTAAACGAAACGCGATGATGCATAAAAACACAACCAAAAAATTAAATCGTTTAAAAATTCAATGCCTTTTACATTTAGCAAGATTTCGCAAGAACAAGACAAAATACAGTAAATTTCATGCAAGAGCAAGGTTATCTATTTCACTTCTCGTTTTGTCTCACCTCCATGCATCTCCAGCCCATTTATCACCAAATTTCGTATTTTAAAGTATCAAACGCGAACAAATATTGTTAAAAAACCGCATCAGAAAAGAATCCTAATTATATTAAACTAAAGATAGTATACTTTCTGTTATAATTAAACAAGTCCAAGTCCTGCAAATTTCACTAAATTCTTAAATTGCATTTTGCGTATGATTGATTTGTCGTGGAATAAAAATCACAAACAGGAAACTTTCTTACGAGTTTCACTTGTTCCCGAAGGTTTCAACTTTAAAAATATCTCCAATTTAACAAAGTCAGTCGAATGTAATTGAAACAACATGAAATCTACCGCGGAGAAATTCCACGTGTGGCCACAAAAACATGTTTGAGAATCTCGCGCCTTCTTACGTAAAAACATACACGCGCCGAACAAAAAATATGAATAAAAATAAACATATTTATCAGGATTTATAAGTAGTTGCTGATGTTGATTCTCAAATGTTTAGGGTCAGTGTTTATTTGATCCTTTGAATGGTTGATAAAATTAATTCTGGTTTGATTTTAACAACGTCAGGTAAGTAAATGACTAGTAGTAGTTGATATAATATTATTTTACCTTTAAAGATGATTCTAATCATTGATTGAAGAGGAAAAAATGTTGGAAATTACCTGAAACAGAAATATTTCGTTAGTATTTCACAAAATATTTTAATATTCTGGACAGATTTATAGTTGAATTTGCATACAAATTGAAAAATCTGGATTTATTTATACTTATATCCTTCAAGAAATTTTATTTTAAATTCCTAATGGCTGTTTTTGTGTATATAATATTATTTTTCTACGATTGCTATAAAAAGTTGACAATTATGCTCTCATTTGTCATCGTAAAGTTGACGTTTTCTGTGGAACAATCGAGAAAGATGTTAAATGCGCGTTTATTTCAATAGTTGCCAGGGATACAAACAAAACAGAAAATTATCATATTGACAGTTGGCCGAATGAATTTATTTTCAGTACGTATACGTTTTATAATAATTTTGAGATGCAGTCGTAGAAAAAATTATGTGTGTATCACGAGCGTAAAGTATCTTTGTTCCTCTTACACTATATATAGAGAAGAAATTAAATTATCCTTTCCTATGGATGAAACGTATTACTTTCTTGTTTCAAATGAGAAAAGAATCGTGATAAATAAATAATGAAATGTATAAAAATATGAAACTTCAGCTGAAAATCTGCTAGACAAGCATTTGTGGCAAAAAAAGTTGCATTTTGCTTGAAAGGCAAATAGTTATAGTAGGCAATGTGTATTTCGTTATCAGAGGTCAGTTCTTGAAAGTACAAGTTGATGATTCAGTCTTTCTGGAATGACAACAGTCAACAATAGCTTCATCAGTTTTACGATACTTGTTTTAATAAAACATTTACGACTGGAATTCTTCGGTCGATGATTATATCGATAGCTTCAATTAAAACGAAACAATAGAATGCATATTGTTCCAAGAAAAAAATCACTCAGGTATATTTTAATTTTGATCCTTTCACAATGACAGCAGAGAACAGACATCAATAAACCTAAACAACAATACAAATAAAAAGAAACATTATATCTGACATTTCGAGACTGAATTAAGAGCTTTTTACTGTCTTAAACTTAGATCAAAAAAATTCTGCTGGATATCTGCGAGTAGTTCTAAAGTTGACCCGGAGTTTTCAGGGGATCGAGATTGCTAAATTCATTATTAGAAGTGTTCAATATCTATAAATGTGTTAGTACTGTGAATGTTGAGGAGAGGGTGGTATCGGTGTTACAAGCCGCCCCCAGGCCACGGTTCGCTCACCGCATCACATACTGCGTGTTACCATCTGTCGTCTCGCTCCCCCTCTGCAATTCTGTTGTGGCTGATTTTATAACGTGTAACATATTTGTTGGCTGGGTTTATAGCAGGGTTCGTAAATATCATGATATTTATAATAAATATCAAAATATCTGATATATAGGATATATATCAGATAAATATCACTTTTTGGATATTAATTTTATAATTTTAGTTTTTGTACACATTTAGAAAAACTGAAAAATTCGAAAAATTTCACTTCTCCGGAGGCTATATCTCAAAAACTTAACAAGATATGGAAATGCGCTCAACGGCGTTGAATTCCCTGTGTCCGAATTGACTTATAAGCAAATTTTCATACAATTTTATGCAATTTAATATTTTTAATTATTTCCTTTGTTTTTTCAGATTTTAATTCAATTTTACCAAATGCATATGACTTCTGGTTTTCGAGAAAATGTTAAAAAACCGCTTTTTGCGATTTTTTTGGCGGAAAATTGAAAAAAAAATAAAAATCGCTGAAACTATATTTATAAGTTAACTGAAGCACGAGAAAATTAATGCCGTTGAGCGCGGTTTCATATCACATTTAGTTTTTGAGATATAGCCTCGGAAAAGTAGAAAAACTGAAAAATTCGAAAAATTTCTTTTTTCCGGAGGCTATATCTCAAAAACTAAACAAGATATGGAAATGCGCTCAACGGCGTTGAACAGATTTTAATTCAATTTTCCCAAAAATCCTTAATCGTAGGATTATTAAAACGAAAATTTACATACATATGTATTTTGACCCACTGAATCCAGTGGTGCAATCTTCAAATGCATATGACTTCTGGTTTTCGAGAAAATGTTAAAAAACCGCTTTTTGCGATTTTTTTGGCGGAAAATAGAAAAAAATAAAAATCGCTGAA
Organism: Pterostichus niger; assembly: GCA_947425015.1. NCBI lineage: Eukaryota > Metazoa > Arthropoda > Insecta > Coleoptera > Carabidae > Pterostichus > Pterostichus niger. The sequence goes on along the minus strand of OX380336.1, from coordinate 1,624,214 downwards.
ACTATGTTTATAAGTTAACTGAAGCACGAGAAAATTAATGCCGTTGAGCGCGTTTTCATATCACATTTAGTTTTCGAGATATAGCCTCGGAAAAGTAGAAAAACTGAAAAATTCGAAAAATTTCACTTCTCCGGAGGCTATATCTCAAAAACTATTTCATATTTTTATATAATGGATATATATCATTGCAAAAATATGACGATATATATCAAAATAAATATCATGATATATATCGATCGATATATATCTTCGAACCCTGGTTTATAGCCCCCTGCATTTGACTGTATTCCAGTTGTTCTCATATATTTTTAAAGGATATTTCACAACTTATGGTAACACCATATAGTACTGATTATAAAACAGAAAGAATTTTTTTAAAAATTCGCAAAATTAATAATACTCTACATGATGTAAACATTTTTAGTGCCAATGGTTTAGGAGTTACTTCAAATATGTTAATACTTAAATTATTATTGTAAACACTACAATAGTCCAATCTATTCATTATACAACATCAAATAAATGCGTATTAATAGAATTATAATTTAATATTATATGGTATTAAAATAAGTGCCATACATTGTGAAACACCCTATGTACAGGGTGTTTGAAAAAGATTTGAAAACATATATAAGTATATATTATTTGATTATAATAATTCCACATTACTTGAAGCAAACATTCGATTCTCACAGCCGATAAACAATTTTCCCATTAAAACTACCCCTCTGGTTCCCCGTCTACTAACATCTATGAAGGCTCTGGTTTTACGGCTGGTAACCGCACTTCACGCAAGGAAATATATCGCTTACCGATACTTGCTACGGCGGAGTGCCACACCCAATAATGAGTAAAAGGCGTGATAGTATATTTTATTTATTTTATTTGGACTGATATGTGACAGTAATGAATGAAAATGAGTAAAAATTAAACATGGAAAATACTTTTATGTTACAAAACTTTAACTAATCTTTAAATGAGAGATATAGTAAAAAAAGTGAAGAACAAAATTAAATGTTTCTATCTTCTCCACACAAAAATTTGTTGCATCAAATGGTGTAGCACGAACCTTTGAAACAATCGATTTATCTTGGCACACTACTTTCAAAAAGATCAAGTCATATCAAGAGTTCAAGTGCCAACATTAACCCAATTAGATGCATATTTCACCTTACGTTCCTATTGTAAAAAAGAAAGATAAATAAACAAATATCTAAATAATGTATTATTTGTATCTACGTAGGAAGACAGTTTTAACTTTAAAAAGTCATACTTCCTATCAGCAAAAAGCAGTATAGATTATGAAAAACAATTACCGTATATTTACATTCTTAAAGAATAAATATCAACGTATGCAAAAACTCTCGGAATGTTACAAACGTAACTAACTAGTCTAGATAGTATCCCCGACCCTGAAATTGAAAGTAACTATAGTAACCTTGCAATCAGCAAATCGCCAACATTCTCATCTGCGGAAATGAATCGCATTTTTTGCAAGTCTGAGGCCGGTGAAATTTACCAAAATTTTAGATTCGTTCTCGTGTTTTTACTGCCTCAAATCGCGGGGAGACAATGCGAATTTCGAACTCTGATTTCGTGAGATCGTCTTGTCCACCATAAAAAGTTAATCAAATTAAGGTGGTTGTTTTGTAGTGATCCAGTACTGAATTGAAAAGTTTTTACTCGAAAGGACGACTAAGAAATTGAAAACAGGATCAAACAAATTTGATCTTAAATCGCAAATATTCATAGTGACAATAAAAATAAATTATCAATATGTCAGCACACCTTTTACCTATTACCGTCAGTACGGTGGTGTGGATAGCAATATGGAATTCTAATCCGGAGATCCCGAGTTCGAATCTCACTCAAGCTAAAAATTATATGAACTATCACACTGCGGCTCGGTGAGTGCGGATCCTGTACTGTAATTGGGATTAAATTCATGTTGTACAGAGTAACATAAATAAATAAATAAATAAATATGCCACTTTGCCGTAATAAATTTGCGACCTTTAAGGTTGTTAGTGATGGGATAGCATATCCAAAAAAATATAATTGTGTCCCAGTTGCTGTAATGGGATGATTAATGAAATCTAGCAATTAGTCGCGAATCAAATTTTTCGCATTTGTGTTGTGTTGCCCGTAACAATAATCTCACGGTTTGCGCATAGAACCGTTGTCAGAGCCAAGCAGCAGCGAATTCTTCTTGGCCAAGGGCCAACATATGAGAATGTGCACCTTTAGCAAAGCGAAGCGAAACAAATATAGAATGTTAATAATACGGGAGTGCGAGTGAGGCAAGGCAACAAAGTGAGTGAGGCCAATGAAAGAGACAGTGGTACGTGCTCGTCCTGAGGTTACAATTCGCATCAGCTTCTAGGAAAGAATAAGTATGAGACTCTAATGCTCAATGGAGGACGTGTACGATGGATGGATTTGATTAGATGGAGGAATTCTCTGTTTACCATTGAAAATTTACCGCAAAACAGAAATGTTTAGATGTTCTGTTGCTGCACTCTACTCTTAAGGAACTTTGCATTCTATGGGTCTAACAACTTACATAAGTTTTGGATGAAGAAATAATTTTTAAAATGAATAACTTGGTTTAATGAGTCAAACGACAAATAACGAGACAGTCTGTGGATTTGAGAAACCGAGTTCGAATCCCACAGTTGACATACAATTTTCACTACATTAAAACTACCTCTGTTGCTCTCCTTCCACTAGCATCTTTGGGGGCCAAATATTACTGAGATCTGCTACCCAGTTTTGGGTACAAGGCATGAAAAATATATATATTTTCTTGTATAATCTGGTTTAAAAAATGTTCTTTAAACATTACTTGTAAAAATGGCATTTACCTCACTTAAATTAATTGTGATAGTAGGTAACTGTTTTCCTCACTAGTATTGAAAGTAAATAATTTTCTAGTGAAGGAAACGTTTACTATCTTCCTGCTATTAATACTTAAATAACTATAATGAATTTACTTAAAAATGAAGGTAAAATAAAAGTTAAATCAAATTTGACTTTTAAGAGTCAACGAAGAAACCATTTTAGTAAGTAATTATCAATTACCTTTGGAACTAATTTTCTGCTGTCAGATCAAACAAATAAATAAATAAAATAATCTTTTATTAACCTACTTTTGTAGGTTTGCTGCTACTAAATATTTCTAAGCTACTTTAGAACTGAAAGCTTCAATTAAAATGAAATAAAAAACATCAATTGAAAACTCTGTACGTAGTAAATCTAATAAACAATTAGTTGTAGAATGATAAGTGGATCAACTCGATGGAGTAAAGAGAAAAAACTATTTACAAAAGTGTTTTTTTGCGAATACTTAAACATGTCAGACATGTCACTATATAACAATGCTGATCTTAAAGAGTATGAATTTGTTTATTAAGTTAATAATTGACAAATTGGTTGAAGAATGTGGTTTAAATGGTTATATCTTTTCCTCAATTATGAGGGTAGTATTATGCTGTAAGTTTATTAATTGATATACGAGGTATTTAGCTGATGACGTAGAAAGCGACACTCAACTTTCAACTAGAAGACATCGTTTAATTAATTAGCTTACTAAACAGTTCATTTTTTAGTAGAGGACAATGCCTTCAAGATTTTTATTTGTATATTTACTTGTTTGTACAACAGGAACTTAAGGGCCTCCTATAATCATAACTAAAGCGCGAAATTACATGTATTAAAAAATTAAAAATATGCGCACATATATATGTACTAAAAACACCTAATATATGTACCATATTGGACATTAATGCACTAATTTAGGCATTATATGCAAACAAGATTAAAATTCAAATATTTTGAAGAGATAATACAATTTCATTCTTTAAATAAGGTACAAAATAAAAATAGATTTAATCAGAAAAAATTATAGAAATATGCAACAAATATACACAATTTATTAAAATATGCATAAAAATGCGAATATATGCAAATTTAAACCAATATCAAATTATTTAGTTTTTCCTGATTCATAAAGACTTTAAATATGCCAATTAGATATGCATTTCTAATATAACAAGTGAAATAATAGTTACTGATAATATTTTGATATGAATGGAAATGGAAATAGAGCGGGTGCACAGAAATAACCAGTTGACAAAAGTTCGCGCGTTCAAACCTCGCTGCCTTCAACTTATATATAAAAAAATAGTTTTATATGAATAATTAGGGTTCAAATATAAGCTAGTGTAATTAGGTTTGTTCCTGTTGTGCAGAGAAGCAAACAAACAAATAAAACAATAAAAAATCTCCCGGAAAACCCGCAAGAAAAACAAAACAAATATTCTCTCCATGTAGTTAGCATCACCACACTCAACAGCGTTCAAGTTGTGCAAGTCTCTTGGTCGTGCCGGTGGCAGGATACGGTGAGTCGGACTCCAGGGCTGATAACCCCATATAAAAGACACTATCCGCGGAGTTAGACTCTATTTACCTTCGCTGTTAGACTTATTATCGCTTGTTGGGGCTCTGGAGCTCGGAGTTGTGGCTGTGTGCAGTTTTGATTATTTAGCACCTTGATGTTAGACGCTTTAGAGCTGTTGGTGTTTTTACTTCGTCAAATAAGATGGCGCTGTTCAAGGATAGAAGACTTCTTGGTCATATGTTATGAAGTAACCACGCAAAAAGAACTGGAGTATGTACGAATGACGTTAGTTTGTAATCATATTTTACTTTGATCTAAGAAATTCTGCACTGAAGATTTCGTCTCACCAGGGAAATTTATTTTTCGTATAATATATTTCATATTTACTTACATCGTATGAAAAGTTATATCACTACATTTATGTTATGTTCTTCCATAACTCTAAAAATATTCACTCATCAAATAAACAGACCTCATCAAATATTCTCATCCTGACACACCATCCTCGCTTCAACCACATATATAGTTCCCTTCATTTAAGCTTATTTCATTTCTAATTTAGAATTGTCATATTGGAATAGTGAACACGAAACAAAATATAAATTAATAAGACAACAATAATGTAGTTGTATTCAATCTGTTAAAACTAGAAAACTACAAAAGGAAAATCAAACTGTCAAAATATGAAACGTTTTCTTTGGAGTATTTGATCAAGTGTTAAAATTTTTGTTTGTCATACATAAGTTTTATCAAACAGTGAAATCATAACCGTGTGATATCAGTTTAAAATATTTTGCGATTGTTTGATAGAGGGAAAAATAAATACAATATATGCATGTTCTATATGTAGAAAGGTGAAGTGGTTAGAATTTATGGTCGTGGAGTATTATTTCTCAGTTGAAGAAGAGAAAGGGAACCAGAGAAGTATGACATTGTTTTCATGTCAAATTCCCCATTTATACAGCAATGATCAGCGAAACACCTATTAAGTGTGTTATTTGCATGCATTTTTTTTTGTTCGTAGAATTTAAAATTCAAATTTGGATGCAATCCAGGTATTTAAATTGAAGGCTGACTCCGGACTACACTTAATGTTGTTTTAATTATAATACGTGTATCTAGATTGTGCAGTCTGTTATTTGCCGGTTTCCTTGGGCACTTTACATTTATTTCTGTAATAAAACTTTGCTTCGTTTTACTGCCCAACATTCGCTGTGCTGTGGCGTGCTGGTCAATGCCCATAAACTGCAATGCGGTGAAGACGGCGTCCCACTTGTTTGCTAGCGTTCAACCGAATCGGACACCAATTTATATTAAAACGCTTATTGTTTGTTTGTTTACATTATTCAACAGCTAACAGTTGCTAACTCACCTGCACTCCTTTTTTTTATTTGTTTGAACAATTGATTTGACGGAATTCATATTTCTTTACTGTGCCCTCCTTTCACAAATTCATGTTTTCTCAAAGATATTCAAAAGCATTGTTTTTGTCTTATATTCTTTTTATTACGACTAATATCCTTGAAGTTGAAGAAGACTTTAAAATCGACAATAAAACAAAAATGGCAGCAATAATTTGTTCCACATTTTAATTGACTTATACAAAAAATAGTTTATACGTTATTAAATATATTTATGATATTTGATAAAACTTTTGAACAATTTGACCAATAGAAACATTTCTTATTATGTCATAAAATTTGATTCGAGTTTTGTAGATTTAATTAGTTTCAACGTTATTAAATTTAAAACCAGACACAATTACGAAATGGGGACAATTTATAAAGTAGAACTGTTATTAACTTATCGATCAATAACAGATAATGATCGAGTTATGGAGGAGGACGGTATTGTAAACCAATTGTTTTAAACAAATCGTTTCTAATTCTAATGTAGGTATTTATAATGTTTACGTATTAACTAGATAGATTAGTGATTCAGGCGGTAGTTTCTCGCATACATTATTTGCTCGCGTTTGCATAGAATACATTAGTTTTTGCATTATTGTGCGTTAAGTTATTCCAGGTGAGTTGACGTGCGCAGGCAGCGGAAATCTCCTTATTGTCACGTGGCCTTTGATTCTGCTGCGGCTTCTGCTCCAATTATAATAACAACTCCTTAATCCATAAATCATCATAAAAATCATTTATGTGGATCGTGTGATTTCTGTTATTCCTCATGGTGAGAATTAGGTCGAATTCTAACACATCACGAGGACGAGTTTTGTAAAAACTATCAACTGTTTCATGCTTCATTACAGACCTTTTTGCAACATTCCATTAGCATTCTCTATAAATATATGTATTATTTATAATAAGTTAGAAATTATGTATTACGAATTAATTAAGCGGAAGTATGTCAAGATATAAATAGTTGACATTTTCTTTTGTCAGGAACAAATTCATTTAATGTTTCAAGCTTTTGAATTCATTCGGAATTACGATATAATATACAGGTTGTTTCTAAACTAAACGATCAAATTATAAGGGTATATTTTAATTTAAAAACAAAAGGAATATACAGAATGTTTCAAAATTATTGTAAAAAATTAAAGAGTAGGTATATATCATTCGCAAAAATAATTACACTTATACTTCAAGAAAACATTTTTCGACTCGTTTGATTGATGAGTAATAGTAATGAATAAAAATTAGTAAACATTAAAATTTATTTAATTTAATTAAAGATATGCAACAGTTCTTTCAATGTTTAATGTATACTAATTTTAATTCATTACTATAAACTATCGGTTCAGTGGCACGAAAATTATTTGTTTATAATAATGAGCAATAATTTTTGTCAATTTCGAAAATAACTATTTTTGCGTAATACAACAATATATGTTCTTGTTATTTGCAACAATATGTTAACTACATTTAATTAGTGAACTATAAACAAATCTGTTTGTTCCATTATTAGTGCAAACCCTTAAAGGTTAATCATAAAATTTAGAAGCACCTGTATATTGGCTGTCGTAATTCAATGGATATAACTTGAGTCCAAGAAAAAAACTTCAACTTATTTTTCGCAAGGCTCGCTTCTCTCGCACTTTTGCCAAATATACTCTAAACCCACAGAACACATGCTTCACACTCACACAACCCATTTTATTAGTTATTTTAAATACTATACATTTATTTAAATATTAAACATGTTTTTGATAAGTCTCATTACGCTCACGTTCTAAACAAATAAACCCAAAAGCCCTTAAACTTTGTTTTGGCATAGCTTTTATGATAAATTAATAAGACAAAGTTCCTGTTGTGCAAAGTAGCATAACATATGGCATCCGTCTTGATGATATATATTTATTAAAACAATAGTTTTGTTTAAAAATAGGAGCAGAAAATAATGAGAAGGAAAAAGAAAAGTATAGCATGTAATTTAGTGTGAGAATGTAAGAATAGTCGTAGATAGGTGGTCTGATTGATGCACAAATTATAATAATTCTTGTCAGAAATTACGTGGTTTTGTCAAGATAATTTGTTTGTCTGGGATTTTGTTAAACACCTCATTTTATTTACTAACAACATAAAAATAAAAAATACAAAATTGTCCGCTTCCTCCATCAACTCTTCAGTAATTTTATGCAGCCAGAAGCATCCTACAAGACAAGACGAAATAAAGATAAGTTATATCTGCTTGGTCTCAGGGTTACACAAGCTGTTAAATATTGTCATTTCCTCCCGTCGCCATCACTGTGTCGCTGTCGTCGTGTTGTTGTACCAGTTCTTCTAAATTACCAGCAATTGAGATAGTTAAACGGACTGAAATGTCTCTATTTACCTGGAAAAGTCGATATTGCTGAAGATATGTATGTCACCTTGAGGCCAAGAAGAAGAACATCAAATCACGTACAGTCCGGCTCTGTCAGGACATTGGCGTTCCAATTTCAATCAATACCTACTGGAGGTGAAATATATGGTTCCGAAATTATTCTAGAAATTTCTATTCAGCCTATAAATGCAATAATAACCCTAGAGTATTTTGTGCATTTCTGGGTATTGGAGCTACCATTCGCTGTGACATACTTTCAAATACGGTTAGAAATTTTAGGGTGGATGAGCCACAGAAAAATACAGATTTTGTTGTACTATAAATGTGTTTACGGGTTCAAATCTCTCTGACAAATAAAGTTAAAATCAAAAATATAACTATATTTAAATAATTCACATTCCACTAGAATCTATAGTGCACATTTTTTATGCAATTACGACTTTATTTTGTTTCATATGAAATACAATGGTCAAACTTTCATTTCCCGATCTTTTCTGTACTAAATAAATAAAAAATATTCAGGTATCAAATCTGTATCCAATAAGAGCTAAATTTTATTCATGAAATAAACACTAATATCTTTTTACGTACCGTGATCTGTTACTGCAGAATACCACATCCAGTAATGGGTAAAAGGCGTGATGATATATTTATTTATATTTCTAATTTATGTTTGAAAATTTTAATTTCTGATAGGGTAGTGACAAAAAAATATATCCAGTTTGTAAAAAAAGAGACATTCCTTTTCTCAGGTAATTTGTATGTCTTGTTTTCAGTTAGGGAAATGAAACGGTACTTTCAAGAAAAATGTCTCACTTATAAACATAAATGTTCAAGTTACTTGTCTTATTTCTAAAGCAATCTGTAAAAAGCATGAATTGTCAATGTTTTTTTTGCTTCTTTTTCATGAATGAAATATGTGAGATTATTAGAAGTAATTTTTAATTCTAAACATTTTTTGTAGATAGGTATAGAAAATAACTAACATAAAAAGTAGATACCGGTACATCTTCTATAGTGTAATTGAACTAAATTTCCTGTTGTGCAACTTGGAAAATAAATAAAAACAACAGTATTCTTTTCGAGCTGGGAATGGAAGTAAAGTAATGAAGTCCAAGTCTTCGAAAGGGTGTCTCTAGAAGTTCATTGACCCTGCATCCCCCAGCCACACGCATACCTGACCACGTAACAATAGCTCAATAACAAACGTCTTGCGTACAGTAGCAGTGGCATCATTCTCATTCATGGCTTACTGCGACTCTAGGGTTAATAGACTGCGTTGGCTATCTGATTGTATGCGCCGGACGTATGCATAGATGCACCTACCTCCCCCGCTGCCGCGCCCCCTCCACCATCACCACGTCAAGACAATAGACGCGAATCTCGGCAAGGATTGCATGTGGATTAGATGCGGGGGAAGCTGCTACTTGAGCGGTTATTCGCACGGGACTATTTTTATTCTTGAAGGATTCTTGTGACCGTTTTCCTGTTTGTGGTATTTATATTCATACTACTATCAAAGTATTTACTATCTTTTATTTATTGTTTTGCCAAGATTTCACTGATAACGGATCGTTTAAACGATTGCAGTTTGTATTCATATTCGATAGACATTTCACAAAAATTACAGCCGGAAGTAAACATGTAAACGAAAACGGAATTTCAAATTTGTTCGTAAATATTGAGCTGGACTGTTCCAATAATCGAGATACAATTTTCACCACATTCAAACTATCCCTGTGACTTCCCCACCACTAATATCTTTGGGGATTGAGATATGACGGCTGGTAACTGCACTTCACGCGAATAAACACAGGGTATTTCATAATTATTGCGAATATGATTAAGGATTATTTAATTTACTGATTACAATGCAAAAAGAGTTATACATTACTTAAAACAAACATTATTTGTACATTGAAAAAAACTGTTACATAATTTTAATTAAGTAAAATAAATTTTAATGTTTACTAATATTTATCCATTACTGTAACCTATCAATTCAGTGGTATGAAAAATATTTGAAAAAAGGGGCAATTATTTTTACGAATTCAGAAAAATTCTATTTGCGTTATAATATTTTTTGTTAATTAGTAACTTTGTTTTAGGAGACCCTTTAGGCTCGGTATGTACTTCCTGTTAGTTTATCTGTAATTTAGAAATAACGTTTGATAATAAAGTATACAATTCCTTTATTATGATTGTATTAAATTAATTGTGGTGATCTAACTGGGAATGGTCGTATTGACTGATCCCTCCTCCTGCTGGTAATTGACGAATCGATTGCAAGCAACACTCTTTTATTTCGTCTTTGTCGAAATTTCAATTTGGGAGTTTTTTGTTTTGTGTGCTCTACCAAAACTGCATGGAATCTATTGTACTTTTCAAGCATAATGGATGTAGTTTTTTTGAAACTCTTGATTGCAGGAAGCTGTATTCAGACGTCTTTTTTGTTGGTTTGTTGCAGTATTTTAATTTCGGGGTCCAGACGTATTACGAACATACTCAATGTCAAAAGTTTGTAATGAATGTAATGACAATTGTCTAATGATTTGTTTGTCACAGAAACTTTATAACAAAAAATATTACTAACTACTTCTTTGTCTTTCATATTCGATGATATTTCTACAATTATTCCTACATAATATCACGCTATGGTTACATTCACCGTACATTTATTAATCCTACAATTAACCTTCACCAAACATTCCACATTCTTTCATATAAATCCCAATCGAAATCTTTCTTTCTCGCAATCATATTTTTAACCCGAGTTCGTTCAAACAATGTCTCACTTAACCTAATTGTCTCGAACTGTTTTGTACAAAACTAAACTTCGTTTAAATGAAAAGTTTGATGACCAGAACATAATATTGATTGTATTTCTGTCAAGTTGAAAAATAAGGCGAGTTTATGTAAAGTTGGTCATTTGGTATGCAGTCCACACTTCTTATAAAATCGGCATGAGCATGCCATCATAAATTTCGTTGCAATTTATTGCCTTTAGTTCGGTATTAAGCCATCCAATGCACCTGTTTATAGCTTCGCAAATGTCCTATAATCGCTAATTAATTTCTATGAATACCATGATTTATTTGCGCTCAAAACTTCCTTCCAATGCTACTGCATGCGACGAGTATGGTGTGTTATTAGTTCAGGTAGTGGCCAAAAATGGTTAGACCGTTAAAAATGCAACGCGAAATAAAAAATAATTATTTATACAAAAAGTACATTAGTCTATGTCCGATGCTGACGGTGACGTCATATTATTTGGACATTTCTATGGATCCACATATCACAAGTCCATTTTTCTTAGTATACAATTTTGGTACGCTTAAAATTACAATTGCTATTCAAAGTTTTTATTTAATGATGTTGGCGACATCAACTGGGGTGTTTCTTCAAACAATATTATTTTACGACAACGTGGTTGTTTGGTAACAACTGACAAGAGCAATTTACATGGAAAAATTGTGATATTGAAGAAGGAAAAAGTTAAATTCAAATTGCTTCATTCGTTTTATCCCAGTGTCAAAATTAGACCTGGGAAAACCTAAACTTCAAGTCATGCTTACGAATCAGATGGGTTCAGTAATTTGGGCTGTCAAGTCGATCAGATTTAGTCCTTCTAATTGTGCTTTGGAAGAGAGGTGTGATGCACTACATTTCTACGATTATTTGACACGATTTAAATTTGAAATGGAACGTAATTGACTTGTAAGTCTTTCAAGTTTCATTTACAACGAAAGAAAATGCTACTTGAAACTTACAAAAGGAAAAATGACGAAAAAATAAGTTGGCAAAACGTAGAAAATTTAAAAAGTAACTAAATAACAATAATTAAATCTGTGAATACAAACAGGTATTTTAAATAAAATGTGGAGGCAATAGAGAAGAACAAATATAAAAGTAACTAAACATGACCTTTCCTAAAATGTTTTAAATTTGGAAGAATGACAAATAAAAAATATATGTTAAATATATACACACATAATATTACGCCATATCTCATTAAATGGGGTAGCACGAATTCCTGAAACATTCATAGAACATCCACTAACAGATTTATCAAAAAATCAGCCCTCGTTCAACATTCTCATCCAGACACACAATATTCGCTTCAACTATATTAACGCTCCTTCCATACATATCAAAACATAAGAATGGAAGGGAGTGCTGTCCAGGGTTACACAATTGTAGGTGACCACTTGAAAAATCTAACCAATAAATCTAAAATCAAGAATCTTGCACATCAGATAACTTTAACAAAAAGTAAATTCAAATAAAACTTGTTGGTGAAAAATATGCCAGAAAGTCTAGTAGCAACGTCTGACGTCACCTCACGTGTATTTTTTATCAAATTACGTAACCTATTCGTAAATAACCAAATACAAATACATCTACTGCCAATCCACACTCCAAATTTTTTATATCGCTCGTAGAAAAAAGTGTATAAATATCCGAAGTGTTTCTTTCCATGTGATTAGACAAGCTTTATTGACACTACCATCTTCATGTGGTGCACATGTGCTGGAGCCGACCCTGTTTCTTCCACGCTACCTGACTTCACAAAAACATTATGAGTGTGTATTTTTAACGTTGAGTTTCAAGAATAGCCCGACTCATTCACCAATGTCACTCGCGGGTTTCGAAAAATGAAAGAGGCAAGAGGAGGGTCGATAGAGCACTACATCGCCATCGCGGTTCAAATGAACCTCAACACGAAGAAGACGAAAACGAAGAACGTTGAGAAGTGATATTGGTGATAAGTAATTTGTCGAAGAAAGTTGGACAATTTTTACCTGTTTTGAAATCAGTTTATTTGAGTGTTTTAATTATCTTTTACATGTTAAAGTCATTCTATTAAATCACCCAAAAAGAGAGCTTGTAGTGATTGTATTTTGATCCTTAAATAGCTATATTTATATAAGAAATTGGGGCAAATAGGTAAAACAATAGAAGAAATGACAAAACTCCTGAAGGACGGAAATAAATTGAAGAATTGGATAAGGAAAGTAGACAAACACTAATAATTCGATGATTATTAGCGGAAATAAAATAAAATAAATAAATATATCATCACTCCTTTTATCCTGCTGTAGTAAATTCATATAAGTGATATATTTATACGCTTGAAGTACAGTTACTAGTCGTCAAATCACGGTCCCTAAAGATGTTAGTGGAGGTAAAAATGGTATTGGGCCTGATATTGGGTAGAATGAAGCACTTATTTTTTATCTCTAACATTATCTCTAGTATCATTGCATTTTCTTTATTTTTGACCTTCTTAGAGAATTCTCTTGCTGAATTCGATTCATTGACACGAATTCAGCTCTCCTCTCTAACTAAAAAAACTTCTCTAAAAATAACTAAATAAAGAAAACCATATACAATAATTACCTAATAAGAAAAAGATGCATATGTGTTCATGGTTACTAGAGACAAGCTCCAAGAGAAAGACGAGCACTGAATTCGGTCCATTAACTCTAAAACATTACTGATGCTATGATTTAAAAAAAGTTATGGAGCAAAACATACAGAGCCTGGTAATTATCTACAGTGCAACCATCGGGAAGTGCATCACAGGAATTAATTATAAACTATATTATATGTTCTACTGTTTCTTAATAGCAGAGATATTCTTAATATTGTTGATGTTGCAAATGAAGGTCGAAGTAAAAGCAATCTCCATTCGATCAAACTTTTATAGGAATTAGTTCGCATTGAGTTTGATATTTTCTATAGTTTTTATTTTGAGGCATTCTTCTAAAAAGTAATTTGTAAAAGTTTGATAAGTAAATGTGGCCTTCTGGAAGTATTTTGATTTTCAGAAGTGAAGACATAAATGAATGTTTACATGTTCCAAACAATGTACACAAGATTGTCAAACAAGTTGAGGAAACCGCTGTGTTAGGCTCTATTGACGTCTGTGCAAGAAAGTAAAAATCTCGCACGCGTCAAGTCAACGACCTTGCCTCAGCCAATAACGCCATTGCGTTTTCCATGGCAGCCCGATTGGTTAAATAGAACTAACCTTGTGATCAATAACCCAAATCTATCCGATCAGATGCTCGAGTTCGGCCAATCTTATCTGTCACTCACTTCTGCCACGTTCAATTGTTATCGGCAAACGCTCCTCGTTTTGTCGTTAGAGCGAGCTGGCTGAGGCATTGCGATTCGCGCTCATTTGTTATATTCAATTCAAGGTCACGCTAGCAATTATTTTTTTCACAGTGTGGTGCGAAAAATCGGCTGTACCGATCGTCCACTTGCGATGGCATTGACTTCTCACTGTTCCAAATATGTACAGAACAGGTGCGGACTCGACAATATTTCCACGGGCGCTTTGTATCAGATGAGTAACATTTCTTAGTATGGCTATTTTTATAACCACGGTTATACGTCTCTTTCATAGTAGAGCTTTTTGATGTTGTAATTTGTAGTTCAAAGCACGATATTTTTTCGCGGAATTAATACCTATTTGGCATGAAATTATTGAAACATTCCTCGTATTACTAAACTGTATGAATTTAACATCATCATCAAGTTTTTTGAAAGTACTATAAATGCCAATGAAAGTTACAATTTATATACAGAAAATTTGTTATTTTGACAATCCTAAAACGCTGTGCTCTCAACGAATAATCTATTTACATATAAATATTTGTGGAATAAAGTCTTAGATATTCTTTTGTCATCAGAATTATTTATTTAATATTGTTTACTGATGTTTATTTATTCTGTAAATATAGTACAATGTTAATTTTAATATATTGTATAATATCCATTCTAATTGTGTTAATAGTTTGTGTGGTTAAAAAATAAAATAAACCAAAATTGAGAGAACAGTAATCTAATAAATAATAAAAGATTGTGGTATATAAATACCATTTTTAGTCTAAACAATAAAAGCAAATTTCGCGATATATTTTTTCTAGTGGCACATGCAAATTATCTAAAACAACATAATCAAATTAGTATTTTAATCTAAATAAAAAACGAAAATTCTTTCTTGTCACAGTCAAACATGTTGCCAGTTGGTTTTTACTTTATAAAAACATTGTTATCAGTTTCTTATTTACTATAAAAAATCGTTAAATTACAAAACTATCTCTCAGAATATAAACACGATATTTTATCTCTCTTTCGTCAATAATACAACAGTTTGTAAGATAAAAACATTATAATCATTTTTTTTTATTTGTCCAGGATAGTGTTGTTATTATTCCTGTGATGAAACAGGTTTGAAGCCACTGGTTATCCAGATAGTAAGTTGATAATACAATATGGAAATTACGGAAATACCAAGAGGACGTTGTTCGCAAGATTATCATTCCAATTATGATTACAGTACTACGAGTATAGAATTTTCAAAAGAACTTGACACATTTGCAAACATATGTTTTCCGCTGCCAAACGTTTCTACAGTTATTTATATATCAAGAGAAGAAACTGAGACATTTCTTCCCAAAGATACCATATATTTAATGTTAACATAAAACATGAGATTTGCCATATCTACTTTACTGTTGTAATGTGCTGATTTTCCTAGGTATGAAAAGTATCACTTACTTTTCTTAGCTGAGAGAAAACAAACTTTACTTTTTCTACGATTGCTATGAAAAGTTGAACATTACTCTCTCATTTGTCTTAGTAAAGTTAACGTTTTCTGTGTCTCAAATGGTAACGCGCGAAAAATATATTAGATGCGCACTTCAATAGTTATCAGAGATACAATCATAACAGAAACTTGTCATAATGACAGTTGACAGAACGAATTTATTTTCAGTATTTATACGTTATTTAATAATTTAAGATGCAATCGTAGAAAAAATTATGTGTGTACCACGAGTGTAAAGTGTCTTTGTTCCTCTTACATTATTACTGTGCTCGAGTAACAAAGAATCACTTTACGCTATTAATACACTAATATCTATTTTGAAAGATCGTGAAAATATTATTTAAAAAAAAATGCTTGAAAGAAAACTTTGTTATCTGCATCTCTTATCTAAATATCTCCAAAATATTTCATAACGGAAAATATATAATATCTAATTGTGGTTAGTAGTAAATATTAAGTATGATTAGAAACCTCACGAAAACTTGATAAATTTGACATAAATTTTCCACTACAACATCCTGATCTATCTTCAAGTAAATTATTAGTTCATCACTATACTTAGTGTGCCATTTTTGCATGACTAACTAAAATACTATTTCAGATATTAAGTTTTATCAGTAAATGTCTGAAATCCGAAAGCAGAGCAATAACTTTCTGATAGTTCTTCGTATCGTCTCGTAACAATAGTCGCTACAAGAATCAGTTTATTCACTTATTACATCTATAATAAAAACTTGCAACGGCAGAGTTGATTGGTGTCAAGCAATGTCATAAGAACAAAATAACAGAACGTATAAAGTTTTCATGAGTCGTTAAAGGATATAGAACTTATAGAAGCCCGCCCATACCGAAGTTGTAAAATTAGATTTTTCTTTCTATGCAGATTCTAAACGTAGGCATATAACACTTTGCTGCTTTCATTTTTAATGACTATAAAATGGTCTTAATGGTGAATAGTAAATTTACTTCTCGGATCGTAAATGGTGTCCATCGAATTATTGTTTCATTTGCCAATATAAAGAATAAATAAATATATCATCACGTCTTTTACCCATTACTGGACGTGGCACTCTGTCGTAACAGATTTTAATAAATGATATATTTCTTCGCGTGTAATATTAGGAGGGAGCCATAAAGAAACCCGGATTCTATTATTTTATGTAAATAAATTAAATATGCCATCGCTCTTTTGATCCATTACTGAATGTAGCAGTCTGCTGTAGCAGACCTCCGTAAATGATATTGTTATGTCGTGTTGAAATAGTGAGAACGATCTAGCAACATATAAATGTGTTTATTTAACAATGGCAGTGATTTTTGTTTATGAGTGTACCAGTTGAAAACCGAAAGTATGATAGTGCATTTTGGCACAACAATTGCCCATGCAACCTGTCTCAGCAACAAAATTAAAAAAGAAGTTCGCCCGCCCAATTCTCGACACGGTTTCATTAGTTCTATCCTTGTCCTGCATGCGCCAAAACATTGCACAATGAGACTGCATTTCGAGTTGGGTGCTGACTGCTGACTGCTGAATGTGCGGTAAAAACGTTCAACGGTTTTTTCACACAAATGCATGTTGGAAAAATTTCCAGAAAATCAATCATGTTCCGCCAACGTCAAATTTATTAATACATGTGCCACCACATCTCTTTTCAAATGTACTTGCATGACAACTATTTATCATAAGCAATTTGAACACATTTTCTCGTACTAAGTGTTTCAATGACAAGACGTTCTAATTTGGCACTGAATAATATGACAGAATGGAACGAATTTGAATAAAAAAACTATGCAATCATCTGTCTTAAATAAGAGTGCAACAGATGCCAATATTCACAAAAAATAACTACAATTATTTATTCGTACAAACAACCAAACCAAAAAACTTTAATTTTGACCTTGCATTATAGATTCGTTTGGCTATGTTTGCAATGCATTCATACAAAATTTCATCGTTGTTGATATTGTTAAAAATCAGAGCCGGTTTTACCATGAAGCGCATGAAGCCGTCACTTTAGGCCCTTAAATCTCAAGGACCCTAATGAACCATAACTATCGGATAATGCGAATTTTTAGTAGAAACTGTTAGAAAACACGAAATTTTGAAAATATGGATCTACCACGGGAAATTAAATAGTTTCTGAGTTATAGCAATTATTAACTTTTTCAAAATTTGAAGGCTCATATCTTGGCTTGAATTATATTCGGTTGATTATTTCCTAAATTCACATTTCAAATTATTGTTTAAATGGCAACAAACGGTTGCCTAAAGTCATCCTCTTGGTACAAGTGAATTAAAATTTTAAACCAATGGTTGAAAAGTTTTGTATTCTAAACTAGATGTTAGGAAGTAACCTTGCTTCATAGATAATTTAGTGATAAGCATTTGCCAACTTAAAACAGCGCCAGTAACTAGAATTCCAATCAGAGTTGCACGAATAGAATTCATTATTTTACGGAAAGACGAGTTTTGTATTTTCTACCAGATATTTCAATTACTAAAAGTTTTCTTATGAAATAAAAATAAGAATATCTTGAATTATCTCTAGAATATGGTTTGCAATTAGTAGTAGTGTCTTTCTTAGACCGCTGCCAATGTTTGCAGAATTTTTAGCAATGTGAGTCGACCTGCACTGTGAATGCGGTTAAAGTTAGCAAGCAAATTAAGATGAATGTAACTTTAACATGTTTTGCAGATTCGAGTGAATAAATAACAACTTAAATGTTTTTCTCATGTTGTCACAATTTACTGACAGTTTAGTTTGTTGTTGTAGTTTTGAAAAATGACTACAGAGATTTATATTTAACCTCCTCGGTAATATAGACTTCTCATTGTCCTCAGATGCTTCACCACAAAAACAAACAAACTTCTTGACTTACAGATGCGATCACGAAAAAAATCGAGAATTTTCTACCGAAATAACTATTACTTCATTTATTAACATATGATAGTTTTAGAGGAACTCAAATTATTATTACCGATAAAAAGTTAATGACATTTATAAGCTCTATCCTAAATTACTTTTTATTGTTTTCGTTGACGTCCCAAATACATTTTATAGTAAATCAATATTTCCAATAAAACACAAAATACAGAAAATCGTACAACTAGCGTCTAGCAAACACTGGCTTCAATTTTATCCGAAAAATTCAACTGTATCTCAATGACTGGCTTTCTCTATAAGTTACTGTAATAGCATTCTCTACTGTAGGCACAACATAATTAATTCATCATTTATATTATCCCTAGACTCAAAAACTTGGCGACACAGCCAATCAAAGTTTCAAAAATATTTCTGTCTTTTAGATATTTCAGTTTTTAATGCCATTAAGTTATTTTTCCTATTCGTGTCTTCTGTTTTTGTTTAACTGACAGCTAGTTTATATACAGAATTGACAAGTATATTTTATAATCACATTATTTATTAATTAACTAGGAAAATTCGGTTGAGGTTACATAAATCTGTGAGGAGAAAGATATGCTGAATGATATATATCAGCAAATCGTATCAGTGGTAATCAAACCTTTAACTAAGATATTTATTTGTTTTCTGAAATTAAACATTTTTAAATATTTGCTCTATTTATATATTTTTAAAATCTTTAAGTCTAACGGCACAAAATTTTTAAAAACTCATTACGGTTTATTAAACAACAATTAAGATTTTCTAAAACTGTATTTTGTCTTTAATTTAGATACAGTTTAATAAAAATAAGTTGTCAAAAAATTGTGGAGGACACAATTGGAATCAAGTTTCTGTTGTGCAGAGTAATAAATAAATGACACCTTCAAAATTAATGTTATGACAATCTTTTAAAACAATAGTATATTACATACCGAAGTGGAAAGTGTTTCACTGCAGCCAAGGGCTAAGATATCAAGCTAAGGCACGAAACGCCACGGTTTGCTAGCCCGAGGCCAGCGAAACTTTCCACCCAGGTTTGTATACTATTTTATTCACAATCAGAAATTTAAAAGGATAATAAATAATATTAGTTTTTTCGTGCCAAATCATTTAGTAGATTATGATTTGTAGATTTTCTGAGTGCATCCATTGTTCAAAGCGTGAAAATCATGAGATACTGAAAATGAAATAATGGATTCTATCTCATTTCGGAGTAACAACAAATTGAAAATTCCGAAATGATTTACTCAGTCTGTCACTTTGCATTGACAGGTTCAAGTCGGAAAATTGACAGTTCTAGATCGGAAAAGTGACAGTTAAAAATAATTTGTTTTCCAACGTTTTAAGAGTTAGAAGTTGACATTATACTAAGTCATTGTGAATAAAAGATTTTTCTCAATGTATACATTTTTGCAATAAATCTTGAAGCACACATCTTGGGATATTTCTTCGGTTGTCAAAATATTTAACTTGTATTGTCCATGTCCTCGAATGTACAACAAAAGAAAAATCGGTGTTTCTGCTATTTGCTTCAAGACGCTTGAGCGGAGAAAACATCTTACGAGAGTGAGAGAGAGATGGAAGCAAGGCGGATATCTAGTTTAGTATTTGTTTGTCCTGTCCCGAGCCCACGCACTCTTGAGTTCTGATTCTGAGTTCCTACGTACGCTTGCGTGCCGAGTGCTAGCCGAACGCTGAAGCCATGTGAGCGCGAGGTTTTTTGCAGATTGTTGGTGATCATCGTCTCGAACTTCGTTGTGCCTGTGAAGTTGGCGTGAATTTCTAACAAGATTTCTAAATGGATACTTACTATTGAGTTTGCAGTCAGAATAGACTATTGTGTAACAAGCTTGAAATGGTACTCATTTCGCAGTTGCTGTTCCTACTACATTTCATGCATCTTTTCCTTAATTAATAAATACATAAAGTTATGATACTTTCTTCACAAGGTATACATATATTTTTCCCTGCCCTATCCCAAAGTAAAATTTTCAAAAATAAATTAAAAATTGTTGTTTTTCAGTTGTCATGTAAAATATAACTTTCTTCTTTCAGCTATCGTGAAAAGTATGCTGCTTTTAATGTTCTGTTTTCTGATGGTGTGTCATATGTTGTGTAGAAAATAATTGAATTTAGAGTTGCAGATGTGATGTTCATCTTTCAGCAAATGGTTAATAAGCAGTTTTAAAGCACGAGTGTTTTTAATTACAAGAAGATCATCTTCATCGCAGCACGAGTCAGAGCGCTGAAGAAGCCTTAGTCTCCTCCTCAAGATGTGTGTGGCTGCTTCTCCACATCTGTCTATCCCGTTATTGTCGGGTAATTTAACCGCTTCGTGCGTCGTCGTGCAAGCGTTTGGGTAAAGTAAAAAATGTTGCGCGACTTGTGGCCGAGAGTGTACACAAATACTGAATACCTGTCCTGTACTCGTTGCGCTGTGCGGTGTGGCCTTGAGACCGGCAGACTGCCGCCGCCGACACCGCCGCCGACGGTGTACACTGCCGAGTGCATCGACGCGCTGGCCGCTGCTCGGGTGCTCGCGTAGGTAAACGAGAATTTGAACCAGTTGATCAAAGAAACACTTTGTTGTTAACTTACTAAGTACTTCTGGAACGTGGACTCATTCATAAATTCAGGAAGGAGGCGTCTTCAACACAAGAATTTATACAATTCTTCAATTTTTAGTTATCAGATCTATGCAAAACTGCAATAATATCACGTAATTATCACGCGCAAGTGTGGCAAATGTTCTAGCCAATGAACTACAGCGAGCTATACAGTGGCAAAGAATTAACAAATTTGAAGAGTGGGTCCATTAGAAAACAGATTTTTACAGCAAAAACAATAATTGTTGGATTTGTAGTCGAACATAATACAGTACAAGGGACCTATAGGTTATAGTAGAGTCCACACAGGTAATTATTTCAGCAGTTATTTATAAGCCAGCAAGTTTCAAACCAGCAAACTATGGCTTATATTGCAGTGCTACAGCGGTTTGTATTAGTTGATTGTACAATAAACAAGGAAGATTTCAGTGAAATTCTGCTCCTCCTCTTTGTAGAATATTAAACGAAAGAGCACAATGTAATATTAAAAACACCCAAAGGTATTTCATCGCATCTAAATTTATCCTCCGTATAAACAAGACCTGCATGCAGTTCTCCCAGGATGGAAATTTCCTCTCTCACGAGAGACGAGAACCATCAGTTATAACGAGTCATTTTGCTTCGAGAGACCTGACCCAAATACATCTTTGCATAATGGTTTCTTTGACCATACACGTGATGTATCAAATTATTAGAGAACATTTAGAAAAAAAAACACAAATAGAAAAACTAGTTCCACAATAAACACAATTGATACTCGAATGAATCTTACAAGTTAAGCCTCTTGGACTTCCGTTTAACAAAGAACCAAACTAAACTAATCGTAAATGTTATACATTTATTTATTAAGAACTTAATCCCTATTATAATAGCTTATATTGAAAACCGAATCACACAGGCACAGATTATAAAAAGCAATCTTTATTTGACCAAAACACCAAAAGATTTACTTCCTGTTAGTAACAAAATTATCAAACACAGTGGACAAACAATTTTCACCAATTTAAATCTACCCCTGTGGCTGGCCTTCCACTATATTACTTACCGAGATCTACTACGGCACAGTGCCACACCCAGTAATGGATAAAAGACGTGATGATATATTTTATTTATTTATATCAAAAGATTCTACAGATTGCATTTTAAACATTACAAAGATTATCACGAATTTCTCATCTAACTGCAATTGCATAAAGAAAGATAATATAGTACAAGTCTCTCGTTTTGCTATATTTATACAACGCTAATTAAAATGAAGTCTGCATTAGATAAATTCCTTGCAATTCTCATCAATTTAGCAGACTTGTAGAGTCACTCAAGTGTATTTAATCGTATTCGTAAATTTAATTTAATTACATTCAAGTGAGCATTTTGTTCGTTATAAGCGAAGCAACTACATCAATTTTAGTCACAAACGTTATAGGCAGTCGTAAAGCAAAAGTTGTGCGTTCAAATTATATGCAAAAAAATGCGATTTTGTGTAAGTAGTTCAGATTCCACTGAAGCTACAGTAACAAATAAAAAAAAATAAATAATCTATAATTTGTATTTATAGTATTTTTCCCTAAGAGCAATTTAAGTATTAAGGGCAGTACGTGCTACCGATTGAGGATGATTTTGGAGATTGAAACGAAGTCCTTATTAAGTTTTTTATACGATTCATGCAATAACGAAAATACAATTTATAAATATTAAAAACTATTTTGACATTTCAAATATTTTGGGTTAATTTTCTAGTATGTTTTGATTAATGTTTATTGTCTCCCGATTGGTAAGTAATTTGTAAACAAAACTTACAACCTTGGAAACCCTATTGCTAAACCTGATCATGCAAAAAATAATTTCTAAAAGGTTGAAGCACCAAATGTGTTGTATTTATTTCGTGTTGGAAGAAAACGTATGTTTGTGAAAAGTGAAACTGATATTTCAACAAAGTATCAAAAAATGTTCAACATCCTGAGGCAACCGATTACAATTACATAACATAACAACAGCAATTTAGTAATTATATAAGTCATGAGTATAAACTCGTCTACCTGTGATTCACTTCGTAGTCTAGTCCTAAAAAATTGCTAATGCATCATCAACATCATCTAGAACCAAGAACCATTAACCCCTCGAAATTAGAACCTAGCAATTCCCCGAAAGCTGAGCGAAACGAACCGATTTATAAGAACAGGTGACTGACACGAACCTCGAACGTCCTGCGATTAGCGAGAAGATAGAAGACTAGCAGAAGTAGAATATACGAGTAGAAGCAGCAGATGACCATTCTCTACTCTGCAACTGCTGCGGAGTCTGTTGTAGCTTCACCGGAAATATCAAGTTAATGATGTGCTACACGCGCGGACATTCGCGATTGGTGGATCGACAATGCAGACGTTCAACTATTTGAATTATGCTCCCTTATTCCCTTATAACGAGCTCGCTTTTAATGACGACAGGAATTTGACACTATTATTTATTTGTTATTCTGCACAACAGGAACTTCATCCCAATTACAGTAGCTTATAATGAAATCTGAACCACTCATACATAGTCGTTTTAATTAAAATCTATTAGATTTGAATGCATGAACAGGACTATGACAGTCTATTATTTGTAAGATCTATTTTTGAACAATCGGGTTCACGAATTACTGATTGGGAAACGGTAAATAAATAAAAAATAAACAAGCATTTGTGGTAACAAAGAAACTATCGAAACTTATGCATACATTATGCTAAAAGGCTGAAAAGTTACCAAGAAAAACAGGGAAACACTGAGTGCGCCACTTGGCCGCAAGAGACGCTTTTTCCAAACATAATTTAAGTTTGTAGAAAATGAGTAGATTCATTTTTACACACACACACACAAACTATGTACATAATTAATGTATAGGAGAAATATTTATTTTCATTTACTGTTGCCAACAAAAAAATTAAATGGAACAACTAAAGTTTTATTTAAGAATACTTGATCAATGTTATACCGATTACCAAATCATCGGAAAAAGCACCGCCTGCGGCAAAATTTTGCAATGTTTGTTCCACCATTTTTATTAAAAAATCATCGTAACAAATTAGGCTATATGTACGAGTATATTGTAGGTAAATACATTAAAAATGTTAAAATAATTTTCAAATATTTGTAAATTTCAATTTTGTTATAGCGTCAACCGTGCAAAAATAATACATTATGTTTCTAAGCCAGAATGAGTTCTATTTTAACTTGTTAAAATAGAGCTTCTTCCGGCTTAGGAACGTACAGGACTTTTTGTCACAAGTCACTGAAATGACTTCTTTTTAATACGTGTCTTGTTTGTGATTACCGCTCAGTCTATTTTGGATCTAGAAACACACATTTAAAAAGGATCATTTCAGTGCACATGTGACAAACAACAGTTCCGTCAGTACGGTGGTGTGGATAGCAATATGGAATTCGAATCCGGAGATCCCGAGTTCGAATCTCACTCAAGCTAAAAATGAACTACCACACTGCGGCTCGGTGAGTGCGGACCCTGTACTGTAATTGGGATTAAGTGCCTGTTGTACAGTGTAACATAAATAGATAAATAAATTAATTAAACATTGCAGTTAGTAAGTGACCTACCGGTATCGATCTTTATAATCAGCCTCTACCAATAAGAAGCCTTTTAAATTGTTTTATAATCAGTTTAGGATGAACTATACCTACAGCATCATTAAGTAATCAGCGCGTATCTGTCCTATATGTACTACACAGCCAATAAAGATAACATACATAATTATCATCGATTTTCTGTTGTAAATATTATCGGTTAAGTTATTTTATAACAAAAGCAAACATTTACTAAACAGTGCTTCATTTTAACAGTGTTTACTTAAAGTTTAACTAAACTAACGAATTCAAATTTAACTGACTTCAACTTATATCCAAAAGCTGTATTTCATTTGCCACTTGGTTTACATAAATTTGTTCAGATAAATTAGACAATATAATTAAATGAACTGAACTAAGTAAACTGATACACAAAGTGGAATGCATTACTTCAAATTGAATCTGAAGCAGTAGATTTTGTATTGGAAAGATAGTAGCGAACTAAATCAGTCAAATAAATAAGTGATTTGGTTTAGTAAATAAGTTAGATTTGATCGAAACGGGAAGTGGCTACAAATACAATTATGTTAGAATGAATAGTAATTGGGATTAAGTTTCTATTGAGCAAAATAAATAAAAGAGCAAATACTAATTAAGTTATTTAAAAACAAATTCCTGCACTGTTATCTCTGTTTAGAAACTTAAACATTCAGTTATATTTACTAACAAAGTTTGCAATGCAGTACGAATATGTTTCTAGATATTTTTATTATTTATTTTCAGTGATTTATTTCAAAACACGTCTGATACAAGTCTGGTACTAATATTTTTATTGAGTGTACGCAAATAACAAATGCAGTTTGTTATCAGCAACTAATCCAACGACATACATTGATACCAATACAATATATGTATGGGAAATACTGTTCGAAGAAATAGTCATGGTCAGAAATTAACTAAAATGCAACTAGGTAAATATAGTTCACCTTCAAATAACGTAGATAACATAGGAATATATTCTGAGGTATAATAATTATTGTGGTAATTGCACCTATACGAGTATATGTTGTTCTAATTATTATTTTACTTATTTTTGTACGTAATTATGTATTTAAATGTTATGTTGTTCATTTGTGCATTTAACTAATAAACAGAAAAATTTTCCATTCATATATAAATACTTGTTTCACATACGATTACGGTATCATGTATATTCCGATGTCAAATGTTTCTAAATTATTTTAAAACAAAATTTCATAGCAAAAA
Source organism: Pterostichus niger (assembly GCA_947425015.1). NCBI lineage: Eukaryota > Metazoa > Arthropoda > Insecta > Coleoptera > Carabidae > Pterostichus > Pterostichus niger. The sequence goes on along the minus strand of OX380336.1, from coordinate 1,598,081 downwards.
ATAAATAATGTTGAAGAAAAAAGTTGATCGAAAATATTGTATAAATGATTATTTAATGTCGCAACGTTTCTAAATTATTTGAGAGGAAATGATTTGAAATGAAGTGATACTTTTCATCGATAGAAAAGAAAATTAAATTTTCTTCCACTGGGAAAAAAGGAAAGTCATATCTATGGCAACTGGAAAACAACGATATCATTGGTTATTAAGACATCCATGTGACATCTTTCAAGAAAATAAAGACTCTTATCCAAACTTCTAATTTATTTAAAAAAAAATTACTTTCTAATATACCGTGTTATTCTTCTTTCAGGTGTTTTACAATGAAATGAAATGGAACGGCACATCGATAATAATTTTGAGGTATTTTTCTTAAAAATAATTTTGCAGCGTTCAACGACAATTACTTTATAAAAAATCTTAGCATCGTTTAACACAATCTTCGCTGAGGCAAGAGATTTAATATTTATGTAGCAAGCGTTTTTTTTTTCTGAAACTTCCTGTGCCCGCTTCCTACGGATGAGTCTCTCCTGCCTCTCTAGTTCTCTACTCCTCTCTTGTGGCCCATTTTATGGCTTCGCAGCTAATAAAAAAAAAATAAGTGCCGCTAGCAGGGTTGCCATGGAAATTAAGAATGTAGCAAAAAGTTTCAAGAGCTTCATGCTTGTTATACACGTTCGTGCAATTACTTGTCGATTCTAGAGGATTGGAAATATAAATTGGATTGTTTGTGGTTGGATGCCTGCGCAAACAAATCAAGGAAATTGACGACCAATCGATCAAGTAATGAGAGATTAAATACATTCACGCCTGCCGGTTTTTTCTACCTAATTGTGCTTCTTTTTATTCGTAATGGATTCTACGCCAACATCTTATTGTATTTTAAAGAAAGGAAAATAAACTTAAAAGATTTTCTTGATTGGTTACATGGCCTCAAGAGCTAATGAAATTTTCAAAACAATTTGACTCTTTGGTTTGGATTATTTTCAAGTCAAAATTACATTTTTGTCAAATAATAAAAGGTTAAGTAATTAAGAGAAATCAAATAATTTAAAAGTTAATTAAATCTTTCATAAATTGATAATAAATTAGTGGGAATTTTATTTGTTAGTCTCCAGAAAAGAACGATCGTTAGACGTACCTCATTTTCATAACGATAACAAACAGAAAGATAGTGCAGGTAACCTATAATTTACAGAAAACTTTGAGCTTATTTGATGCAGTGGTATTTTCGGTTATAATCAAGCAATGTTTGAACTCTGTATATATCAATGATTGTGGTAATTTATCGGCTGGTAACCTCGCTTCGCGAATAAATATGCCAAAGCCTCGCTTTCGCAATTAGTGAAAAAAATCGTGGAATGTCGAGTTTCCGATTGCAGCAATCGGTTCATTGTACTTCCGTTCTTCGCGATCTTTTTCTTTTTCTTCTTCTACTGCTGCTGTTGTGGTCTATTGTAGTTTATGTGCACTGTAAAAAACGTGTTTGACTAGTTTTGTAGTTTGTAATTTGTCCCAGGTTTAGATATTTTCCAGCCACGAGGAATATCTAATTGGCGAAACGCGTTTCAAGCTATTTTGCTACTTGATACCACTGTTTTTTGTTGAATATCTTTAACACCATTTTGAAATTGGATATATGTAAAACTAATATAAAGTATATTCCTAATTGTAATTACGACGATGACACACTAAAATAAACTTAATTTCAAATACAGAATCTTAGAATACTTGAACCAAAACTTTAACGTTTAAGTTTCAAAAATGCAGTTGCAGATCTTGATGCAATTAACATCACTACATTTTATCAGATAAAAGGTAGTTGTAGTGGTTATAGTTTGAGTAAATATTCGTGTGTTCTAATCTCGCCGTCAATTGACAATAAATCTAACAAAAATGGTTTTTATTTAATCCCTGAATGTTGTAGTGTATGAGCCATTGCTTTAATAGCCTAACAGTGTAAAGCACTGAAGAGTGAAATTGCAGATGAAATTACGGTTTTTACAGAAGATAAAATACATAAAGTTAGCGTCTATTTTAATCCGGTATTTTAAGCCGTTTCTCTAACTTCTAGGCTACATAAGGTACTACCACTACCACTAAACTACCCTTAAAGCAGTTTTGCTACAGTTTTTTCAGCCCTGCTTTCGCAGAGCGCCACGAAAATGTTGGTATAAATAACCTCTGAACTGATTTTTTAAAAATATTTTGTGAACATTTTAAATGGTTTGTTTTAATTTTTTAATTACGATAATTGTCTTAAATGTAACACTAATTATCTCATGACAAAAATATTCCAGAATAAACTTCTTAAAACAACACTGATAAGAACAGACATAATAGCTGGTAGCACAAGCTCTGTTTTTGCCTGTTTTAAGAGCAGTGTATTTGGGTGTTTTAGCTATCTCTAACATGTTAAAATCCTGCTCTTAGAACACCCAAAAACAGAGCTTGTGTTACCAGCCATTATGTTTTCTCTCTCTTTACTAGTTTATTCCTTTCAGGGGGAGTTACCCCAAAGTAGAATATAGATCATTGAATCAAGACTCGAATAGTGCAGTTGCAGATCTCATTAATGTTCGGCAGTATGGTTGTGTAAGTAGCGTTATGGAATTTGAATCCGGAGATCTCGATTTCGAATCCCACTCAAGCTAAGAATTATATAAATTATCACATTGCGGCTCGGTGAGTCCAGACCATGTGCTGTAATTGGGGTTCAGTTCCTGTTGTACAGAATAGCATAAATAAGTAAATAATCGTTTTTCCTAATATTGGAAGAAGACCCATCCAAAAATAGTTTCTATATCAAATCAATATATTAAAGAGCGTGAGGCATTGCGTGAGCTTTTGCGTTAACTTCTTGGCTACGTCCGTCGAACCGGAAACAGATCCGAGTAAACAACGCGAGGACACGCCCGTGCAACTTGCGTGTCTGGTGCGTGAGCGTGTGTATGTATTGAGTACGTCTGCATGCACAAGAGACGTATGTTCGCTGAATGATAAAGGCTGGGTTTGGGTAGGTCCTGGCCAACTAACGGTTCGTGTATACAGTTTTTAGTGAATGAATTCCTAATTGAGCAGGATATATTTCATCCGGAATAAGGACACGAATTTAATTAAATGGAATACTATTTATAACATTTCTTGATAAATTATTTACTATTCTACACAACAGGAACTTAATCACAATTACAATAGCTTAAAGTGGAATCCGAACTAAGCAGACACAATTGTAAATTTTAGTTTTCTTAACATTGACATACATATATAACATCACGTTACATCATATTACATGGGGTAGGACGAACCCCTTAAACATCCACTAACAGATTCATCAAAATACGATATACACGATACTCGCTCAACCACACTAACACTTTCTCCATACAAGCTCATTCATTCCTCATCATTCTGCAACAAACTTTGAATTACATCCATACATTCGCTCCTGTACACCTGTTTCATAAATCTTTCATTTACGCCCACTCCTTAACAACGAATCTATAAAGAAGTATATTCTCTACAGACTACTATTGATACTGTTTACTAGTCCAATAAAGTGCTATTTTATAGACACTTAACAGTGTTATAAATCGAGTTGTTTTGATACAGTCGATTAATTTAATATCAACATGCAACAAAAACACGTGGAGAACACGTAAAGAAAGCATCCATTTTCTTTTTTCTTTTCATAAACAAAGTATTATTTTCCTTACTAGTACAAATAACTAATATTATATTTCTACCTTAGAATATAGTTGTTACCCGGGAAACGAAATAAGAATAAAGAAGATGGTAGATACATACCTGCAACAAAAAGAGAAAAATGGTTAAAAACATATTTAAAATTTGTCACAACAAATTCTTTCGAATATTTAAAGATATATTTTCCTGCTTTTAGTGAAACAGGTTTTATACATTGCAAAAAATAATTCTACATAAACTTACAAAATCAGTAACCCGTATATGAATTATGAACACTATAGTATTTCAATTTGAAAGTGTCCGAATATGTCCGTGTAAACTAGTAACAATATTTTGTTAGGCGCCATTTTCGAAGAGAACTACCAACGCAAGACTTTAATTACCGTCTGTTTTGATTTATTAGCGGGCCAGTTTTTCACTACACTCCCAATATTAAAGAATAGGATGCCTTAGGCGATCATAAAGAATATTCGTCGTAACATTTTAACCACGAAAAATTCCGATGCACAAATTTGAAACGTCAACCTTTTTGGGGAGAAGCTCTCTATCAACTTCAAATAAATGCAAGAGATTCTAACGAGAGGAGAAGAGAGGAGAGGACAAATATAAATGCAAATTTCTTCAAGAGCTACTTAAGAAATAAACTATTTTTAAGAACGAAATATAAAGTTACTTTTCATAACATGGGCAGATAATTGAAATTGCTGCTCGTGAAATAGTAAGGAAAATTAGTTTTCCCTCTCTGGAGAAAAAAAAATTGCAATGTTACATGGATGTTATTCTACAACAAAATTAATTAACAGCCAACAGCACTCTGCCTAAGCAGATCTCGGTAAGTGATATATTTTTCGCATGAAGTGCGGTTACCAGCCGCCAAATCATGGCTCCCAAAGATGGGGTAGATTTAAATTGGTAAAAAAATTTGTCGGCTATGGGGATCAAACCAGACTTGTCAAGATCCACAGGCCGACTCGATACCACTGAAAATAATATTAATAATCTTTATCATTTTTTCGTTTCATATTAAACTTCCAGTTCTTTAATTTGTCTATCAATTTCTTTCTTGACGTTGATGACATCCAATTTGTAATTTTTTTCTTAACAAAATGTTAGAAAGTCGCCTCCATACACCCCAGATTTACTTCTTTTTCTATATTGCAGGAGTTTACATTGTTCTGCTTTATCTATATTTTCTAATGATTCGGTGTCAAAACGTGACATTTTACTAAACTAAAAGAGGTTATAATTAATTGTTTGATTTATTTCAACAAATAAAGAAAATAAGAAAAATGACTCAAATTGTTAATTTGCACATCAGTAGAAGTTCTAACGCATATATACCAAGTTCTACATGTAAGATTAAGATCTTATTTACATATAATAACCATGTCCATCTGTGTGTATCATTCACATTTTTGTTGGAATATATTTATTTTTTGACTAAAGTTAATTTATATTATGACAGAAAAATTCTGATGACGCCTGGATTCGAACCAGGGTCCTTCCGCATACCGGGCATACTACAGGTATGATTACCTTTAATAATCACACAACTTAATAATATTAGCTCTAAGCTTGGGTATGATTCCCTCATAATCAAAAACTGTGTCACTGTAGACGAACCCGGTTGTCAATGCCTATATAGGAGTCTCTCGGAACGAAGCTACGCTTAGACACTGTGACAGAAAAATTCAGTTGATGCCATATTTCGAACACAGGTGACGTGGTGTAGCGGTTAGCATCTCTGCCCGGTATGCGGAAGGTCCCTAGTTCGAATCCAGGCGTCATCAAAATTTTTCTGTCATAATATAAATTAACTTTAGTCAAAAACTACAGGTATGATTACCTTTAATAATCACACAACTTAATAATATTAGCTCTATATTTATTTTATTAATTAGTGCTTTCAGATTTAGTGATTGCTTAAAATTATATCTCTTTCAAGATGATTTCAGTGTAAATTACTCATTTATTTTATTAATTATGTTCATTAGTCTATATAAATAATTTGCATATTTGCTTTATATGCGGCTTGCATTCGAATTTTGTAGATTTTCTAAATTCTTTTTCCACATTCTTACTCCGATATAACTCCTCTTAATTGCGTAAGAAGTTCTAGAGACGTAAGTACAGTTTATTTTCAATGTGGTGGGTACGTAAAGTGCGGCTACCAGTTGTCAAATCACGACCCCAAAGATGTTAGTGAAGGAATGCCACAAGGGTGATTTTAATGTCGTGGAAATTGTTTGTCGGCTGTGGGAATCGAACCCAAGTTCTCAAATCCACAATACCACTAAATCACCTACCTCATACACTAATGTGATTCATTCAAGTGTTTAATTAATTAATAAAATTTAATAAAATGGGGTAGGTGGCTCAGTGGTATCGAGTCGGTCTGTGAATCTTGAGAACTCTGGTTCGATCCCACAGCCGACAAACAATTTTCACCAATTTAACTCTAACCCTGTGGCTCCTCCTCCACTAATATCTTTGGAGCCGTGATTTGACGGCTGGTATCACGCGAAAAAATATATCACTTACCGAGATTTGCTTAGGCAGAGTGCCACACCCAGTAAAGAGTAAAAGGCGTGATGATATATTTATTTATTTAATAAAAATGTTTGATTGTAATTGTTATAATAATTTTATTTTGATAGTTAAAAATTGAGACCGAGACGAACATAGGTAATCGTGACTAGTTCGAGACCAAGTCAAGACGGAAACTGTAAGATTAAAAAATAGATTTTCCAACTTTTTTATTTTAGTTTCTTTAGTAAATAGTGTAAAACTAAATATTTTGTCCTACTAAATGAAGATAATATAAACCGTTGAATCATTTATGAAACATGTATTCTTTAGTTTCATTCTCATATTCCTCAATTTACTCCTAGGGATCTTAGGTCGTACGCGAAATCTCTCACCATTAATTTCACCACTATACACCTGTTTCACCAATGGTATTAATCAATTAAAGTAAATGAAATATGTCTGACAATATCTAATCTTAGTAATTATCAAATCTAGTTTATGAGAAGTCATGAAAAACTAACTAGAAATGTGTGAAGTAACCCAGGATGTCAGCTGTGGATGAACCGAAGTTAATGCCCGTCATTTTTTGTTACACCTGGAGTGCTTCCGGAAATAAAACCCATAAAAACTTTTAAATTACATCGAGGAACTTACTTAAACTAAACTTTTAATGACACTAATATCATGGCTTTCTTCCATTTAGGACAGAAATACTTTGAGCAAATGTTTCGATGTAATATTTCAATTGAATGAAGTGGTAAATATGTTTAATGTATTGTAAGCTGTTCTGTGAAATAATCAATCTTGGTGAGGTGTAAATACAACAATTCGTATGCAATGAATCTCTGAATTTTTTTAGGAAGAAATATTTTTTATGTGATGAATTATTCATTGGAAATTAATATACACAATGTCTTGTAGCAACAAACGATTATATCTAATAGACATTTTACTAACCTATTCAATTTTTTTATCTTTGTCCTCTTGAACCAAACAACACACCTCAAATTGAGGATTCCTGTTAACGTAAAAAATTATAATTAAAATATTTCAAGTTAGCGAAAATACCCACGAGTTTATTTATTTAATATAAATATATCATCATGGCTTTTATCCATTGCTGAGTGTGTCACTCTGTCGTTGCAGATCTCTGTAAGTGATATATTTCTTCACGTGAAGTGTGATTACCAGCCGACAAATTATAGCTCCCAAAGATGGATATTCCTGGTGAAAATTGAACGCGAGTTTTTAAATCCACAGGCCGATTCGATACAACTGAGCCACCTACCCCAATAATTCCTATAACAATTATATTATGTTGTAAGATCTGCAATTGCAGAACTTCCACAATTAAAACTAAATAAAGAGTTGATAGTTCTAGATATAGATGTCTCAAATTCAATTACTTTTGTGTTCACGTGTTTTAATCTTGCTTTCTTTAACTTTTTATACTTTTTACAGATCTATTATATTTATATTATATTATATGGGGTAGGTGGCTCAGTGGTATCGAGTCGGCATGTGGATTTGAAAACTCGGGTTCGATTCCCATAGACGACAAACAATTTTCACCACATTAAAAAACTACCCCTGTGGCTCCCTTCCACTAACATCTTTGGAGGCCGTGATTTGATGGCTGGTAACTACACTTCACGTGACGAAATATATTACTTATTGAGATCTGCTCCGGTAGAATGCCACACTCAGTAATTTATAAAAGTTGTAATAATATATTTATTTAATTTTTTCTCAAAATTATTTGTCTTAAAATATGTAAAACCTGTGATGCGAGAGTGCAACTAAAGAGCTATAACTATCTATGGATGTTAAAATATACGACAAATAACAAAAGACACTAATAAAATTGTAATAAATTGTTCGACAAATAAAAAAAATCCGCAACAGTTTTATAAATGTCACATCAATTTAATAAGTAAATTGAAAAAGGTCAACTGAGAGAAAATTGTATCTATATACGTTTTATTTTCTTGTTTACCTTCTGTCCAGTAAATGTTTCTTTGTAATTTAAAATAACAAACAACAAACAAGAATTTGACTGAGTACTACCCTAAATTGCTCATTCGAAAACAACCTGACGATTCGAATTTATTATTCATACTGAAGTGTTTTGCATGGCATCTTGTTGAAAGGATGGCAGTGAGTCACGCTGCATCATTAGCGTAGTTGAAGCATAATGAAATTAATTCACATACAAATTTATTTGGGCAGTGGGCGACCGTATTTGAGCACCCGGTATTACAGTGAAATCAGGCCAAGTTGAGGAGTTATTGGTTAGTCATTGAAAGCCCGGGAATCCTTGCATCTTATGGTTTGAAGGTTTCATATTGTTTCGAAATTTCCAGACAGGATTATTGGACTATCTTTAGGATTGTTACAAAACTTTCCACTCCAAATATCCGAAAACAATTTCAATATTTGCCATCAAATGTTTTAAATATTCGACTGCATCATAATACATCATTTATGACTGTGTTCAGCCTCAAAAAAATAGCACTTTATTGGACTAGTACGAAAAAATAGCAAAATTTGATCCCTATTACGGTCAAAAAATAAATATTATGCCTCATGAATTCCACTGCATTTAATACAATTTCTTTTACTTCTATTGGAATTATTTTAAACCCTTTTTTGACAAATTAAACAGGTTATTTATTATAAATAACATTGTTTGGGTTCCATAATTTGACGGTAGATAATCGCACTTAACGCGAAGAAATATAGGGACTGAACCGTACCAAACCGAAAACCGCACTGACATTCACCATTTTATGTAATCATAACCGAAAATCTAAACCGATAATTTTTATTTTGAAATATTAATACCAAACTCCAGAACAAAAATTTAATTGAATCAATAACCGACAACGTAACCGAACCGATATTATTTTGGTTCTAAATCCGTAAATATAAACCGGTATAAACAACGTACTGAATCGAAAATAGTAAGAATACGAACTTTGACAACTAGTAAAAAAATATCTCTGTTAAAATTCACAGAATAAAATAGATAAATCTGAGTAGTTTTATTGTTCAAAATGAAAAATATCTTGTGGAAATATTCCGACAGTTTACAAGACTTTCAAAATAATGAAACACTTAAAAATAATTTATTTTTCGTTGTATAATTAGGCACGTTATTTACATGAGAAATTTTAAACCGGAATTACAATGCAACATAAGCATGTATAATAGTATTTTTAATGTACTGGAATTACTGAAGGAAAACGAAAACGATTTAAACATTGTGATTGTTAATAAATAATTGAAGACATTATCACTGCGACATATCTTCTATTTGTTATTTGGATATTATACTATCCTTGACATGATCTACGCAAGTGATTTTTTATATTTCTGGTTTATTTACTCTTAACAATAAAACACCTATTCAAATAATTAGATACGCATCATTATTTAATTATTAATTGTTAATGAAAACTCTTTTATTTCATGAGTATTTTATAGATTATCACACTTATTGTAAGTATGTTATTAAATTTTAAATGATCTCGAACGATATAAATAAATAAATGAAAATGCAGTATTAACTTTTTTCATGATTTTTAAACTAAATAAAAAAACGACTTTCATGATCAGTATGCAAATAAAGGAAAATACTCGTAACAGCTTACTGACTATTTAATAAAAAGTATGGTTAAAAAGTTATATTATTATACAGGTCAGGAACTCGAACCGTAATGAAACCGTAACCGAAATTCGAAAGTGATACTTTTTGTTTTGAAATAGAAAACCGAAAACTGAGGCAAAAATTTCATTGATTCTGTAAACGGAACCGAACCGATATTATTTTGGGTTATAAACCGTAAATTTAAACCGGTATAACTATAACGAAACTTATTATGTTAAAAACTGAACCTAAAACCAAAACCTATATAATATTTTCAAACAATCGTAACCGATAAACGAAACCGAAATTTTACGAATATGAAAACCGTTAACCGTTACCGAGCCCCAAAATTTTTCGGTTTATATCCCAATAGAAATAAACCAGAAATAATAAAATAAATGATTTTGGTTGCAAAATTTTGAAGTGATAGTAATCTACAGAGTAACACTGAAAATAATGTATCAATCAATAACAATTAATGAATAAATTACGAAAGAATTTTCTTGGAAATAGGACAGTTTTTCTGAGAAAGGAAAAGCCTCAAATTAAATGACATATGTCTTATCGACAGATCTTGTTCTCGTGAGTACATTACACGATGATTTGAAATGAGTCTTAGACATTAACAGTTATAAATTAAATATTCGCATGTACATCTGCGCGTACGAGAGGAAATATTCGTGAACTACTCAGTCGAATACAAATGAGCAACAAAACCTAGCTTCCGGTGACGTCACGTGCCCTAGTAACTCCGCTTCGAACGCATGATTACGCGATATTGTATAGAATTATCCACAATTACTCCATTACGAAACCACACAAATACATTTCGCTCGAACGATATTTTCAATCGGCGCGTTTAATCCCAGGCCGCCATGATGCCACTAATGACACCTTCTTCTGAATATGTAAAACGATTTAACCTCAATGATACTGTATCCAAATTGCTACCAGGACTAATGGTCACTTCGCACTGAGCTTCGCGGACAAATTGTCGATTATTGTGCTCCAATACGAACTTTTTGTTGTTATTTCTGCACTGGAATTTAATGTAAGTATAAGTTCTGCTCGTAACAGTATCTCATAGTCTATAATTACATTAAAGGCGGGGATGGAAGAATTGAAATCGAAGACAAAGAATTGCAACTCTATCAAGATTATAAGTGAATTGCACAATCAATACTTTAAACTGCCATTTCATTTTATTTTCTCATACATAGTGTAGGTATGTCCTATACATTTTGCCACAAATTTCATAGGCTATAAAATAGGCAAAAGAAACAAAAATTTGCTTAACATTTTTATTTAACTTGAACAGCTAAATTTTTTAAGTCGTTTATTTTGATATGGCTTACAAATTAGAAGTTCGAAAAAGTATCTATAATTTAGTTGGACGAGATCATAAAAGCAAAAATAATACGCATTTTTTAAAATCAAAATAGATCCCGTAAAACAATTTATTGGACAATTATTGAGTGTGATGTTATTCCTTGTATGAACTCTCCAAAAAGTAGAATTTTGACCAGAACCCACGAAACATTTACTTACGACCAGTTGCTCCGCCATTTGTTTTTAAATATTAAATAATAAAATACCAAATAGAATTGTTGACAGCAAATCATTCAACATTAATACATAATTCTATATTATTTTACATAATATTATCCTGCAAATTAATCTTCGTCAAATCTTCCAAATTTCTTTCATCAATCCTTCAACCAAATAACCATTTATTTCTTCCTCGGACGTCCACGCAATTTCTCACCCTCATTTTCACCTCAATCAAACCATCTTCACTCACAAACAATATCGTAGATTGAAGAAAAGTAAATATGGAGTAATTAAATAATAATAGAATTTGTAGAACTTCTAGAAACCTCAAGCATCAAAGTTAGAGTTTCATTAGATTACTTATTTCTAAACTACGGTAAGACGGCAATGTTTAAAACAAAAGTTGTTGAAAGTTCCATTAAGAATGTCTAAGTCCTAACACAAGCAGTTATGGCCATTTGCAAACATCAAGCAAGAGAAGAAAATTCATGGAAATTTTGTTGAGAACATTATAGTTTCACCCAAGATAACAAATGAAATAGAAATCAACTTGAAATTATAAACTGTTTTCGATATATGATCGCAAATTCTGAAGATAATTCGAGAAAAATGTTATTTCTGTCTAGGTTTTTATTTTTCCTTTTAGATTTCTCATCTCGCGATATTTTCCGAGAGTAACTCAAACTTTTATATAAATACCAGCCGTCAAATCACGCCCCCCAAAGATATTAGTGGAAGGGGGCCACAGGGGTAGATTTAAATTGGTGAAAATTGTTTGTCAGCTGTGGGGATCGAACCAGAGTTCTCAAGATCTTTTTCTCGAACTTTTAAATATTAAAAAAGTAAATAAATAAACAAAGATTGTAATTAACATGTTGTTTACGAAATCAGAGCAAAATTCTGTCTGCAATAATGAAGCCTCTAACTAAAACAAATCGATGGTAGGCCCTACAACCAATGAACAATATGTCACAGTCATTAAGCGTTCTTTGTGCAGACCAGTAATGATCTCATCTGCGACTTGAACGGTTTCGACAAAGAATAATTAACGCTTTTGAGATACATCACGCAAAGTGCGGAGCGGAGGGGAGACGAAAGGTTTGCAGGATCGTGTGATTGTACTCTGAAAGTGACCCGTCTGTATTTCGGTAACTGAAACTGCAAATTTTTTAACAAATAAACACGAGAATGCTTTGTCACGGTGAAACAGACGGCGATGTTAAGACAAAAGAACACGATGAAAGGTGGGAAGGAAACAGAATCAAAAGGCACAAGGATTGAAATGTCCGTGACTTACTGGAATTGAAACTTTATGGAAATTACTCGGCCAGAAAATAATACTGCTTTTATATAACTAATTACTATAATTCTATCTAAAACAGAAATATTACCATATTCCTAATCGCTTCAAGTTCAAAGAAATTTTAGAAAACACAATATTTCTGACTTTAATATGAATGAAACATTTCAAAATTTAATATAGAAGCATATTTTGTTAAAGTTAGCTAGATTTAAACGCGTGTATATTTGCTTCATCTACCCGGTTAAGACTGTATTTACGTGCAGATTCGTCACCGATGAATAGCCTAATAATAACTAGATTTTAAAATACAGTCACTACTTATTAAAAATATTTAATACTATCATTTAACCTTCTTGAATATATATTGTAAATCATTAGTGAATTTTATTGTACTAGGCTTCCTCTGCAAGCTATAACTGCTATTTTAAATATTGCAGTCAAAAGAACTAATTTAATTTTAGAATAAAAACGTCAGAATTTTGTCAAAAAATATTTGTGGCTTAATTGCAATATAATTGCCACTTTTTCTATATTTTAATTTAACTTATTCTAAATTCGAATAAAAGGACTTGAGTTTGGGGAATGTTCAGTATTTTCTATAATTATTCTGAGAAATTTTTTACAATATTATTCATTATTATTATTAATGAGAGTTCGATTCTCACAGACAAGAAACAATTTTTACCACATTTAAACTACTCCTGTGGCACCCTGTCCACTAACATCTTTGGAGTCCGTGATTTGACGACTGGTAAACGCACGGCATAGTGCCACACGCAGTAATAAGTAAATGACGTGATGGTATATTTATTTATTTATATTATTAATAAATGTTGTTGCATACTTTGAGCAGGAATCAGCACAGCCAGGGATACTATGAGGTCCATCCAGTCTATTCCACAGCATTACCACTCACATATTAACGTTTCTATTATACCGGGTGTTTTTTTTATCAGTAAACATAGGGATATGCCATTACCATAGTTACAGTTACAAAGTTTGACAGCAATGCATTAGAGCGTTTATTTTAAAAGTAAACAGGGAAAATAACATTGCTGTCATCTATAGATGTCAAAGTAATAAAACTGTCCTCTTTCAAAATCAGACCGGGTTAATAGGGGATCAAATAGTGGGGCGTTTTCATATAAATGGAAATTTAAATGGGGAAAATTATTTAGAGTTGTTACAAGAGAGAGTAATATTGAGTAAATATTGAGAAAGTGTGAACAAAATGTACGAAATGATTTGCACCGGATATTCCCCCAACGATGGATAGGACGAGATGCAGAAGTGGAGTGGCCTGCAAGGTTACGAGATCTTGCGCCAAACGATTTTTTTCTTTAGGGCCACTTAAAAATTAAATTTTGTAATGGTGGTAGAATGACATAAACATGCAGATGTGAATTCCTGGTTGAACCAGTTCAAAAAGTCAAAATTTTTATTATATGGTTCTATATAGTTCAGAGCACGAGAAATGCACTTGTTCAAACCGCGTTTCAGTATCTCTTTTATTTTTGGAGTTACAGCGATTTTTGAATTTTTTTAAAGCTCAACTGTGAGACGCCATAACTCAAAAACTAAAAGAGATATTGAAATGCGGTTTGAACGAGTGTATTTCTCGTGCGCTACTTAACTTGTATCGGTATTTTAAAATTTTTTTAATTTTTAAATTTTTTCGAAATTATCTTTTGTCGATATTTCAAAAAGTTGAAAAGATAATGAAAATCTGAAAACACCAGTGAATTCCTCGCGTGAAAATACATAGGTATACAAATTTTCAGAAGAAAATTCGAACGAATACCTTTTTTATTACAAAAAATCGAAAATGGCCGTTTTTTGAAGATTTCTTAAGGGGTACCCCTTGGTGTTTTTACGATTTTTAGCCATTTTTCGTTTTTTTGTAATAAAAAATTTATCCGTGCGAATTTTGTTGTAAAAATTTGCATACCTATGTATTTTTACGAGAGAAATGCACTGGTGTTTTCATATTTTCATTATCTTTTCAAGTTTTTGAAATATTGAGAAAGAAAAATGTTGAAAAAAATTTAAAATTTTTCAATATTTTCAAAATACCTGTACAAGTTAAGTAGCGCACGAGAAATACACTCGTTCAAACCGCATTTCAATATCTCTTTTAGTTTTTGAGTTATGGGCTTTCAAATTTAAGCTTAAAAAAATGTCAAAAATCGCTGTAACTCAAAAACTAAACAAGATATGAAGATGCGCCTTGCGCCATTCGATTTCTCGTGCTCCAAATTATATAGAACCACATTTAAATAATTTTCGATTTTTGCAATGGTTCAACCCAAAATTCTCATTATTTGTAAACTAAGAATTTTCGAACAAACCTCTACACAAAAGAACTTTTGGATTGTTTTGAGGTTCTAATTTTATACCTAACGTTTAGTTAATGTAATTTAAAGTAATTCAAATTCATTTAAATCGTTTAAAAAAATATATAGTTTGACTTTTCTTCACAATGTACATCTTGTGAAAAATAAACATTGTGAAGAAAAGTCAAACTATATATTTTTTCAAACCAACATAACTAATCTTCACGTAACTCGATCTATATTTTTAATTCGTTTAAACTTAAAATGTTTTTTTTAGACTATAAACTTTTACACTTCAATGCATTGAAAATTATTTTTAAAAGTTCATTTCTTACTCTGATAATGGTAAAATACGATTCTTGCAATATTTGAAATTTCTAGCTTTAAAAACGACATTACAAAAAAAAACTATAAATATTATCTCGCTACAAGAATATGCTATTAAATCGGACAAAATAAAATATGTATAAAAAAATAATTACAGAAATAAATATTAGTAGGTTCGCGGATCCTTTGAGATCTTTTCACGGTTCCCTGGGGGTCCGCGGATCCCCGGTTAAGCATCACTGCTCTATATTGTAATTGCAATTAATTTCCTCTTGATACATTATTTTGTTTATACTACTTTTGATTCCTTCTTCCTTTTTTTTCGTTTCCAAGTCAAATGATTTGACGTCTAACAAGATAAGAAAGTGTTTCTGTGAATACAGACTTTTGATTAAGTGTAATTCGTATGTGACCCACGTCACTTCCTTGTGAAATTCTTGGGTAAACGCCATCACCAGCGACTTTGTCTTCGACTTTGCTTATTTGAGATGGAGCACGGAATTTTAATATAAAAGGCTGGCGTAGTGGCAGAGTATGCAAAATAAGTAGAACTTATTTTCAAGGCCATCTAAATTTGTGCATATTGTTTAGACTACAGCCAGCTGTATATTGATCCAAAATAAAATGCTAGGGGTTTGTTTAATATATTTTGTGGGACATTTAAAGTGCGTATATTTCGGCACGAACTTTCGCCACAGATGGATATAGAACATTTTAGGACGAACATTAAGATGATTTGACTTGTGGAGCATACATCTAATGAATAATTATTTAAGTCAGGAAAGCGTTCAATTACAGGATAAATAGATAGTTTCATGCCGAACGATAGCGAGGTTTGAAACACCTTACGAATCCTGTACGACGCTTTAGAAACAAATAATAAATTAATTCAAATTAAAAGAAATATTTGACTTACATATTCAGTCAGTATTTTATGTTACTAAGTAACTATACACTCACGATTCTATCATTATCTTCCTACGCAGGCAATATGTTATTTTCCTGACTAGGTATGCAAAGCAAAGCTTTCCTGAGTCGTAAAAGTCAGGCAAATGTTTATTTTCCTGTCAGTTTCAGGTACAATTAATTAAACACGTTTATAAGAGCGAATGAATGGATGTGATTGAAGGTTTGGTCGTGGCTAAAACGAGGATGGTGTGTTAGAACGAATTTAATAAATGAATGTTTTGTGAATGTGTCAAGGGTTCGTGCTACTCCATTTCATGGTATATAGCAATTAAACCCTTTCCTCATTAGTGTTACAATATAGTTTTATTTGAAGTATATGTTTGTAAAATAATTTTGAAACGAGTGAGAAATATGCATCGGAAAAAGTACAAGATAATGTGAAAACATTTATATCTTCTGTTAAGAGTTAGATTTGAAAACTTTCCCACCGAAATGAAGCAATTTAACAAATTGAAGAATGAACTTTTGATTGACAAAATTTAGCTAAAGTTCAGTAGCTCTAATTAAATCTTAATTTATTCGTCTATTCAAACGGACTTGGGTCGGACGTGCTGCGTTTTGCGTATCAAAATTGCACGAAGTCATTATCTTAAAAGGTTCAATATACTGTTGTTTTATTGTTTATGACCGTGTAAATTAATATTTGGATCGAAACATTATTAAAATAAATATGGTTAATGTGACTGATATTGTATTTATTAATACAAATCGATGCAGGCTGTCACATCAACACTGCAATGCACATAATATATGAGTGACTATTGTAAGAAACAAGACACTGTTTAACTTTCAATCATAGTGACATGAAAACAATAATTTTTGTATTCTACAGAACTTGTATTTCAAATTATTTATGATAATTTACAATTGTTTGATTTAATTCCAATTAAAACAGTTCTACAAAATTAAAATTTGGTGGACAAATACAAAGATTTCATTCATTCTATGGTCAAATCGCGGCCCCCAACGTTGTTAGTGGTGGAGGAGCTACAGGGATAGATTTAATTAGATGAAAATTGTATGTCGGCTGTGGAAATCGAACCCGGGTTCTCAAACCCACAAGTCTGACTTATTACTGGAATATAAATATACATTAATTTATGGTATAGTGGATAAGTGGTATCAAGTCGGCTTGTGGATTTGAGAAGCTGGGTTCAATGCCCACAGCCTACAAACATTTTTTACAAAGTTAAAACTACCCCAAAATTAATTGTCTTTAAATGCTCACTTGGTGAAACTAGGTTTAATAATAAAATATCAAAATAAACACTTGTCTAAGTCTTCTCATGTCATCTTACCGTTCTTTAGAGATCTTATTCTCTGCTGGCACAGTCCTTCGTCACCAGCTTCTTCACGTGAACTTTGTTCTAGGTGAAGAAGTAGGTTATACCATACTGATGAGCTCTAATAAGAGCGAAACGCGTCTATGGTTACCAACTGTGCTGGCCAGCCTCTGACGATGCCCTCATAAGGTGACTTGGAGGCTGAATTTTGTGAGACTTAGACAAGTGTTTATTTTGATATTTTATTATATATTTTATTTATATTTTTACAATATCGAAGTCGTTCATTTCTCACTTGTATGAATTGCAGTTAGAGCTGGAGACGCGTTTTTAACTCGTGTGAAATGATTACCATTCCATGCTTGTTGTACAATATACTATTACAAAACTAATGTCCAGTTGCACCATCATCCCCTAAATATAAAGTGTCATATAAGTCAAAAATATAGAATTGAATAGTTGACAACAATCTTTATTAATTTATTGAACATTATTTCTCGATTTTATATTGTTTTACTTAATATTGGAGGGACAGCGATCTGATTGACCAAATGATAATATCAAAAATAGTTAATTAAATTCCTTCATAATTAAAAAAATATTTCTATCTTTTCTGTTGTCAATCTGAGATATTTATAATATTAATAACTCACAAGATAATTTTGTGTTATCAGTGCCAATAGTTTTACAAGGAATGTACAATTTGAATACGTAAGAAAACCCGTTAACGCCATTGGTTACATACTTGGGTGGGTGGAGCTACGCACATTCCTTTCAGAGTTTTAACACACAAAAATATTGTTTATTTGTCGTCCTACGAAACTTATAGCTATTACATTAGTACTTATCAATCAAAATTTAGTCTCTCAATAATCGATGAAATGCTATTGATTAGCGGTGATAGAGGTAGGAACAGGGTCGGCCAAGGTCGCAAGGCGTGGGCGGCGGTAAGGGGCGTGGGGCAGGGCCGTTGCCCCACACACGATTGTCCTTTATTTTTAGAGTTATTTCGTTCACCGCAATTTGGAAAGTTTTCTTTGTTTGCGCGTTTACTACACGCGCTGGGAACTGCGCAAACAAAACGAGGAATTAATTAGTGAAAACTAGAAGGGATGAAGGGATAAAAGGGTGGAGAGAGGGGAATAATGTGACCGTTGGGATGGGGATGGCAGATGGGTAACTATATCATCATGGTTTAAATTTATATTTTGCTCGGGGTTTTGCTTCAATAACAAAATTCATTCAAAGTTATTCGCATTTTCATGACACCGACTACATTTATTAATTAGTATTTAAAGGCCCTCATTTTAACAACGAATCTAACAAGACAATAAAGGAAGGAGGTATTGCTCTACCCTCGTTTTTGAAAGTGAATAACCAATACAGTTTTCATTTAGGATTCTGAATATTGCGTAGACAGTCCGCAGATGCATTTAACAGCTAAAAATCCCAATGAATGGTAGTAAATTTGACCACCAGATGTCATATTGCGGAGTACTAGAAGTGGCAGTAGCCTATGAAGTCCTTTCGCGGTTGAACCATCTTCCCCAATTTGATGAGTGTGTATCCTAATGCAATCACACCTCGGTGCGTCTAGCCCTCAATCTCCGTGTCTAAGTGACTTCTCGTTCTTGCTGGCGTGCGAGTTAGGCTGTTGAACTACGCAGGCGGCGCGGCGCGGCGCAGCGCGGCGCGGAGCAACGCAGAGCACCGCACAAGGCTGCGCCGGCACACTACACCCTTGACCTTTCGCCGAGTTCACATGCGTGCCGCAGTGTCCGCGAGCACAGCCCGTGGTGTCACGTGCCGACAGAATGCCATTTTAGGTCATTGAGAGTAGAAGATGCCGATGGACAACGGGTGCTATAGAAATAAGAGAAGAACTCGAACTTCTCAAGTTGAGAACAATATTTTTATTTATTTATTAATAGGTAATTGTTACCGGAACCGAAGTAAAACTTGCTCGTGTTCGCGAAAAATGGGTGGTTCGGATTCCACCAGAACCTACTGTAATTGTGATTCAGTTCCTGTTGTGCTGAATAAACATATATCTCTCATGAGGAAACTTTTTACCATTTTTATTTAATATTTCTTAATAAATATGTGCAAAGTTTAAAACGAGTACATGCACAAAGACAAGTAATAAAAGTTTAGCATTTCAATTTAATCATTTGAAATTTCTTTTAATTGTATTTTTTTTATTTGTTAGTCTGCACAACAGGAACTTAATCTCAATTACAGTAGCTTAAAGTGCAAATGATCCCGTCGAATACAAGCTTAATTAATTACCAACCAATGAGCGTTAGTATTAGACGCAGGCGTTAACAAAAACCCAAACCACTCCCAATTTTCGGAACTATCTAACAAAAAAACAAACCAAGAATCCATATAGAATATATTAAATAAATTTTCAGTAGAAATCCTATTCCATCCTTGTATAATATTTCGATTATATCCGAGAGATCTACTGCTATACAAGACAACATATTTTGCAGTTTCTAGTCACAGTCGCTGTCGTGTCGTGAGTCACTCATTTATTGCCTCCAAGAGCCGAGAAGCCGAAAATACCACAATGTGAGGTTTGGTGAGTGATCATCGCGGGACTGACTCACCACAATGCGTTAGGAGTTAGATTGGCTGGCCTTAAATTCGCATATCACATCCAGGGGTCCCAAACCATTTCAAAAATTCATTAATTACTAGAATACAATTGTAAAAGATACAAGTTGCGGTTTATAATAACAAACATGACATAGGTCAGACTGTGAATTTGAGAACTCGGCTTCGATTCCCAAATCCGACACACAATTTTCACTAAAATAAATATACCCCTGTGGCTCTCACTTCAATTTGGGGGCCGTGATTTGACCATACAATGAAGGAAACCTTTGTGTTTCGGCACAATATTTTGGCAATTTTCAAGCAATAAAAATGCATATAAAATAACTTTAAAGTTACATGGTACAATTATTAAAAAAATCTAATTTTTAAAGTAAAGGATAAAACATTGTTGAGGTGTCAAAAAAATTCAAATTTCTTTTTTTCCGGTAAAGCCTGAAATCCAGTCAGCAATTATAAATTATATCTTTCGGGTTATTAAAAAGAACAAAATTATTTTGGATTAAAAGAGAATTACAAAGCAAAATATGTTTTGAAAGCACTGGAATATATCTTCCTCCTTTATTGAGTTAATTCAAAAGATGTGCTATTAATTTTTTCATTATCCGAATGTGTAAGTCATTGTTGTTTTGAATATACCAATTATTTTTTTCTTCGCTGATATAATATTTCTGTAGAAGTCCTAGAGTCTTAGGCACGGAATTTCCATGTTAAAAGTGAAATCATTTATCGGAGTAGAAATAGTGGCCACTATAAATTTTAAAATTCAAAAGCGAGTTCACTGATCTATGTGAATTTTAATTAATTCAACTCTTTTATTTTACATTTCGAAGTTTTCAAAGAAACACCTTCATTATCTAACGGAAATGAATATTTTCAGCAATGAATAACATTAATAATTAATCGCTTATTGTTGTTGGCGCGTCACTTGCGATGACCCAAATTAGAGCCAGACTTACTGTACATTTCAATTCGACACAATTTTTACAACAATTTTAAACAAATATACATTGTTTTAAAAATGGACTACCGAATTAAGTAAAACAATATGAAATCGATAAATAATATCAAGCAAATTAATAAATAAAACTATTCGATATTGTCTTACTTAAGTAACACTTTATATTTAAGGGATGACAGAGCAACTGGAAATAATTATTTAAAGTTAAATTTATGACAGAAAAATTAGGGTGACGCCTGAATTAAAACCAGGAACCTTCTGCTTGTCGGGCAGAGATACTAACCGCTTCACCATATCACCTAGATACGAAGTATGGCGTCAACTGAATTCTTTTGTCAAACGGAAAAATCCGTCTAACGCAGCATCGATCCCAAGACTCCTGTATGAAAGGTATTGACAACGGGTTTTATCTAGTACGACACATCTTTTTTGTCATATGACAAGACTGAAAGTACAGTGACGATGATAAATTTGTCCCTGGTTCAAATCCAGGCACCACCTGAATTTTTCCGTTTTTTAACTTATGGGGTAGGTGGTTCAGGGGTATCGAGTCGGCCTGTGGATTTGAGAACCCGGGTTTGATTCCCAAAGTCGACAAACAATTATCACCACATTAAAACAATTCCTGGGGCTCCTCCACCATTAACACCGTTGAGGGCCGTGATTTGACGGATGGTAACCGTATTTTACGCGAGAAAATATACCACTTATCCAGATCGGCTACGGCAGAGTGCAGAGTTATGGGTAAAAAGCATGAGGATATATTTATTATCATGTCATATGACAAAAAATTACTGGCGATGAATATTTTATAAATTTTATTTGAAGCATTTCTCCCTAAATTAATTTAAAAACATTGACCGCTGATTAGTGAAATTAAAAATGTATTACCAAGAAGTAACTGTTCACCAAAATAAATTAAAACTTAACAATGTCGACCTGAACTAATAAAAAGTTGTGCCTTACAATTAAAACAGTTATAATCAGATTCTGAATAAATATAAAATAATAACACAAATCGCTGCACAACGGAAACACAAACACTAACGCTACTTCTTGATGCAGGCGTGTCGCCGGCCGCGGCCGGTATAATTTGCATGTAGCCACGCTTATGAGGTCACAAGATGACGAGATTCGAGATCACTACTGAGAAATCGATAACTTAACTACCGAGTAGCGGGGACAAATCAAATCCGCAGATCAGCAACGAACGATCAATGCACATTTTCATCAAGTTTTGTTGTTCCACATCCACGAGTTTATATATTAACCTCATTTTCTCTTCAGTTTTACACAATTTTCTTTTGCCCTACCAGTCACCGGAAGATTGTTGCAGAATGTTAAGTATTATTACTTGTTTCCATGCTATAAGTTTGGGAATCGATGTAGATAAACAAACTGGTTAATGGAGGGATTTCAAAACAGAAAGTTTCGAAGTTTTATTTATTTATACAGGATTGTCACCGCGACACCGGAACATAACAGTTTAACATATAAAATCATATTTTTATAATTTCCTGATTTCCTTATTATTTTAGAGGAAAAAGCTTCAAATAAATGTTATAGAGCATCAAATTCTACATTAAAACCTATAAACAGAATTAATTATGCATGCTTTATAACGGCAGAAATTAAATGTTGAGTCTGTAATAAAAATTGCTCCTCCACAATTTTTCTTTTCAAAGAGTTTGCATTTAATAGTTTTGTAGTTATTATTTTTTAAATGCCCCGATAAAAAAGTCATTTGGAGAATTAAAGATTACTAAATAACTACTGGCAATAAATTCATGGAACAAGAATTATTTTTCTGCTGACAAATAAAACGTAAATTATTAGTTTAATTTTGTTTCATTTCCAAGACTTAATTCCTGCCGTTATAATTTATGCAAAATTAATTCTGTTTTTAATGTAGAATTTTATGTTCTACAACATTTATTTGAAGCTTATTTGTTCCGATGTATGCTACCCAGCCCTATACAAAGTTAATCCTAATTTCAGTAGAATATTTAATTTCTCGAAAAGATACTGTGAAAAGTAGTACATCACCCATGAAAACACTAAATTCTGCAAAAAGCATGTGATCTAATGAAGATTAATACTCTCTTCCACGAATTCTCAAACAGTTAATTAAACTAATATTTAATAACTCGAGTAATTCTATAAAATAAAATAAAAATCCGTCTGTCACTTTTATCTCGCAAAATGTAATTACAGTTGAAACTGAAAAACAGTCCAAAACAAATGTAATAAAACTGAATATTTACACAACCACGAAAACAAACAAATGAATAATTGAACTCTGATTAAATTTTTAATAAATCGCGTTGGTTGCGCTTAACATAAATAGCGAGTATTTACAAAATTTTATTTATTTTACAGACTGTCGCGTGTTGGTATATTTAGAATAAGTCAAATGGGGTTACACGCCATATAGCACATACTTAGCGTGCCTTCGTTATTTTATTCTGTATAATTATACTCATAATGCTTGTTATAAATAATGATAATCTTTTATAAGTTTCTCTTTTAATAATTAAATGCAGGGTATAGTTATTCTGCAACTGCATATCTTAAGAACTAAATAAATATATCATTTATTACATACAGGCGTAGAAAGAGTGAATGAATTAAAATCTCACTGGCTTCAACTATTGTGCAGAGTAGTAAATAAATAAATATACTGTAGAGAAAAGGGATTTCACCCGCCATCTTATCAGGTTCTTTCATTCATTCTTTTCATATACTCGTACAGGGGGATGTAACAAAAATTCAACCAGTATTATAAATTGCAGAGAAATCTCAATTTTTTAGCATTTTACTTCTCTCCCCCTCATAAATAAATCAAAATGGCGGCGACTTGATTCCCCTGCAGTTCCAAAGCTTCAACAGCGTTACTCACATACGTATCTTTTTTTCAAATGCCTTAGAAAGAAATTAATAATAATTCTTTCTTATATTTTTTGATTATTCTTCAGTTTTACAATTGAGTGTCCAACTGAATTGTGTTGTTAGAGACGTTAGCATGAGTGATTTAAGATGTTTTGAGTATGTGAAACGTATGTCGAATGAAAAATTAATGAGAAAGGTGTATAGAAGAGAATGGATGGATGAGATTGAGGGTTTTTTCGTGAGGAATAAGTGAACTATAAAAGTGGTTGAAGCAAGGGTGGTATGGTAGAATTATTAAATAGTACGAAATAAATTATCCCTAACATCTTTGGGAGATGACCAAAACTAAGATCTACTACAGCCGAGTGCGATCCTGAAAAATGGGTGAAATGAAGCAATAGTATATTTGTTTTAATAATTTGCAGTGAAAAGAAAATATCATTTTGAAGTTTGACACTAATCCTTTTATTATTATCGAACAAAGTATTTACACAATAAACACATAATTCGTGAAATCTTTCAGGAATATAGCTAGACATAAGTGTATAGTACACACACATGCAACAGCTATAAATAATTAAAGTAAGTTAGATATCACATCATGTCTTATAATTGCCGGTCGGTCGCTGAACCCGCGATAACAATCCCGCGGCCCGCCGCGATACGCGAACCTAGTGACGAAACGAAATGAAACCGCAATAATGAATATGACGCTGCCACCTCAGATTTAGAATTACCTTCCTTACTAGGCTATCACGTGCTGGTTTGTACTTTGCTGATTCGATACACAACAAGAAATTCATTCCAATTATAGTACCGAAAAGCGAAACGGTCGCTTCAGGACCTCAAGTTTCAGGGACCCTAAAGGAAGATATCGTGTATTTGAATTAAATACATCATTTATATATTATCTTTTTTATTCATTTTCTGATTTTACTATAGTGTCCAACTGCAATTGTGTGGAATTCAGTTTCAAAAACAAGCGCAGAAGATGCTCCCTTCCTTCATCATCTGCAATTGTGTTAAATTATTTTTAAACAAGCGCAGACGACGCTGCCTTCATTTCTTTATAGATTCGTTGTTAGAGAAGTGGGCGTAAGTGAATATTTACTAAACAGTTGTACATGAGCGAATGGATGGATGTGAATGAAGGTTTGTTGCGTGATGATGGATTTTGGTTGTGAGGAAGGAAAGAGCTAGTATGGAGGAAGTGTTAATGTGGTTGAAACGAGTATCGTTTGTCAGCATGAGAATGGTCTGTGAATGTTTCAAGGGGTTTGTGCTACCCCATTTAATGGGATATAGCGTGATGTTATGTATGTATGTATTTATATATTAACAAAACATCAATTTTAGTTGATGACATTCACCTGTTTCCCCATATTTTGTTGTTGTTAGTATCAAATTAAAACTATCGGCTAAAGAATTCTAGTACAAATATAAAAAATCCCGGTATGTATTTGTTTTTCATTAAGAGTTTATTTTGAACCCAAATAATATAAATGGTATGCCCCAAATTTTCGATTTTTTAATTAGTTCAATCTAAAAAATAAAATATTTCAAGTTTCATTTTAAGGAATGAATTTTGGTGGAACAAATAACAATTCAAAGAAAACCTGTTTCATTAAAATAATAAGACGTTGATAAATGTTACAAAATATACTATTAAGAGAGTGTTCTATTCAGTATGGGTCGAAAGAAAGCGCCACATTACCGCTAGTTGGCAATGGTTGTGCAATACACGATTTACTAATTACCGCTAAGAAAAATCAACAAATATCACGTTTCGCTAGGACTAATATATCAAGCAACACTCCGAGTGTAATGTGTGCGATTCATGGAGTTTATCATAAATGTCATAATCTATTCGCTTGTTCCATACTTTCAAATGTCTAACGTAAGATTTATGCGGAAAATCGCTACGGCATTTTACAAATATATTTTCGATTATAAAGTGCAATAACCTTTTGTTATTACTCTCTCTACTATTTTTATTTCAGACTTTAGATCACAACAAAAGTATTCAAGTAAGCTTTGAATCTTCTAAGCAAGTTTCTATAGGCCATTGCTAAATATCAAATTCAATCCTACGAAAATTTTGAGAATTTCTTTAGTAAAAATGAGACTGAATGTTTTTTTCCACAGCAAAATATGATCTGTCATTTTGCTTGTTTCTGCAATGTGAATCGGTATTTGTAGGTAGCGTTATGGTTACTTTAAATGAGTCAGATTACAAAAAGTCATAAGCATATTACAGAATTCTATTACTGGCTGAATGTTCGTGCCAATTTTTTTGTGTTTATTACGCTAGAACATAATAATAAATCACATGTAAATACAGCAAATAAATTTATGCTAAGCTTAAATTAAAAATAGCTCCATGTGTTTTAAAACAAATCTCAATGGGGAATGATAACAAGGAGATATATCATATTTCTTTCATTTTGGGTACGGACTCCATTCGTTATGAATTTATCAAGTCTAAAAAAATATTCCCATTTATAATTAAAAACCGACCATTATAATTTTGAAGCACTGCTAAAAATATTTAGAAATAATTTTAAGAAAAATTATAAATCAAGATTTAATTTAATTTTAGGTTAACCACGTCCCTAATTGGATTTGAAGTAATGAATGCGCAAAAAGATAACTTCATATTTATGAACAAATATATTTTGTTGCAACCCTGTCAAAAAGAACATTTTCTTCACTCATTTGAGAGAAGAAAGTGATACTTTTCTTCGTTAGGGAAGGAAAGTTAAGCCATATCGATACCAACTGAAAAACAGTTGTATTATATAAAACTTTTACTTTCAGATAGGGTAAAGAAAAAACATATAACAACCGGAGATATTTTTAATTTTTTCTTTCATGGAACCCGATACAAATTTTTCTAGAATATACCTGGAGATAGTTGATTTATTTATTTACTAAACTGCACGACAGGAATTAAATTCCTTAAAATAATTCCTGTTAAATTAATCGTCAAAGGGTAAGTTGATAAGATAGACAACATTGTCTGTAACAGTGGTGTCCTTGCAAAGTGTAGGGGGCATGACATCACTGCCAAAACCTCATAAAATTGTAAAAAATCAGCTTGCCGTTACACATTTTGGTATTGGTGCTGCAATGCAGTATAGTAGAAGTCAGTGCAGCAAACAAACATTCGCTCGCTTCGCTCCTCGCTGTTGATGTGCATTTGGCGAACGAGTGCGACTGAACGAGGAACGGGGCCAGTGGAGGGGCGGCTGCCATCTTGGGGTCGACAACCCGCGGTTTGAAAGTGAAAAGAGAGACCGAGCCGCCGCCGCTGCGGTCTTGCTGGATCTCTGGAGCACCCGGCCAACAACACGAACGCGGTTACGTTACGTTGTGCCAATACGCTACAACGTTACGGGATCGCATGCGACGATGCTGAGACTATGTACGAGTGCGATCAGATTCTGCTCTTTGTTTCAAGTAAGAAGAAAACACATTATAAAATAATATGTTTCAAACCGAATATCTCACATTTATAATTTCATTATCCTTACTTTAAATGCTACAGTTCAACAATTGCAGATCTCGTTCGATTTATTTTCAGTTTCATCAATTTTGACTAATTAAATTTTCAATATTTAAATTACTAACAAAACACTAAAATAGAGTGGTTCTAAATTCCTAGTTCTGAAATTTAAAAGCACAGCAATTGTAGATTTCTTTTACCTTCATATTTTCCTATCAACTACATGTTCAGTTTAATAAAATTTTGACTAAGAACCCATTGCTTAGAATTTATATGACGCCTCTAACTAAAAAACTGAAATAAAATGATACCCTAATTTTGGATGTAAATGCTCAACAATTGCAGAACATTATGAACTTAATATTTTACTGTCAAATTAGTTAACACTAGCTATGACAACTCTGCAATAGCAGATCTTCCTTAATTTACAATTACCGATCTACGATAACTTTCACCAATTGGTAACCATTAAAAATACATGTATATCTGATCCGATCGGATCCACCTCGATTTAAGATCCGATTCGAGAAACTCCGAGATTGGATCCTATCCAACAATTGATCCGATTTAAGTGATGCATATGATCACTTATGAAATAGGATTCAGTACTTGCAAAGTATCTGACCTGACAGAGATATTAGTACTTAAACTATACCCGAAATTTTAAGGATTAAAAGTTATCATGTTAACCCGCTCATGTTTGTATGATGTTAGAAAACAAGCAAAATTAAAGTTACGTAGAATTAAATCGTATATCTATTTTATTGTACTATAATTGTATAAATTGTACTTACTGCAAAGAGATAAAATACTAGATGAAAAGTAGACGACACTCACCTAAAACAAACAAAATATCATTAGTATTTTTAATAAGACAAAATGCTTCTTCTTCATGAAGAAGAAATATCGAGGATGTTTGATTATCAACGCAAACAACTAAATCATAATGACGACAATATTTAAATGTCTTGCTAAAACATATAGAATAGAATGTGTGTATCTTGCTGAAAGATGTAGGAATTCCAGTTCAAGTTCATAACGACAAAAATATGTTAAAGGCATATTGCACTATAAATTAAAACTGACACCAGTGCCCATAAAACCGTTGTTAGAACTTATGGGTGTATTGTAATATTGTCAGTTACGCAACCTAAATTTTATGAGAAAGGATAAACTATTGTCTGACAGGAATGACAGGATCCAGTTATTTATTTACTCTGTTGACTCATATGATATAATCCTCCAGATTTTCTAGAACATGACAATGTACACTTTAAACTAACATCATTTGTTAATCGCTAAAATCGGGTTTTTTTAATCTTAACTGAAAGGGTTTCCAAGGTAGGAAGTTACTGATTGGTACGTAATTAAAAAAACCTAGCAACTATCAAAATATACAACTCTTATAACAAAGGTTTTTAAAAATACTTAAAATAAAATAAATATATCCCTGAAGCATTCACTCATCAGGCTTATCAAGGAATCACTTTTCATATTCTCATTCCCTCCATACAAACTTATTCCTCACATTTGGAATCTTTCATCACGCAACTAACCTTCAATCACAACCATCTATTCCCTACTATACATCTGTTTTATTAATCTTCTCATTTCACTCACTATTTTATTGACTTTTATTGCCAAAAGATTCTGGGTTTCTTTAAATTTAAATTGACGAAAGGTAGTGACATTAAGTCTTTTTCCTCTTATACTTTACGTTATTAGACTTCAGTCTAAATCAATTTGTAAAGAATTCGTGCATTCAAATCTTGTTTACTTCAACTTTTATGTACAAATTTCGAGTGTATCTGAATGCCATCTAATTCCTGTAGTGCAGCACAACAAATAAATAAATAAAGTAAGCCAAAATATATTCTCTTCTTTCGTCATTTACCGCACCAAAACGAGCATAATGCATCAAGTAAATATGGTTCAATTCTGTTTTACTATTAGTATATGCATGACCTCATCAAATTTATACAAACACATATCCATAAACAAAAACAATTGTGTCATTTAAGGTGTCAAACTTCCATACCAACATTTCGTATTTATCGTTGATGTTAGTTTTCATCATGAATTAGGTATGTTTGAATGATAACGTTAATTAGAAATGCGAAGTGACAGTGACAGCAGTGTAGCACATACCACGACCACCTATACTGTGGTGTGGCGTGCATGTCGGTGATAACAGCCGCGGTGATAACGACATCAGTCTGAACGGGTGCATGACCCCAGGAACAAAGTTTGTTTATATGTGGAGCACTTGCTATAAATATACAACGGAACTTTAGCCATTGTATTCAGCTATTTCATCGTAAATCATACAACAGCGTTACTTTCTTATTTTCTGTATAAAAACATTGAAAACATATAAAGCATCGTTTATTCTTCAAACTATTAAAGGGAGATTTTTGAAATATAATCCAATATTCAATTGCAGTCGAGTTGTTTTGATTCCTGGGTAGAAAGACAAGTGCAGATACATATAATTCCAAAATTGTTACATAGGCGAACTAAAAATAAATATGGAATTAACAACAAAGACAAAATTAATTGTCATCCATACACTTGGTGAAACTAGGTTTAATAAAAAATATTAAATAAACACTTGGCAAAGTCTCTCAAATATGGAATTTTTATAAAATCAAAAGATTTTAATTCTTTTTTAATAAGCCGAATGGTAGATTTTAATTTTTATATTAGATGGATTTCAGGCTTTCAATGGTAATAAAAAAGTTATAAATTAATTATTCATTTATTTAACCTTTTTTATTAATTTAATTTAATAAGGCGACGTTTCTCCCAAAATTTGGGCCATTTTCATTACTGGGCGTGGCACTCTGCGGAAGAAGATCTCAGCAAATTTTTTCGCGAGTAGGAAAGTAGTATATTATTCAACGAGCGTGTTATGAGGATAACTAGTAAATAACAGCTTTCTGGATGTCAATTCTTTTTCATAAATATTTAATTCATTTCACATTGGTCATCTTCAGGAGAAAAACAGTGAAGGAAATGTTTATATTACCATGGAAACCATACTTAATAAAAGTTTCTATTGGCTGTTAATTAGTGTCGTACTTCTTATAAATATTCCTCCTTCCAAAAGGCTCCATATTGAAGTTCGCTTTTAGTGCCAAATGCTCTAGCTACGTCCTATTGGATTCCACTTTAATCTGTAAGCCCTCTGTACAAGTAACAAATAAATAAATAAATAAAGTTCCCTACATAACTAAATTATAAAATAAATATATCATCAGGCCTTCTACCCATTATTAAGTGTGGCACTCTGCCTAAGCAAATCTCGGTACGTGATATACTTCTTCGCGTGAAGTGCAGTTATCAGCCGTCGAATCACGGCCCCTAAAGATGTTAGTAGAGGGGGAGCCACAGGGGTAGATTTAAATTGGTGAAAATTGTTTGTTGGCTACAGGGATTGAATCAGGGTTGTCAAGATCCACAGGCCGACTCGATACCACTGAGCCATCTACCCCATATAACTAAATTATGATGTATATTTTTCCTGAACCCTAATTCAGTAGCTTTTAGCTACTTCAATATCACCCATATTAGGACTGAATGTACTAATATCAATTTTACAAGCACGTAAGTCCTATCCCAATGAATATAATTTATGATTACGTAGAAAGAGTGCGTTCAAATTTCGCTATAGGCTACTGTAATTGGACTGAAGTCAAATGAATAAACAGTGTCCAATTTTCCCCAGCCCTAAATGTAATCCTGATCATACCCTTGTTGTGTGTTGTATATGTGTGTGTGAGGAACAGACATGTTAATAAGTCGTGTTATTGTGTGGTGTCTTGGTGTCGCGGTGACACACATACTGGGCCCGTGAGCTGTAGTGGGTCATTGCACCGCTATCACTCGGCCGCGCGCGAGCGAGTAGTTTCTCCTTCGTCCGTTGCTTCTCCTCGCCATGTTGTCTCACCACACACACACACACGACATACACACGTGTCAGTGGAGCGAGACAGGGTGGAGGAACACTACACTCAGAGAGACGTTTCTGTTTGGTTTTGGTCTGTTGATTGTATTGTTGGAGAATGATTGGAAAAGATGGTTTACTTACAGACATTTTCACTCTGTGTTTAACACGGAATTAATTAGGTTTTTGTTAAAAACTATACAAGATTTAAAGATGCGCTCAACAGTATTAAATTCCTCGTGTCCGAATTGACTTATACGCAAATTTTTAACTAGTTTGAAGCAATTTCTTTTTTTACATTTTTTTCGATTTTACGCCAATTTCAGACCGTATTCTCTAAAATTCTTTCTGGCAGGAATATTATAACGAAAATTTACATGTATTTAGACCCGCTGAATCAATGGTAAAGTTTTCAAATACATACATCTTCTTGCTTTTGAGATATTCGTCAAAAACTGTTTTATTGTGAAAATTAAAAATTGCTGAAAATGTGTGGCACTCTACCATAGCAAAGCTCCCGGTAAGTGATATATTTATACAGTTATTAGCCGTCAAATATCGGACCTCAATGATCCAGACATTAAATTAAAAACTGGGGAAATTTATATTTTCAACCACTTTTATTTTCTCTTAAATCATGAAGAAATAAATCGGCTACCTTTTCAAAGAAGTTCAAAATAAATATATCATAAATTAATTAGAATGAAATACATTTAAATAAAAAATATTTTAATTTGAGAAAAATTTTATGAGGCAATATCTAGAAATATAAAGTTATTTTAGGCACTGATAGTAAAAAGTGGCCCAGGAAGAAGAATGTGTTATGCGATAAAATAACCGCATAAAATTTGGGACAAATTTCTTTCCATGAAACGAACTCAATAAACTCTACAAAAAAAATTCATGGAAAATTGACTCGCTAAACTATAAATTATAGGTTATAGTAATTTTATGTTAACAAGCTTTGCATAAAAGTAAGAATAAACCAATTTCATATTAATAAACAGCAGGAAGTAATTATCTTTTGCCAAAAACATTCGCTAAATTCTTTCATAAATGCTACTGGATCTCAAATACTTGCAAATTATATGTTGCAAAAGAACAGTAGCTAAACAATAATAATTTGTATGTTCAATTGCCCTTGTAATAGAATAGACAAACAATTTAAAGAAATATATTATCATCTTTTAATCACAAGAATGCTAGACTCTATTCAGAATTTATTGCTGATGATGTCATCAACTGTCCAAATTATTTTGGAATGGACTGAATTACTTACAATACAGAAAAATTATTTTGAGAAGATAAAAATAATTGTACGTTACGAAGTCAATATTTTTATGAATTATATGAATTGATTCTTTCCGAAAAATTAGTTTGAGCGCATTCTATCAACGTCTTAATCTGCACGAATGGAACACGAGTGCAGATTGAGTTGGTGAAACGCACTCAAAAAAAATTCCGGATATTAATTAATAGTTAAGGGTAGATCTGGTAAGAAAATTAAAAATAATTTAGGTTTTATTTTACTTAAACTAATCAATTTATGATAGAATAATATATCCATGATAACTTGTATCAAGTAAATATAATTGACCTCACCCAATAATGGGTAAAAGGTGTGATGATATATATTAATTCCTATTTGTTAAAAAACCATTGTCTAAATTTAAACAAAGTTTCGATCATAATGTCTTCTGTAGAGACATCTTTATAATTATATCTCTTCTGTATTCTTAGTTTTAATGGAGTGTAGGTAAATCTGTCAAGTATAAGTACAAAACAAATGATTGTTTCTGTCTTGGAGGAAACCATCTCCGTGTTGAAATAAGAGAACATGAAATTTATAACACTTGAAATATTAAAGTGCAATGAATATTATCAAAGGCTTTTCAGTCTAATCTCATAAATCCTTGTTAGAAACGGAAGTACAGATTCTATCTTGGGAGATATTCGAGTATCGTGTCGCTAAATAAACCATTTGCATTAAGATTCGCACTTCGCAGCGTAGCCAAGCAGGACGCTAGCTTTTGTTTGTCATCGGCCAACTAGAACACGACATTATCAACAGTTTTTTAGCTGTGAAAAAATAAGTTCAATGAATTTGGTATTTGTAGCACGTGGCGATTGTTGATTGTTTACGGAGCTTTAGAACAAGGACAGGTTTACATTTAAAATTATCTAAATTTTCACTGAGATACGCACAACAGAAATTATTTATTTATGTTACTCTGTACAACAGGACTTTAATCCCAATTATAGTACAGGGCCCGCACTCACCGAGCCGCAGTTTGGTAGTTGTAATGAACAGTAAAAGTTACTAGCTTCTCAAAAATATGACTTATTTATTTGCTACAGCAGAAAATTAATTTCAGCTTTTAGTGGAATCCAAATCACTGAGACAACGTTTTCAATTCAAATTTAACCTAAATTATTTTATGTATTTTAAGAAATTTAATTAACAATAATGTCAATACCTTGTTTAACTCCTATTTTAACGTAAATTCCATGGAAAGGCACTAACACAAACACAAATATTTGCAGAAAACACTAAATTTCAAGTAAAACAGCATACGATTCATCACTACCAAATCTGAACTGATACTGACAGAAAAATTCCATCTTTAGCTATATGCGCAAGTCTAAACATCGTTCGTTAATTAAGTTGCAATACATTTAAATGTATTCATGAGACTATTTTCAATCATTTATTTATATTTTGATATATTTATCTAGAGTTTGAACTAGACAAAAAATTATAATTTGGGAGCGTGCGCAAAATACACATTTGCGCACTAGCGTGCGAAACAGTACAGGATATTTAAGTTGTCATGGTAATGTAAATAATGAAAAAGTCATATACTTCACGTGCTGATATTAGTGAAAAAAAATTTGACAGTTGATCATTATTTTTATGGGGTAGATGGCTCAGTGGTATCTAGTCGGCCTGTGGATCTTGAGAACCCTGGTTCGATGCAACGATAAACAATGTACCCCTGTGGCTCCCTTTCTACTAACATCTTTGGGGGGAGTGATTTGACGGTTGGTAACCGCACTTCACGCGAAGTAATATATCACTTACCGAGATCTGCTAAGGCAGAGTGCCACACCCAATAATGGGTAAAAGGTGTGATGATATATTTATTTATTTATCATTATTTTTGCTTATAACTAAGATTAAGATACGATAATATTTTTTAAAGCCGTAGAATGATAAATTTCTATTGCACTCATCAGGAATTACGAATCAAAAAGTTCTTATAAATAAAAATTCGTTTGATAAAAAACAAAGTTACCAAGGCAAACAAATAGACATCTCCGTGTTCATTTATATAAGATAGTATTAAAACTTTATGAATTGTTGCCTAAACATATCGTAAAATAGTTTTACGAATACGAGTCTTAATTAACTGATGTTATTAATTAAATCGATCGCTATTTAATTCCTCAATTAAATAGTTTACGACATTAAAGTGTATGTATATGGTTCAAAGTTCTGGATGAATGAATGAGTTCAGTGAACGATTCAGTTTATTTTTCATCTCCTCGGGAAATTCGAAAGTAGAATACATGTAATTCTAGAAAGTCACATAAAATTTTATCACTTGTTGATTAATCAATCAATGACAGTAATAAATTGCCAAAACACAACTGCACTCGTAATGCAAGGAATAACATTAGTTGATTTTTAACACAAATCAATTTTCATCTGTCACTACATAACATTACATGGAATTTTTCATTTTTCCCATAAATTATACTTGTCATTGACAGGTTATATTACTTCGCGAATAAAATTTCAAAATTTATTGCAGATTTACGAGTCAGCAAAAGCTTTTCATAATTTTGTTATTGTATTCATATTGTTAGAAATAAAAGAGGATATTTCAGGATAATTTTGTTGATGATTGTACTAAATATGGCGCTTATACGTAACTGTTTTTGCTGGTAAGAAAGTATGGATGGAATTCAGAAGTAATTACTTCTCGTGATGCACTTTGCCAAACAAGACACCTACGCATGGAGTATAGTTGCTGTTGCCAATTTTGCATGTTGAATGAAAATATTTGTCAATGTTTTAATTCGTTTATAATGACTTTCTTGTTGAAATCTTGACGCCATGCACAACTATTTCTAACTCTAATGCATTTTTATGCACCTTGCCATTTTCATTTTTTACACCCACAAGTTCTGTCAAACACACAACCTATTTTAAGCAGTACATCTTTTACAAACAATGGCTGGTGCTTTGTTTTTGGGTGTTTCAAGAACACAGTTTTAACATATTACACACAGCTAAAACACCCAAATATACTGCTCTTAAAACAGGCCAAAACAGAGCTTTTGGTAACAGCCAAAGTGAGTAAAATTCTTCAAACTTTTTATTACTTTTATTTTATTGTGTAATCGAAAATTGGGTAAGCGTTTTTATGTTGCCATTGACTCTCAAAGTATTTAAAAAAAAATATTTCGACCTGCTGAATCCAATGGTGTAATGGTCAAAAACTGTACGAGGAAAAAAAATTGGCGAAAATTTAAAAAAAAATAAAAATCGCTAAAAACTTGCTTAAAGGTCAATTGAAACACGGGGAATTCAACCTTTCAGACCGCATCTTAATATCTTGCTTAGTTTTCGAATTATAGCCTCGGGAAAGTTGAAAATCTGATTTTGAAAATTGTTTGAAAACAGCAAATCTTCTAGGGGCTATAACTCAAAAACTAAGCAAGATATTGATATGCGGTCTGAAATAGTGAATTCCCCGGGTCCGAATTGACTTGTATACAAATTTTTAGCTAATTTAAAGAAAATAATTTTTTTTGAAATTTTTATGATTTTTAAACAAATTGCTCTAAAACTATTTCTCGTACGAATAATGTATCAAAATTTTACATACATATGTATTTCGACGTGCTGAATCCAATGGTGTAATGTTTATGTTCATAAGTCTTATAGTTTTTGAGATAATGGTCAAAAACCGTACCTGGAAAAAAATTGGCAAAAATTTTTCAAAAAAATTAAATTCGCTAAAAACTTGCCTAGAGGTCAATTCAACCTTTCAGACCGCATCTCAATATCTTACTTAGTTTTCGAGTTATAGTCTCGGGAAAGTTGAAAATCTGATTTTTAAAATTGTTAGAAAACAGCAAATCTTCTAGGGGCTATAACTCAAAAACTAAGCAAGATATTGATATGCGGTTTGAACGATGGGGCACTTTACTACTTTTAATTTTTTGTATTAATCTTCATCTAAATAGAAAACAATATATAATTTAAAGCATTTAAATTGTTATTAATTAATTAAAAAAAAAATTGTGATATCACACTTAAGAAAATGTGAATATCAAACATTGTAGTTACATATATGATCTACTTTGTCATATAGAAAAATATATAAATGAAGTTTAAATAACTGTCATGGCAAATGCATTGCTATCAGTTATTTCAGATAGAAAAATTAATAAACTGTAAGATTATCTTAGTCAATGTTTTGAGTAGTACTAGCATGATTTCCTGATCTAAACCATTCAGTTTGACTCTCCCTTCGCGGATATATGTAAACCTATCCAAAGTTTCGAACTAGGCAGTATTTAACAACCATTTTATTTT
Source organism: Pterostichus niger (assembly GCA_947425015.1). Taxonomy (NCBI): domain Eukaryota; kingdom Metazoa; phylum Arthropoda; class Insecta; order Coleoptera; family Carabidae; genus Pterostichus; species Pterostichus niger. The sequence goes on along the minus strand of OX380336.1, from coordinate 1,560,904 downwards.
ATAACGTATTAATTAAATAAGAAATAATATATATCAAATATTTATTTAAAATATAGTTATCAATTCTGTATATAACTTCAAAATTAACTGTCAGTTAAACGAAGGCAGAAGACATGAATAGGAGAAAGAAATCTAAATAGACTAGATTTGCGAGAGAAATGGTTAAAGTTCGCAATGCTCTGACCTCAGAGTTTTTGACTGGTAGCACAAGCTCTGTTTTTGCCTGTTTTATGAGCAGTGTATTTGGGTGGTTTACTTATCTCTAACATGTTAAAACCGTGCTCTTAAAACACCCTAAAACAAAGCTTGAGCTACCAGCCAATGGCTTTAAAAGCTCAAATATCTTAAAAACTAATAACATTTTCTAAACTTTGCTTGCTTCTAGTTCGTTGTTTTCGGTTCTAGTTTCAATATAAATGACAAATTTACTAGTTTATGACCCTATTTTTAAATTAGTTACGATTTTTTATTTTACTTAGTTAATTCTGGCAAAAAGTATGTTACAAATTGTGAGTTCTAACTGAAAGTGTATGTACTCATAGTTTCTCTAATTCTTGTTGAGGGATCTGTGTATGTGTGTGTCCATTCTTTTGAGCGTCAGAGTCCAACTGGGTGGAAAATCTGGTCGCGAAGTGAACGCTTTCTGCAATAGGTGAGTGCACTTTACGCCAGCCAATATTTGCGTTCTATTTGCCATACCGGTTGTGTTTATTCTATCGTTAAATATTCAACTCTGTAAATCTCAGAGTGTCGCGTTGCCTAGCCACGGGATGGTGTATTCTACCGCACCTGCTGTCTTATAAAGCTTCATGCAGACTAACACGAACCCCCAACGACCGATATAGATACATGCATAACATATCCCATCAAATTCGATACCACACATTTTCCAAACATTTCTAGCAGCAATAAACTATAATTCAAGTCCGATCGCCACGAACCTATTGGAAATAACAATTCAACTCTGACAACAATTTAATTCAAATAATTCAACTCGTAACAGCAATTACATATAGATAAACAAAATAATAAAAAACAACAAAGACAAAATTAATTGTCTTTGAATGCTCACATGGTGAAACTAGGTTTAATAATAAAATATCAAACTAAATACTTGACTAAGTCTCACAAAATTTTGACAAGTGTTTAGTTTGATATTTTATTATTAACAAAATAATAGATTAATATATGTTGTATCAGTCCACACAATCTCTCAATCTTAGAGTTGTCAACTAGCACGAACTCTTCAAAATTTGAAACATTTATTCATTAGATTCATTCTGCAATTAATTTTCCCCAAACATTCCTAGTATATAATCCAAATTCATAATCCGTTTTAAACAAGCTCGAATCATCTTTCGTTCAAGCAACATCCCTTCAATCATATCTATCCATTTATTTCTAAGTTATCTGTCAACCTCTTACCCTCAATTTGTCCAATATATAATTGTTTCACCAATTTTTCTTTCAAGATAAGTTTCATTCCGGACAAAATGATAAAAGTGAGTGTGGAGGAAAGTAAGAAACAATTTGTCTGTATCGAGCTTTAGGCCATAGTGTCTTCTTCGTATTCTTGGTCATTGCTGTAGTTTATATCAGGTTTTATTTCATGTAGTTTATGTTAGCGTTCGTCTTATCCATGCTTGTCAAATGCGCAGAAAATCGTGCACGGATATACGAATGGGCTTTTCCAACTTATTTTGAATTCATATACAATCGTTTGTAGTTTGTATTTTACTAACTCCATTTCGCTATAAAACATAGAACATAATCGAGCACTCATGCAGAAATAGATAGGTATTAAAAGGAAGATAACAGAATACTAAATTGAATTTGTTTATGGTTTAAGATGAACATTTACCTAAAAGCAATAAATCATAGGTTATTTGTTATAATTAATAATAAACTAACATTTTACTGAATAAAGAATAAATATATCGCCACGTCTTTTACCCATTATTGGATGTAGCATTCCGTCGTAACAGATCTCGATAAGTTATATATTTCTTTACGTGAAGTGCGGTTATCAACCATCAAATCACGGTACACAAAGATGTTAGTGGAGAGGGAGCCACAAGGGTAGATTTAATTTGATGAAAATTGTTTGTCGGCTTTAGGAATCGAACTCGGGTTTTAAAATTCACAGGCCTACCCCTTAAAAAAAGAATAAAGAGTATATATTAATACACAGTGGATGTACCAAGCAATAGATCGCGCTTTCAAATTTCGTTCTAAATGATTCAGATTGCATTATACGTTACTGTAATTGGAATTAAGTTCCTGTTGTGCAGAGTAGCAAATAAATATATCTAACATATTTATATCCTGCTGTTAAATATTTTCAGTTTCATATAAAAATTAAACATCTAGTGTCAATAAATTTAAATGTAATATTGAATTGCAAACAACAGAGATTAGTAATTATTTTGATTAAATTGAAAACTGAACTCAAAATATGTAACAATATAATTTTAATTCAGTTTCTGAATTAAACTTTTCACCGTTGTGAATAAATAATATTCTCCGCATGTTTACAATGTTGTAATAACTTTACGACTAAAAATGAGTGAATCTAAATTATATTTCTGTTGGGTAATCCGCGAGAAGCCGCGAAATTTATGGAGAGAAAATGTAGAATTATGACGAGCATCCTGGTATTAATCAAATGCGTGTGACAGAACAATAATGTTCAATTTAAGTTTGGCAAAATCACAAAATTCTTGTATACTGACTTGTGGGCGCGTTAGCCAAGTTAACGCCTCTTTCTGACACTGCAGAATATTTGTTATTTAGGTTATAACACCAGAATTTATAGGATTATATTTACTGTAATTGTTAATTCACACTGCAACATGCGTTAAATACAATTTATAAATAATAAAGATTCGTAGAAAGTTTTGAGAGTTCTTGGAAGGAACTAAAACGACCGATACATCATCTGTCAAATGTCGTATCAATAACTGATGGATAATATAAAGTTTGGTGCATTTCATACTTGTCTAAATAAAGCAAACAAACTTTAAATAAATATATCATCACGCCTTCTAACCATTTCTGGAAATGGCACTCTGTGTAGCAGATCTCGCTAAATAATATATTTATGCACATGAAATGCGGTTACCAGCTGTCAAATCACACCCCTTAAAGATGTAAGTGGAGGAGCAGCCACAGGAGCAATTTCAATGTGGTGAAATTTTTTGGTTGATTGTGGGAATCGAACCCTGGTTCCAAATCCACAGTTTGACCCAATACAATTAAAAATATTTTAATGAAAATAAAAATGACACCAATAAAGTATTTATTTGGTATTATGCACAACAGGAATTTAATTATTGCGGCTCATTTGGATAATGTCGTATTTTAAATTTCAAGTCATTAAACTTTACATACATATATAACATAATACTATATCCCATGAAATAGGGTAACACGAACCTCTGAAACATTCACAGAACATCCACAGAACATCCGCTAACAGATTCATAAAGAAAAAATAGTCCTCGTTCACATAATACTAATGCTCCCTTCGTACAAGCTCATTCAATCCACCATCACGCAGAAAATCTTCAATCACATCCATCCATTCGCTCCTCTACACCTGTTTCATAAATTCTGAATGTCTGAATTCTTATTTGATAGATCCAAACTGCTTTATGTTTGTCTGTAACTGCCAGACAAAGTGAGATATAATTCAGCGTCAGATAGGTGAAAAGATGAAGGCCGGATTTTTAATTTTCAGATAAAGCTCTCAACGGTTAACAGCGGAATAAATAAAAAAAATATTGGATCAAAATTATAGCTCAAATAGTGATAATTATACTGAATACCATTTTTTTGATGCGATATTTTTTTTTTAATTTATTGGGAACTTTATCCAGAGATTAAATAATCGGAGATACATAAAATTATTGTAATTTAAGTGTTAAACATCGTAGGTAAAATGAACAAACATATAGAAAATGTAAGTATTAATCATTTTTATGCTATTTTACAAAATGTATATTTGCTTAATTTAGCAGAAACAAGAAAGCTTACTAAATAGATAAAATTTTATATTGTGTCAGTTCTACGTCAAATTTAAAACAAACATCAAACAAATGTAAAATGATTTATATTTATTGTATGACTGTTAGCATTTTTAACGTACCGTTAGGACTATAAATTTTAATAATCTGTTTATCTAGAACATTAGCCCTATAAGTTTAAATCTAAATACGTAAATTATTCCAAACAACTATATAAAATATTCAAATACAACTTTAGTTTCTCATGAAATCATCCATTCATCAAAATTATTCATAGCTCGAAAAAAAATTCTCTAATTAGCCTGACGACATACAAAACATAAACAAAAAAAATGTTTGTAACAGAGCGATGGCAGAAAGGAATTAATACCCCGTATAAGTTTATTATAAATAACAATTCAAAGTTGATAAATTATACATGCGACGCCCACAGCCCACTGACATCTCGAGAGGCTTCGATTTGTACGCATGATCGCCGAAATCAATCAATCAGGTCTGCAAGAAATTGCTTCGCATTGCTAACCTACACTTAATAACTCTAATCGAATAATATATATTTAATTCAAATTCTATTTGTTTTCACTTAATGAAAAGTCTTCCAGAACTTATACATTTCAAGTGCACAGTTTTCGTTTATTTTATTAAATAATATCGATGTTATTTTCTTAACGCATTTAGCAGGAAAGGTTTGATAGATTTGCATGAAATTTACAACGTAGTTTTATATTTGTTCTCCTATATTTACTATGTGCTTAATTGCAGATAATCAGTATGTTGATATATTTTTGTAATTTATCTATTTATTTATTTATTTTTATGTTTTTAATTGTACTGTGTATTGCACAGGAGTATGTATTTATTAGAGATGGGCGAATATCATCCGCGAATAGTCGAATGCCGCGAATATTGACATTATTCGATATTCGAGATTTTCGAATATTAACGTCAGTATAGCGAACATTCGAATACCTCGAATATCGCGCCAATTTTTGACTATGTTTTTCTTTATCATTTGTACATAAACTTAAAGCTATTACAATACTTTGAAGTTATATTTTGTTTCAAAACCATGAAGACGTACCATATTTCAAATTTGTTTTTCGCCAACATTCGAATTCGAGAAATTTGATATTCGTCCATCTCTAGTATTTATTTTTTTAAATATCTTTTTGTATTTTGCCCTGTAACTTTTGTTGGGCAATAAATATATTATTATTATTATTATTATTAACCTGTACGCTAGAAAGTTGAAATTGTAGCCATTTTAAAACAAAATTGCGTCCAGTTATCTCAGAACGCCATTCACGAACAAGTCATCAGATTTTAATGAAACAAATATATATCATCACACTTTTTGTCCATTACTGGGTGTGGTGTTCTGCCGTAGCAGATCTCTAACTCATTGGCTTTGATATACACTCAATACAAACAAAAATGCAGATTCATCTGACGATTGTAGTATAGAATTTTCTCGAATTTCTGTGATTGTACAAGTCTGTGTTAGGAATCCTACTCAAACAATAACAAATCACTTCAGTCCGAATGCGTCACGTTAAGCGCAGTGGTTTCCAAACTGTGGGGCGCGCCCCTCTGAGGGGGCGCGAGATTGTTTCAAGGGGGGCGCGCTATAAAAAAATAAAATTGAGGCTTATGAACACATTCTCAATTCATATCATAACACACACGTGTTTCTAACTCGCGCTCGCAGTAAAATATCCCTAGTTTAACAAACAAAGCCTTAGAAATTTTGTTACTTTTCGTAACAACTTATTTGTGGGAAACAGGCTTTTCCGCTGTAGCTGTTTTAAAGACAAAATATCGAACTCGATTATTCGTTGAAAAAGAATTGCGAGTGGCGATATCTTCAATGATTCCCCGGTTCTAGAAACTGAAAAACAAGCGTCCATTCAGCACACTCAAAAATTATGATTATATTGTATTAATTATGCCTAATTTAAATTAAATATTATTTCCAATCTTATTACAATTTTATGTTTATAAATGTTGTTACATTATTTTATTCTATTATTATGTTGTCATAAATATAATTTTAGATTAAGAAAAAGATTTGTTATAACAAATATCTTATATATTAACAATATTTATTTATAGTACTTTTTTTGTATTTTATAAAATAAATTATTTACGATTTTTGAAGTTAGGCTGTTATAAAAAATGAGGGGGGCGCGACAATTTTTAACGGAAAAAAGGGGCCGCTGAGAGAAAAAGTTTGGAAACCACTGCGTTAAGGGTAAAACAAATGTAGAATCATGGTGACGTAACAATGAGCTCAATCATTTGTCTAGTGGGGTTGGTTGGCAACTGTCAGCACCCTAGACAACGTACGCCAATGTAAACACACATGATACCGTGTGCGCGGTATAGTACAGAGCACAACAAGGAGTTGTTGCTAGTGTTGTACACTAGAGTCGGACCGCGCCAAGTTGGTGTCTGAAAATAACGCGAAACGTAACTGGAGGCCGTTGCTCCAGGCGGCGGCGGCGAGGCGGTCACGTGCCAACGCCAAGGCTTTTAATAGGGAAATGTCACCCGCCCTGATCACACTCATTTCTGTTCAGAGTTCATGTTCGTTCAACGGAGATTCGACAAATAAGGGACATATTATCAACTGCTTACTTTTTCTGTCAAACTGTCAAATGCTTCTAAATTGTTTTGGAAGAACTGCGTCAAATAAAAGAAGAATGTATTTTATCTTTCTTTTACTAGACAGGAAAAAATAACAGTAATTATTTATAAATAAATTCATTTAAAAATTCTTATTTATTAGCAAGTTAATTTAAATCTTTAAATTACCTATATTACAATTTTGATTGATTCAAATCAATAAAATATAACTTTTATTGTACCTACTACATTTTTATCCTGAGTGTATTTAAAGTTACTTGAAGCAAATATTTTTCGTGCCACTGAATTGATAGTTTACAGTAATGAATAAAAATTAGTAAACATTAAAATTACTTTAATTTAACTAAAATTGTGTAACAGTACTTTCAATGTTTAATGTTTACTCATGTTTATTCATTATTGTAACCTATCAGTCCAGTGGTACGAAAAATGTTTCTTTCAAGTAATGTGACATTAATTTTACGAGTTTCGGAAAAATATAGCGTTGTAGTGAGTATATAACTACATACATATAAACTTAATTTTTTTACAATAATTTTGATACTCAATACTGTTCTCATTAAACATGGCCAGCTTCAGTGAATTGCACTATGCTTATTATGGCCGTTTCATGTCAACTAACCTAATATTAAACATTAAAATAAATTTAATTTATTTAAAAATCTATAACAGTTCTGATCAATGGTACAAAAATGTTTGTCTCAATTATTAAGCAAATATTTTTGCGTTGTATTCAGTACATTTATATAATATATATCGTTTAATTTTTTGCAATAATTTTGAAACACCCTGTATATAATGTAATGGCACTTTAAGGAAGAAATGTGTAACTTTTTCTCTTGATATAGAAACAAATAACTATTGTTCATAATTACATTTCATGCTACAATCATTTGACAGGTATAAATAAAAGAAAATTGTGTAACACCCGCTGAAAACAAACATTGAATAACATCGATAAACAACCGATAACTTGGTAAACAATACAATAATAACAGAGCAAGTGTTGAGAGGCGGTGGCGAAGGAGGCAGTTGCACGTGATCAACTTGAATATTGATGCGACGATAAGTGCAACGTGCAACAGTTGCAATGCATTGATCGCTTCGCTCATCGGTTGCTTCGCGTAGCGGTGTATTGTTGTCGTTCGTACCTTGGCTGCTCATTGCTAACCTTAGACCTGAAAGTGAACGCGACATTGCCACGTAAAAATAAACCGAATTAACGACAAATTGTTCACATCGATTTTGTTGCTTTGACACTGGAAATATGACATTATGTTTCAACATATCGAATGTTTCTATTCTAGTACGCCACCCTCGTTTACAGGTGCCTTATTTATGAATATCATAACTATGATTAGAAAAGCGGAAATCCAAAGAAAAAAATTAGATATAATGCTAAATTTTAAAGTTTTTGTATTATTAATCTATTTTTTAAATTAGTATTTTAAGTAAATATTTAACAATTGATGAAATCGAACTGAATTATAAAGAGAAAAATTGGGATATCACTAGGATTTAAAGAGACAAAATAAATAAATAAATATATCATCACGCCCAGTACCCATCACTGGGTGTGGCACTCTGCCGCAGCAGATCTCGGGAAGTGATAATTGTGGTAACAAATCGTCAAATCACGCCAACCCCTCTCCCACCCCAAAAGATGTTTAACGTGATGAAAATTGTTTGTCGGCTGTGGGAATCGACCCAGAGTTCTCAAATTCACAGGTCGACTCGATACCACTGAATCATATGCCGACCATAATTTTTGTTTGAAGCATACTACCGGAGATTCAAATTCTGGAGGGATCCCAGTTTTTTTGGTTACAATTTCTTGTTTTCTGAATTTAATCAAAAAGACGGATTATGAATAACAGAACAAGCGAAAAGGCGTAATATCCTTTTATGTATAATCCGGGAAATTCGGCATTCTTGAAACTTCAAATCGAAATACAAGGATAAATCGAGACAATGCATCATCCTCGACTCATTTTTCGTGTACGCTACAAACCTTCCATTATAACTAATATGACAAGTGATTATGATAATTGCCGATAAATTATGAGTTGTTACAGCACGAGCTGTATTTCCTATTTCTGTAACAACGAATTTAAATTCATGTCAAATTATTATCTGGCAATTATCATATTACGAGTTATTTTCAACAAGCAAAAATGTCATTTGTACAAGCAGTTCCCCATGGAGAATTTGCCATTTCGATAGATATTTTTCAATTGACGTTTTTGTAAATATATTGGTAACCAAGGAGATTTAATTGAACTTATTAATTTTACTAGTGGCAAATTATCATAATAGCTCTTATTTCATTGGTTCAGTTGTAAACAAATTGGTGATGCTATTGGTTCCCACATCTACGTGGTAAATTCTCCACATTATCTTTCACCCTCAGTTTTATAATGTAACTAAATTTCTAATAGCTAATATTAACTTAAAGTTCCATTGACTCTTATTTCCCAGAGTATAATTTCGAATTAGGAAGAGTTCGATGTTCGATCGCCTTGTGGTTACCACATAATAATTCGATTATTCAGGTATTCGGAACCAACCGAACCACCCGGTTCAGCTCATGTTATTAACACAAATTGGCCGGCGAGTGGGTGCGTTCAACTTACGCACTGGTATCGAACGAAGGGTCTATTAGATCAGGCTGACTAGGGCGGCCACCTATAAATATTACACGGCTAGTTTGACCTTGACTTGACTGAACACATAAATTTACCCTACCAGTCAACGTCTTGAGAACTAAATTAAAATTACGTGCTATTAAAGAAAGGGATAGCTTTCATTTAGTTTTTGTTAGTCGGGATAGTAAATTCTTTAGAGAAAAAAACACACGTAAGAAGTGCATTAAGTCTGGTTAACACAGACCAATGGATAAACCCGAGGCAAAACTTACATTTATTTATTAATACGCAAAAGGCTGTATGTCTAAAATCTCACTGACTTCTATTTTAAAAAAATCTACCCCTGTGGCTCCTCCTCCACTAATATCTTTGGAGGCCGTGATTTGACGGCTGTTAACCGCACTTCACGCGAAAAAATATATCACTTACCGAGATCTGCTTAAGCAGAGTGCACACCCAGTGATGGGTAAAAGGCGTGATGATATATTTATTTTATTTTTTATTTCTATTTTAACGAAAAATTTGATTGTCGGAATGGATCAGGTTCGACTATAACCAAAAGTCTGTTTGACAAGAGTTTTTATTATTATTTTAATTTTATAGTGATTAGCTGAGCAAAGCGTCAAAATGAAGACTTTTTTATGTTGCGTAAATATGTCTTCATTTTGACGTTTTGGTCAACCAAATAGAATTAGAATAATCCCTCATCGAACGTATTCTACTGTAACTTTGTATAATAAGTGTATGATCATTTTTACACAATTACACACTAATAATAATATGTAATTGTATGTAATATTAAAATTATGAAAAGTATGTATTTTCTTTTACAGTTACTGTAATAAAAATAAATTGGAACAACTATGATTTTTATATGAGAGGAGTTGATCAATAATCGCCGGAAAAAGCGCCGCTCGCGGCAAAATTTAGCAATTTTTATTAAGAAACTAACGTAACATTCTAGGCCTTGTATATAACGTAGATGGCGATTAAAATGAATGTTTAATAAATTAAAATTGTTAAAAAAATATTATTCTTTTTTATTTTAGAGTTTGTGTGGGAATGTTATTGTTCTGAGTGTAGCAACAGTTGAAATTGTTTTACCATTAAAATTTAACGTTTCCAAAAAATTAATAACATCGTGATTGTTTTGAAATGACAACAGGCACTCGTAAATAAAATATAATTAATAAACGCACAGTCGCAATTTGATTATGAAATAACGAATAAAGTATCGAGTTTTTAGTACAAAACAATGATTATACAATGTGTGTACAAACCTCAAGGAATATAGAAAGTTCATTATGTACAATTTGCTTTGTGTTTATTGATATTTATGTATTGGTTAATAGAAAACAAATACCTGTAATTTAATTATTACTGCTTTATAAATAAACTAATAACTTATTGTAATTGTAATACAATACTGATTAATTACATTAATCATGCTACTTAACAAGTTACTTGTCCATTCAACCACACAGAGGCGTTGACACAAAACATTTAATTTCTTTACAAATTTTCATTACTATTATCAATATCGTATACTAGTAGTTCCGCCTTTATTTTACTTACAGTAATGTTATTGTCAAGCTTACAAAATACAAAGGACCTACATATTATAGTGAACTTGCTTGAAATTTGTATTTGAAATTAATTGTCTGTTGTACAACATAAATAAATACATTAAATTGGGTTAAATGTAATAACGGTACACAATTGTATTTTTCTCAATCTTGTCAAAATAAAATATTTCTACGATTGCTATGAAAAGTTGAAAATTATGCTCTCATTTGTAAAGTTGACATTTTCTGCGGAACAATCGAACAATAACTTTTTGAGCGTTGCCATTGGAGACGCGAAAAAGATATTAGATGCACGCTTACTTCAGAAAAAAACTTGTCATATTAGCCGAACGAATTTATTTTCAGTACGTATACGTTTTTGAATAATTTAAGATGCAATATTAGAAAAAATTAAATATATTTATTATGTTCTTTATAAAACAAGACAAAGGTATAGTACAGCCATGGCAACTGGAAAACAACAGAATTATTTAACATCCAGGTGACATCTGTCAAGTAAATAATAAATCTTATCTAAATTTTTAATGTTTCTTAAAACTTTTGATAGGAAGTAAAAAAATATACGAACACCTCATGAAGGTGCTTTATATCTTCAGCCAATAAAAAGGTTCTTTAGAAAAAAATGCTTTACCTCCTTTCCTTGATAATGAAATTAAGTTTGTATATTAAATCAGTCGGTGCTATTATTTTTGTTACTTTCTGATAGAATAATAAAAATATATACCTATATGTATACCTCGTGAAGAAAGTGTCAAATTCTAGAAAAAATGCTGTACTTTCGTCCCTAACAAATAAAAAATTCCTATTTTTAAAACGAAATTTCTAACGAAAAATCTTTGAATGCATATTGAAATAAACCTAACTGAAAACTAGAAAATAGAATGTTAAAGTCGTAGTCAAGTCTAGGAATCTTGTTTGATAAAATTGACTGGTAAATATATTTAATAGCTAGTAAAACTATCACCTGAATAGTGTCGGATCTGGTTTTCACACCGCCGTAACACTGACAATCATCATTTACTTTTTTCATGGTTTATAGTTATATCACAAACTAAAATCGTGAAAAGTTTTTATTGAGAAGCAAGACCTGTCTACGATAATTCGCGCTCTAACCTTGGGGCGTTGAACTAAATTAGAAAATATAGTTTTAAATAGAATAAAATGTCTACCTACCAGAGGTGTGCTCCTATTTTCAGACTGCTATTTTTAATATTTCTGTCACGATTACTATCAAATTTTGAACGAAACTACAAGAACACCAAACTGATATTTACTTTCTTACAAATTAAAGATAATACAAAATTTTAATATCTCAAATAACTATAAACTTGTACAAATTGGTCATTGTTTTCATACTAATTCTAAAATTTCTATTAAAAAAATTATAAAATTTTAAGGTGGCAATACTGACATGTCAATATATATTTGAAATTAATGTATTTTGACATTTATTAGTTAGTTTACAATTCAAATTCATTATTATCTGGGTTATATTATAAAACTATATACGGCACATTTAATTTTTAATAAAGAAGTGTTTATTTAATTATTTTTAAAAATCAAATAAAATTCTTTTAGCTAAGCAATGAGAGGTAAATTACAAGAATTATGTTTGACATTTTTACAACTAGAGTTCACACAAAAATAACCGTAAAAACAATTGTACAAAGTTGAACTTTGTAACACTGTTTTACCAAAAACAGTTGCCCAAAATTCACTTTGTAAACATGATAAAAAAAAAATTCAGTATTACATTTCTCTCACTCAATTTAGTTGTGCTAGTAACCGTTTCCCTCACTAGTGATAAAGTAAATAACTTTCCTCACTAGTGAGGGAAAAGGTTACTATAACAACTTGATTGAGTGAGGGAAATATCATTTGACATGATGACCAAGGAAACGTGTTTTTCTTCAAATACAACTCCTTTGATTTATAATTATTACAAACGTAAAAATTTAATTTTCACGTTTAATATTGAAAAACATAGTACGTAACACACGTACCTACTCCAAGTTTCGTACTCGTTTTGCAATTAAACACTTTTAGTAACAAATTAAATTAATTTATAGTAAAATATGATAACTATTAAGATCTGCAAATGCATATCGGCAGTAGTTCAAAATGAATTATATAATATTTTGTACGCGATCCCAAAAGAAAATTAAAGAGCTACAGTTTAAAGTAGAATTCAAATCTTTCGGAACCAAATGTATTTCTATTTAGATCTGTAAGTGCAGATCTGCTACAGCTAGTAATAGTTGTTGTTTTCAGGTTAACTGTGTTCCATAATTTATTTAGTAATTTAGTTTGAATCATGTGCAGAAACTGTTGGGTCCATCCGCACTCAAAAGAAACTGCATGATGATAAAACTGCACCGCATACAAGAAAGGGTAAAGAATGGTCAGTTTTCAGTGGTCAAATGGGTTTATTAATGATCTGTCTGGTCTACAAATACGCAGGTATCTAAATGATAGCCATTTTGTATTCGCAGATAATAAAATGGATGAATCCAAACTGTCAGAAATTCATCTTATCGTTTGCTCTGTTTTCTCGCTAGATTCGTAACTGTGCAATAAATCACTAACACATGGATAGATGGCCATATTCAGTAAAGACAGCGTGGGAAGCTACCCCGGCGAACCTCTGGCAAAACAATATGACTAACTAATAAAAAACTACACAAAAATAATCATAAACAGAAAGAGTTTACACTCTGCGCTCGCCACAAGCTAACCAACAACGAAACTATACACTGCATTTTAAACTACGTTCATAAATAATCAAAACTCAAAGTACAATCTGAAACAAATAAATAACAGCTTAATTCTTTGGAATTTTGACAGCTGATAGTTTTACATTAATATAATTTAAGTTACGATAAAATTGTTAAACGTTCTTAAATTATTTTAAAGAAGAAAACCTTCAAATAAAACTGGAATTTAAACATTTGTTATCTCTGATAGTTCTACATTATTATATGCAGGTAGTGGATACAACTTGAGTCTGTCAAATAACAATACGCGGTTTCAAATTTCACTGACTTTAACCATTTGCAAATAAAAATTATTTTAGTAAAAAATGTTTCAAATAAAATATATATGGATAAAAGTCGATTAAAATTGCCAGAAATAACAAATTTTTTCAATAAATAGGAAGGAAATTGCTGAATAAAAAAACTTAAAAATCGATATTTTGATCTCACAAATTCCTATTCATTTATCGGCATAATAAACTACAAATGACAGTTAATATAATTTTCATCATTTCAACCACGATTTCGATGCAATATTTTTTGTTTGTTTGACATATAAATATATTAGTAACTTAATTAGAATGTTGAAATATTGATCATAAAGTTAATCGATTACTATTTGATTACAAACAATTTTTTTCCAAGTATTATAATATGCAAATTCAAAGAGGCTCAGTGATATCGAATCGAAGTGTAGATTTAAGAACTCTAATTCGATTCCCATAGCCGACGAACAATTTTCAAATTAAAATTACTCCTGTAGCTTTAGGGGCGGCGATTAGCTAGTAACATATAAATATATCACTTACTGAGATCTGCAACGGTTGAGTGCCACGCCCAGTAATGGATGAAAGGCATAATAATATATTTGTTGTGGACAACTGAGTAGTAAGGTTGTGTGGATAGCGTTACGGAATTCGAATTCGGAGATCCCGAGTTCGAATCACACTCAAACTAATATTTATATGAACACTGCGGCTCGGTGAGGTCGGATTCTGTACTGTAAGTTAGTTGATTAAGTTCTAATAAAAAATATAAAATAAACACTTGGCTAAGTCTCACAAAATTCAGTCTCCAAGTCACCTTATGAGGACATCGTCAAAGGCTGGCCAGCACAGTTAGTATTTTATATTTTTTATAAAACCTAGTTTCACCAAGTGTATAGACGACAATTAATTTTGCCTTTGTTGTATAGTGTAACATAAAATAAATGTTTGTTTTAATAAATCATTAATTCATCTCAAAACCTCAACATGAATCTTAAATTCTCTTTATTTTTTTTACAATCACAACTTCTAGTTCACTCTTAGCAACCTTATGTCAAACCAGAATTAATCATTGCAAACTTTCAAAATTTAAATTTGTTTCTTACATATTTATTTTAAGATTTTATTCAAGTAGTTATAAAGATATCCAGGAATTCCATGTTTAACTTATATTTACAAAACTACAACTGTGCCTGTGTTGTCCAGTATAAGCTAGTGTAATAAAGTTCCTGTTGTGCAGAGTAGCAAATAAATAAATAAATAGAAAAGTCTAGAAAGAGCAATGATTATAAATAGTTTGTTTACGAATGCAGTGCAGCATGTGGGTAAATTTAATGTGAGTGAAGTATCTAAGAACTGGTTGGTTTTCGAGTTCCCGTATTATAGGTTTACATAAAGAAGTTACAACTATGTTCGACCAGAGAAAAAATATTAGCGACCGGTTTAATAGGTCTAGAAATACATTTTAAAAAATCTTCCGAGGTAAATAAGTTAAATTACAGATGTGTACAGAAAGAATAACTAAGTATCTCTCTACAAATTGTTTTTCAACAAGTAATTGGTGAGAAATATGTTGAACAAAGAGATGAGAAATATTAAAAATGTAACTGATATCAAGAGGTCCGCGTGCTATAATTAGAAATCGCCTTGGGCACATTTAAATATTCGGCCATTTACCTTAGTTCTCAGGACGGTTACCATGAAATAATATGTAAAGTTCGTACGGAATTGGCATGTACAATGTTACTAACATTACGCTGTGTTCTGTGTTCTCTGTTTATCATACTCAAACAATATGAAGTCAGAAGCCAGTGATAAAAAAGTAATTAGTAAATAAGATATCGTTTCTCTACTTGGCTAACAACATATGTTTCTCATTTATTTTCGGAAGAAGCTACTGAATCTAAACAGCAGGCTGTTCTATCACTTATTATTTCAAACTTTTTTCATTTATTTTGAAAATTTTGGAAAAATACACGCTTTATTTATAATAATTTTTAAGTTGTTCTGGAAATAGTATAACTGTTATTAAACCTTTTTTCTAAATCATATTACAAAAGTTTGACAGAGGAAAGGTACGCACATTTCATATAATCGCAATATCAAATTATTCTGAAAGTAGTATAGCTATTGATAATTGTTTCTTTCGGGCACTTGTCTCTAAAATAATTCAGGAACATTTAACAGAAGGAAAGATACAGTTATTATTTGAAATATTTATAATAATTTTTAAGTTGTCCTGATAACACAAAGTTATTATTAAAACATTTTTCTCTAAAATATATTAGGAACGTTTGATAGCAGAAAAGGTACACACATTTCGAATAATCGCATTGTCAAACTATTCTAAAAATAGTATAAGCTAGTGATAATTGATAAATGAATAACTTTTATTTGAAACATTTTTTTTCTAAAATAAATTAAAGACGTTTGACAGCAGAAAAGATAGTCACCTTTTTATAATAAAGGTAAATTACCTGAAAGTAGTGTAATAAAAATGTATTACTTGTATTTAAAGTATTTTCCTTTAAAATTGTTTAAAAACATTCGACAGTCGGAAAGATATTCAATATTTTTGAAAAATATTGTAAGTTGTTCTGAAAATAGTATAGTCACTTTTTTACAAATGTAAATTACTTTAAAAGTATTGCCTGAAATTAATGTAGTGAAAATCTATTACTTGTGTTTGAAGCAATTTTTCTTTAAAATTGTTTAGAAATATTTGATAGTACGAAAGACGCATTTTTTTTAAATATTATAAGTTGTTTTGAAAATAGTATAGATAGTCCCTTTTTCATAATAATTGTAAATTATTTTGAAAACATTGCTTGAAAAATTTGTTATTAGTATCTGAAACATTTTTCTTGAAAATTGTTTAGAAACATTTGACAGTTGAAAAGATACACAATATTTTTTAAAAATATTCTAAGTTGTTCTGAACATAGTATAGCTATTGATAGTAATTTAATATATTATGAAATTACAACTTTTCTTTCAAGAATTTCTCAAAAATGATTTAGAAACGAGTAAAATGTTTTGTTGTGGCGAGGATGTATTATTTGTATTTGAAGTAGAAAATATTTGACATCAGGAAATATGTGCACATTTTTGATAATCGATGATAGTTATCATATAAGTATTTGTCTGAAATGAGTTAGAATGATTGAGAGTAGGAAAGATAGACCTGTAGTGTAGTGTAATGGTAGTTTAGGAATTGTTGGTGATTCTGATTGTTAAGTGTAGTAGGAAAGAATGGAAGTGTAGAGTAGATAGCATTCCATGGCGGTGAGTTTAGTGACCACGGATAGATAAATACCAAAGTTGTTCTACTTACTGTTGTCATACACTTCACATATGTTTACCATAACGATAGCGACACGGACGCGGAGAGCAGAAACTGTCAGAGCGACTTTCGAAAAGAATTTCGAGTTTCGCGATTTGGTGATTAAGTCAGACGAACTCACCTTTGAGGTTTGACGGCAGGCCTAATCATAGTTTGTGGTCTCTTCTCGTCTTTGGGTAGCCTTAGATAATCTTGGTCCCCCAGTAAAAACAAATCTTTTGAAATAATCATCGCAACGAACCGCACACTTGCACACACCAAAAAAACTAAAATATAAATTCACTGTTCACAACAAGAACGCACAGGAGACGTCGCGACGTGTTAGCTTGTCATTGTAGCACAGATCACGATGTTAGTTTGTTAGTGAACAACACATAGATTACGTATCGCACGTGGTGAAGAGAGGCGCAAGACAACGACACGGCCGACTCGCGCCGCGATGCAGGCTGTACTGTCGCGGAGTCGCGAGTCGCGGCCGCGAGTCAGGCCTGCGCCCTGCGCGCTGCCTCCCGCGCACCGGATACTAGCGCTAATGGGGCCCGCCGGCCCAAGACCATCTCCACACTACCGCACCGGTCAAATCGTCCGAAACATACATACATTTATCAACCAAGTACACCAAACATTTATTTACAATAAATCAATTATTACAAACAAACTTAAATAAGTAATCAAAATTAAAATCATTCAAAATTGGGGGACGTCCTTTCAATATTTCTTTACTTCCGCTGTCATTGCTCGCTAAATTATTTTAATATAATATTATATTTCAATTTACAGTTGCAGAAATTACTCAATTAACAAATATAATAACAGCGAAAAGCCATGTTTGTAACGGGTTGTTCTGAAATTTGAACAAATTATGTATTGTTTTAGATCAGTCACAGTTAGACTAGAATTATTGTTAATAGAATTTAGCTTATTAAAATGTAATTTAAATATATATTTGTATAATATGTTACTTGTCTACTAATGCTTTGATAATGACCCAATCGAAACGTCAGCAATAAAGCATTAATTGAATAAGATTAAAATATTCATAATATTCCCATTTAAAAATTCTAAGAAGCTTGAGCCCCATCTGAAAAAAAAACAGAGTTTACCTCCCTTGAATTTTATAATACTTATAGTTAGTTGCACCAACAAAACTTAAATTTTAAACTTGGTTTAAATAAATAAAAGTAAATCAAATGTTTGACAGCAATGTCAATCATTACGTATGACATGTAATTTCGATTTGTTTTTATTTATTTAAATTAAGTTTAAAATTTAAATTTTGTTGGTTAAGCTAGGCTTGAAAGCAACAAAAAGATTGAAGCTTTCACAAAATTCAAAATTCATTTAATATCACTGCCCTTAATATTTAATTGAATTTCGTATTAACTTATATAAAGGTTGCAAAATTATTATTTAATGTATAAAATGTTTCGAGACCTCCCCCTCAGGTAGAATCGTCCCCAAACTAATTAAAAATAGCAATTTTTTAAAAACTTAAAAATAAATTGGTAAGCAATGATTTTCCATGCTAAACGCCTATGTCTGCAATATTATAAATGATTGTTTCATTGTCGAAAAGATGAACAACAGCTCTGAAACAGAAAATAACATAAATATATTCATCAAATAAAATGCCTATAAATGAGTACATTCAATAAATAATAAAATAAATAAGTATATAAGTATCATCACTTACATTCTGCAATTGCAGATCTCAATTGATTAATTAATTTTAGCGTAAGTGCGGTTACTAACCGTCAAATTACGGCCTCTAAAGATGTTAGTGGATGAGAAGCAACAGGGATAATTTTAATGTATTGAAAATTTATTGTAGGCTATGGGAATCGAATCCGGGTAAAGTACATTCAAAGCAAAGAAAATAGTAACTCACATTCAGGGAAAATATTCTAAATCAGTGTTCCTCAAAATGTGAAGCACGTACTTCATTAATAATAAATAGTTACTTTTCTACGATTGCTATGAAAAAAAATACAGTTTTAGATAGTTGTAGAAAAAGTAAATATCATTTTTTAATTATTCCACGGACATCTGTAGTTTGAGAAACACTGTTCTAAATTAATATAAACTCAATAAACTTACTTTAAAATTGAAACATCCCACGACTTTTCATTCCAAAAGACATATGCAGGATTCCTCAATTTGTACTCTAACCAAAAATTAAATTTTTCTTGCACCGATTTAATTGTAGAAGACATATTTCTTGAGCAATTAATTTTCAAAGAATCAGCGACAGTAATTACACTGTAATGTTTCTCTGTTGAATATTTTACTTCATTTGCGAAAAATGCCACTTGCAACGGAGATACAAATGTCGTTTCTTGGATGTATGTATGCTTCGATTGTTGAAGACTTCTATAAATGATCAAGGGTTTTGGTGTGCATTTTCCTTTATTTACTGAAGACGGATGAATTAATACATTTCTGTGTTTAATAGTTTCAATTGAAGTGTTTCCAAAATTAGTTGATTTGAAATTATATATATGATCTCTGTAAATAATCAATAATTAAATAGATAAAACTATATTTAAAAGTACTGCATATGACGTCAGAAAAGTGCGTACTATACCTGCTATCTAACGGTTAAAATTAACTTAAAATTTTATTTCTTAAGATGGTTCGGGCATATGGACGATATATCGAATGAAAGGTGTATGTTAATATACGATGAAAGATTAAGCGGGTCATTTAGGAATAAATGGATGGATATGATTGAAGGTTTATTGCGTGAACGAAAGATGAAACTAATTTTACTTGAAGAATGAAAGTAATGAATAAATTTGATAGCAGGAAAAGTACCAACATTTTTGACGAAGTTATTGACAATTATACATACTTAAACACTGCAATATGTGGATAAAAAACAATAGATAAAAGAGCAGTAATCAATTCAATATTATTTGAGTTCATATTATATTGTTTATCTTTGTATTTCTTTGAAGGCAAAAATTTCATATGATACAAAATATCTGCTAACTCCTGTTTTATATTTAAAGTTAAATTTTTATGAAAGAAAAATTCGGATGACGCCTGGATTCGAACCAGGGACCCTCCGCTTGCCGGGCAGAGATGTTAACCGCTACACCACGTCACCTGTGTCCGACGTATGGCTTCAACCGAATTCTTCTTTCATAGTGTCTAACGTAGCATCGATCCCAAAGACTCCTATATCTATGATAGGCATTGACAACGGGTTTCGTCTACAGCGACACAGTTCTGATTTATAGGGAATCATTCCACGAACTAATTTTTAACATATGACTTCGACTGAACGTACAGTAATGAAGATAATTTTAAAGTTAAATTTTTATGAAAGAAAAATTCGGATGACGCCTGGATTCGAACCAGGGACCCTCCGCTTGCCGGGCAGAGATGTTAACCGCTACACCACGTCACCTGTGTCCGACGTATGGCTTCAACCGAATTCTTCTTTCATAGTGTCTAACGTAGCATCGATCCCAAAGATCGTTTTATATTCTGAATATCTTGTAGTATTGGTCGAATCAAATGCTTACTATAGAAATCTTGTTCATTTGATCTCTCAAATTCTTTTAATATACTCAAAATCAGTAAAGTATCACTAGAATAAGACTCAAATTTATGTTTCTTTTCTCGAACTTCTGCATCTTTTCCAATGAAAATGGTTCGGAAATTAAGGTAGGCAGCAATAGTCAAAATAGGTTCTACGCAACTGAAAAGTGCCCCCAATATAACCATTTTCCCAACAGCGTATTTTTGAAATAATTTCGAAACATTAAAACCTAATGGTGTTAGAAATTCTTCGTTGGTTAGAATCTGATTAGTTTTTAAGGTTTCAATTGCTTTGCTGGTGTCATAAATATCAGAACAAGTCATGCAGCTTTTCAAAAATAATTCAGCATTTTCTATTCCAAATCCTTTTAGATCAAGCACAAGTTTTTCTAAATCACAATTCTTGATTTCTGGAGTAGGATATTTATCAAAATTATGTTTTGTTTCTTCTGAAAATAAGTGAAAACAAAATCCAGGTTTGACGTGTCCAGCAAAATTTTTTCTTTGTCTTGAAGTTTTCAAACTTATCCACTCATTTTGTACAGTTTCTATATTTGTTATTGCATCGTAGAATTTAATTTGTATTTTGCCGGAGTCTATCACAAAACTTATGTTTTCTAAATTATTAACAAATTTTTCATTTGTTGTTAAATATATTATCCGATTGGAATTAATTTCATTGTCATTAGTTTTCATTTTAAAATGTACTAAAATGACTATTTGTGTTTTTGAATTCAAAGAATACTCTTTTTCAATCTTCTCTTTAAGAGAACGTACGTCGGATATTGCTGGAAGAAAAATCAAAAGATTTCCCTCTTTGTATTTATTATAAATACATTTTAACAGCAGAACTATTAAGGCCATATTGATTTTATCTGATTTCTCAAAACTTTTTACAAATTTTGTGATAGCTATTGGATATTTCCTTCCATTTTTTTGTGTATCTTTCTCAAAATGTTGACTGCTCATAAATTTATTAAAATCTGTCATGATCAACACATCCTGTAGAAAATATTCTGCCACGGGATATAATTCTGCAGATA
Organism: Pterostichus niger; assembly: GCA_947425015.1. Classification (NCBI taxonomy): domain Eukaryota; kingdom Metazoa; phylum Arthropoda; class Insecta; order Coleoptera; family Carabidae; genus Pterostichus; species Pterostichus niger. The sequence continues at coordinate 1,539,051 of OX380336.1, read as the reverse complement.
CATTAATATGTTCACACTTATTGAAATATTTTCTTATTTTCTTTGAATAAACAGTAGAACATATTAAAATCAATTTAAAATCAGTTCTTTTCGTAATAATTTGTTTCAAAAATGAAAGCAATACATCAGTGAATACGTCTCTTTCTTGTATTTCATCAACAATCAAATGAGAAATTTTGTTTAGATCTGAACTGTAAGATAATCTTCTTAGCAGACTTCCACTTGTGCAGTAAGTTATAGATCCAGCTTCTCTGGACGTAAAGCTTAAAAATAATAATATTCACTAATATATAAAATACAAGCCTTGACAATTATGTTCGCGAATAAATAAATAAAATGTATCAGAGTGTTTAGTTTAAAATGAAACATTTGTGTCAATTAGTGTCGCATTGTTATTAACAATTTGCAATCTGTAAATAATACATGCAGTTGAAGAGAAAATGTTTTAAAACCAGATGATGCAAACTTCAAATTACTGTCAAAAATGTAATAATAGATATGACAAAAATCATGTTTCACGTTAAAATAAACTCACCCTATAATGTTTATTAATGTTTATTGCGGTGAGTTCGCGAACTTAATTGTCAAATTTCGGTGAATAAAATTTGTTGTATACCTGTCAAATCTAACTCGATAGTTGATTCCAGTAGCATTTCCAAAAATTTCAGTTCTTTCTTTAGTTACTTTTTCTACTGCAGATAAAACATTTTTTCTGTCTGGCTGCGTTGAGACTATTTTACATAGCGATCCATTTTCAGATTTTATAAATTCATTTAATATGAATTGAGGTATTTGTGTTGTTTTTCCACTTTGGGGTTCGCCATGAACAACAATAACTGAATTTTTCTCAATGAGTTCAAGAAGTTCTTCTCGCTTTTTGAAAATAGGTAACGATGATTTTGATTGAACACTACTTATTTTTTGTTCAAATTCTTTTTTCAGTAAAGTGTCTAAGCTTTGATCACGATGTAAGGAACTTTTACTATTAATAGCAATCTTCAATTTATTATTATTTATTGGGTATTTTACTTTTTCTCGGCATAATTCTTTTTCCTGGTCCGTTAAAGAAATTGAATTTAATTTTTTTTTTACTGCATTTAGGTTGCATACATATGCATATACTTTGCAGGGCTAAAATCAAAATAACGTGTTCAAAGGAGAATAATATACTATAACATTTGATCTGATTTTTTGAAGTTAAATTTATCGCGTATTTAAAATTTTAGACCAACAGCACCATCTATAGTTAATTTTATTAATAACAGCGGCAGGAATTTGTATTACGTTCTCCCACCGAAGACTTAACGAATGGCGTCAGCATGAACTTGTGTACAGTACATTCACTTTGAAAATACTATTACTAATATCACGAAAATTAGTAAATTTCTAAGATATTTAATAGAAATAAATATTTTAGTACCATTATTTACTGATCTTATAATGTAAAAATTTATTAGATATTTGTTGCATCTTAATTTAAATAAAATATAAATGCAAATTCTTAATTTTTTAACTCGGAATGTATGAGCGATACTAGCGCCCTCACAAAAACTAAACTATGTTGTCAAATTACAGACAGATGTTTTATTTTTATTAATTAAATTTACCTTATATTCCTGTTCAGATTTTAGAACTAATAGTCGCTTTTTATATTTTTTGCACTGTTTCTCAGACTTTTTCGTCTTATTTGATTTGGTTGAAATTTGTTTATTCATTATGTGGTTCAATTCTTCTACAGCAGTCAACTGTTTTATATTTGTACAATAAATATTTATTTATTACTATATTTATTAAAAAATTTAAGTCAAAACTTACCTTAGATTCTTGGTTATATTTTAGAATTAACACTCGTTTTTTATACAGTTTTTTATTATTTATCTCAAACTTTTTTACTTTATTAGATTTAATTGGCATTGTGTATTCATTATTTATTTTATTTATAGAAATATATTCAACAAAATTAAAGATATACATATGAAGCTACACCTGTTCACACACTACTGATAAACTTGAGTAGGTAATGTGCCGGGGCTTCCCCTCACAATGATTGGCATACTGCCAACTTACATTACAGAAACCCAAACTATCTAAACAAAATATTACAATAAACTAATATTTAAACAAATAATCGTATCAATAGTAAATATTATCGCAAAACGCTATAAACATGCGGATAATAATAAAATCTAATCATTAATATCTGAAACTAAAAAATCCTTAATTCTGCTTTCGTTATCTAGAAGTTCAACGACAGCTCTGAAAAAATAATAAATTATAAGTTTATATATTAATATTTATAATATTTCTCACCTTAAAATAGATGTGTCAGTACCCCATTTTACCCAAGTAGGATATCTTAGCTTGTATTCCAACCAAATATTAAATTGTTCTTGAACAGTTTTAATTATTGAAGACGTACTGGTCGTACAAACAATTTTCAACAAATTAGCAATAGTTATAACACTATTCTGGTTCTCTGTTGAATATTTGACGTCTTTGGCAAAAAACAAAACTTGTAAAGGAGTTAGAAATGTAGTTTCTTGTACGAAATCACGTTTAGATTGTATTAGAGTTCTGTACATTAATAATGGTGTAGGTAGATTTAATTTTCCTCGATTTATTGAAGATGAGTGAATTAAAACATTTTGTTGGTTAATTGTTTCAATTGATAATTTTTTTAATCTACTACTGTTATGGTTCCTGCAAAGTATAAACATCATTCTAATTATTTGTATATTGTTGTAATATTAATAAGACAAGACAACTGTCATTTTTTTCTACCAATATCACAATAATGGGCTCATGAACCACTTCATTTTTATTTTATTTTTTTAACTTCTTAACAAAATATATGAATAGTTAAAATCCGGGTTTAAAATTCTCAATATCAAAGGAAATATGATTTTTAAAAGTTGAAAATTGATTTGTGACGTCATCTGTACTAGTCAGTGGCACTCAAAAAGTTGAATTCTATTTATTATTTTTAATATTTGTTAAAAGTTCAGAGTGTCATTTGAAAGCGTTGGTGTTTTCCAATGGCCTTTCAATACGTGTATTCCATACTATTTTTTCTAATATAATTTAGCATTTTAATCTACAAGAAAATATCTAATGTTTATTCTTTTTTCTTTTCTTAAATAATGTCAAATGTTGTTGCAGATTTCATTGTCTAACTCTCATTCTGTTGACACATGAGTGCAGAAAATAATCTATTTCTGCAAGTGCGGAAAGTGAGTACTTTCACATTTTCATAACAAATAGTATATTTTAATACTAGTGAGGAAAGGGTTTAATTACAAAACGAGTACGATTTTTGCAATGACCCTTTCCCAAGTGTGTTACATACTATTTTTCCAACATTTTTCTTTTATTAATAGTAATTTTAAAGTATTTACATATTTATTTTGGTTAATGAGCCCATCATCTTAATATTTAGTTATAGCATGTACTAACCTTATAACAGCAATATTCGGATATAAAGCTATAGACAAAAGAGCTTTAATCAATGGAATATTTTTTGAGTTTATATTATATTCTTCATTTTCAAAATCTCTGGAATGTATTAATTCCATAGATAACAATCTATCAGCCAGTTGTTGAATAATATTATCAATATCTTTAAATACGTTTGGGCGAATTAAGTTATCAGTATAAAAATTTGATTCACTTTTACTAGATTTTTCAAATTCATTCAATAACTCAAGAACCAACAAAATATCGCTATTATAAGAATTAGAAAATTGTTGTTTCTTTTCGCAAACGTCCATATCTTTTCCAACAAAAATACTTCGAAAATTAAAATATGCAGCAATATTTAAAATAGGTTCTAGGCAACTGAAAACTGCCCCTAATATAACCATTTTTCCAACAGAATATTGAAATGGTAATTTTGAAACATAATAACCTAAAGGTGTTAATAATTCTTCGGTGTTAAGAATATTAGAAGATTTAAAGTTCTCAACAGTTTTTTGAATGCAATTTATATCTGGACAAGTTAAGCAACCTTTTAAAAATAATTCAGCATTTTCAATTCCAAATTCTTTGATTTGAAGAATGATTCTATCAAGATTAGAACTTAAGATATCTGGTATCGGATATTTATCAAATTGTACTTTTTTTTCTTGAGAAAATAAATGAAAACAAATGCCAGGTTTTTGTCGTCCGGCTAAATTTTTTCTTTGTTTTAAAGTTTTTTGACTGATCCAGTCATTTTTGACAGTTTCTACATTTGTTATTGCGTCACAAAATTTGACTTGAATTTGTCCTGAATCAATTACGAAAGTTATGTTACTTGTATTTAAATTAACACATCTTTCATTGGGAGACAAGAAAATTTTGCGATTTGAATTAAATTGAACTTTACTACTCATTTCAATATTAAGTAGAACGATTATTTGTGTATTAAAGTTTATTGATTCATTAGTTTCTAGTTTAGACTGAAGAAAATGCGCATCAGATATAGAAGGAAGCAAGATTAAAATGGCGCCTTCCTTGTATTTATACAAAATATACTTTATTAATGAAATGTATAGAAAGACATTTAATTTGTCAGACTTTTCATAACTTTTCACAAAATTTGCCAAAGCATTTTCTTCAGTGCTGGCTACTATATTATCAAAGTTTATAAGGAGCGAAGTATCTTCTAAATAATATTCTTCTACAGGATAAAGTTCTCCCGTTACATTAATTTTTGTACAGCCATCAAAATACTTGGAAATCTTTTTTGAGTAAATTGTATTACATATTAAAATCAATTTTAAATAAGTTTTTTTTCTGATCAGTTGTTTAATAATCGCGAGTAAAAAGTCTGTCGGTTCATCTCGTTCATGAATTTCGTCTATTATTAAATGAGATATTTCATTTAAAAATAAACTATTTGCAATTTGTTTCAATAGTATTCCACTTGTACAGAATTTTATTGATCCAGATTTTCGCGTTTTCACACTGAAACATAATTTTAATTAATAATATTTTTTAAACTTTGAAAATAATTTGTGTTTTCCGTTGTCAAAACGTTTCTAAACTATTTTAGAGAAAATGTTTCAAATATACATTTATCATGCAACTGTTAAATTTGACATTTACGTGTACAATTCAACTTTTTTATAAACAGCCTGACATAAATTGATGATTGGACTGTCAACTACTTTGGCGGGTTGTTCTAAACCAATCAAAAACGTAATTAGAAAATGATGCAAATGAACAAATAAATAATTGTTTCCTTGGTTACACATTCTTGACCATGATTTCGAAATTAAATTTGTAATAAATTTTGAAGTAAAAATAATGCGTTCAACACGGCAAAAAATTACTACCTTGACTAGGTTTATAGCCACGGCAGTAAATCTGCTACTTTTTTGATTATGTAAACAAATAACTATTTTATTTACAATAATTTACAATATATGGAAAATTCGCTACCTGTCAAATCTATATTGAAAACTAATCCCAGCGGAATTTTCAAATATCGTGTTTCTTTCTTCACACACTTTTTGGAAAGCATTCGTTACATTTTTCTTATACGGTTGTGTTGAAACTATTTTACAAAGCGACCCTTCTCCAGATTTCATGAAATTATTTAATATAAATTGGGGTATTTGAGTTGTTTTTCCAGTTTGAGGTTCTCCATGAATAACAATCACTTGATTTTTCTTAATGAGCTCAAGGATTTCTTCTTGTTTTTCAAAAATAGTTAAGGATGATTTTCGTTGAAATTCGGTCATCCTTCCTCGTTTCCTTTCATATTCAGATTGTAATGATTTGTCTAAATTTTCATCGCGGATAAGAGAGCATTTGCTTCTTTTGAAAACATCTAATCTATTCTTAATTATTGGAATATTAACTGGATTCACAGATTTCGGTTTCAGTTGGACTAATGAAGAAGATTTTAATATTTTCTTAATTTTTTTAGGATTTTGTATATTTGTATATATTTTTTCTGCCTGTAAAAATTAATTATATAGTATTATAATGCACTTCTGGCAATATTCGCTTCACTAATTCCCAATCCATTAAACAAGCATTTAACAAATTATTAATTTTGTGTAGTTTTATACAATGATTTTACAGTTTTTAAATATGTTAATTAACAATTATTAAAATACTTAAAATAATAAATATATCATCATGCCTTGTACCCCCATTACTGGGCGTGATATATTTCTTCGTGTGAAGTGCGGTTACTAGCCGTCAAATCACGGCTCCTAAAGATATCAGTGGTGGGAGAGCCACAGGGCTAACTTTTAATGTGGTAAAAATTATTTGTCGGCTGTGAGAATCGAACCCGCGTTCTCAAATCCACAGGTCGACTATTAAAATATATGATCTTAATGGGGTAGGTGGCTCAGTGGTATCGAGTCGGCCTGTGGATCTTGAGAACCTTGGTTCGATCCCCACAGCCGATAAAACAATTTTCACCAATTTAAAAATCTACCCCTGTGGCTCCTCCTCCACTAATATCTTTGGAGGCCGTGATTTGACGGCTGGTAACCGCACTTCACGCGAAAAAATATATCACTTACCGAGATCTGCTTAGGCAGAGTGCCACACCCAGTGATGGGTAAATGGCGTGATGATATATTTATTTTATTTATTTATCTTAAATCAAATTAAGCACCTAAAAACTATATATTCTAGTTAAATTTCTTTATTGCCGATTCCAAATTTAACACAAATAATGCCATCTACAGATAGCCTTGCAAATAACTAAGAGTCTTGAAGGCCGCTAACAACGCCAGTGCAGTCTGGGGCAGAAATAAGTTAATGCAAATGTCAAAAATGAAAAGATATAATTTTAACTTCATTATTAATTAGTGTATTAGGGTAAAAAATATGTGTAATATTAATAGTCAAAAATGCGTTTGTAAATGGTTTATTGCATTGCTAAGTAAGAATTTGTATTCGGAATGTACTACTCAAAAAGTATTCGTTATGAAGGTAAATGGATGTAGGTGAAATTAATACGCAATTATGGAAGCCATTTTGTGATGCCAGCCTTTAATTTATATATTTTTAAAATTTATGTATAAAGTAGAAATATATTTTACTTACTGTATCGCTTGGTTTATCTATTTCAACATTTTCAGTCACTGGTTTAGATTTCGCTTCTTTCGTCTTTTTTTCAGACTTACCTGACATTTTATTTTTAGACTTTTTTTGTTGTTTTTCTACATTCATATTTAATTATTTTTACAAAAGTATATTTAACAATATTACAAATTTTACAATATGAACAAAAATCACAACACATGTAACTATCAACCGTTTGAGATTTCGGTAGGTTATGAACGTGTTGGGACTTCCTTCCTTACGTACTAAACTGGTACGTCCAATAAAATCAAGGAAATGAAAATTATTAATAGTGATAAGAAATGGGTAAATAATGCCTTATCATAAAATCAATATGAAATGATAAATAAATACAAAATATATGAACACTGTTTATTAATAGTCGTCATCTTCATATTCAATATCTCCGATGTCTTCTGAAGTAATTAATTCTATTATTGCTCTGAAAATACTTGAATTAATAACAGGAAATATTGATGAATGTAATAATAATACCTTAAAACAGAAACTTCAATACTGTCTTCCATCCAATTGACGACACCCGGATGAGAAATTTTATATTGTAACAAATCATGTAGTTGTTTTCTAAGTTGCTTAATTAATAAAGCAGTATCCCGTTTACATTTGAAACGTAAGACATTCGACAAAGAAATGATTGTATTTTCATTTATATCTTCAATTTTTATTTCATCTCCAAAAAATAAGAGAGGTAATGGATGGACCATTGTTGTATCATGAAGAAATATTCCACTTGATTTTAGTTTTATGTGGTAAACTAAAATTGGGGAGTCGAAGACTTCTTCGTGACAATTTACTGAGCCTAGGTGGAGTTTTACACTTTCGTTTTCTGTTGTTTTTATTACTTTACGATTGCGGGTTACTTTTCTAAAATGTACATAATTTTAATGCTAATGTTGTTAGAAAAAAGGGTATGTGTCAGTTGATATAGTTTGGATATTTGAACCGTATGTCGAATGAAAGATTAGTGAAATTGGGGGTAAAGCCGGATTCAGAGTTCACGTAACTTTAGTTAATTTACCCGTGATTTAATTAAACAAAAAATTGGCATTTCACAGTTGCCCAAACTTAACACGTAATATATGTTTATTTTGATATTTGTAGTTCAATTAGTTTCAAAAACTAGCGCAGGAAGATACTCCCTTCCTTCCTCATCTTTTTTTCTTCATTTTCAGTTTTGACTATACAGTTTTGAACTACAATTGAGTTAATGTATTTTTAAACAAGCGCAAGTGATGCTGTCTTCATTTCTTATAGATTCGTTGTTAGAAAAGTGGGCGTAAGTGAAGATTTACGAAACAGGTGTACAGGAGCGAATGTGCGAATGGATGGATGTTTGTTGCGTGATGATGGATTTTGGTTGTGAGGAAAGAAAGAGTTCGTATGGAGGAAGTGTTAATGTGGTCGAAACGAGTATCGTGTTTCAGGATGAGAATGTTGATGTGCACTGATGCTCTATGAATGTTTCAGGGGTTCATGCTGCCCCATCTAATGAGATATAGCGTGATGTTATGTATGTAGTTAATTTTATTTTAAAATGTTGGTAGAAGTAAAAGTTATTGCTTGTCGCCGCTATGTCATGATAGCTGGTATCTAAGTAATTTTTGTTGCATGTGAGAATGGCACTTTTAGTCGAGACAAAAAAAGTGATTCGAACGCGCCAAAAAATAAGAGTTTGCCAACGAAATACAAACATGTATTTTACAACTATAAATAAAGAATAATACCATAATTATTGATTTAGTTAAGTAAAATGAAGGGAAACAATCAACAATAATATGAAATACTCATTTTGCGATCTAGGGTGCAAAATAATGCGCAAAATACGCGTTGCCATGGTAATGTAAATGAAGAACAAATCACGTACTTCGCGTATTGATATTAGTGAAAACTAAATGAAATGTTTTGTAACAATTGTAGAAAAATTAATATTTAAATGCATTGACAGTGTAATTTAACTTACCTAATCAAAGCAACATTAGGATAAAGACTAGCACAAACAATAGCTTTAACCAAGCTGAAATTATCGGAATTCTGGTTCCACTCCTTGCTTTTAATATTGCTATTGGTCAAAAATCTCATATCATACAAATATTCCGCAAACTGATCTTTCATATTCCTTAGCAATTCCAAAGTATGCGAACTTAAAAAATAATTCCAACAAAATTCTCTTTCCTTTCCTTGAGATTTCGCTTCTTCATATTGCCTCATAGCTACAGCCAATAAGAGATGATCACTCTTCCATCCATCAAGCAACTCTTTCTTCTTATTATCAACCTCTTTTTGTTTATCAACAGGAGTATAAAATGCGTCTTTAAAATCTAACGATGCTGCTATCGAAGCAATAGGATCAAGACAACTAAATAAAGACCCTAGAAGAATCATTTTACCCATTCTCGGGTTGACGGGTAGTTTAGCAAGATGGTAACCTAATGGAGTCAAGTTTTCGTCTGCGTCTAGGGCATTCATATGTTTTAGTAACTTTAATGCGTTGTTAATCGCTTCTGGAAGAGGAGGATTCATTAGTTTGTTTAAAAATATGTCTGCTTTTCCTAATTGTAATATTTTAATAGTCAAAATAATATTTTCTAGTCGACAACGTTGAACTTCTGGTTGTTGGTAAGATTCCAAACAATTTTGTCGAACTTTCGTAAATAAGTGATAACATACACCTGGTTGAACCCTCCCAGCACGTCCTTTTCTTTGATTTGCGTTGGCTAAACTCACCCATTCTGGGTTCAACGACTCAATGTCGTTTTCAACGTCGTAAGTTTTCATTTTTATTTTGCCACAATCAACTACATAAACTATATCATCGATAGTTATCGATGTTTCTGCTATGTTGGTAGCAATGACTATTTTTCTAACCCCTGTTGGAGGACGATCGAAAACTTTTCTTTGTTGTATCGACGGCATTTTAGAATGAAGTAAAATTATTAGAAATTTATATTCTGGGAAGTTAATAGAATTAACAAGTATTGTGTTTAATTTAGATATGTCACTAAAACCTGGCAAAAAAACTAGGATTGATCCATCAGGTTCATAAGTACAGATATATTTTAATAGATCGTAAATTAAATCAATGTTTAGGTCTTCTGAATTGGGGTTAGCAAGTCCATCGCAAACTCTTCGAGAATACTTCTTTTGTGCTCGAAGATTTCTCACATAAGGTTCAATAAAATCTCGGAATTCAATTTCAGCTTTGGTTTTCATTTTATTATGTTTCAAGTGTTTCCTCCATCCAACAATTTCTGTGTTTTGTGTAAAATCAAAATCAACTTTTGTTAAAACGTCTTCCAAATAGTAACTTGTTACTGGGAAAGTAAATCCTGGTATTTCGATACTTTTACAGTTGTTGAAGTAAGTGCAGAATTGTTCGGCGTTTAGAGTCGCGCTCATTAAAATTAGTTTTAAATCGGATCGTTTAGTAATAAGTTGTTTTACTAGGGTTATTATAAAATCTGAGATGACATCACGCTCGTGGATTTCGTCGAGGATTAAATGAGATATTTCGCTTAAGTATGGATCTGACTCCATTTGTTTTAACAAAACTCCTGTTGTGCAAAATACTATGGACCCTTTTGGACGAGGAAGTTTTCTAAAAGAAACAATTATCAGTAAATATCAAGTAAAAAATATACGTTGGTGAATCATCCACTCTTTGTTTAGAATTAAACAAAGCTAATTTTAATTGAAAATAGTATGTATAGTATATTAAAAAAACACTAACAAGTCCGACAAATATGTCATGTAAAATAATCTATATGTTACATTATTAAAAAGTAAAATGGCGAGCACTTTATTATACACCAAATCGGAAAGAGAATAGTGAGCCATGACTGTGGCTTGAAATAAAACAATTGTAATTATTATTATTAAACGAAATAATATTTTAAGGAACATTTAATAACAATAAAATGATTTTATAACAAATATTTAAAATGACTCTCAGTCTCTTCAATGCATTTTCTCCCGATATGACCACTTGATTTTTGTATGGAGCTACGTGAAAGATTTTGTTTGTAATGAACCAGTAAACACATTAAACGGACTGAAGAATGAAAATGAAGCAACAATTGAATCTTTATCTGCTAACCAAATATAAAGGGCTACTTATTCTGTTTCAAAACGTTGTGCAAAATGTATTCAAGAGACTGGAAGCCATTTTGAATATTATTTTGTTGTTATTTAGTGTTTCTTATTCTTATTTTCTGTATTATTATGAAAAAAAAAATATTATTTCGTTTAATAATAATAAATACAATTGTTTTAGTTAATTGTTTTATTTCAATCCACAGTCCATGGCTCACTATTCTCTTTCCGATTTGGTGTATATTAGAGTGTCCGCCATTTTACTTTTTAATAATATAACATATGGATTATTTTACATGATTGTAAAGCAAATTTGATGCACTTTTCAAATTTAAAAAAAATATAGTATGTTCCATTTGAAATTTGATATTAATTACTAATAAACCGGAAATGATATCATGAATGTATATCCGTCATCAACTAGCTTACATGTTGCTGTATAAATCATGTTATATGAACGAAATTGCAAAGTTGATAAATAAGCGAGATATTTGCTGGGTCTATTAATATATATCTATATATACTGTTATTAAACGTTACTAAATTATCATAAGACAAATTGTACCGCGAAAAGTTAAATTGAGTTTAATAAATTTATATCTAATTGGAAATTTTTAATAAACAAATAAAATTTAAAAAAATGTGTCATATATATATAAATTAAATATTAATTTTATTTAATAAATCACATGTTTTCCAGAGCAAATGATTCACCCGATAAGAAATGTACCTTTCTAAACGTATTTGGTAACCAACAGTGTCAAACCCACAACTTTCCCCGCGTTCTTGAGCTACACGCTCTGCCACCGAGATAGCGCTGATTCGCCGAGGTTGTGTACAAACAATTTTGCAAACAGAGCCCTTCTTAGATAAAATATAATCATCTAAAATAAATTGAGCTACTTGTGTTGTTTTACCACATCCAGTCTCTCCACTAATCACAACTACTTGATTATTGTTCACCAGATGGATGATTTCGTTTCTTTTTTGGAAACTTGGCAGTTTCTCTCTGATTGGAAGGAATTGTTTGTATTCAAGAGTTTTTATTTTATCACAAAAACTGTCATAACATCTGTTGTCTAAGTTTTCATCTCGTGTTAAGGATTTTCTTAACGATAAGTCATTTAGTTTTTCTTCAATTGTACCAGTAACTATTTTTAGGAATTCGTTTTTGAAAGCTAAGTCTTGAATGTAACTGTAAGCTGGTGCATTTTCTTGAGGTGTGATTCTACTTGTGTCTTCATTCAAATTTATTTTGTTTAATAGTTGTTTGATGTCAGTTTTCTTGGTCTCACTTAAGAGTACAGTTCCAATCTAAAAAAAATATAATATGTGCAACAGTAAAATGGCTGATAAGATACAAAATTTACAGGTCTGGTAGCAATTTCTTGTTGTTCTTGTTTATGTAAGTTTGCATAATATAAACCAATGTCCCTTCCACGTAAATGCGCTGGTCTATTGCCTCTACCTCTTCCACGATTGTGGTGACTTGAGGTACCAGGTTCGAATTGAGAATAGTCTGAGTATTTATTTCTGTCGTGTATATTTCTTCTGCGGTTTAATCTTCCTCGTCTACGATCCATTTTATAATGTTTATTGCTAAAAATGTTTATTATATTTCCCACAAATTTTGTGCCGTTCGTAAACACGCTTTTACCAAGCTGTAGGTTATGTATTTATATGTCAAAATGTGTTGATATTTTGTTTTTCGTGTAACTGCGCATGCACTCGATGTATCTAGCAAAATTCAATACTATGAAATGTTTTATAGATTTTATTTGGATTCATAGTTACTTTTAATTAATTTACAATACATTTAACTGAAGAAAAACGTATGAGAAACTAGTCTGTAAATTTAAATATGGTTTAAATTGCAGTAATTTGCAAAGAAGTGTATTTAAACATACTAATCTACTACATTCTCATATAGAATGTTCTATAGCTCAATACAAGACTATTACTGCCATCTCCTAGCGGCTAAATAAAAAATAACAGTGTATAGATATTTATGAAAAACTGATAAAAGAAGTGGAATACTATATATTAAATGTGTCATTTCCTTCTTAAAAACTATTAGATTAAGGGCTACCAATTTCAAAATATTTCTACACGTATATAGTACAGCTATTTTACGATAGATGGTAACTACGGTCCCGTTTAAAAATATATGAAAATGTAAGTTATATTTTATAACTACATTGTTTATTTAAAAACAATTGTAACAACGAAAATTATTCATAATTTAATTCCTTATACCATTTCTTTAAAAAAAAATTATATAATAAATATGTAAGTCAAATTTTTATCTAAACATTTATCTACATTACTCAGTCTAATTCAGTACAGGATATTTAATTTTTTTATTGAGGAACAAAACTGTTAATTGGATAATTTAATCCGAATTAGTAATTTTTAAATGGTCAATCATAGGATAAAAACAAGAATAATTTTAGGCTGAATACGACCCTTAAACATTTACCTGTTGTGACCATCGTTAAACGATTTGTGGTAACCGTACAAATAGATTTCATTGTAGTTATATGGGACAGGGACGTTTAATCGTTTTATGCCTATCCCTCTGCTTTAAAATGAAAATACTATACAACCCTGTATCTGGTGAAATCAGTTATAACAGGTCATATTTTCAGTTCCTTTGTAAACGTAATTGCGGTGCATTTCATCGTTTTATGCCGATGCCTCCAGTTTAAAATGAAAATAGTATACGAGTTTTGCAATGGTCCTTCTCACGCGTGTAACATATTATTTTTGAAAATTAAATTTTTACGTTTGCGATACAAGAAATTTAATAATTATTTTATATAAATCTAAGGAGTTGTATTGCAAATGCACATCACGTTTCTTTGGTCACCATGTCAAATGACATTTCACTCACTCAATTTAGTTGTGATAGTAACTGTTTCGCTCACTAGTGGCGAAAATTATTTACTTTCATGACTAGTGAGGGAAACGGTTAGCAGCACAACAAATTAAATGAGGAAAATGTTAATTTCACAAGTAATGTTGAAAAAAATAATCATTGTTTACATGCCAACTTCAACCACCAAATTAGTCATATTTTAAAATACATTTCAAGTGGTGTCGTCCGTTCAACAGAGATGTTTGTTACGAGAGATGTCCCTGTAATTTGATATTTCACACGCGTCTAGAAATCTGTAAATATCTCTCGTGTTAATGAGCGCGTAATTGTCATGTTGGGCATAATTTAAGAACAACGCCAAGTCGTAGAGGATTAGCATATTATTCCGAGTCAGTTTCGGCACATTTCGCCGTGACTTCATTATCTGCGCCGAGGAATTCACAAGCATTAAAGATGCTTACGAGGAATAACACACGACATACCAAAAGCTCTTTGTTTCAGGTTAATTCTGTGGAGTTTATAAAGCACTGTGAGCACGTAGAATTCTGAATATGTTTCACAGGTACCTAATTGCGAAGAAAGAACATGCATCTTACGAGTTTTCTTTGTGTGTAGAAACATCATGCTATGTACCATCAAATGAGGGTAGCAAGAACCCTTCAAACATTCAATGAATAACTTATTACATACAGTAGTTAATCATCGCTCAGTGAGAGTACTTTCGCATCTCGTCCTGTTACGTAAACAAAATGGAGGAGAGAGCGAGAATGATTTTAGAATAGCAAATATAAAGGCTGCGAGAGCGAGAAGCTCGCTTGTGATCTAGTAAGGGGTCTCGCATTTTTATATACTTGTACAAAATATTATGTTCATTTAATTTAGTTTGTAGCTACTATTTGTATTAAATCATTTCCGAAAAAGTTTTTCCATATTTGTCCTATATCTCAAGAACTAAACGAGATACACACATAGGAAAATTTGTTTATAAGTTCATTCGGATACGTACAACATACATCTGTTTCAACATATTTTATATTCATAGGAAATATATGAACTATAATATTTTCGCAAAAAAGTCAAAATATTTACAAATGCATTTTCATTTAGGTAAGATAAGATAAATTAAATTTAGGTCTTATTAAAATATAGAAATGAATACTTTTATGAAAATTAAATTTTAATATTAGTTATATTAAATTTGGGGTAGGTGGCTCAGTGGTATCGAGTCGCCTGTGGATCTTGAGAACCCTGGTTCGATCCCCACAGCTGACAAACAATTTTTTCACCAATTTAAAAAAAAAAAATCTACCCCTGTGGCACCTCCACCACTAATATCCTTGGAGGCCGTGATTTGACGCCTGGTAACCGCACTTCACGCGACAAAATATATCACTTACCGAGATCTGCTTAGGCAGAGTGCCACACCCAGTGATGGGTAAAAGGCGTGATGATATATTTATTTATTTATTTATATTTAAATTTGCGAAATATGGTCGAATCAAAGAAGATTTATTTGTTCTAAATTCAATGAGACATTTCTTTTAGGGTAAATAGACAAATGAAATAAAAATACGAGTGAAAACAATCACAACCTACACAATGGTGAAATGAAGAATAAGAAAGCGAAGCTTTCAGCTTTCGAAAGTTGTATTAAACTGCTTTTAGTTAAAGCGTATTTTTTGTCGAGTGTAAAAATAGTTAGGGAGCGAAGCATGTAGGTGCGGATTAACGCGAAAAGTGCAGGCGCCCTCAAATGAAGCCCAACCGAGCCCAGCAAGCAGTTTAAAACTTTCTCCATCGTGGGAATTTACACAAGTGACTCCAATTTCAGAAGCTTATGTGAATATTATTCAAGTATAATAGAAACCAAAACTTAAGTTGCAAATTTCCTAAGGCAATTTAAATGATAATATTACTTCGTACACATGTGCACCGAACAACAAACTGCTATTTTAACTACTTATAGAAATCAATCCGCTTTCTTCTCAACAGAATATCATTTAGATTAGTTTACACCATACAATCTACTTGCTAAATTACTTATTTCACAAACTAAAATATGCCAAATTGTTATATTATCTTCATTGCTCAACTGAAGCCAACTCGGAATTATTTGGAAAGAATTCAAATAGAAAATTATCTACAAAGATATTAACTTAAAGATTATAAATTGTTTGTTCATTGTCATAGCCACAGTAGAGTTTGGCATTAATTATTCATCACTGTCAAATTAGTTTTTAAAATGTTTGAAATAAAAATTACAATCCACTCCATAAATTTGACACTACATTTACTATTGTACAATATATTAAAATTCTTATTAGGGCTGTTCCGATCCGGGTTGCAATGCGTGCGGGGAACACGGGCGGCAAGACAAAGGAGCGGCGACAGCCGCCCGACTTGTATCTAGTTTTTTTCAGAAAAGTTTCAAGAGCGTTATAAATAACTACGGTCATAACTAATTTACTTGTAAAATAATTAATATAAAATTAGTCTGATTATACTATACCTATTTTATACTTCATTTAAAATTAAAATTAACAACGCATGTCGCGCGAAGGAATAACAAATATCACATCCTATATTTCTCCTGAAACGGACGCATTAGATACGATTCAATACATATTTATAAATAACCTTATTTACCTGTGTCCAAATTTAATGATTACGAAAAAAAATTACATTATCTGTAACAGTTGCTAGCGGCGAGAGAGGTGTTTCGAAATTTAAAATAATCAAAAATTATTTAAAATCTATAATGGGACAAGAAAAGCTTTCAGACTTATCTATCATTAGTACAGAAAAGGGAATTTCTAAAGATGTAGATGTATCAGACAATATATCAGAGTTGGCTTTAAAAAAAGAAAGAAAAGCAAAGATTTTAAAACTTTTTGCATATTTAGTATAAGTACTTATTAATGTATTTGCTTTATGTTATTGTAGCATAGTATATTTTCATTATATTTTGTTATTATATGTTTATATCAATAATTATTGTATAGTATATTAATGTATTAATTAATAAAATGTATATTATTTTCATTACAAGGTAAAAATACCCCTATGAAGTCCACTAATCCTGATAACCAACCCCCCCCCCCCCGGGGGATTAGAAAACCTTTCAATCCTGCCCAGTTATATATAATATATAATATTACTGTTTGATTTTCTAATATCAAAGCTGTTCATTCCTAAACAAGTACTTACAAATTAGTAATAAAAGGATCTCTCACGATGATTCTAATGTCTCCATCGAAATCTTCTATCGTGAATGCGTCTAAATGATCAATACAAACCCGGGGATTATGAGGTAATGAATCCGACATGACGCAAATCATAATTTGTATCTTGTAGCGTAACATCGGCGACACGAGCGTCGCAGCAGTGAATGAAGGGTGCGGGAACTACACAGCGAGTGTGCCAGCACTTGTGGCGGTTTAATCAAGCTTTTAATCAAAGCTTTTCTTAAGTTACGCCTATTTGTAATTTGTTTTACAGTGGAGAGGGTTTCGCAGAGATACGCGACGTGCGACAGAAGGTTACATGGTTATGGGTTGTGTTATGGGTTTACCAAATTTATGTGCGAATATTTTTTTACGGTTTCGTTTTTGTTCCAGAAACTTAGTTTAAAAATATGGGGATATCTATATTCTGCTCTAACTTATGTGGTAAATAATGAAGGAATTAAGTCACGAAATATTCTTTTTCTGCCAATTGCTGCGTCTAATAAACTTAGAACGAACGCGCAACAATTTCTAATGAGTTGTAACGAGAATATGATTGTTGCAAGCAGCAATTAAATAAAAAGGAGTAAATTACGAAACGAAAACTGACTTACCTTAAATCTTCAGCAACAGTGGAACCTGAAACCAAAATAAATAATTTAATTAGTACAAAATAAAATTTAATTAAATGAATTTTCAAAATAAATCTATTAGTTTTTTTATAGTTGTTGTATTATATTACGGGAAGAAAGTGAGACATTTCATCTCGAAAATGTTGAGTCGAAAAAAAGACACTTTCTTGTTATTTTTGCGGCAATTAAAAAAATTAAAAATTGCTGAAACTTTGTTTATAAGTTATCTGAAGCACGAGAAATTCAACGTCTTTAAGCATATTTTCATATCTCGTCTAGTTTTAGAAATATAGCCTCGGATATATACAAAATCTGAAGGAAAATAAGAATTTCACTTTTCCGGAGGCTATATCTTAAAAAATAACAAATATAGGAAGATGCATACAACGGCATTGAATTCCCCATGTTCGAATTGACTTATAAGCAAATTTTTATCCAATTTGAAACAATTTAATTTTTTTAATTATTTTCCAAGGGGTACCCCTTTGGTTTTTTCAGATTCTAGACCAAATTTCTCAAAAATTGTTAATCGTATGAATATTGTAACAAAAATTTACATACATATGTATTTTGATCCACTGAATCCAGTGGTAAAATCCCTAAGTACATATGTCTTCTAGTTTTGAAGATAATGTGAAAACTCCGGTTTTGAGGAAATTTTTGCGGAAATTTGAAAAAAATGTAAATTGATGAAACTTAGTTTATAAGTGAACTAAAGCACGAGAAATTCAATGCAGTTGAACGCATCTTTATATTTTGTTTAGTTTTTTAGATATAGCCTCGGAAAAGTACAAAATTAGATTTGGGAAAAATTCCGAATATCATTCCAACTCTCGTCTCTCTGATTCGTTGAGCGGTGAGTCAAGATACGAGAGTACAATTGAGAAGAGAAAAGTTTACTTTCTGACAGGATTATTACATTCACCACACATTCACAATACAAAAATTAAGATTGAACATTTTGTTCATTGCATATGGACTTTTGCTCCGCGTTATCTTTAAAGTTAAAGATTCCAAAACAAATAAAGGAGAAAGAAAATTAGTAGACGATGGCGGTAGAAACTTTTAATTCGTGGTGATTAAGTGCAGGGGTACAGGGGGCGGAGCGCCGACAGCGCCATCCCCTCGGACTGGCGGTTTCTGTCAATTAAAGCATCGCGCATATTCTGGGGCATTTGCTCACTCGCTTACTTGAGACCCTGTGCTCTGAATGTATAATATTTTTAATTAAAATGATTAACGCATAAGAATCTAGGTAGATTATATTCTGATGAATTATGAAACTTCTCAAACTAAATGACTCATATTTTTATGAGGCAGTTGCAGCTATGAATATTAGACGGACTCTCATTTTCGTTTTATGATTTGTCTTAATTATATTCAAAGCTAAGACGATATGGATGAAGTCTTAGTGTTGAAGAACAGAATTTAGAAATTACTAGAGGGTGGAAAGATCTGGAATTTATTTTAATATGCAACTACTTTTTATGGCTTTTTTGCATTTTTTATTTCGAATTTAATTTAAAAGTGAAATGATTTTGGTTAAAAATACACGAGTGTTTGAAAGGGTCAGTATGTAAATATTGCACATGAACTAAACCCGAAATTTTTAATAAATAAATATATCAGTATATTGAACACACATATAAAATATTGTTTTTTATGACCGTTAAAAATTGGAGACCTTTTGACTAATTTCAGAGTGCGAAGTGTCATTTTTTTAACTTTCCTATGTAATGTCTTTCACGAACTTAGAAAACACTTTCGCCCGATTTTGGATAAAGTTTTTCACCCAATATGAAACAATAAAAAAGTTATACAAATTTATTTGGGAATTAAATTTTATTAAAAGAATATAAATTTGAAACTAATTATTTGTGAATTGAAAATTTAATGTACAGTTTGAGCAGTTACTAATATTAATTCGTGATAATTATTAAAATTCTATCGTAGAATATTGTTTGTATTTTGAGCGTGAACTTTTTAAAAATATTGACATTTTTTGACTAATATCAATAAGCGAAGTACATGATTTTTTCATCACTTACATTACTATGACAACGAGTATTTCGCGTAGTGTTTCGGATCCTAGTGCGTTCAAAATGAGTATTTTGCGCATGCACCCAAATTCTTTCAATTTCTACAGCCGACAAACAATTTTTATCACATTAAAAACTACCCCTGTAGCTTCTGCTTCACTAACATCTTTAAGGGCAGTTATTTAATGGCTGGTAACCGCATTTCATGCGAAGAAATATATCACTTATCGAGACTTTCTGCGGCAGACTGCTACACGCAGTAATAGGTAAAAGGCGTGATGATATATTTATTTATTTATTTGTGAAAGTTAATTGCTACCTGAATGTAATGACAGTTGGACGAGTAAACAAATAATAAGTAAGGAAGTGGTGTAAGATAAGAAGAAGAAAAAACTTTGAAAAGTGAAATGATTGACTCTTTCAAGAGTTACTGTTATCATCTCCTCCCAATCATGTCGCCATATCGTATATCGCTAGCAGCAACAAAACACTGCGTTCCAAAAGCAACTCGAAATTGTAACAGAATGATTTCACATTTCGAAAAACCCATCTGAATGCAAATGCCAAGTCTGCAACTCAAGTGATCGGAGATTTCGTTCGTTGGTGTTCGTTCACACTGTAAAGTAAAAAGCTTCCGATACGATATTGTCCCGGGAATAAACAAATGACGCTGCCGGTGACAATTCGTGATGAATAACAGTGTAGTTGGGACGGTGATGCGAGGGCTGCCACGAGAAAATAAGGGTTTGAAACTGCAGCTGTGACGAAATGAACAAGTGTTCAATTTAATTTGTTTTTCTTGCGGAATTAATCAGTTTGGCCGTTCAACCGTTTTTTTATCCGTAAACTTGAATGATAATAAGTAATAAAGTTTTTTCACCCCCTAATTTCAATTTGAGATATTGCCTAAATTGGCGAATTGATTATTTCGAGCATTTTTTCTTCCTTAATTATTTTAAAATTTGATTAGATGTTCTTTACTTTTAGATTAAATTTTTATAAATAATATCATCACGCTAAGTGCGATTACCAGTCGTCAAGTCACGGCCCTCACGTGGTTGGGAAACCGCAGAGATTATTATAATATTCAATCAGGTTTGTAAGTTGCGGGAAAAAAATTCTGATTCCCAAGTTATTTATTCGTTATAATTTGTTTTTAAATTATAAATTATTAACTGCTTTGGAAATGAGGTATTTTTTGTGACAAAGGTTAACGTTCAGTGTACCTAAACGTTGAATTAGATCAATTATTCAGAACATGAATCAAAAATTGTTTTAATATTTTACACATGAGATCTGAAACCTTTCTCCATATGAGAAAATTGGGTATAAGTCAATTGAGATGTATAAACATGTGAAACAGATGTATGATAGTAAAATTAAGGGTGAGAGATTGTGAGGACAATCTAGGAATGAATGGATGAATATGGTTGAAGGAACGAGATAGTATCAAAAGGATTATAAATTTGAGTGAAGCGAAAGCGGTGAGTCAGGTTTGGAATGTCTGACAAAGTTTGATTGCATGATGAATCTGATGAATAAATGTTTAGTGAATGTTTCAAGGGTTTATATAGCGCGATTTTATTTATTTTTGCTACTCTGTACAACAGGAACTTAATCCCAATTATAGTACCAAATTTAGGCGATTTGCCGAGCCGAAATGTGGTAGTTCATATATATTTAGTTTGACTGGGATTCGAACTACTCTAGATCTTAAATAAAATAATAGTATATTATTCAATGAGTAAGTAATATAAGAATGAAGTTTGCAACACGAGCCGAAGGTGAGTGTTGTAAATCATTCGAGTGAGTAATAGCTATTACTTGCGAATAGAATACTATACTTTATCTGCGACTATATGTTATTATGTAATAAGATTTTACAACTTTTTTTTTATGTTACATTATGAATAAGTCAGATTGCTTAAATTTTTTGTTTTTATTTTTATTTAATAAATATTAACACTACTTAACATGGAATAAGTAGCCCATAATGACGATGATTTATATTTATCAGAAAGTTCGCCATAAGAATATTTTCCGAAAAGGAATTTACATTTTTGTGTATTCGCCAATCCATAAAAGCTTTATAATCTTGTTCATACTTTTTTTTTGATTTTTCGGGCAGTAAATATAAGAAACGTACGTGTGCGGCTTCTACAATATCTGGAGTACAAATTTCACTTTGTTCGCTTTCAGAATCCATAACTCAGATGTATAATCACACAAATTACAGTATTATTGTAAACAAAAACGTTTTAAACTAATTTTGACAAATAATTAACAATAGCGCGCTTCACTGTTTCATAGCATACTTAACGCGCGGCAATTATCGTTATTTTTTTGATTGGCTATTAAAGTGTTAAGTAATGAAAATTCAGACGTGTGATTGGTCGTGAAGTGTTGAGTAATGAATTATTACTTAACACTGTCAATAATGATTAGTATTACTTATCATAAATTTCATAAGTAATGAATACATTATTTAATAAGAGTAGATAAAATAAATTAAACTACAATATCAGAAATTATTAATAATTAGCTCAATTTGTTATTATTTATCCAAATATTCGATATTACCAATTCAAAATGAATTTATTATTTGCACAACAAGAACATAATTCCAATTACAGTGGCTGATAACGGAATCATGTTAGTTGTAGTTAGTTAGGTTTATACTAGAAAATTTAATGACTGGTTGGCTTTTAATATTTTTGTATAACATGGATGATCTGTTGGAGAGTCAGGAAACCAAGATCGGTGCTCATAGTGACGGCTGCTGTCGCTGTCGCCCGCGGTTTATGGTAATTTCGTGCATTAACGCGGCCGTTTGCATAAACAGTGTTTAATTACGTGCGATGACGTCACACGCAGTCCTACACAGCGACTCCTGTTCCTGTTGGATTGGAATTACTTAGGCCTACGACTGATGTTCATTATGTGCGCAGTCATGGAGATGACATTCAAACAATTGTTCTTCAACTTTGTACAGCCATTACACTTTTAGTGAGATGATGATGACGTCATACAGTTGTTCATAATCATAAAAAGATATGTGTTTTGTGTAGTCTGATGGTGGTGCTTGATAGAAAATGTTAGGAAAGAATTAAGAAGGATCACCATGTTCTTCACGATGCTTCTGGAGAAGTGGGTTCTTCCCACAGTTAGTAACCATAGACGCGTTTCGCTCTTATTAGAACTCATCAGTATGGTATAACTCACTTCTTCACCTAGAACAAAGTTCACGTGAAGAAGCTGGTGACGAAGAACTGTGCCAGCAGAGAATAAGATCTCTAACAACAGGTAAGATGACATGAGAAGTTCTGTGCCATCTACCGAAAAAAAGGAAAAGCTACGCGATAGCAATTTAAATAACAACAAAGACAAAATTAATTGTCATCCAACACTTGGTGAAACAAGGTTTAATAAAAAGTATAAAATAAACACTTGGCTATGTTTCACAAGATTCAGCCTCCAAGTCACCTTATGAGGGCATCGTCAGAGGCTGGCCAGCACAGTTAGTAACCATAGACGCGTTTCGCTCTTATTGGAGCTCATCAGTATGGTATACCTCACTTCTTCACCTAGAACAAAGTTCACGTGAAGAAGCTGGTGAAGAAGAACTGTGCCAGCAGAGAATAAGATCTCTAACAACAGGTAAGATGACATGAGATGTTCTGTGCCATCTGCCGAAAAAAAGGAAAAGCTACGCAATAGCAATTTAAATAACAACAAAGACAAAATTAATTGTCATCCAACACTTGGTGAAACAAGGTTTAATAAAAAGTATAAAATAAACACTTGGCTATGTTTCACAAATTTTTATTTATTTTATTTATTTATTTATTTATAAGAATTATTAGAAACTTATTAACAATGAGACTGCTGAAACTATATATGTTCGCATTAAAAGCAAATTGTGTAATGTTCTACATATTTTTAAAAACTTTTTTTAAAATTCAAGACCACCTATAAATTAAATGTTTATTTCCTGTTTATACTTAATTAAAAAATGAATTTATTTTTGTATAATTTAGGTTTGTAAAAGGTACTCGAGTAATTCAAGGTTTTTATGAGATCTAAATTTCGGAACTCAGGAAAAATCTTCGGGAATAGCACCAAAATATTGTAAAAACAGGAAGACAAATGCATTTGGGATCTTTACCATTGGTTTCAGTAGACCAAAATGCATATGTATGTAAATTTACACTACAATATTCTTACAATTAAGAATTTTAGAGAAAATTGGCCAAAAATCTAAAATGTTAAATTTTTTATTATGTCGAAATGGATAAAAATTTAATTATAAGTCAATTTGAACACGAGGAATTCAATGAAGCTGATCGCATCCTCGTAGCTTATATAGTTTTTAAGATTTAAGTTTGGTCCACCAGCAAAAGCCAGTCTATCAGAGAAGAGCAACAAATTCAAGTTTCGTGATTTGCAGTCACAAAATCCAAGACATTTGTTTCGTTCGCCCTAGTTTCAGCCGACAACAACGGCCGCTTGCGTTCTCTCCCTGTTACCAACACACGCAGACAAATCTCCATGTGACAAACGTGAAATATGACAAAACAAATGAGATATAAGTGCATGGGTATACGTCACTGTTTTGATGTATCGCTACGTATCGTTTATATTGTCAGGAATTGTATAACAGATGATGTTTGTCACAACGAAAGAACTCGACTTTGAAAACGTATTTTTATTTATGACTTGCGCGGTTTGATGTAAGTGATATGGAAGAATTTGTAACATTTATCTAAATTATACAGTTTGAAATATGATGTCGAATATGCGTAGCTTCCAACGATTTTTATATTGATTACATATCTATCATTTTTACTGCCTAAAGTTTACATTTACTTTATGAGAAACATTAACAAACAAATACTAACTTTCAAAATATATTTTCTATGCGTATGAGAAACCGATATCCATTCCTAAAACCGATAACTGATTTTCATAACTATACGAGTATAAATAAATAAATATATCATCACGCCTTTTTTCCATTACTGGATGTGGCACTATGTATAAGCAGATCTCGGTAAGTGATATATTTTTTTGCGTGAAGTGCGGTTACCAGTCGACAAATCACGGCTCCAAAGATATTAGTGGAGGAGGAGCCACAGGGGTAGATTTAAATTGGTGAAAATTGATTGTCGGCTGTGGGATCGAACCAGAGTTCTCAAGATCCACAAACCGACTCGATACCACTGAGCCACCTACCCCAAAATTAATGGTGATAAATATCTAACTTCAATTACAAAATGTAGTTTGCAGAAATTATACAATAACAAAATAGTATAACTAAAGAACGAGTTTTATAAGACATGTTTTTTAAACGACAACTACGTTAAATGTTTTATAAAATGAGTTATTTATATTATTTTTTATATTTTGCGTCTTTTATAAATGAAATTTAAAAAAAACTGCAATATTTTAATCCCAGTCAATTTAGGGCAATTTGTATATGATATGTTGTAGTTGGTAACTGTTATTGACAAATTGACAGCAAATATTCTAGGAGCTATAACTCAAGAACTAAGCAAGATATTGATATGCGGTCTGAAAGAGTAAATTCCCCGTGTCCGAATTGACTTGTACACAAATTTTTAGCTCATTATAAGCAAATTAACTTTTTTGAAATTTTTTAATTATTTTCCAAGGGATTTTTATGATTTTTAAACAAATTGCTCTAAAACTATTCCTCGTACGTTTAATGCAACGAAATTTTACATACATATGTCTTTCGACGTGCTGAATCCAATGGTGTAATGTTTATGTCCATAAGTCTTATAGTTTTAGAGATAATGGTCAAAAACTGTACGAGGAAAAAAAATTGGCGAAAATTTTTCAAAAAAATAAACATCGCTAAAAACTTGCATAGAGGTCAATTGAAACACGGGGAATTCAACATTTCAGACCGCATCTCAATATCTTGTTTAGTTTTTTTGTTATAGCCTCGGGAAAGTTGAAAATTTGATTTTGAAAATTGTTTGAAAACAGCAAATCTTCTAGGGGCTATAACTCAAAATCTAAGCAAGATGTTGATATGCGGTTTGAACGAGTGAATTCCTCGTGTCCGAATCTACTTGTATACAAATTTTTAGCTCATTTTAAGCAAATTAACTTTTTTGAAATTTTTAAATTATTTTCCAAGGGGGTACCCCTTGGGATTTTTATGATTTTTAAAGAAATTGCTCTAAAACTATTTCTCGTACGAATAATGTAACGAAATTTTACATATATATGTATTTCGACGTGCTGAATCCAATGGTGTAATGTTTATGTCCATAAGTCTGATAGTTTTTGAGATAATGGTCAACAACTGTACAAGGAAAAAAAATTGGCAAAAATTTTTCAAAAAAATAAATATCTCTAAAAACTTGCCTAGAGGTCAATTAAAACACGGGGAATTCATGCTTTTAGACCGCATCTCAATATCTTGCTTAGTTTTTGAGTTATAGCCTCGGGAAAGTTGAAAATCTGATCTAGTATATTGAAATTTGGATGTTCTCAGCTTGATAGTTTCAGCATGTCATCCACTACTACCAACCGTCTAAAACAAAATGTTGCGTATCGTAATAAACGCTCTTTCGATACGCAACTGGGTTTCGTAATGACTTCCTTATGAACGCAAAATAGAAAAAATATAAATAACTATCAAACAAGTATCGTTAAAAGAATGATAAAAATTTCCATTTATCTTTAATGTAAGCAGCGAGGAAGTTAAAAATTAAAATTAATATCTAGCAACCTCTTTTCATTTGCATATTCCATTATCCTGTATAATTTACTACTGTTATCCTTTTAATAAAACCTAATAGCAAAACTGTTAAAGTCAGGTTGAGGACAATACTTGAAAAATCTCATTGTGTTGTATTGTCGAGTGAAAGCGTGAGTGCGACCCTAACCTACCCGCGGCCCCAGTGTCGAGGTATGCCCAAGATGCACTTGGGTGATGCGCAACAATAGAGCCCCAGAATCGGAAGTAACGTTTACACCTCTTTAGATTAAGTGAAGAGCTGGAGGACAGTGCCGTAGAAATATAAAACGAGTGCAAATTACAGCAAAATATAACAAAATTAATTAAATTATTTAAATCTTGCTTGAAGCAGTTAGTTTGACACTAGAATATTTGATTTTATTTTGAGCGTTTATTGCATTGCCTTTTAAGAAAGAAATCATCCCTTGTACCGCCACTGGCGGAGACAGCAGAGCGACGGCAGCGTAGCCAGGCAAACCGGGGGTGGCGGCTCAGCTTCCCGGGAGAGCAGTAGTTTTTATTGTGTACAGCGCATGGCCTTGCTATGACCATTAGCAAGATTTATCGTAAACCTTTTCCGCCCTGCAATGACTTCCTTTTGTTCGGCGCCGCCTTCACTGCCTCCACGCCGCCGCCAGGATTACACAAGGATGTATGTGATGCCGGGCGGCGGACTTGCATATGCAGCGGCCGGAGTTTGGTCTTGAATTCGTTTAACGAGACACACAACTGGAAGTTTTAATTTTACACCGCGAGATTAAAATTTGATAAGCTTTACCATACTCGTACAATGGAATAACATTTTTTATAGTTGTATTTATAGAATATCTACCTGTTTGTCTACCAGTTTGTCTTAAGAATGCGAAACATAGGTTGAATCAATAAAATAAATATATCATCACGCCTTTTACTCAATACTGGGTGTGGCACTGTGCCTAAGCAGATCTCGGTAAGTGATATATTTCTTCGCGTGAAGTGCGGTTACCAGCCGTCAAATTACGGCCCCCAAAGGTTAGATTTAAATTGGTGAAAATTGATTGTCGGCTGTGAAGATCGAATCAGGGTTCTCAAGATCCACAGATCGACTCGATACCACTGAGCCACCTACCCCATAAATCAATGAATCAATGATTGTTGAAATTGAGGACAATGATTACATGAACGACGTAGGAATAAATGGTTGGATTTGATGGAAGATTTTTTGTGTCAACGCGAGATGAGCTTGTATAAAAGGAATTATGAATGTGATGAGCGAATGTGATGCCATAGAAGCAGATGACGAATTTTCTTACATTTATTTGTTTAATTTGTTTTTAAATAAATAGTAATTATTATAATTTAGCAAATTTAGTAAAGACATGGCCTGGTCCATATTTTGCGACTACATTACGGCCTAGGAACAAGCGGATGAATATGATTGAAGGGTTGTTGCGTGAGCGAAAGATTCTGAGCGTGAAGAATAAACGAGCTTGTATGAAAAGAATTATGAATGTGGTTGAAGCAAAAGTGGTGTGTCAGGATAGGAATGTTTGGAGAAAATTAATTGCGGGTTAAATATGATGAATGAAGACAAGCGTATGATTCTTGATTTTAGATTAATTGGTTAGATGTTTCGAGTGTTTACCTGCAATTGTGTGGAGACCATCTTCAGAAACAAGCGCAGTGTACACTAGCGAATGGATGCATGTTTGTTGTGTGTTGATGGATTTTGGTTGTGAGAAAAGAAAGAGTTTGTATGGAGAAAGTGTTAATGTGGTCGAATCGAGTATCGTGTGTCAGGATGAGAATGTTGACGGGTTCGTGCTACCCCATTTAATGGGATATAGCGTGATGTATGTATGTATGTATGTATGTACATTATAAAAATATTTGGTGAAGATTAATTCTAGAATGAATTGAATAAATAGATGTTTAGTGATTGTTTCAAGAGTTCGTGTTACCCCATTAGCTGGGAGATATGTTATTATAATAATTTTAATCAAATATTGTGAACATTAAAACTATCTTTGTGGCTCCCCCTCCACTAACATCTTTGGGAGCCGAGATTTGACGACCGGTAACCGCTCTTCACGCGTATAAATATATCACTTACCGAGACCAGTTTCGGAAGAGTGTCATACCCAGTAATGGATAAAAGACATGATGATATATTTATTTATTTATCCAATATTCAACCTCGAAAGAGTGCTTCGAAGTTTACATTAAGCTGTAGGTAGATCTTTTTCTCTGTTAGATTTCACTCAAATGAAGCATGTAACCAGGAAGGCGTTGACGGCGGCATCGAAAAAGAAGCAGCATCATAAAGCAAGATCGCCCTTGCGGGGCAAGCATATGCCGCACGTCCGCAGAGTGACCAGCGAACGCTAGGGCTGCGCCCTCAGCTGACCGCAGCCCTGTAGTCCCATGCGGTAATGACTACCGCCCTTATACGTCACAAGTCATCACGAAATATGCTATACACTGTTCCGAACTTTATCACAGAAGAAAGATACAAAAATATGTATTATTTTGATTAATATATGGCAATTGTCTGTCAGTACGGTGGTGTGGATAGCAATATGGAATTCGAATCCGGAGATCCCGAGTTCGAATCTCACTCAAGCTATGAACTACCACACAGCAGCTCGGTGAGTGCGGACCCAGTACTGTAATTGAGATTAATTTCCTGTTGTACAGCGTAACATAAATAAATAAATAAATTATTATAAGACGGCGAATTGAATAGTTTATTATATTAGTTATTCATTTTTGTTTGCGTCAAATATATTTTAATTTTCAAATTGAAATACTATTTTCTACTTTCTGCGGAAAGATTTGGAAGAGAGTATAGTATCTAGATCTAGATTCGAGGAAGTGAGGCTTACATCAACTGCCCAGTTCAAGTTCCAGTGTCCGGAAGGAGCGAAGAATCTGTTATCAGTTCAAATAGGCTGAAGGCCTCCGAACAATCGGAACCAGACACTTTTTATTGATGTGTTTTAGTTGCTAATGCGTGTGAGAATCAAACAATAGAAGAAAAATAATAGTCATTCGTTTATTTGATGCTCATAGGTATAGTTACATCAAAGTAAAATTGGATTTTCAAAGGATCTTGACAGATGTAAAAATAAATAAATATATCATCACGTCTTTTACCTATTACGAGATTTGGCATTCTGTCATAGCAGATCTCGGTAAGTGATATATTTCTTCACGTGAATTGCGATTAACAGCCGTAAAGTTACGGCCCCAAATAAGTTAGTGGAGGGAGAGCCACTGGAGTAGTTTTAATGTTGTGGAAATTATATAAAAATATGACGAAATATCTAAGTTGGTCCCCCAGTACTGTTAGGATTAAATAATTAATTTTGTAGATTCGTAAATCTAAATATGGGGTAGGTGGCTCAGTGGTATCGAGTAGACCTGTGAATCTTGAAAACCCTGGTTCGATCCCCACATCCGACAAACAATTTTCACCAATTTAAATCTACCCCTGTGGCTCCCTTTCCACTAACATCTTTGGCGGCTGGTAACCGCACTTCACGCAAAGAAATATACCACTTACCTAGATTTGCTACGGCAGAGTGCCACACCCAGTAACGGGTAGATGGAGTGATAATATATTTATTTATTTTATTTTGTAAATCTGCAAATGATAAACAAGTATTAACGTAATTTTGTTCATTATTTACAGATTTGCGAAACTAAAACAGTTTTTTTTAGAATTTCACCGTAAGTTTATGTTAGTAACAAGCTAGTAAGTACATTTTCTTTTGTCAGACGTATTTAAATTTTCTAATAATTTCAGAATTCCTAAATCTCCGCTGGTGGTTTCTTGAATCATTTTCTAACCTTTCACCAGTAGCGTCAAACGTACTCCCTACTACCATTTCTTAATTCCTTTCCTACAGATTTCTCGCTTGGCCACACCGTGACCACACTCAACTCACGTGACTCACGTTCACGCTCCCCACATGTGCATCACGCGTTCAAGCCACGCGTTCCTCGTTATGGTGATTCAGTGATCTTCGGCTTTTAGTGTTCCTTTGTCAGCTAAGCGATGGAATATGGTGGTAATTGTCAGCAAGTCATTTTTGTATTGTGTTTAGGGAGAAAATTATTTCAAGTAGTGTGTTAGTGAGGAATATAATCGACTGATTCATGGAATTATTTACGGTGAAGTGAATTTTATGTGGAACTAAAGTATGAAGGGAATTCTTTCTGAAACTAATGTTACAGAAGAGTTCTTTGTCTGCTATTTATTTATTTATTTGCTTCTCTGCAAATTATAGTAGTTTACTGTAACCTCTCAGACACAATCGTACTTTTTTATATAAAGATGATTCAAAATTATTTGCAAAAAAATTAAAACTATTTATTATTTGATGTATTAATTACAACGTTGAAATATTTTTTTCGAAATTCCCAACAATTATTGTACATCGTAGTAATAGTACATTTATTTATTTATAATTATGTTACTAATGAAATGAAAGTATAAACACTGCCTACAAATAATCATTTATTAATTAGTTATTATGTAGGTACCTGGTATAATGCCTTATTTTAATTTTTTTAATTAAATGTACTATTAAACCACTGACAATAAAAATGTTCGCTAGGAATGAAAAACCCTAAATTTTGCGAATTTAAAAAAAAGCTTTTTGTTCTATCAGTATATCAAATTATATATGTCTTTACAGTTTCGAGCAGAGGTATAGAAACACCCTCTATATATAAATCAGTAATGAAAGAAAGCAGAATAACAAATTACGTATTCTGGAATACAAATGCATAAAATAAATGTAAAAAATCTAAGGCTAAGAACTAACTAACAAAGAATTTAAACTAATAGACTTGATTCTTTTATTAAGGCTTGGGGGTTAAATTCTTAGTTAGTTATAAAAATGCATGTTAGAAAAATTTGCAAGACTTCATTACTCCATTGCATGAACTAAGTAAAGACAAATGCACAATGGTAACATCTTTTATAATGTGCCTATTTCTGAGCGGAGAAATTATGTTATTTCTTCATCCGAATGGTCTTTACTTAGGTCAAACAGTGGAATGATTGGATTCTTCTTAGGTAAATCTGAGTGTAGCTACTCGTAGAAAATTCCCTCATCAGTGTTTGTCACTTCTCCACATGAAAATATTTGCAGTGTAAGATGGGCTTAAGATTAGGTCGTATGGTTGACACAGAGCAAGCGTTATGAAAGACATTTGGAAGTAAATTGCTGTAGGGTTAGCATTCGCGTAAGTTAAATGAAACTAGAGAAATTCATTACACCCTTTCGAGGGGTAAAGTTGTTTCTACTTTCCGCTCAAGAGCAAGATGACAATATTTCTGCTTCAGTTTGTGTTATTCTAGAATAATGGATGATACACTTCGTTGTTTTAACCGCTTCCAGACCCTTTATTAAAACGAACCTCAGTAGGATTCTCTTGCAGAACTTTCTTTCATATCTCATTTTAATCATGAATGTATCAATTCATGTTTAACTATAAGTGTAAAATTTAAAAGAATATTGTTAAAATAGTGGGTATAGTTGGTTAAATTGAAGATGAACTAGGAATAAATTGATGGTTATGAATGAAAGTTAGATGCGTGACTAAACGATGAGATTATTTTGTAACTACAGTTTTTAAATTTAAGAGATTAATCGAATTGTATGAGGGATTAGAATACCGTCAGTAAAGCCCGGATATTTAGGCTTTTAAAAACACCCAAATAAGCAGGCATATAGGCCGGTAATTACTCTAAAATAGGCGGGATTTTAGGCAGCCTAAATGTAAATAATTAGTTTAAAAAAAAATAAAGACACAATTGAATTGCCACGTAAAATTTTGACTAAAAAACAGTTTTTTTCGGCATTTTAAATTCACACACAAAAACTTGATTCAAGTAAGTACTTTAAATATTATAGGTTAGGTTGAAACACTTTGTCGAATGCTGATAAACCTTGTCTGCTCAATAAAAGTTAGAATAGGCAACAAAAATAGGCAAAATAGGCTGTATAAGGTAAAATAGGATCAATAACCAAAATATAGAAAAAATAGGCTCTAAGGCACGAAAAAAAACCTTCCATTACACGTAAACATATTACCTATGTATAGAAAAAAGAAATTGCCTGAAGTATATTAAAATTTGAATCTAGGCAATTGCCTAAAAATCCGGGCTTTAACCGTCAGTATTTGAATCTACTACCAATCAACACGATCGCCATATAACTCAAAACTAGGTTTATTCCAATTTGTCTTATTATTTTGTTGTAGGAAATATGCAATTGTATAATTGGTTTAATTCATTGTTAAATATTTATTTAAAATACTGATTAAATTGAGAAGAATGTTACTAGAAAAGTGGATAGTTTGTTCATAAGGAACGTATGTCGAATAAATGATTGCTGAAACTGATGTATGTTAGTGAGAGATTATATGAATGACATAAGAATAAATAACTGGAATTAAATTATAAATGTGGATGGTATACAAGGATAGGAATGTAAATTATAAGTTTTGATGGATCAATTTAGCTTGGTCATATTTAGTGATTGATAAAGTCATCAAAGTATAATAACACTTGAATCAACAACAATACATCCATATCATAATTCATAATATTCAATATATCGTAATATGTTGCAACATAGAATACCCGTATACTGCATCGTAGTGAATAGAGATAAAATCTCAGTTTCATTCTGTTAAGTGGCGATATAAATTATGCATATCATGCGTGCTCGTTTTATCTGAAACATTTGATAACGGCCAACAAATAACACTCATCCCGTATGCAATTTGACAACGTTGTGCGTGTCTTTTGACAAGTTGATTTCGGGAAATAACACCGAAATTACATCTGCGTTGGATACGACTCGAATGCCATTAATATTGAATTGATATACGCGTTCGGAAATTTTTATGACAATTTCTCGTTTTTCTTTCTTACATTCCACCTCATAGCAACAAAACTATATCTTACATTAAGACAATCTGTTTTGGCATTAAATAAGTACCTACTGCCAAATTGTAACATTTATTTATTTATTACCTTACACATTAGGACATTAATTTCAAATATAATACAAAGGACCCTACATCTTATAGCGGAAACAGAATCATTCGAATGCAATTATACTTATACCATAACATGGAAAATAATTTTCCGCTAGCATAGACTCCCTGATTATTTTACAGAATACAATTTAGTTTATTTCATTTATAATATATATTTAAAAAGGATTCAATTATATGATATATTAAATAAATAAAAGGCTTCAGAATCCAATGTTTTTGTTTTTTTAAATATTTATTTTTGGGTTGTTTCGAGCATAAATATTGGCTCATAATCAGCTCCTTTAAATATAAATACAATAATTATAATACAAAACTAGCAAATTAATCAAAATGTCAAACCTTTAAAAAAATAAAATAATATTTGTAAAATGTCAATAATTACAAAAAAAAGATACATATAATGATGCGTATAATAATTTAAAATATGCTCAAAATATGTTAAGGAATTTAACAATTTAATTTTTTATATATTTTATTTTAATTATTTCATTGTTTTTTCTATTTTTCTTTTTTCTTTTTTGTTATTATTGACATTTTACAAATATTGTTTTATATTTATTAAAGGTTTGACATTTTGATTAATTTGCTAGTTTTGTATTATAATTATTGTATTTATATTTAAAGGAGCTGATGATGAGCCAATATTTATGCTCGAAACATCCCAAAAATAAATATTTTAAAAAACAAGAACATTGGATTCTGATGCCTTTTATTTATTTAATTTAATTCATTTATGTTAAAATAAATTTAAAATTTAGTCAAACATTGATCTAAATAGTTGGATATGACACTGGTGTTATGAGAAAACATCCCAGATCTTATTTGTTATGAAAGATAAATCACTCCCTTTTGTTCATGCTACCCAACTTGCGAATTCTCAAGAATTTTGGATTAATCAAATTAAACCAAAGTATAACATTAAAAACACAATTAAATAATCTCTAAATAATCTTGTTACCATTTAGTTTTCGAGAAATTATTTGTATTATCTTTTTGAAATAGAACTGGAATAAGATTTTGTATAATCTGTTAGAGAACTGAATCTTCTGTCACTTTTTCTTGAAGTATTTTAAAATCATTTTTAAAAAAAGCAGAAAATATATAATTTATATTTGAGGTTTTATTTGAAAATACAGATAAGTGTTCTTTGAATTTATTATCACAATGTATCAAGGTTAGTAGCAGAATGCAAGTCACAGTACCTATTATTCTAGCACCGGGATGATGATACATATATTTATATATTTGTTAATTAACACTAATCATTTATTGGCATGTGATGTAACTCGTGATTTATTATCTTTCGAGTGATAGATAAAATCTGATAGATAATATGAATGCGTTGTTTTGGATATATAGCACACATTTCATAATCAGGATTCAGTTTGAATTAACTTGCGCTGTTTGTAACTGTTCCTGTTTCTGTTATTAATTTATTTTGTTGTCACGATGGCTGCACCAACAATCCGTATGAATAACGGGCTGTCGATTCCAGTTTTCGGTTTGGGAACTTGGCAGGTATGTGCATTATTTGTGTCTGCTACGATGAAATAATTAATTTCGTATGTTTGAATATTGTTTATCTTCAACTATAATCATTTACAAATGAATAGTCATTGCTGTTCGGCTTCTAATTAACTATTATAATTAATAAATTAAATATTCAATCATGTTTAAGTCATATTTGAACTGTCACGTTATTTTATATTTATGTAAGTAAGAATTGTAGGTTAGTGAATAAGAAAGAAATTAGGGGTTGAAATTATTCTATCTTTAACATATATATGTGTGAGACTTTTTCTAAGTATAATTTTAATATAATGTTATGACCAGCTAAATTGTATGAAGAGCTCCTAAATTTCTAATAACCGTTTCTCTCATAATATAAATTCTCCTTTATCTTGAATAGGGTATCTCCCCTTCTGAGAGAACTTGATAAAAAATAATTATTTTATTATAACCGATTACGCGCTATTATAACGAAAACTGGTAAAAATATATCCTTTATTTTAACCATTGAATTGTTTATTTTCATAACAAATATAACAATTGATATGATAATTGGCGATAATATTTTAACATGAGTTATGAGTTGTAATGAAAATGAAAATATAGCGATTGCGCAGCACGACCTGTATTTTTTATATCCGTAACAACAAATTGAAATTTATATCAAAATATTATAATAATTATCATATTACGATTTATATTCTGCTTGAGAATTTAACAAAAAAAAATGTCTACTATAGAAGCAGTTTCCCATCGATAATTTGCCATTTCGATATTTATGAAAAAATTATTTATTTAATTGATAACCAAGAAGATTAATTACAGTGAAAAATTATCAGTTATTAAGTTTACTAGTCGAAAATGATCAAAATAACTTTTATTTGCACATATACGTAATGAATCCTGACAATAACTTATACAGGGAGTTTTATAATTATTGCAAAAAAATAAGGATGTATATTATTTGATGTACTGATTATAACGCAAAAGGAATTTTACAGAAATTCATGAAAATAATTGCACATTACTTGAAGCAAACATTTTTCGTGCCACTGAACTGATAAGTTACAGTAATGAATAAAATTGGTAACCATTAAAATTTATTTAATTTAACTGAAGTTTTGTAAATTTAAAAAAATGTAACTAAAATAGTTCGACTAATTCATATTTTGTTATAAGCTGTTTCTTCCCTGTACTGTAATTGTAATTAAAATTCTGTTATATAGTAAAATTTATATATGTTTAACAATTTTTATTTTTTCTTCTTCTTAGGCGGCACCAGGTGAAGTAGGCGATGCCGTCAAACACGCCATCAACCTCGGATACCGCCACATCGATTGCGCTCATTTCTACGGCAACGAACGTGAAATCGGCGAAGCAATTCGCGCTAAGATAGCCGATGGAACCGTTCGCCGTGAAGACCTCTTCATCACAAGCAAGCTATGGAATAACTCCCACCGTCCTGATCTTGTAACCCCCGCTTGTAAGAAATCCCTCGCTGACTTCGGACTTGACTATTTGGATCTCTACCTAGTGCACTGGCCCTTCGCCTACCAGGAAGAAAGAGAGCTGACTCCACTCGATAAAGAAGAGAAGGCCATTGGAAGTGATGTGGATTATGTAGATACTTGGAAGGCCATGGAGGAATGCGTGAAGAATGGATTGGTGAAGAGTATAGGATTGTCAAATTTTAATACAGAGCAGATTGAGAGGGTGTTGAAGATTGCCAAAGTTAAGCCTGTTACTAATCAGGTAAGAGATCTGCAATTGCGAAACTTATACACTTATTAACTAGTACAAGAGTTCCTTTAAACTATTTTGAGAATATAGTTTAGCTGAATTATTACCTAACTATACAAAACTAATTAAGGGGTAAGGCTACTCTAGACAAGGAAAAAAAGGGTCATTTTCTAGATTTTTTTTAACGAAATCTAAAGGTGCTGCTTAAGAACTGTTTTTGGATCTTTATTTAGTGCTCTTTAAACTTTATTTAAAATTTTTTTTTTTTAAGTAAATATTCAAAATTGTCGTCAGAAATTAAAAAAAATGGCGACTCTTCTCGTCGCGTAGGGCAAATCGGGCGAAAACATTCCGGGAACAGCAATAGACCTGGATCAAAAAAAGATATGTTTTCTTAATATCTGATGTATACTCTAAAAAAACTACGGGCTAGATTTTGAAAATTTGAATTTTTAACAAAATGGCGCACGTTTGAAAAAAAAGTTCATTATTTGGGACTAAATTTCTGTATAAAAACGACCATAAAAAACGAATGAAGCACTTAAAAAAAAGCCCCCGTAGTTTTTGAGTATTTTATATCTAGAATAAGAAATAAAATGATTCAGCACGATCCATCAATTAGTATTTCAGATTTCTTTTCGCCCGATTTTGAAAATATGATTTCGAGAAAAACGCGTTTAAAGTTTCGAGTCATATATATATATATATATATATATAAATACTAGTACTAATAGATATATGCTTTTTTCCCTCTGAAATACTTCCGCGCGGCATTTAAATTAATTGTTCCTTATTCCTAAGGGTTTAAACTATAATTTAAGCAAATACAAAAATTGCATTTTTTAAAAATTCTAGAGTGGCCTTACCCCTTAATTGATTTCAAGTCTTAATTCTTTATTTTTTAAATTTCAGGTCGAAGTGCATCCTTACATGACCAACAAACCCCTAATCGCATTCTGTGCTGCTAGGGACATCACCGTCACCTCTTACTTTCCCCTAGGTTCCCCTGCTCGTCCCTGGGCTCGTGCAGACGAACCCGTCCTCTTAGAAGACCCTAACATCCGCGCCGTAGCCAAACGATATGGGAAAACACCCGCTCAGGTTATCCTCAAGTACTTGGTACAGATTGGAACTATCCCGGTGCCGAAGTCATCCAACGCCAACAGATTGAAGGAAAATATTGAGATCTTTGACTTTGAACTCAATGAAGAAGATGTGAAAATGATGGATGGATTTAATAGGAACTTTAGAATTAATTTGATTGATAATAGTCGGCATTTGAAGTATTATCCGTTTAATATTGAGTATTGATAGTTTTTATTCCTTTGTATTTTATTTAGTTTTTAATAAAGAGATTTGATTTGAACCAACTACAATTTTATTTCGATTTGAAACTACTAATATTAAATTTATTTACAAAACAGAATACATTTCTTGAGTGGCATAGTAAGTGAATGTTTTATATGTCATATTAGTTTAAATTTTACACTTGATTTTGTGAAAAAGAAATGAAGTTAAAAATGGAACCTAAAGTCTGTCAAACAAAATTGTTATTTACGCACACAATTCAGCCCGTGAAATTCAACTTTTTTGTATTTATATTTATATATATATATACACAGGGTGTTTCACAACTTAGAGCAAAAATTTAAAGAGTATATTCTGTACGACGTGCTGATTTTTTTTTTAAATCGCAAAACTATTTTCCATGTTTCTCAGTCCAAAATTTTTCGTTGCCACTGCCACTGGGTGGATGATTATGTTAAAGTTATTAATTAAATAAAATTCTATTATAAATACCTGCTAATAATTGAATTGTGTAATTATTCTTTCGTAGTTGATACCTACTTCATTGTTTGTGTTTAATAGGAAAGCGAATCCAGTGCAGTACTACAAAAAATGTTTTAAATTAAAAAACAAAATCTTTTTGTTTCATGATCAGCACGTCGTACAGAATATACCCTTTAATTTTTTGCTCTAAGTTGTGAAACATCCTGTATATATAATTGTAGTTTCTGAAACAAGTTTGTCACTGAAAAGTGAAAGTTTTTTAAATTTTGTCCAGTTTCAAAAGTAGTTTAGAAAAATTTACTATTAAATTCTTCATAGTAATTTGCATAAGTATGAATATTTCCATCGATTTAAATAAATGTATAAGTACCTTATTATCGTCAGCAATTCATGCAAATTCCTCTTGCGACATTTACACCATCTACTTTACCAAGAAACAAATAAAAATTCTGTTAGATGGAGCGCAGATAATAAAGCTTACGAGATAATATGTGCACATGTCGACAATGACGACACCTCGACTTAACAATTGAATTCGAGTCAGGTGAAGTGAAACAGCGATAAGTGAAGCAAAAAACCAGACTGCAGTGTTATAGAGCTAGCGAGGGTATAGCGCTGTAATAACGAGGATCACTTCAGTACTAGAGATGTGGATCTATTGAAATTGAAACTAAAATGAAGTTTATTTTTAAATATGTATCGAGTTAGTGAGAGGTTAATGGTCTGTTAATAAAATATAATGTTGAGGAATGTTTGAATTTAGATACATTTAAAACAGGGGCGGATTCAGACTTCGAATTAGGGGGGGGGGTTATCTTCTAAATATAAAAAAAAACATTTGTATTTGCTCATATTATATTCCTGCTTTAAATAATTTTTACAATCACTTTCTTTGGAATCTCATTAAATCATAAATCATCGATAGAATAAAAAAATTATTGAATTTTAGTTGATTTTCTAAGTGCAAATGTCGGTAGTCACATACTTGACTAGGTCTTAAATAGAATACCTCTCCCATCTGCGGGTTGAAATAATATCCAAACAATATATTGGGTTTTGCCTATTTATTAGAATAATAAATCAAACAATAGTTCTTAATTATCTTAGAATTTTAAGTTCTCAGATAATATTTTCTATTTAATTTGTTTAACAATCTTAAATAATGACATCATTATTATGTATTAGGATCAACATTAAAAAAAAAGTCCATGCTTAGGGGGGGTCATGACCCCCCTGACCCCACCCCTGGATCCGCCCCTGATTTAAAATAATAATTGTAAAATGAAAGTTATCTGAGTTATAAAAATAGGATTATCTAAAAATGTACCGTAATTAAATATGTTTAATTCAATTTTATTTCAAATTGTGAAAATATACTTCGATCATAATAGTTATGAGCACTCCAAATGTACAAAATAATTTGAAAACTTAACAACCCTCTATACCAGTAGTATATGATCGTTGAAGACACCTCTTGCTGCTTCTGCGGCGACGTGGTCCAGATAAAGCGGATAACTCACCAGGACTCGAGTCGGGGACGGTGTCGGGTGGCGATAAAGCACTCGTCGTCTGCGGCGGTGGAGACATGAAGTAACTGCTTCCATAAATACTCGCACCATGTGAACTTTATTAGGAGTTATGATCGTGTGCGGTCATGCGGTACATGCACACAACAACGCCACCACCTTTGCCGCCCCCACAGAAGGGTGGCAGGATGAGGACAATGTTATCCATACAAGAAGAATTGATGCAGGATACGAAATTAAATAATAAACAGCAAAAATGTTATTGCAATCATGTTTTTTATGACATTAAGCGAAGGTAGATTTTTCTTCCCTCGCGGGCTAAAAGTTGGCTATTATCGTCCTAGGGAAGAAAGTAATTGTCATTTCTATACCTCTTGAGTAAAGTGCATTTTCAGCTATTAAACGTCATTATCGGAAGGTAAAAATACACTTTTCTCCCATGTTATAGAAATAGCTATTTTTACAACCCGGGTAGAAAGTAAAATTTTCTGCCCTTAATTGAGAGAAGATGATGAATTGAAAAATAAAACAATTACAATTGCTACATCCTTCGGTAATATATTGATTTTCCTACTAGTTACATAATATACTATTTTCAATAATAAAAAAAATAAATCTTTTTTAAATAGATTTCAGGATTTAGCGAAAAAAAAGAGAATTTTAATTTCTTCAAATTTTTTTTTTTGCTAAACCTGAAATCCATTTAAAAATTACAAAAAAATATAGTACTTTATGAATATGTAAACTATTGTTTGTACGTCGATTGAAAGGCTAGTGAAGT
Organism: Pterostichus niger; assembly: GCA_947425015.1. NCBI lineage: Eukaryota > Metazoa > Arthropoda > Insecta > Coleoptera > Carabidae > Pterostichus > Pterostichus niger. Next base: position 1,497,922 of record OX380336.1, on the reverse strand, counting down.
TGAGTGTAAAAAAGTATGCAGAAGAAATAAATAAAAGTGTGTATGACTGTTGTTAATCTTGCATGATTAATAGAGATTTGTTGGATGTCAGCCATTTTGCAAGTAAGATAATTTAGCGTAATTATAGTTCATACTAACTAATTTATAATAGTCATATTTCTCTGGTGAAAAATCCCATAGTAAGACAGTAGTTGCAACAAACAAAATACATAATAACAATATTTTACTTCCGCATAATTTACTCGAGTTTCCAGACATCAAAAAGCAAAAAGACTGAAGGAATTTTTCACAATTTTAATGGCAGTAACAAGACGAAGTATAAAAGCGTCGGGATTACGTGCAAAACTCCACCGGGGTGAACTATCCCGAGCGTCGCGACGACCTCTGCCCAAAGTTTACGACATCTGTAAATATAACGTGTGTTTTTAATAAATTGTGCGGAGTGTGCTCTCTACGATGGCCGCTGGTCATTCTCCCTCATGCTCCATTTGCGGCCAACTGGACCCACGCACTGGAAATGTGTCCTCCGATTCCCGCGGGATTTTTATGGCCGACAGGAATTACTTCAAAGAACGGACGGATTATTTCAATAAAAAGGGATATGGATTAGAGATTTTTCTTTTCAATTTTAATGTGTTAATTTTTATTTTCCTAATAAATATTTAAAATATAATTGATGAATATATGTTTTGTATTTCAAATATTTCAACAGTAATCTTGATAAAATTGGTTATTTAATCCTAATGACACTGAATGGATACTTATAGAAGTTTTTTTAGTTAAGAGTTGAATATTTTTTAATCAATTATATTGTTGACCATATCAAACGATAATTTTTATTTGTTTTAATGATAAGTATTGTTCTGTATGTAATTAAAATTTGACTGTTTTGCGTAAATGACAAAACTAATTAGTTCTTCCATTACGAGTTGTAAATTAACAGTTTTTATCTATACAGGCATGTGTCATGTGACTGTCATCAAAAATAATTCAAAAAATGAACAAGTTATTAATTAGTAAATTAAAATTGATGAATGGTTTTTAATTAAATATGGGTTTTTAATTAAAAACAACAAAACGATGAATAACTTATACGAATCTATTAAAATCTCATCAGGAAATACACTCATTGTTGCTTTCTCATTTATTATCCACACCGAATATTCACAACATTATAAACAAACAAATGAGTTGTTCTGGATACATACATAGATACATACCATCACACAACATTCATTTAAATGGAGCAGCATAAATCCTTCAAATATTCATCAGATATACAATAATTTTATTGAAAAATAATGTGCATTTTTTATGTTAATAGTTTTAAATAAAAATAATATCGTTCTGTAACAGTCGCTTACATTTGGTAGTTGTACAGTTTAGTATTGTGCACTAAGCCAAGAATAGCATTACAGGATAATTATTTTACTAAGTAACTACGGTCGTATCAGACTCCATCAACTCTATCTGTATTTGAAAAGTTTTCAAGCAATTTTCATCTGTCCTAGATATATTTTCTAATCTACGTAGAGTATACAATTACCTAGGAACCAGAATTTTTAACAGTAGCATCAATTAGTGTGAATGGAGGGATTTAAAAGTCATTTTTCCTAATGATCTAAATCTATTCTCGCGACATAAAATCTTCCATTCGAAAACTTTGGAATCTAAACGCCGTACTCCAGTACTTGGACGGTACGAACGTACATGCATACGTACGTGTAACGTGATATTATATGGAACACAAGCCCTAGAAACTGCTTACTATTAACAAGAAAGGATTAACTTTGCAAATTAGTTTATAATTATGTTGCCACAGATGTTATGAAGATGTATTACTGTGGAGTATCTATCTATCGTTTAGTTTTGCTGAAATTTTAATTAGAGAAATATGGCTTTATTACTTTCCTTGCAATATGAATCATTGAAATTGGACATGAAAGTTTTAAGAATTAAAAACATATTTTTCTACGATTTATATGAAAAGTTGACAATTATACTCTCATTGACGTTTTCTGTAGAACAATCGAAAAATCGAAATAAGTAGTTTAATTTCGGTATAATAGTATAAGTCAGGAAAGTGATGCTTTACTTGACGAAGCGGTTGTTTGAAGTACGAGGCCGTCAGGCCGAGTATTTTAATTAGCAAGTAAAACACTTTCGTGACGTATTATGTATACTATTTTTTCTGAAATCGTTCATATTTATATTTTATCAATATAATTAATAATAAATATTTCAAAATGTTTAATTTTTTGGTAAGAATCATATTGGCAGCAAACTACATATCGAAGGTGATAACAAAAGTTGTTGAAAACAATATCTTATGTGAAAAATCTATTGAATATATTTGTGTCAAAAGTAATATTGTTGACAGAGAAGATTTCTTTATAATGTTGGAAAATATAGATGAAAATGAGTATGAGGCGGTATTTTCAAGTACTCCTCCTGAAATCTTAAATCAAGCAACTGCTGCTGTAGAAAATTTATTACCGAGCAAGTCCAAAGACCGATATGATAAAGAGTATGAAATTTTCATGGATTGGAAAAAGCAAAATAATTTGTCAGCAAATGTGCTACTTGCTTATTTTATTTACTGAATCTCCAATAAATTTAGCTTCAAATTCGCCAGTGTCATACATAAATTTTAGTAATTTAAGCAATTGTATATTTAGTATTAATATTATTGAAAAATATAAATAAAAATCTTATTAAATTTTTTAGTTATTTAGTTTATTTATTTGAGTCAGGTAAACACTTACTTTCCATACTAAAATGCGTCAGGAAAGTAGGCATTTTCTTGACGATTTCAGAAAAAAGTAATTACCCTATTATTTAAAAGATAATTATCCAGAACTTTTGTTATGATTGCTAAGAACAGCTGATGAAAATCTTGCATCAGTTGGACATAAAAACTTTCATTTTCTTGTCTGCATCGAACAAAGTCTATCCATATTAAAATATTTTGTAGATGGATGATTGGAAATTCCGCAGCGATATTAATATTCGTTTTTCCTGATGTTGTCTGTGACGAGACGAAGACAAGGCTACCTTGGAACTAAGGAGGTAAAGCTGCAGATTACTCCTTGGCACTCGAGAGATTCACCATTCATTCCTCGCTGAGTTGCAGCCGATGGCACCATTGTAATTATTACTTCTATTCGCTACCTCAAATCTCACAGGAAATACAAACGAAAGAGTCAGATTTTTTTTATATTAGTTTCGGGAAACAAATAATATATTTTAAGCTTAGGTTACTTCTGTCTTATCATAATTTAATATTAAATAAATAAAATATATATATCATCACGCCTTTTATCCATTACTGGATGTAGCACTCTGTCTAAGCAGATATCGGTGATATATTTATGCGCGTAAATTGAACGTTAAATCACAGCTCCCAAAGATATTAGTGAAGTGGGAGCCACAGGGGTACATTTAAATTGGTGAAAATTGTTTATCGGCAGTGGGGATCGAACCAGGGTTCTCAAGATCTACATGCCGACTAGAAACTAATTTAAATATATGCGGATGATAGAGGGTGTACGTGCAATAATGATTTTATTTAATTTCATTATGTTTTCTTGTTTATTTTAACTTAAAAACAATACTCAGTCATTGATAATGAGAACAATAAAGTTCTCTTCTAAACATTTGGAACAATAACCTAATTCATCTTTATCGGTTAATCCGTTAATAACGCTGTTAATGGATTGAGTATCGTCTTGTATAGAAAATTTTTCAGTGTTGTATTGAAATTTAACTTTCAATCTCTACCCGTCTCCCTTTGGCGGACTGTTTAGCACCTTTCTGAAAAACATTCTGGCGGCGCTTATGAAAGTTACGTATATAACTAGAATTTAAACCACACATTTTTAATGATAAATTGAAGCCGGAGAAGATAGAAACAACATTTTTAATCTAGTCCGTCATCTTCTCCGTTTCTATTTAGTATGATTGGATTACAAGTTCCCGAGTATTTTGCAGTTACGCTGTCTTACGTTCTGTAGTAAAATTTTACAGCTCTTTTCAACCAGACCATTGATTAGTAAATGAAAGAAAGAATGGTGATCTTATATTATTACGTGCCAAACAAACATTACGACTACTACGGACCTGTAAGTTAACCATATCGTGTTGACATATTTAGAATATAATACACTCGTTGAAATTTATTCATGTGTTTAAAGTGTAAGTAGACAACTAGCAAGAAGTTAAGTTAGCTTCTCGGATCTTGGTCCTCGGTCGGGCGATATTCATGAGCGTATATAAGTAACATAGAGCCACGCTCGAATATTCTATAGTTCTTTATGTTTGACAGCGGCATATAAGTTATTTACAGGACTGGCTTCACAATGTGTGGACTGTCAGGAGTCAGCCCGCCCCTGGATGCGTGCGTCACATGTTTTATGTGGTTGGGAAAGCGATTGCTATGAATGTTTAATTGTGTATGCGTGCTACCCGGAAACAAATGCAGTAGGCCAGTATAGGCGATGTGAATTTTGTTTCGAAAAATGATACCCACTAAAAACAATATCTAAAATATTGGTTTCTACTTTTCGTATATGTATATTTCATCAAATTTGTACTATACTAGTTCATCGGATGTTGTTATTATCAACGACTTATAAATTTACTCGCAGAATCCAATGTTAAAGTTCTCAAATTTTGTTGAAAGTTTTGAAAAAAGTTAACTGAAGCATGAGAAATACAATGCCATTGAGCGCATTAAATCTCGTTTAGTTTTTGAGATACAGCCTCAGGAAAGAACAAAATTTGAAGAATAGGAAAAATTTAATTGTTTCGGAAGTTATATTTTTATTAGAGATGGACGAATATCATCCGCGAATAGTCGAATGTCGCGAATATTTATATTATTCGATATTCGAGATTTTCTAATATTAACGTCAGTATAGCGAACTTTCGAATACCTCGAATATCGCGCCATATGTTTACCTCAATTTTTGAATATGTTTTTCTTTATCATTTATACATAAACTAGTAGCTACTACAATATTTTGAAGATATATATACGTACCATATTTCAAGTTTGTTTTTCGCCAACATCAGCCCGTACGTTTCACCTTAAATTTGAAGTTTTCGTCTTTTTCTTTTCTTTTTTGTTTGTACTTTTTTTAAAATTTATTTTATCTTAACAATTTCATTCAAATAATGAAAAGGACATAATTAAATAATTATTAATAATAAATCAGAGTAACTTTTAGGAGTATTCAAATATTCGAGATCTGATTAATATTCGTATTCGATATTCGAATTCGAAAAATTTGATATTCGCCCATCTCTAATTTTTACTAACATTATTTAGTTTGATAGCGGGTACATTTTTGACGAAATCTTTGTCAAGTTATTCTGTAAAGAGTATAAATATGTGTGATAGTAATAAAAGTCCATTTTAACGTCGCTATAAAATGTAACATAAAATTAATATTATCTAAAGTTTATCGTTTTTAAAATAAAAGACTTTTAGTTGTCTACCTAAGCACCACAACTAAAATATCAATAACTTTGTAATCTCATAAATTTTAACATCTAGTAGATAAAATATCCTTCCCTCGTATTTAGCAATAATAATAAATATTGAAAGAATTCATCAGGAACTCAATGCATGGAATATGTAATAGTGGTGTAAGCTCCCCTCTATGTGGGGTCATTTCACGTCACTTCATTTCATGTCATTGGCGACTGGTCGAGCTGGACAGAGGAAAATAAAATAGTTTCCGCATCGAACAATGAAAAATCCCATTTGAAACGTGACCGCCATCGCTGGAAAATTTTAGAGATTGGGGTGGAAACGTATCTATATGAGAAATTGGCTCCAATAGAACTGATAAGATTTTAACGTTATTTGTACTGAAAATTGGTTGTCGACACCTCGAGCAAACTTCACACAATTATAAAGATGAACTTGAGTTTCAAAAATAAATTGTTGTTATTTTAATAACTCCACGGTTTTCAAAAGATTTTAACATATAACATACATATATTGCTCAAAATTGTTTTAAAAATTTAATGCAAAAATAAAAATATACTTAAATTATATTCAAAAATTTGAATTGAAGCATTCAACTAATGGGGTAGGTGGCTCAGTGGTATCGAGCCGACAAACAATTTTCACCAAATTAAATCTACCCCTGTGGCTTCCTCTCCACTAATATTTTTTGGGGCCGTGATTTGACGGATGGTAACTGCATTTCACGCGAAGAAATATATCACTTACCGAGATCTGATAAAGCAGAGTGCTACACCCAGTAATGGGTAAAAGGCGTGATGAAATATTTATTTTATTTATTTATTTAACATTAAACTAATTTAGGAGCGTTGGCCATTTGAAAATATTTCTGTAACATTGTCCGAATACTATTCATGGTGAAAAATATTTTCTAAAACAAATTCAATTTTCACGCATAAATTTCATTGTAGTTCAGGTAAGAAACAACATCAACCAACAACATCAAAAGTGTACATATCCAATACAAGGTAGCACAACACTGAAAATTGAAACTGACATATTACTTCTGGCTTCGGTTGTGAGTGAGCGAGATAGACATATGCAGACAAAGGACGAAGGATAAAGAGGGTGTAAATACAAACACACTTTGTGTTTTCCACACGCAGAAAGTGAAGGTACGTTGTGTTATAAGGACTGCAGTTGGTTTACATTCTTTTATTCAAGTTTTCTATGTTGAAAAGCTAAAGGTTGTTTCAGGTCTTTTGGCATTATTTTCGATATTATTAGATGTATATAACTACTGGTGTAAAAAAATGAGGCGAGCAGAAAGAAATTATAAATGCAATGAGGCCTGGTTTGTCGGAATTGGTAGTTAATTCTTTTCAGTTGGGATCTTCCTTATTAAGAAATACTTATTACGAGGAATTATGGGTTTAATTGGGCTTGAAGTTGACACATGAACACTGGCCTTTTTGAAGCAAGTTATTATTGTTATTATAAATGAAATATATTGGCTGGTAGCACAAGCTCTGTTTTTGGGTGTTTTAAGAGCACGGTTTTAACATGTTAGAGATAGTTAAAACACCCAAATACACTGCTCTTAAAACAGGCAAGAACAGAGCTTGTGCTACCAGCCAATGTGTTATTGTACAGTATATTAAAGAATCAGTTTTATTGTTTTTTTTACATGCATCCATGAACAAGTGCTATAAAAGTCTAATAAAATTTATTTTATCTATTTTGCATATTTATAAATTAAAATTTAAAAAATCTGCGGTATAGTAAACCGAGTCAATGTAGGCCAATTTGTATATGAAATGTAGTGGTTTGTAAATGTTATTGACATTTATGCAATTATAAAGAGTTTGAGGTTAAATTGAAATTTTAGTGTTCTCAACTTGCTAGGTTCAGTATGTCATCCGCTACTATCAACCATCTAAAACAAAATATTGCGTATCGTAATGAACGCTCTTTCAATATTCAATTGGATTTAGTCATAACTTTCTAATGAACGAAAAATAGAAAAATTTAAAGTATCGCAGTTTGAAGGTTATTTATTTAAACAATTAAAAATATTAGTCTATTCATTTCCAAAAGTTCCGCATTGCTCTATCGCCAAAACACCGCTGTTCTCCTTTAGCGGCAAACGGATGAATCAATCATCCCACGTGCCAGCTCCACGGCCCGCTGATATATGACACACGGTTCCGTTGCCTCCACCGTCGCCGTCGCCGTCGCCGCCGCCGATGGCTGTATCTGACTTCATGATTATTTATACGGTGCGAGCGACGCTGAGCGTCTACCTGCGACTCGACGTAGTCTGGTAATTCTTTCCTCGTGGATAAATCTCGCAAGGAGCTGCGGCTGTGAATCATTTTTTGACACCGGATTGTCAATATGACTACTAGATTTTTTTCGGTGTTTGAAGAGATATTTGCAGGATATGACAAATGCTATAAGGGTTTATTTCGGAGATGATATGGAGCTTATTTATTTTCGTAATACATTGCAAATTTGTCAGATTTTGTATATTCTTTGATATTCTATGTAACACTAAATTAAACCTAATTACAGTGTAATCGTAACCAACTGGCCAAAACCATCTCTTATACATAAATAAATAAGGGTCCTACAGTTTATGTCGAAGATAATTTTGTTTTTAATAAAAGTTAAAATCTGTAAAATTTAAACTATGGCTAAAATTTATTAATACTATTTTTATATATTTTGAGTCTTTTACAAAATAATATTTTTTAAAATTCTGCGATATTTTAAACCGAGCCATAAATAAAATAAATAAATAAATATATCATCACGCCTTTTACCCATTACTGGGTGTGGCACTCTGCTTAAACAAATTTCGGTAAGTGATATATTTTTTCTCGTGAAGTGCGGTTACCAGCAGTCAAATCACGGCCGCCAAAGATGTTAGTAGAGGGAGAGCCACAGGGGTAGATTAAATTTGGTGAAAATTGTTTGTCGGCTATGGGGATCGAACCAGGGTTCTCAAGATCCACAGGCCGACTCGATCCATTGAGCCACCTATCCCATATTGTGTATGTCTGTTATGGTATTAAAATTGTGAATGTTGCAAGTGGCTAACAAAATGTTTGCATCATCTCAGATTTGAGCTAATGTGGCGTAATTAAACTTACGCGTTGCTAAAAGAAATACAAATAAATTTAAACCCTTTAATCCTAAAATTCCAGAACATATTGTCCCTCCCTCGTTGTCATAAAACTAACTATCGCCATTAGGCAAACAAAAAAAAAGTTCCTGGCAACGAATGAAACAAAACGCGTGTAAAATTCTGGAATTCCGTGCGTTAACGTTAAACGTAACCTACCGTGCCGCGCGTTGAAACGCATGCAGAGTAAAAAAATTTCAATGAACAAATTATACATTAAAGCAGTATAAATATGCACTTATTTTAAAATAATAATTAAGTAATTCATAAGTATTTATTATATTAAGACTAAATTTTAAAAATTCATGCAAAACAACGAAAATATGAAGTAAAATATAATTCAAATCCAAATAACTCAAAATCTGTTCCTTTTATTTTTTTTATTTTTTTATATTTTATACACATTTATATTCCCCAAACATACGTGTACAAAAATCAAAATTTGAACTTGTAAAAAAAGGAGAAAAAATATTTCAAAAATTTTTTCAATTTTTTTTTTCACTTTTTATTATTTTTATAATTGATATACAATCTTAATGATATACTAAATATGCTGTATTTTTTTCAAAATTTTTACATATTTACAACTGTCTGAAAATGCCTTTCTAAATTTTAAAAAATTAATATTTCAAAAACTGACCCTTTTATTTTTTTCATTTTTTTATATGTTCTGGAGAATATTAATATCTTTTCGAAAAAAAAAAATTATGCCATTTGATCTTTGAACTTTCAAGATAATAATAAAACAAATAATTTTAATGTAATTTTAATTTTTTACTTCAAACAGATGAATTATATTTCACAAATATAATTTTTATAATAAAGTACTAATATATTAATATATTACTTACTATTTTTTTGGCAAGACAATAGGTTGTAAGAACCGTAAAAAAAATAATGAAACTTACTGGAAATTTTACAATTCGTTTAATGACAACAAGCGACATGAGTAGCTGTGGGTAAATTATGTACTACTTCCACGACTCGGTTATGTTTGCGTCTCTTGCCCCACCGATATGACGCGACACATCCAAAACTATATCGCTGTACTTACGCCACGCGCTCAAAGCGATTCAATCTCCTATATTCGTGCGCCGTATGCAGGTGGAAATATTATTTTAGATCAAAATATATTTTATTTTGATTTTTAAAATTATATATATTTTTAATTTTGTATGTTAAGCTGACCAATTATCCTGATCTAATTTTGCATTAGAAAATATGACTAGAAGTCTGGAATTTTACGTCAGACATGCGGAATACAATCCACATTACCCATAGGAAAAAATAAAAAAAATATATTTGTCTTGAAAGAAAAAAATATAAATTTAGTAATTTTATAATTTCTTTGTACTATTTTACTTAGAATTTTTAAATTTTATATTAAAGAGGTTGACTGCAAGAAGATAATTTATGATTTCATCCTATATCCCAAATAATATTCTTCATATTAAATTTTCACATTCAAATAACGCAAAATATAATGCAAGTATATCGCAAAATATGCAATATTTATACCTACGTATTTTCAAATTAGGTATAACACTTTCATAATTAATAAAAGATAAATTTCGAACTTTCATTGTCTTTATATTTTAGAAATATATATAACACAACATTTCAATTGATATAATCTTCAATCGTTATCCAGTGAATACAAAATAATAATCAATAATCAATATATAATAATAATAGTATTCACTTGATAACGATTGAAGATTATAACAATCGAAACGTTGTGTTATGTATATTCATCTTTAATTTTGTCTACAACTTTCAAACAAACTTTTATAATGTTTTACTTCTCCAATAATTTTCGAAAAAACCTTGAAATATAAATTTTATGGTATCAAATTCTGCATAACTCAATAAATAGTCAATTTTGTAGGCTCTGTACGTTAAAATTTGTTTGACAATGTAAAAAATTATTCAATAAATAGCAGTGTTATGTATGGAAGTCAAAAATATTTCCAATGTTTTGTTCCTTAAATTTATAAAATTTATTAACTGAAAAACTGGTCGAAAATAATACAATTAGTGAAAAAATTACATGTGACTATACAATTTCCTTCAATAATTATGTAATAAAATAAAGGCAGAATCCACTTTTTTTATTTGATGCGCAGTTATATGTATATATATATATATATATATATATATATATATATATATATATATATATATATATATATATATATATAAATATACAGGGTGTTGCGTCGGAAAACGCACCATAGGGATTTCAATGTTAATTTTGAAATGTTCAAATAGTTTTTTGTAGAGAAAAAAATTCTGCATCCAATAATATCCTTACTCATAATTTCCTTTTATCCGGAACAGGAAAAATGAATTTAATAAAAATGTTAATTTTAATCAAATTACTAGTGCCATGAAATAAACAAAAACCAAATACATACTTACAATTAAATACATTTGACATTTTATAATAAACATTCATAGTAAAGCAGAAAAGAATCAATATTTCATTTAATATTGTACAATAATAAATAACAATTATAATAAATTTTCAAAAATATTTCAATTTACTGCTAAACAGTATCCTAATCTGTCATAAAATTGCTGTCTAACATTTGATAATTGATAGGCTGATATTTTATTGCATTCTACTCGAATACTTTCTTTTAATTCTTCAATATTTTCGAATCGCCGACCACCATAAATTTTAGATTTTAAATGACCCCATAGAAAAAAATCTAATGGTGAAATATCGGGTGATCCAGCTGGCCATTTAATGAAAAAATTTGGTCCAATTACTTAATTATTAAAACTATTGTTCAAAAATTCCCGCACTATTATGCGCGGGACAACCATCCATTTGGAACCAAATTTCGCGGTCGTCTTCTACAATTTCAGTCATTGCCGGCGCTACTTCTTCTTCTAGAAGTAAAAATCGTTCACCGGTTAAATTTCCTCTTAAAAACAAAGGTCCTACAATATGCTGACCAAGAATTCCTGCCCATACATTAATTTTTTGAGGATATTGAGTCCTAGTAAATAAAACGTTATGTGGATTCTCCGTAGCCCACAATCTCCAGTTCTGAATATTTGGTTCATTATACAGTGTAGATGTGCATTCGTCAGTGAAACAAATATTTTTTATAAACTGGCGATCTTTATTTGCCTTTTCCATTATTTCGAAACAAAACGCGCTTCTCTTTTCCATATCATCTTCAAACAGTTCTTGGTGGCATTGGTATTTATATGAATGAAATATATTTTTTTTTCAAAATGCGGAATGCTGTTTTGTAGTGAATTGAAAAATTATCCGCAAGTTGTCTCAAACTAATATTAGGATTTTCAATTACAGACGCCAGTATATTCAATTCGTTTTCGTTTTCGTACCGATCATTATTATTACATCTACACTTACAGTTTTTTAATAATGTTCCCGAACTTTCAAATTTTTGTATCATTCTTTGTATTGACGTATGACTTGGGCAAATAAAGCACATACTTGCCGGGAACTGTTTCCACCATAAAACCACTTCACTATTTCAATCTTTTCTTCAATGATATACATTTCAGATAAACTAGTATTGATATTATCTAGATACAAACACAATATGTCAAATAATATATATATTTATATATTTTTATATATTTTGAATTGTAGTTTTTCCGTTTTTTCTCTAAAGAAGGTTAAATACACGCATTGCTTTATGAAGGCGTACTGAAGTTATTTTAATAGTAAAAATGAAGATTTTTTTCTACACAACTGTAACTATACTCTATGTTTTGACATATATTTTTTAAATGTAATTATACAGGGTGTTCAGTAAAGTGAATCAAATTTGCTCAACTACAAATGACTATAATGGCGGTTACATTGAAAATCGGTTGTAAATTAAAACAAAACAATAAACTATAAATTAAAACAAACAATATCCAAGGTATACTAGATTTAAATTTTAATTGAATAAATAAATTTAGTGAAAAATGGTTAACAACCCCGAAATTATTGGTTTTAGGCATAGGATACCCGTAACCCGTAATAAATATGAAAGGTTATACAAAAATACACACAACAGAATAATAAAATAAAGGTGTTCCGTTTGAAAATGACGAGTTATAATCATTTGAAGTGGGATAAATTTGATTCGCTTTACTGAAGATCCTGTATAATTACATTTAAAAAAATATATGTCAAAACATAGAATATAGTTACAGTTACAGGAGTTATCGAAGACGGGCATTTCGATGACATTTGTATTTTATATAAGGTTTGTTTTACTATTTTATTTATGTGTTGTTTTTTACTTCCTTGTACGAAGTAAAGGAAGTATTGTAATCGCGAAAATTTTCGGTTCTCAGATTTCAACGGAAATAGGTATTTTGGCCCTCCCTGAATCCATTTTGACTAATTTCGTCGTGCCGTCTGTACGTACTACGTAGAAAATTTAAACTTTATATTTAGGACTGTTATAACATCTAGTTGTGCACCTCCTTTTTCGTCATTATGCAACTACCGGAAGTAGTACTTTACTTGAAGCCTATAATAGATTTTCATGAAAAACTATATTCAAATATAATTAAAAAACTTTCCAAATTTGATATATAAGACTACTATATCAATGGAAATAACATAATAGATTTTGGTTAAAATAGACTAACCGGAAGTGGCACATTACATGAAGCTGCTAACAGTTTTCCTTGAAAAGAATGGTGTTATTTTAATTTTAGAAATAAATGCTGCAAATAAAAGTTTTAGAGAATTAAGTTCTGCGTCTAGCACATTATGAATTTTTAAATTAGCTTTTTGCATAAACGAGATATCAAATTTAAATATATGAATTTTTTGATTTAAAAAAAATAATTAATTTTTCTATGGATTAGAACAAAAAATAAAAGATTTAGTGTCAAATATGTGCAATTAAAAAAATATCTATAGTTTAATACGCGTACAAGGAAGTCATGTGGTGTCCACATCAGATTTTTTTACTTTATATTGTATTATAGCTGAAGAAGAGTGAGTTGTACACTCGAAACGTCCCGCATTTGTATTTTCATATTTATATATAATATATTAAAAAAGTGGATTCTGAAGCCTCTATTTTATTATCTAATTATATGTAGTGGATCCTATATAAACTTTATTTCCTACAATAGTATTTATTTTCAACGTAAATTTTATTACATTTGTCGGATTATTACAATGTATTCGTTCGGTTATAATTCCCTTAGGTTTGTGTCCGAGGAAAAAAAATGACAGTTGTCATCTTGCCAATAGATGGCTATATCCTACATACACAGCTAACTTCTATATCAACTTAGTTCAAAGTCATTCATAGAGCTGACAACAGCGCTCACCTCGAGCCAGAAACAAATTAAAATTGGGTATCGTTTAACGTTAAAAGAAACAATACGACACAAGGGGTTGGTAGGCAGCGGAAGGGTTGTATAAATCCTGCGCTCCGCCTGACCGTGTAATTCGGGGCGCGGATTAGTTCACCTGACAAGGGTCATTTACTCAGCCAGCGACTTTAAGTTGCCGATACGGACAATGGAACGCGGGGCTCGACGGTTCGAGTTCAACTCACCGCGACGACAAGAGCGACTCGCAACTCCGCCAAATCTTACACCATTACGTTTCACTCCTGACATCTATCGCAGACATATATTGGCTACACGATTGCTAAAAGAATCTTTCATTTCAAACACAGAAACATTTAATTAATATTAATTTATAGATTCTTCTTGTTATGTATTTAAAGTTTAAAGCCTTCATATCCGAAATTTACATGACATATTTAAAAAATTCGATAGATTTAACTGTCGGTTCTCGTTGAAACATTTTATAATAAAAAAATTAAATTAAAAAACACTAGGTTAGTTTCAAATAATGTAAAGTTTATTTTACAATACGTATTTCGGTCGACTAGACCATCATCAGGTGAACGAGATATGAATGACTCATTCATATCTTGTTCACCTGATGATGGTCTAGTCGACCGAAATACGTATTGTAAAATATACTTTACATTATTTGAAACTAACCTAGTGTTTTTTAATTTAATGACATATTTAATCATAAATATTTCTATATCTACGGCATGCATCGAAATAAGTTTCAAATAAAATATCTTCATTTTATTATTTTCTATAGCTTTTCATTGAAACAATTTGCTCTACAACCCCTAACTTACATTCGCCCGTAAAGTGATATATCTTTTGTACTAATGGAAAATTTGTGGTCGTCTATTAATTCTGAATCTTATTTTAAGCCATAGAAGATGCATGACAAATTTCAGAATTTTGATTATTTTTTTGAAGCCGAAAATTCAAGCAGATAAATTGTGGTCACCGGCGAATAAAACAAACACAGTTTTTGCGGTGAATCATATTTATTTGATGCAATTTTCTATTTAGACCCTAGTTCCAAGATATTATTTTATATTATTTACTTAGTCGCACCCGCGATTCTCTCGCAGAGTACAGTTAGCGCTCGGCACTTGTATTGTAGGACACTTCCCAATCTCTTGAAATACTCGTAGATAGTTGCTAGTTGGAGTGCAATGAAATTTATGACTGAAATCCGACCGGCTTTGCAACGAAATTATAGCGAATATTTTTGAATTAGTTTGGTTATATGGCGGACACGTACCACTAAAATTGTGTTTATATTGTTACTTTGCAATTCATTTGTTTTGTCTGAAATATGCCCTCGTATTTTACAATTAAAATACCATACTAAAGTCCAGATTTAGTTCAGATACACCAAATGAATTTCAACTGATTTTGAACTATAAATTAAATTAATGGAGTAGGTGGCTCAGTGGTATTGACTATTGAGTCGGCCTGTGGATCTTGAGAACCCTGGTTCGATCCCCACAGCCGACAAATAATTTTCACCAATTTAAAAAAATCTACCCCTGTGGCTCCTCCACCACTAATATCTTCGGAGGCCGTGATTTGATGGCTGGTAACCGCACTTCTTGCGAAAAAATATAGCATTTACTGAGATCTGCTTAGGCAGAGTGCCACACCCAGTGATGGGTAAAAGACGTGATGATATATTTATATTTATTTTATTTTATTTAATTAAATCTTTACTAATTTACATTTTAATTATTAAAACGAATACACATCATATTGATATTTATAATCAGTTGTGGTTTCTGCAAAAATAACATCAGTGTGCGATTTATTGCATGCAACTTTTATGTGATAGATAAGTCACATTATGCGTTGTTCTAATAAAATTTTAATTGGATCTCCGAACAAATATAACAAACAGTGATTATTAATTATAATTGTTAATTGAATAGCTGTAGCTTAAGTTTTTTAGTGCATTCTACTAGTAAATAATTATCTACCTCGATTTCAAACAAATAAATGTAATAATTTTAAATCGATTAGTATAAAAAAATGGTGAATGAAATTTTAAAGCCCCTTTTTCACCGTCATATTAGATTTGTAATTAGCATTCTTGGTTACCAAACGCAAAATATTCAATATCCCTAAAATTGCGGGTGCACACAATAATTCGATTGGTTGTCGAGAGCGATGACCGTATGACCGATGAAGTGCTGAGCCGTTGAGCGATATCGGGAACCGCAAGTATTCCGGGGGGATCGGCGCCCGGAATTCCGTCGGCCAGTAAGTCCAATTCCGGTGAGCAGACGCGAATATCCCTAAATCCCAACCTCTGCACGACGACGACGCTATCAGCTCATCGTAAAACATTTCAACAATGGAAGCGTGCGCAGGAGTCATTTGGATTGCATTATCACTAGATAGAGGATCTAGTTCACGCCTTGCCGACCACTAGTGCATTGTTTGCATTTTACACTATAGTTGGATTACTGTAATAAATTTATCATTATGTTACCTCAAACATATTTTTCTACGATTGCTATGAAAAGTTGATAATTACGCTCTCATTTGTCATCGTAAAGTTGACGTTTTCTGTGGAACAATCGAAAAATATCTTTTTTGCGCGTCTCCTAGGGCAACGCGCGAGAAAGATATTAAATGCGCGCTTATTTCAACAGTTACCAGGGATACAAACAAAACAGAAACTTGTCATATTGACAGTTGACAGAATGAATTTATTTTTAGTACGCATACGTTTTTTAATAATTTAAGATGCAATGGTAGAAAAAATTATGTGTGTATCACGAGGGTAAAGTGCCTTTGTTCCTCTTACACTATGGTCGAGTAACAAAGAATCACTTTACGCTCTTAATACACAAATAACAATAAATATATATTTTACAATCATAAGGAAGTCATTACGAAACTCAGTTGCATATCTAAAGAGCGTTCATTACGATACGCAACATTTTGTTTTCGACGGTTGGTAGTAGCGGATGACATACTGAACATATCAAGGTGTCTAATTAACTATTTCGTAACTATAATGAAGCCCCCCATTCAACAAAATTTTTCCTGGTTATCTTGATGAAAGCTGTCAAACTTTCCATATCTTCTAAATACTATAAACTCTTCAGTTCGAATGCCATCTCCACTTCCACAGTAAACTAACCTCCTCTAAATGGAAACTGTCAGAAATACCAGGGTTTTTGTGAGTAAGTAAAGTGCTGACGCTGACAGCGCGCGTTGAGATAGGGGTGAACATGAACTAGTGAACTAGTGGAGTTGGCTAGACGCTAGACGTGGGCGGGAGGCTAAACACGCCACATATCAGTGACGCGATCACACGTGCCCTGCATTCCACGTGCCAGCGGGAATATCTGCAGTGAGTGCTGCACTAATCAGCGCGACGCGAAAATAGGGGAGGGTATTAGCTAGTAGCTTGCTACTTATTTAGAAGACGATATTGAGATTTTAAAACGTCTGTGAAAATTTATGCAATTATAATTACAGTAACAAAAGAATCTAGTAGTTGATGAAGATTTAGCTTAAAATGAATTTTGTACCACAAAATAAAAATTATAAACTGAATTGCAAGGCGGCTCCCTATTTACCCTCAAAATAAAAAAATATGTGTTATAGTTAAAATTTTATTTTCATGATTTAAATACTTTTTTAAAACTTACATATGTTGTGGAAAAATCAACAGCTTTGGACTTACCTAAAACAAAACAAAAAACAATAGTGAATATATATTAATTATATCAATTAGGAGGCCGTGATTTGACGGCTGGTAACCGCACTTCACGCGAAAAAATATATCACTTACCGAGATCTGCTTAGGCAGAGTGCCACACCCAGTGATGGGTAAAAGGCGTGATGATATATTTATTTATTTTTATTTATCATCACGTTATACTTATCCCATTTAATAAGGTAGCACAACCCGCTGTATATCTGCTAGGGCGGAATGCCATTCCCAGAAATAGGTAAAGACAGATGCTATAATTAATTTATTAATTTAAAATTGACTAGGGATGTGTGGCATTTCATAGTGAGGCTAAAAGCCTCACTGATTGAAAATGGTTGAGAACCTCTGATCTAGAAATCTAGAAGTAAACGAATATAAAAAATGTACCCGCGACAAACTAACTAACTTCAGGTTAACTCTCTCGTAGCAGATTGTTATCATCCCGTTTATCTCACCAGCTATCAGTCGACCGCAAATCCGTCAGCGTGATAACTCTACTTCCCTTCGTCACCACGAGCGACGCCACACTATGTTGTCTTCTTTATTACCCCTTTACCGTACTGACCACCCTAAACAACCCCCGAGCCGTCTCCGGCGCGGCTCAGGCCCGCAGAAGTCATTAGGATGAAATCCGGTGACAGCGCGATGCTGGGAGAATGTGTGTGTGAAGCTCATATGCAGTGGATAGTCTTACTCTGTGTCTTAATTGCCTTCCTGTCTGTCGCCTAGTTTTGCTTGTGGTGGCGTCCTTGCAGGAAAAAATACAGGGTAGGTTTTTATGAACGAATGTGATTTATTTTTATCCTGGTTAGTTGTGAATTTAGGTTTTAAATGATTTATATTTTTAGATTTTATTGAGCGCGCATAATGACATTATTTATTTATTCATTTGCTATTTTGCGCAACTTAAATATTTTCAATTACAATAACTTATAGTGGAATTTGAAGCACTTAGACACATTAGTATTTTTTTGTTTGTTTAAATTGAAGTTAGAAAGTTTTAAACGTGCAAACTCTACGACTGCCTGCGATTGATGTACGTAAATTTTATTATTTTTATACAATTGTCAAAAAAATTGAACATTTATATATGTTATTCTTTTTTGTATAATATTACTATATTTTATATTGTTATTTCTGATCTTTGGTTACAGAATTATATTTGTAGGATCTTTTTCACGACTCTGTCAGAAAGTAAAATGTTCTTTCCTCAATTTTGAAACTTTTCATCTCAAGGAAATAATAGTTATTTACGTGACCAGTGTAGTAAGTTAATTTTTACGGGCTAGATGAAAACTTTATAGGACGTGAGCCTTTATAATTCAGCGAGTGCAGCAAAGATTAATTGCAAGCGAGCCACGTACACAGTTTTATTTGCACCTTCACCGCGTTTTTTATTCTTTTACTATATTAGTTTTCTAAAAAGATACATTACTGTAAAAGTTCAACTTGCACATGAATGAATAAATTTACTCTGTAAGTAATTAATTTCTTGCATATAAAATCGGCCATTAATCAAATTAAATTGATTTTTGATTTAAGCTCTGTTTTATTTGAACTATGTGTTCTGAAAGATTTGTCCCTAAATAAAACAAATTAAGTTTTATTATTTTAGAAGAAAAGTAACATATCGTGAAACTGTACCAAAAGTCAGTGCACAATATCTTGTGGCTTACTATACATTATAATATCCATTAGAAAACCTACAATTTAACAATATCTCAACTTGCAAATATTTAAACATTTATAAAAAGGTTTACGAGTATATTGACACAGTACACTGTACACATGTATGATATCGTCATCGCGATCTTTTTCTGATGGAGTAATATATTCAAAGCGTTAGAAACAAGCAGAAAGACTGGCTGGTTATTCATTGAACGATAAAATGCTGTTATTGAAACATACAAAATCCATATCCAGCCAAGAACATTTTTCATATACCGCAGCAAAAAGAAGTCGCACGCTCTGAACCGAAAACGTAATGTGGGAAAAGGAAACGTACTTTGGTTCAACTTGTTTCTTTTTCGTATATTTGACTGTGAAATCCGATGATATTACTGAGACATGCTTCGTATTCTGATTATTATTATTCGCAAAATATTATGGTACAAAAATATCTCAGGTGTAAAATTAGATAAATAAATCTTCACCCAATTTTAAGCAAATATACATTACTTTATTTATGACATTTTCCCCTATTTTAATAATGAACGTACTTTGTTGTTCATAAAAAAATATCTAAAGAAAGAAATTCTTCTATGCTGGCTGCTTTATTAGTGTAAAAATATTTCCAAGTCGATAAATTATAATTAATTTGAAATATCGTTTAAAACATTTCCGCACTAGTGACATTTATATTTAGCCAAACGATAAATCCTACACGTATACAAATTTCAGCAATAAATTATCACATTTACGGAAGTTAAACATTACAGGGTGTCGTGTATCGAGCAGGCGGCATACACATGTGCCAAAACGAAAAAAATCCATCCCCCACATAAAAAACTACTCATCTATTTTAACCTGGGCACAAACACAAAGCAACAAACAGTCGAAATTCAAAAACAAGCTTTTGTCAATGCGAGACAAAAGATTTAACAGAAAAATGAAGGAAAAACAATCATAAATCATGAAGACAAAAAATTACGCGGACCTTTCAAAATCATCTATTACTTGCATTTGGAATACGGAAAACAATACCCGAGTGTCACCAGCAACAATAGCGGGATTATGATGTTAATGATAAAAATTAATTAAACAAATGAATAGCGGTGGGCGGCACCGTGGTACCGCGGCCCCGGAAGCGGAAAGGGCACTGACAATCGCGGTTGTCAACGCTGCGATTTTGTTGATTCCGTTGCTCAACATTCATCATTTATATAATAAGCTGTTGAATTTACATCAGAGTGGAATTCTGTCCCAGGGAACTGATAACATCATTTGTCTGCCGTGGCTGTGAGAAATACACAAATGCACATTAAGAGATGGTAATGGAAAAATAATGTGACAGATTATATTGCATTTAGATCAAAATAAAGACAATATTTTTAGATTAAAACTGTTTATCCTTTCAACAAAACTTACCCAATAAATTTGCCTACATTACATGTCAAATGAAAAGACAATTACGTCAGCAAATCATTTTGTTCATGGCGTTTGTAGTTTTTATAGTTGTCAAGAAAACAATAACAATTTCATTATACAGCTGATTACCTATCTTGTTGAATAAATGAACTAATTAGTGCCTCAGCATTCTTATATCTAAAATTCAATCTTTAATATTGATGCATGGATTTTGATTTGGAATCGAATATAGAATGAATATTTAATAGAAAAGAATTACAAAGAGTAATAAGGTTTTTTATTTTATGGTTTATATTTCGGATTTTTCTTAGAGCTGTAGATGACTATAAGTAAAGCAAATATATAAACCATAAATTAAAAAAAACCTTTTTTCTAATTTGTAATTTCTTTTTAAAATTGCGACTTTAAAAATTCATTCTATATATTCTTTAACAGTTATTTATCACGCTATATTCCATCAAATGAGGTAGAACGAACCCGCAAAACATTCACAGAACATTCATTCATTAGATTCATCAAAGAATCAGTCTTCGTCAAACATCCTCATCCTGACACATTATCATCGCCTCAAACCACATTCATGTTCCTTCCACATAAGCTCATCTATTTCGCACATCCGGGTCTTTCATCACGAAATAAACCTTCAAATACATCCATCCATTCGCTACTACACACCTATTTGAATAATCTTTCATTCGAAGTACGCTCCTCATGTTCAAACTCTCTCAATTTATTCACACCTATTCCTCCAATAAAGAATCTAAATAACAGAAAAAGAACCTGTACTTGTTTTTGATAGTAAATTTTACAAAAGTTTACATAAAATTAACGAATTAAAAAAACTTGAATCCGGTTAAATTAATTTTTAGTTAAGTTAGATAAAAGTACTAAAAATAATTGTTTTTATATTATTATTATATTTATTAGCGATGTATATATAAAATGGTGTCGCGTTGTGGCAAAACATCTTGAAGTTTGCAAAAGGTAAAAATAAATCGAAGTATTTGATGAGCGCAAGCGATTTGCGAAATCCAAATTGTGTACGGAGCCAATTTGTGTGGAAAAAACGAGAAAAATTCGTCGTCGTTGCAGTGTTGTTCGTTTGTTTAGCGCCGTGACGCGTACAGCGCACTCTGCGCGGCAAGACGAAGTGACAGTTGTTGGCTCGGAAAAATCTATTCACTCTGTAATTTAATTAGAGCGGCTCGATTGGAAACAATTTCGCTTATTGGCCAAGCAATCCGACAATCCGGGTAACTGGGCGAAAATTCCTACCCTCGTCGCTCTGCAACAATTTCATTTTATTTTTAATTGAAATATCAATTGACTGCTGCTCACCTACCCATCGTTTTAATTAATTTTCAATGGAGATATCTCAGTATAATAGATTACTTGTCACCACATATATCGTTACGTCTTCACTACTTCTATTTCTATTGAATCAAATTTGAGAATACTCGACTAGCGTTTACAGTAGTTCAGTTATTATTAAACGCGATACTAGTTTGTTTAACAGCTTGAATCTGCACAACTTTAATTTATGTTAGGCATACTATTATTTTACTTTGCTCTGACGCTTCTTCGTTGTCTTCTTCTTCTTGTTCTTGTACTTGGTGTTCTGATGAAATGTGGGGCCTCCGTGGCAGTATTAGCAGCGCTCTGCATGCATTGGCGTTGCGGCTGCAGGAGCAAAGCAGGAATTAAGTCGCGGTTATCAGGAATGCCGCGGCCGTTGCACAAAGCGCACCCACGCCGACACTCACCGCAAGCTCGACTAACTTCCCGACATATTTGCCTTGTTCGCACTCTCTTTATTGCTAGTTCAACATCACGGGAATTTACTAAAACCGCCATTATTTACACGATATTATATCTTCAATGCTTGCTTTTACACTTCAACCATACACGAACTATTTATATTTTCTACAAGCGGTCCACATCACAA
Organism: Pterostichus niger; assembly: GCA_947425015.1. Taxonomy (NCBI): domain Eukaryota; kingdom Metazoa; phylum Arthropoda; class Insecta; order Coleoptera; family Carabidae; genus Pterostichus; species Pterostichus niger. Next base: position 1,475,145 of record OX380336.1, on the reverse strand, counting down.
TAAAATACGGATTACTTTCGATTCAAAATTCAACTTATGCTTTTGATTCCGTGATTTAATTTTTTTTTGGTTTGGTTTGCGAACCGGTACAATTTTGTAACAATTAATTTTTTTTAATTCAAATTTAAAATGCGTTAACAGAAATTTATTATAGATATTTTGAAAGTGAAAATTAAATATAGTTATAATTATTTATAATTTCAGTGGATGAATCTGTTGGCGCCCGGTAAAACATGATTATAAAAATAAATTAAAATCGCTACAATATTACTTTATTGTACAATTTCGGTTGTTAAGTCATCTTTAGAAATGAATACATGCTAACAAAACAGATCCTATATATAATACAGAGTGCAAGTGTAAAACCGGTTCACTAAACCGTTTTACAAAATGGGTTTTATATTTATGTTTTGGTTAAGATTTTCGCACATGAATATTATAGGTACAGATGTTATGTTTCTTATAAGTAATCCAATTTCGGTTCGGTTCAAATTAATTATTAATTAATGAATTGTCAAATGGAAGTTATGAATAGAAAAGTTGTCTTATTTTCCTTTTAAAAAATGAAGTACAGAACAAGAATACAAGAATGGAACCTACTATAGAGAACTTAAAATTAAATTAAATGTCTATAATTACAAAATAAATCCGTCGCTAGACAAAACTCTATAGAAATCAGATTGAACATGATTTAAATCACGTACATAGAGAGATGAAGGTAGGTAATAACATAACCGAATAGCTGCTTGCTCTATATTTCTCCGCGGGGCTACGCCCCCAGAATTGTAGACCGCTGACTGCGCTGACAGCAACGGGATGTGAGAAATGCCTAATTCCGGTTAAGATTTAGGGCCGCGTTGTTAATGGAAACCGCTAGGCGCTACGAGACATGTGCATGAGAGGAATGACGCCACTGGGTAGACAGTGTGTGTGCGGAGACACGTAAGATGGTTTATTACGTGTTTACTGCAGGTTAATAGGCTGGCGAAGTGTTTCATTATCACCCAGACACTTTTATGTCAAGCCGTTGTTTAAGTGAACAAGGTTTGATTTCGAAATACGATGCCATTAAAACGTTTTATATAAAACATTTAATTAATTTAATGTATGGTTACTAAAGAGATTGGTTGAGATGTTAAGCTTTAGTCTTAAAGTGTACTCAAAAAAGGAGTTAGCACAACTAGCGTACAGTTCTGAAATTATTTCATATAAAATTACTTGAACAGATTTTGTACTTTCCCGAAGATATATATCAAAAACTAAACGTAATATAAAGATGCGTTCAACACCATTGAATTTCTCGTGCTTCAATTAACTTATAAACACATTTATTTTTTTTCAAATTAAACAGTTTTTTACCAAAATCTCAAATACAAGAAGACACATGCACTTGAACTTTACCACTGGATTCAGTCAAAATACATATGTATGTAAATTTTTGCTACAATATTCCTACGAAAAGAAATTTTAGAGGAAACAGTCTGAAATTGGCCTAAAATTAAGAAATAATTAAAAGATTAAACTGTTTCAAATTAGCTACAAATTTGTTTATAAGTCAATTCGGACACGAGGAATGCAATGGCGGTAAACGCATCTTCATATCTAGTTTAGTTTTTAAAATATACACTCCGGAAAATTTGATTTTTATCCCAAATTTTTCTCATTTTAAATTTTGTATTTTTTCGAGGTGCTCATAAACTCATAAACATAAATTAATACAGAACAATAGTAAAATATGTTTCACATTTGCAATATCTGTACTTCTCACTTGAACAAGACAAGCGTTCTGTCAACGTTCCTTACAGATCTACACACCGCACCCTTAGAATCACTTTCATTTTAAACCACGGTTTATCCACGCTTTTTTATATTATCGCGTCGCCTGTCATTTCTCTGCGATCTGCGACTGATGTCCGCTGTCTGAGGGTGCGACGTACCGGGGGTAGTATTGTATTGCATCCCCACCCCTTCTAGAGAGTGTTTCACGGCCTGGAATTAACGGTTACGGTGTAAACATTTGCATTCGACAACTGCACTTCAATTTGTTTGCGGAGGTTTCGCAAAATTCTTTTTTATTCTTTAAAAATGGACTCGAATGTATACAGATGCAGATATTAACTTGATACAATAGTATGTCTTTTGCAGTAGTAACCAACTGAAAATAAATTTTTAAATACAGACTTTAAGGTCTACTGTATTTCTCCGCATGTCCACGCGCATAAATATATCGCTTCCCAAGGTCTGCTACAGTAGAATGCCATACCTGGTAATGAGCAAAAGGCGTGATGATATATTTATTCATTTGATCTGTTAAATTATTTCTTTTATTTAATTTAAGATAAATTGTGACAGGAGTGTTATTTATATTTATTACTGGTTATGGCACTCGCCATACCAGATCTCAGTAAATAATATATTAATTCGTGTGAAGTGTGATTGGTTACCAATCGTCAAATTACGTCCCCCAAACATGTTAATAGAGGGCAGTAACAAACATAACTTTAATCCAGAGAAAAGTTTGAATTTAATTAGATATGCCACAGTTAAGTTATCTTCCACCTAAAAATAAATATTCTTTTACTAAGGAATTGTGGTACAACCGAGAATTAAACTATAATTAACAAACCTTTAATTGCCCTAATTATTATCCCACAATGTTCTCAAATAATAACAATAACATAATCTTTCTAATGCATGTCTGTAAATCTGTATAACCATCATGCAGTCTCTTGCGGACGATATTCTACGGTGTTCCCACACTCTGAATTACCTCTCTGCTTGTGGTGTACCTGGCTGACTGGTGTTCTACAACACCGCATTCAAGCTAGCTACAGAGGGAACTCATCATTATTTTCTTGTTCAATTTACTCTACGTGGTTCTGTGCGGCGCCGCGACGCATTATTTCGATGTTATTAGCCCTAGAACTGAGGGAGAATGAGTGAAAAGCCAATTGGAAAAAGGAGGTAGGAGACGCAGAGAGAAACTGGAAGTGAAGCAGAAAAAGAAATGTATGTATAGATACAAAAATAGATGTAACATTTCTGTACGTAGATTTTATGAGGTAACATACTTTTTTCACTACTGATCAAATAAGTGACATTTATTCTTCGGTCTTAAATGATTAGATTTTTCAAGTGTTTACCAACAATTGTGTAAAATTCACTTTCGAAACAAGCGCTGGACGATGCTTCCTTCATTTCTTTATAGATTCGTTGTTAAAGAAATAGGCGTAAGTGAAAGATTTATGAAACAGGTGTACAGGAGCAAATGGGTAAATGTGATTGAAGGTTCTTTGCGTGATGAGGAATGAATGAGCTTATATGGAGGGAGCGTTATTATGTTTGAAGCTAGTATCTTGTGAGGATGAGAAGGTTGGGCGTGGATTGATATTTTGATGAATTTGTTAGTGGATGTTTCAGGGGTTTGTGCTACTCCATTTAATGGGTGTGTTGCTATGTATGTATATATCTAATATTTTATCAATACAATTTATATTTATAAAAGTTTTAAAAAGATTATTGTTGCCTACATTGATTTAAATTATACTAAAATGATTTTAGGACGTCAATCTGTGATTTTTATTTAATATTTATAAAATTAGTCAACAATGAAAAACTAATTCACTTTTACATCGGGAATAGATTAATATATAATATAGTCTAATTGGTATTATCAAGCTATCGCAGCTTTGATTAGATAACATTAAATTAATTTAATAAAGAGAAAAAATTACAAGAAAACATATTATATTATTTTGTTATTTGTCATAGCCAGTCTCGATCCCATGACTCTTTCATATACTGAAAGACTTGAGATGAAAATCGATTACAAAGATTATGTTAACAATAATGTTCAAGATATTTTCTAAATTTATTTAGATACTTTTAACAACGGGAAATATAACATACATATGTATGGTGGTTCTGTCTGTATTTATTTAATATATTTATTGTTGTAATGAAAACGCAATTTCGACATTCGTCTGCTTTCGGAGATAATTGATAAATCTTTGCAAATAGTTGATGAACTAAACCGCATACACAACACTACTCGCCAATTCTATCTACAACTGCATGCAAACAGACAATTAAGGAAGTTATCTGTACAAGTTTACAGTTCCATTTGTATTGTTCAGTTTTTATTATTTATGCTTCGTTCTTATTCTGAGTTTAGTAAGAGTTGCGAAGTTTCCTCGAACGTTAAACGACGCTTATTGCATAGCGTTTTCAATTAATTACAACGTACGATGATTGCCTTTGAATAGTGATTTACAAACTAAATTGCAGTTCTGAAATCACGAATTGCGGCTAATGATGAAGAACGATGAACGGTGAATCACTACGTGCTTCTGCAATAATTAATCCTAATTATTTCAATCAAACATTTCATAAATTTATTATAATTATTTCAACTAGAATTTTAAGTTAAACAAATAAATATATCATCACGTCTTTTATCTATTACTGGTTGTAGCATTCTGCCTTAGCAGATCTTGGTAAGTGATATATTTCTTTGAGTGAAATGTGGTTACTAGCTATCAAATCAAGATCCACAAAGATGTTAGTGGAGGGGAAGCCACAGGGGTAGTTTTAATGTTAAGAATCGAATACCACTGAGCTACCTATCTCATAAATGAGGTTGAAAAATTGCATGAAGAATCTAAAAATAAATGAACTGATATGATTGTATGTTTATTGCTTAAACAAAAGATGAGTCATGTTGTGCAATCAGTTTTGATATTTTATTGATAGCATTGAAGAGATTAGATAGCTATTATTTGTAAGTACTTGGCAACAACATATCCACTGTTCATTAGTGTTTTGTCGAAGTCCTAAGCACAACAACATTTTTTTTATAAAACAGTGCAAATATGGATGTACCAGACGAGGTTTTATCGGAGGTAATTTGCAACCGCTGTGAAACTTATTTAAAACAAAGTCCAGTGTACCTCAAGCACGACGGTAAGGCAGTTTGTGGTTCCTGTTTGGACCCCAAGGACAAAGTTCCAGCTACCAGGAATCAACAATACGAAGCACTAGCAAAGCTGATGAGATTTCCCTGCAAATATCAAGAGTTCGGTTGTACGAAAACATTACTTTTCGAAAAACAAGATTCACACGAAAGCGCGTGTCGTTTCAAACAGTTTTTGTGTCCAGTAGCAGAATCCGGGTCATGCGAATGGTTGGGAACAAGAAGTCAATTTCTGGAGCATTGCGAAGAGGAACATTTAGATCAAGTAGTGACAAATCCTTGCACGCTGACTCATGATATCGTAAAGAACAGTTCGCATACCTACGTGCTAAATGCTTTCTTGAATGTATTGTTTCTTTTACAAACAAAAGTCAGTTTGGCAACGGGAAAAATATATCATTCTGTGAGATACTTAGGAAATCCTGCCGAAGCAAATAAATATAACTATACACTCGAAGTAAAGCGCAACGATCTCGAAATGAGTAAACCTGGTTTAGTGGCTCCAGAAGGTTTTCTAGCTCTTCAAGAAAATTCAGCTTTAGCTTTAAACATCAATAGTTTACTGGACTTTTTGGACGGTTTTGACAATACTAAATTCTTTCTAACAGTAAGAAGAACTTGTAAGAATCAGCGGGAAGGTTGCACTTATGTAGATACTCCAGTTAAATGTGTAAAACACGAAAAATATTTCTGTGATTATAGCAAATGTATACTTTGCAATTTTTATAATCATCGTTTAGAACGAAAAATAAGCCACTACCAAAATAAACATAATGAACACAGACATAATCAAGATTCTTTCTGGGAGCCTAAAGGACATGAATATAAAGACGAGAATATAAATTTGTTTGAGTTGTGTTTTGTGAATAGTGAGGTTCGTACTGTGATTTGTGAATGGAGCAAAGAGAAAAAAGATAAATATACTATATTTGATTTTAAGATATATGCATCTCTGTCTACTGACAAATTAAAAACTTATGGTTGTACATTTATAGACAAAGATAATAACAATATAAAAAGTGAATCAATGCCATCCGGTTTTCAGACTGAATCTTTGGAAGATTGGAGTTGGAGCACATCTTGGTATGGTGAAAAGTGTAGCTACGCAATTAAAATTAGTAATGACAAATTATTATAATTGACTGTATTAATCGAAAAGAACGATTATATTTATTAATATTTTTGTTAAATGTATTTGTTTTAAATAGATAATCATAATAATAATTAGTCCGGCAGCATGATGGTGTGGAAGTGTGGATAACATTATGGAATTTGAATCGGGTAATCCCAAGTTAGTTAAAAATATACCGGGAGTTTTTTTTTATCAGTAATCATAGTGATATGTCATTAACACAGTTACAGTTACAAAGTTTGACAGCAATGCATTAGAGCGTTTATTTTAAAAGTAAACATAGGGAAAATAACATTGCTGTCATCTATAGTTGTCAAAGTAATAAAACTGTCCTCTTTCAAAATCAGACCGGGTTAATAGGGGATCAAATAGTGGGGCGTTTTTATATAAATGGAAATTTAAATGGGGAAAATTATTTAGACTTGTTACAAGAGAGAGTAATATTGAGTAAATATTGAAGAAGTGTGGTTCCAACAAAATGTACGAAATTATCTGCACCGGATATTCCCCTAACGATGGCTAGGACGAGGTGCAGAAGTGGAGTGGCCTGCAAGGTCACTAGATCTTGCGCCAAACGATTTTTTTCTTTGGGGCCACTTAAAAAGTAAATTTTATAATGGTGGTAGAATGAGTGTAGAACAATTAAAACGTAGAATTAGTGTTGCATCGCATGAGATTCCTCCAGAGCAAATAAATAATGCTATAAATTCATTTTATAATCGTTTAGGCTATTGTTTACAGGTAAATGGGGTAATTTTAAACAGTTATTGAATTAAAATTCCTATTTAAACTAAATAAATTTTTCTTTCTTGTAGTTGTGATTTGACAACTGGTTACTGTACTTGGTTGAACCAGTTTAAAAAGTCAAAATTTTTATAATATAGTTCTATATAGGTCAGAGCACGAGAAATGCACTCGTTCAAACCGCGTTTCAATATCTTTTTTAGTTTTGGAGTTACAGCGATTTTTGACTTTTTTAAAGCTCAACTTTGAGACGCCATAACTCAAAAACTAAAAAACATATTGAAATGCGGTTTGAACGAGTGTATTTCCCGTGCGCTACTTAACTTGTACCGGTATTTTAAAAATTTTGAAAATTTTTCAATTTTTTTCGAAAATTTTTTTTGTTGATATTTCAAAAAATTGAACAGATAATGTAAATATGAAAACACCAGTGAATTCTTCGCGTGAAAATACATAGGTATGCAAATTTTCAGAAGAAAATTCGAACGGATAAATTTTTTATTACAAAAAATCGAAAATGACCGTTTTTTGAAGATTTCTTAAGGGGTACCCCTTGGTGTTTTTACGGATTTTGGCCATTTTTCGTTTTTTTGTAATAAAAAATTTATCCGTACGAATTTTATTGTGAAAATTTGCACACTTATGTATTTTTACGCGAGGAATTCACTGGTGTTTTCAGATTTTCATTATCTTTTCAAGTTTTTGAAATATTGAGAAAGAAAAATTTGGAAAAAATGTAAAATTTTTCAAAATTTTCAAAATACCTGTACAAGTTAAGTAGCGCACGAGAAATACACTCGTTCAAACCGCATTTCAATATCTCTTTTAGTTTTTGAGTTATTAGCTTTCAAAGTTGAGCTTAAAAAAAAAGTCAAAAATCGCTGTAACTCAAAATTTAAAAAAGATATGAAGATGCGCTTTGCGCCATTCGATTTCTCGTGGTCTGAATTATATAGAACCACATTTTAATAATTTTCGATTTTTGAACTGCTTTAACCCAAAATTCTCATTATTTGTATGTACGAGCTCTCAAACCTCTACACAAAAGAACTTTTGGATTGTTTTGAGGTTCTAAATTTATACCTAACGTTTAGTTAACGTAATTTAAAGTAATTCAAATTCATTTAATTTGTTTAAACTTAAAATGTTTCTTTTAGACTATAGACTATTACACTTCAATGCATTACTGAAAATATTATTTTCCCTATGTTTACTTTTAAAATAAACGCTCTAATGTATTGCTGTCAAACTTTTTAACTGTAACTATGGTAATGATATTTCCCTATGTTTACTGATAAGAAAAACTCCCGGTATTAATTATCACACTGCAGCACGGTGAGTCCGGACCTAGTACTGTAATTGAGATTAAGTTCCTGTTGTACAGAGTAACATAAATAAATAAATATCTTCCTATTCTTCAAGATATGTACATTTATACTATTAAATAAGAACTATCAACATTAATTGAATATTTTTTTTTTCAATTTAAATCCTGGTATACTTACAACTTCGTTTTTTCCTCTCCTTGATTCATATCCATTGATTTTTTACTCTTACGTAAACTAATTGATAATTTAAGGGTGTCAAAGACAAATATGTGGTAAAACTCTATCTAGCGACGATTTACCGCGAGAGAAAGGGTTTTAAACAGAAGCCCAAAAATATTTCTTAAAAATTAAAAAAATTAAATAAATTGGTTTGGCGTTGGTGCATTCCGCACAGCGGTGCCAGGTGATGGATGAGGCTAGCAATTCAAGATCCGCCGCCATTTCTCCTCTACAAAGAAGGTACTCCAAGTAGCTATTCCTAATTCATTTCGTGTGGTCATGAATATATTATTTGAGGCATTACCAGGATTGCGTTTGGCAGGATCAAGCTCTACGCGGTGGCGTACACAACGGATTTGTTTACTCTAGGAATATTATCCAAATTTGATATTATTTTATTTTGAAATAAATCATCCAGTTACATGTATCGGATCATCTATTAATATTTAAATTGTTCCAGAATTATGTAAGATGAATTATATAATTAATCAGAAAGTAATATTTTCAGAAATATATTAGAAATTATATTAGAAGTTAAATATTCTCTTGACATGTGGTATATGAATGTCACTAAAATAAAATCATACCGTTGTATTTCAGTTGTCATGGATATGGTATGAAAAGTTAAATTTTATTTTTCAATCAACTAATTTATTTCAGTAGAAAAATAGAAAAAATGAATAATTCCTTGCATATAAAAGATTTAACTCTGCATACAAAATGTAATTCAATAAGTACAAGAATAGCATTAAATACAGAGAGATCCATCAGTCATTATGAAGGGTGTCAACAGATAACTAGCACTGCTACTCATTATTAATCACCATTTTTAATTAAGCATTGCGGGGTGGGGGTTGTTGGTAGCGGCAGTCACAGTCTAGTTCTTCTCATGTTCAACTAGTCATTGAGTCATTCATGTTGTGATTTAGTGCTGTCGGTGTGTATATAACGGGTGCGTGCTCACTGACGCTGCTTGCATTCACACAGCGTGAATGCCGGGTGTCCATTCAACAACGCACGGCTGTTATTGTACCCCTGTTACAAGCTAAACAACCAACAAAGCTTATAAACATGTTTTATTTTGTCATGGAAAATATATTCGAACTACCACATTGCGGCTCGGTGACTCCGGACCCTGTACTATAATTGATATTCAGTTCTTGGTAAACAAATAAGTACGATTAAACTATCTAAATTGTCATACACCTACTGATCTAATAACAGTCTTCTCAATCTCAATTTCGAGAGTGTGGTTGCGGGTAAACCCAGAAGACATTTTTCGTTTTCCGATTAGTATCTCTTTAGCGTTGCGTATGCAGATCTCGACGTAAGACGAATCGCTGTCCCGTGTTTCGCTACGACCACTCTACCGGTAAATGAAGCTACAGCCGTCTCCGATCCGCCGCCGCCCAGCGCACCCTGCGATCTATCTCCGTCTTGCTGAGCCCTGAACATCGCCAATACACTACACACCGCCCTTTGTGCGAGTTACCCTACCAGTACCACCACCGCTAACCGGCTCTGCCCATTTCAACGAACAATACTTTCAATTGACAATTCAGGGCCTATAAATTAGACCTGTAGAATACACTACACAATTAATTAATCCTCGACTAGGTAAATACTTTATCCCACCTAAATTAGATTCATTCAAGACCAGGTCTGTTGATTGATGCTCTAAATGTGAGACTTCAACTTATAATCAAAGATACAACTGCATTGAGACAGTTACTCAAAACAATAGCAATAGTGACGATAAAAGTATATATGATACATTGTTTTTTCCCGACGAAATGCGAAAATTTAAACTAAATAAAAAGCTGGATTAGTAATGAATAAATATATCATCACGCCCTTTACCCATTTCTGGATGTGGCACTCTGCCTAAGCAGATCTCGGTAAGTGATATATTTTTAGCGTGAAGTACGGTTATCAATCGTCAAATCACGGCACTCAAAGATGTTAGTGGAGGGGAAGCCATAGAGGTAAATTTAATTTGGTGAAAATTGTTTGTCGACTGTCTGGATCTAACCAGGATTCTCAAGATCCACAGGCTAATTCGATACCACCTAACGCGAATGGTACCGATAAAGTAAAAAGTTGAGCAAGTGCTAGAGCTAGTAATGATTTATAATAAAGTAAAAGACGTCATGCAAGATATAACAATGTGTTATACTATCTAAAATACTCTAACTTTGACCAATCAGAAGTCAGCTTTTTGTAACATTTAATGTCGCTTATGTGCTCTAGCCTCTTTAGACGATTAAAAATCTTGTAAATTAAATAAACAAATATACAGAATTATTTCCAAATTAATGCTAAAGTAACTAAATAGATTGTCCGAAGATTGCAAACAACAACAACTATTATTTCTTACTAAGTTACATGGCAAGACTACATCTTACTGATTCAAAAGCCAAGCTATTACTAACGATTTGTTGTTGTTTTCCATGGGACGTACTAACAAAAAATTGGTTCAACTGTTCCCATGCACGAGTTTACATAAAAAAAACCTAGATACTTATGAGGGATGAAACACAAAGGTCAAATCTGTCTCAGACCAACGCACAACTTATAATTTATCCAGATGTCATCACACATACGGTATAACAAGCGCGACAATTCAGAAAAGTTATAAACTTGATAAGTAATGATCGAAGAATACTGAAATTATTACAAACATATATGCACTAAGAAATTTGATAACCAAAACTCTGTCAAGTTAACTTTGAAAAACATACTTAAAATAACATTTAATTAGTCTTTTTCTTTTGAAACTGAGTTTATATATCATTACATCATTTTATCCATTTCCACGGACATGGAAGCTTAGCAAAAGCAGATCTTCGATAATCAAGGAGTCGTTTCTAAGCAGATAAACTTGCTTCTACTATGCAAGAGTTCATGTGTTCAAAGCCTGTTAACTTGTACTTATACTTATAAAATACGACTCTGTCTGAGTGTTTCAGATTCCATTTCAAGCTAATATAATTGATATAAATTCATATTTATCTGTTTATAATTTATTATGTTATGGAACTGATTAAGGTAATTCTTGTTCTTCGTTCAACATGTTTGTTGTTGAAATGATCAGAGTAATTTACTTGTTAAATGGTAATATTCACGTGTGTCAAGTCTGATTTATAGTTAATACCCATGTTAATACTGGTATAACCTAGTTACAAGCATTATACGGTAGTAAATGTTATAGTTAATTGACCATTTCACATCGGCATCGCGCGAACTACTCAATGGGGCGCACTATATTCACCACAGCAAAGCGGATACTATCTACAAACACAATCATCTATTCACGCCATTATGTACACCCCCACTACATATTACGTAGGTATCTAGGTGTATTTGTAGAAATTTCATTAGAGTTTTTATTAAAACGTCGTAAAATATAATTACAAATCTTTTTTTGTTGATAAGCTTCTCTAAATTATTTGAAATAAAAGTGTCTTTTATTTGAAGTATTTGTTTCTAAAATAATTTTAGATGCGTAATAATAAGAAAGATATGTACAAATATTGATTCTATAGTATATTAAAATTAGGTACTTTTTTCTTATCTTTGTTTGATAAGCAATTGATAAAATTTGTTTACCTATTATATTATGTTTATCTTCGAAAAAAATAAATAGATGATTGTTTACTTTATTAACGTGATGGCGAAATGAGAAAATAAAAGTAAAACTGAAAGTACTTGAAGATTGGTTCGAAGGTAGGACAAGTTCACCTTTAACATTTCGGCAAAGGTGAAAGAACCTCTCGAAGCAATTAACACAAAACACAAATTAATCAGAAGAAAGAAATTTATTCGGAAAATTCCTTCGAACAAAATCAAAACGCGTAATAATAGGCATTTGCGTCAGGTGGAATTGGTGGTTCTAGGGATTTTCTCGTGTTTGGCGGCACTTTGCCGGCGGCGGCGACTATAAACCAGCGTCGAGACGCCTCGCGACGCCCACCTGGCAACCTCGCGTACCACATATTACACACTTTTACACTGTTGCCAGATCTAATCAGCATCCGCATGGGAATAAATCGCGCTTACTTCTTAACTGATACCACATCTTATATTATTTCTTCCGGATTTTATACGATATAATTTTAATTAATAATATTTTTTCCCTCCTTTCATTTTAATAATAATATACGATATATCAAATTACTTCACAACTTTGGCATTGAATCTGTTTGTAGCAGATGACATACGTATTTAAGAAAATTGCAACATTCCTTTTGTAGTGCGGTGATGTGAATAGCGAATCCGGATATCAAGTTAAAAAAAACCTAGCACATTGCAGCTCGGTGAGTCTGGACTCTGTACTATAATTGGGATTAAGTTCTTGTTGTACAGCGTAACATAAATAAATAAATAAACATACTATTAAAGCATACTTTAAAAATGACAACTCTAACAATTCAAAATTTGTAAAATAAATTTAGTGCACATAAAATGTATCAGATATATTCATATTGGAGATTTCATAATTTATTCTTAACTTGTAGAATGCATGTACTGTCCTTAATACTCAATTAACTATGGTTAAAATAAATGTAAAAATCAAGGTTAAAGCTTAGAGCTTAGGGGTTGAATTCTTTGTTAGTTAACTATAGTTAATAATGGTTATATACAGGTGTCAATCGCGAATACTAGTTATGTTTAAAATGTTTAAATGGTTTGCAAAGCAGTTTGTAATCTGTGAATGTGAACAAATGAGATACAAAAACAACAAAATAATGAAGGTTTATATGAACGCGCTAAATCAAATATAAATAAATTACCGCTAGTTAGAAAGTTGCAGTCGGTTCTGTTCGTTTTGCCTCAACACATCGACGGTGGCGCTATTCCGAGCAGGGTGCAAAGCTACAGGCAATTTACGTGTTCGCCTGCGCCGAATAAAATAACACAATTTCAAACGGAGAGGGAAATAAATACACAGAATTGTGCCCAATCGCGCGAATTGAAACATTTTAATCAATTTAAACAAAGAACGGTCGATTTACTCTAACGAGATTACATTCCTGATGGCCGTAATCAGCTGGTGAAAAGTTACATCCGTGGAGCGAACGGCGATGGCTTGGTCTACCACCCTAACTTTCTCTTCAGATTATTTTTTAGTTTCAACCCTTTCGCTACCCTTGACCATTGATTCATCTATTTTAAATGTACTTCGAATCACCCCTTGAATCTCATGCCAGGATTTTGTGCCAGATACTTAATAAGCTCACTTACAATTAATTTTTTTTTTTTTTAATTGAATTTAAGGTGGATCAACTACTACGGTTATTACCACCACTGGGAAATAATGTTTTCATCAAATTTGCGTATTATAAATCCGAAAAGGGTATTACATATGGAAAGTAGAAAAAGAGAAGAAAGATAGGAAATAAAACACTACATAATTTGACTAGTTAGACCAGAGGTCTTTAAAAATTTTAAAATCGTTTTTAACATGTCTCCATCATTTGACAGGATGACTGATAATTTATCAGCAATCTGACAATTTTGTCTTTCCTGGCGATATTTAGGACAATGAAGGAGAATATGGAGAACCGTTAATTTAGTGTTACATTCTTCACACATAGGTACTGGTTGACGTAACAATAAATACAGATGTGTTGCTTTTATGTGACCTATGCGCAACCTTGTAATAGCGACTTGATCTTTGCGCTTCAATATAATTGGGGTACTCCATTTGTCCACCGTATTTTTAATCTTATAAAGTTTATCATTACTCCTATTCCAGTCTAGTTGCCATAGAGAATGACAAAACGATGTTATTGCTAAAAGCATATCATCAGATCTTACAGCATATCTTGTAGTATATTGTCGATTAGCACCCTCACGTGCTGCTTTGTCAGCAATCAGATTTTTATTTATACCCACATGTCCAGGTACCCACATAAACGTTATTTGAACATTTCGTTCATTCAGATGGCAAATTACTCTATGTATTTCTTGTTCAAGAGGATCATTATTAAAACAATTTGATATACTCAAAATAGCTCCAAGAGAGTCAGAACACACGACAAAATAACAATTAATTATTTACTGCACAACAAAACCATTCAGATTAAATTGTTGCATGTATGTTATATTTCTTTGCTTCGTCTACATTTATGCCCATTCCTAACAGATGAAAAAGTTGTGCGGCGCAGGACACCAAAATTTAAATTATGCCTTTCTCAATTCCACATGCATCATCAATGTCTTGTTCACTACTTATGGATATTAGGGATTTCACTATAAGCTGTAGGTCCCCTGTACTGTAATTGTGATAAGTTTATTGTTGTTTTAAATAACTCCTTCTATCAGAAATATTATTTAACGTAATATAAAGCAGAACTGTTCGCTAAGAAGATGTATGAACTTGTGAAGACGTCTTATTCAAGAAATGATAAATTGCTTCTAGTGCTAGTTCAGAATATGTGTAAAAGCTCTTATAAGTTTGGTAAAGTGCTAAAACAAAACGTGTGCACACGTCTTTATGTTGACAATTTTCTAACAAAATACAAATCCTACTTCTTATACGTATTAACACAAAACTTATATCTAGTTCTTGTTTTTTTAGAAACTTTTTAATTATTTTGGTTTTTTATAGAATCATATATTTTGACAGAAAATAGTGCTAGAAAATTTAGTTCACTATATCTTTTGTTTGAAGAATTTTGTTGTAAGATAATTTAGAAATGTAGAAGCAAAAGTGATAAGTTTTATTGATAAATTAGCAAGAGTGATATTCTTCGTAACATAATAAAACAACGTTCTGCGTAACATTAAAAATCAATTGAAGTTAATATCCCTGCAATTATTTTAGCGTACAATACAGAATGATTACCAAGAAAACATGAAAGAAATAATGCGTGTCGCCCAAGAATATTGTTTTATAAATGCACAATGGGTAATTGTACAAAATCGCTGTATAAATTTTTCACGGCCTACTCCTCACAGAACGTCAAGACAACGCGGGGGTGACGGTGACACGTAAGCATAGCCGCCTTGATTTATTCTTCAAATAAATTCATCATGCGATGTATCAAATGCCTGAACGCATAGTTCAACATAAGTTATGTGCACGCTAAACATGCCGCCGCCGCCGTCACGACGCCGCCGCCAACTTGGACGCAGACACCGAAAATAAATTGCAACTTTCTCCAAGGCTGTGATGATTAAGTTGGACTTTTGAGGATTTGTTCACGAACAAAAACTTTATTATAGCTGAAAGTAACAGAATATTTTACACAATGTTCTTATCCTTAACCGTATTCTACCGTTGTTTCTTTTAATTGAATCAGCTACTTTTTACTCGGCCTTTCTTGCTCTCACCATATTCCTCCTATTCTCTTCTAAAAGACACAGATTTTCTCTCCTCTTACTAGGTCACAACACAAATATTATTCAATTTATTCCTTTGCGCAAATTCACACACTTTAAAAATATTACATACATCACTTTATGTCCCATAATTTATTTTATATCCACCTTATGTTAGTAAGCTGTGGCTTCGAATATTTTAGTCACGGCGTGAAGATATCTTACTTTTTACATAATTAATAAAATTTTACACTTTACTGTTGTCTTAATTTGCGATCGTAGAAAAAGTATAGTATGTGACTCATTTTATAAACTCTTTAGATACTCGTTTTTATACACTCATAACTAAACAGACGTTTATAAAACTTGTTACATAATATGCTATTACAGATTCAATTTATTTTTAATACAAAGAAATTTCGGTTTTTTTAACTGATTTAATCAAAAAATCTGTATGTTTATCTGAAATTTTCAAGGAAGCATTTTCGAAGTTATGTTCAAAGAAACTTTCATGATTCACTAAATAATTTGCATAAACTTGACAAATGTAAATATTAAAAATTAAAGTACCTTATAAAATTCTAGGTTTACTAGCAATATACTAGTGCTTGTAAGAATATCAATTCCTGCAGATAACAGCACTAACAGGATCCAGAACGTGAAGCTTCATATTCGAGGGAGACATAATTCTGTGTTATCAGAGCACCACGCCTGAAATAATCTGTTCTTTATGCGCGCTTACCACCACGATTCTTTCTTCAAAGTGCTGTACAGCTACGTATGGCTTCAACGTGCATGAACATAAAGTCCACATCCGGTTTTACTTCTTACCAAGGAGTAAAACACTCACATAAATAAAGAAAATAAATATATCAACACGCCTTTTACAGAGATTTCAGAGAGGCAACACTGCAGTTGCAGATCTACATATTTTTATAAAATACATTGCGGGAAAATTAGAAAATGTTTCGAATGAACATCATTTAATGTTATTGAATAAACAATTCTAAATCAAAAACAACTATTTCAAACTAATTATTTTGCTTCATATATCTTATCTTTAATTTAAAGTATTTTTCTGTAAAATGTTTCAGGAACGTGTGACAGCTGAAAATAAACCTCGCAAAATATTTTGAAAATCCTGAAAAAGAGAATATTGATTTTGTTTTGTTTAGCATTTATTTACAAACTTTTTAAAGATGTTTGTACAAATATAAGAAAATAATCCGTTTTCGTAAAATTCTTTTATAAGTTTTGTGTAGTTCTAGTAGCATAAAGTAAATTGTTAGAACAGCATTACGAAGTAGGAGTTTAGTGAGCGTAGTACGAGTGCAACCGAGACTCGAACGATGCAAAATGCAGCAGCAGCAGCAGCAAACAAAACAGCACAAATGTCGTATGAATGCCAAACAGCGCTAAATGCAAACAAACCACGAAAGTAGATTATTTAAAGTCCAAGTTGTGAGCTTAGCTTCGAAGAGGGCTTGTTTCAAAGCTCACTAAATATCACCAGTAAAAAAGAAATATTCTCTATATCATAAGATTTTTCAGTTTATTTCTAGACTATTCTATCTGCTGTAGTAGATCTCGGTAAGTGATATAATTATGTGAAGTGTGGTTACTAGTCGTCAAATTACGGCTCCGAAAGATGTTAGTGGAGGAAGAGCTACAGGGGTAATTTTAATGTTGTGCAAATTGAACCTGGGTTCTTAAATACACAGGCCACTTACTATTAGTAGCAAATTTTGGTACTGACTATATTTATTCGAGTAAAATGTGGTTTACAGTCGTCTAGCCATGCTCTACAAAGATATTGCTGAAAGGAAACCTACAAGAATTATTTTTACAGTTTTGGAAATCGTTGCAGGAATTGATTTCTGTTCCTCATTTTTATTTAATATGCTTTCATTCTATATGATTGTGTTTCTAAATATGTAGATGTCCACGTTCACAGCATTTTTTTTAATTAATTTTTATTATAAAAAGATACATTACATTTTGTAAAAAGAGATTATTGGTGTTAATACAATTTATAGCTAGATGTTGTCATGGTGTTGTGATAGTTGTGATGCTAAAACAACAACTGACTACAGAAAATAAATACATAAATTAAGATGAATTGCGGGATGAATTTAATGAATAAATGTGTCAAGGTTTCGTGCTACCCCACTTGATTAGATATAATGTAATATTATGTATGTAAAAATTGGCAGATTTATAGGAAAAAAATACCTCTCATCTCCTGAACATCATTTAAGTGAATAGGATGTTAAACTGCAAATGAATTCTTTACAAATTGAGCGACTAACTATTTCATCAACATAAACATTGCAAATTAATTAGCAGGAACCTTTAGCTTCATCACATCTCCTGTTTCCTCCTTCAGGACTCTCATCGCTATCGCCAGTCATTCCACATTGAATTTAATTAACAGTGATTCTAAACCTGCTGATAGGGAGTCGCGTGCGTTGTTTAATTTTTACTAACATATCTTAATAAAACCGCACGCTAGGCTGTCATGTTGCCCTGGCTAATTACGATTCTTGTTCCAGTTTGGAAACAGCGATAAAACACACATTCTACAATGTAATTAAATGTCATTGTCAAAATTTTAATCTGTGTAATCAATGTACGTGCTTGTGTATGGCCGCTACTTCGTGTTTACATTTGTAACGCGGAAGCACAATACTTGTTTTATTGAAATTTAAATTATGGCGTGAATTTAATTTACTATATTGAATCTCGACTGTTTTGACAAATATCTACTCCGAATATTAAAAAGACGGGTAATAAATCGTACAACAATAGTTATAAAATTAAATAAATAATATATCTATTACAAAAAAATCAATAATTTTGTCAATACATTTAAATAAGAAAATTGTCTATTTGAAAGATTCATAAATTCATAAATTGCTGTGTCATCTGAGAACCACTGGTTGAAACTAGAATTTGTTAATACTGATAAATTAGTTATATAGTCTTGATCATTTTATGTAAATAATATTTTTCTTTAAAATTATTAGTTCACCTAAAAAACACTGGTTGTTTCAGAGAAAACACTCTGTACATTTGAAATACAAAAATAATGTCCGGAATAACTGGGTGTATAATGTATGTTCGGTTGAAAAGAATGTTGTTAGAAGAGTGGATTAAAGTCAGTTGAGATGGGTTGATCCTGTAGTACGTTTGAAGGATTGATGAAACAAATGAATATTGGGTGAAATTGAAGGTGAAAAATTGCATTGACGACCTAGAAATAAATGAACAAGATTTTCTGTAGGATGAATCTTATAAAAAATATTATTTATACAAGTACTGGATTAATATCAATAAGGGAAAAATATGACAACGCTACTGATTTACTAAAATATCATTAATTATATAAATATTATCTGCGTTTCCTAGGCTATTAATACTAACTTTAATCCCGTGAGCGATAATAATGCGAACATTTTCACGCCAAATGAGGGTTAAAATTTTTGGATAACTCTATATAATATTTTTAGCTTGAGTACGATTCTAACTTGAGGTTTCTATACTGACGGAGATAATTATTTAATTATTAATATATTAGCAATGACTCCCAGACCAATTACACTAAAAATGTTTACTTCATGTAAAGTGCAATTAATTTTGCGAATTTAAAAACTAATCCTTTCTGTTTCAAAATTAGTACGTTAAGTACTATATTAGGATAAAATAAGTGGCATAATTTGTGGAACACACTGTATAGTTATGTTAGTAAGTAATGTTAACAATAAGTACAACGTAGTCAAGTTTCAACAATAAAAAAATAATAATAGTGCAGGAACAATGTCGGCACTGAAACATATAAATTGACCGTTACTAAGAAACAATCATAAAAAATATATATTTTGGGTTGTAATGATAAAGTTAAATACAATTTGTACGTTTTCATAATTACTTTCGAGGATTTAATTGCAAAAAGTTCTGGGGTAATCATGGATGAAGTCGGTTTTCATAGATATCCAAAACGCCGCCGTTTAGATAGAAAATGGAAAAGTATGGAGGAGTTTCATTTTAAATCTCCAGAATATGAAACAACACTGAAAATTTTTGAATTGCCTCCTGAAGTTCTTCAAGCTATATTCCGGTGGTTACCTTCAGCTGAATTAGGTATTTATTTCATAAATACTATGTTTGTTAAAACACAACTATAATTTATATTTTGTAGAGTCCAGTGTTAAATTTGTATCAAAGTACTTTCAAGAATGCGTGAAAGAATTCTTGTATAGAAAGTTTCATCGATTGTCGTCAAGATTAGTATTATTGTATCATAAATCTGCTGACATATTTGATAACGCTCGAGATATTATCGTGCATCGGCAAATGTTTAGGATTGTATCCAACTTGGAAATTATGATTCATGAGGTAAATAATTAATTTAAATACCTGTACAATAATTAATTAAACTTTCATGTCCAGTATAAAATTCTGGAAGCAACAATTTGGAGATACATGTACCCTAGAAGATCTGATTTTAAATTCTGCGTCTGTTTTGGAAGAATATTGGATTTATTTGATTATATTTTCTTTAGAATGTATTATAGAAAAGGGGAGTTTACTCGAACATCAAGAAATCAAAAAGCGTTGAAAAAATTACTCAAAACAATTAAGTCTTTCATCTTCCATTTTGAGCGACGTACAGAAGCCAATATAAATGTAAATTGTCTTGTTTCTGGTGCAAAAATTTGCGATATTTTTGATAGTTGCATCTTCTCCCGGCGAGAAGTAATCTACGAGAAATGTGAAAATGGAGTTTGCACTCTTAAGGTTTGTTTTCATAGTTAATACTAAAACACTGTTTAAAATATCAAAAGGTTGGGTTATATAAAAATACGATTCTGTTCGAATGGTTTGGATTGCACCATAAGCCACTGTAATTGAGATTAAGATCACTTATCTAGATCTGGTACAGTAGAGTGCAACATCCAGTAATGGGTAAAAAGCGAGATGATATATTTTGACTTCTATTTTGTAACAGTTTAATTAATTTTTGTTTAATTAGTTATTTTGTTTTTTACTCAAATATGAGGTATTTCCGTTGCTTATGATCATGTGGTCATGATTCCAATCTTGAAAAGTTTTTATCTGTTTTTTTTTTATTACATTTTTAACTATTTCTTTTTGGTATAATTTGTACCATAAGTTGATTGGCTCATCTCTTGTTAATTATTTTTTGTTAAGATTATTTTATGTTTTTGATTGTTACAAATTGATCTAACTATTGTTTTAAATTTACTTTCCATATTGTTATAATTATTTCAGTGTATTGAAAATAGATACTTTCCTGTCCGAAACATCTACATAATAAAATAAATATAATTTACTACTGATTGAAGTCCCTTTCCAATATACCTTCAATTAGAGCACGTTTTCTATTACACTAAATATTGAATAATATTTGGAACAATCTAATTTGCATTGCTTCGTAAATTATCCAACAAAATAGATCATGATTTAATTTTCCTACAACTTTTGATACAAATCGTATTTCACCATATTTCAAACAATTTGCGGAAATTAGATTGTTCCAAATATTGTTCAAAATATTTAGTGAGTTAATGGTTTTCTTTCTAGATTGAATACGAGCTTCCGAACGCCTGGTTCAGCGCCATTTCCATCGCGGGTTGTCCTGGAGGATCCACCAGCTCCTCTTGGTCTGAGCAGCAGAGACTGATGTACTTGCGACTTCGACGACTAGCTAGCACACACACTGCTCATCAGATGCATCTTCATCATTGGCAGCTGGCTCAGCAGCTGGTGCAACCAGGCATGTCTGACATCTTACATATCACGAGTAGCGTGTACTGTGGTTTTGGAGAGTTTGCAGATGAGTTATTCTTCTACGGGAACTTCAATCAAGGTAAGATTTCTTAAGACAATATTTCACTTGTGTTGGTGTATTTGAAGGCAGAGTTTGGAGGTAGTGTAACCTTTTAAAATATTCTATGAATATTTATTTATTAGATCAAACAATGAAGTAAGTGGGTTTTATTCGTAAGACGTACACGCAATCTCTCACCCTCAATATCACCAACATTCATCCTTGTCACCAATCTTTCATTTAACATATGTTCCACATACCCAAATCATCTCAACTGAATTTTACCCACATTTCTTATTTTTCCACACACACACAGGTACAGGTGTACAGGAGCGAATGTATGGATGTTTGTTGCGTGATGATGGATTTTGGTTGTGAGGAAAGAAAGAGTTCGTATGGAGGAAGTGTTAATGTGGTCGAAACGAGTATCGTGTGTCAGACGGGTTCGTGCTACCCCATTTAATGGGATATAGCGTGATGTTATGTATGTATGTATGTACACACAAAATAAATAAATAAATATATCATTACGCATTTTACCCATTACTGGGTATGGCACTCTACCTAAGCAGGTCTCGGTAAGTGATATATTTTTTCGCCAGAAGTGCGGTTACCGGTTGTCAAATCACGGCCCCCAAAGATATTAGTCACATCTCGACAAAATTATTTTTTAAATTTTATTTGATTCTCAGAATCTGAGATTAAATGCGGCATTTAGAGGCCGATAGACGCAAACCCAGAACTGAACGTCACTACTAGTAGTGATTAATAAATTTCGGGGGTGAATCTAATGAATAAATGTTGAGTGAATGTTTTAATTGTATGTGTTATCTCATTTGATGGGAGATATCGTAATGTTATGTATGTATATGTACATACATACATACATACATACATAACATCACGCTATATCCCATAAACTGGGGTAGCACGAACCCGTCAACATTCTCATCCTGACACACGATACTCGATTCGACCACATTAACACTTCCTCCATACAAACTCTTTCTTTTCTCACAACCAAAATCCATCAACACACAACAAACATTCATCCATTCGCTAGTGTACACTGCGCTTGTTTCTGAAGATCGTCTCCGCACAATTGCAGGTAAACACTCAAAACATCTAACCAATTAATCTAAAATCAAGAATCATACGCTTGTCTTCATTCATCATATTTATCCCGCAATTAATTTTCTCCAAACATTCCTATCCTGACACACCACTTTTGCTTCAACCACATTCATAATTCTTTTCATACAAGCTCGTTTATTCTTCACGCTCAGAATCTTTCGCTCACGCAACAACCCTTCAATCATATTCATCCATTTGTTCCTAGGCCGTCCACGCAAACTTTCACCCTCAATTTCACCAACATACACCTGTTTCACCAATCTGTCATTCGACATACGTTCTACATGACCAAACCATCTCAACTGACTTATTCCCACTCTTCTTACAACATTCTTCTCAATCTCACATTCATCATACACCAATGTATTCCGGACACGATCTCTTCTAGTATATCCACACACACCCCGCAAATATCTCATTTCCACAGCAGTTATACGCCGTTCATGTTTCTTCATCCATACCCAACATTCACTACCATACATCAACGTAGGCACTAACACACCATTATAAACACTCAATCGAGCATCTCTGGATACATTCACGTTCCGAGTATATGTACATAGAATATTTAATTATATTTTTAATGAATGTATTTTTTTTTTAGGAGGATATATCTGCAAGGTGAAGAGAATGGAAAATCGTGATATCAAACCAGAAGAATTAAACCCTTACAATCTTAAAATCACCGTCGACTTAACATGCCCTGTTGATCAATCTCCGCTATTGATATATAAGAAATATTGCATGCATATTGACCAAAAAATCCTAAGACCCATTCTTACACGTAGAAGTACAAGACTGAAGAAAACTTGCTTCAATATGCGGGTTGAATTTGATTCGGATTGCAAATCATTCCTGCCTTCTAAATATGTTTATGTGGTTTCTGAAGACAAACGAATGGAATTGGTACAGAAACTAGCCAAATTTTAAAAAAGTAACATGTTTTTGATTAGTATTGTTTAATTTTAATCTGGATGCAGTGCTGACGTCATTATGATTGCTTACATATTTTAATAATAATAACAAACTTTTTAAATTTCATTCTTTATTATAAATATTTAGTCGTAGGTATTTGTTTCGTTATCAAAATTATTTTAAAAATTAAAGTTAGGAACAATAAAATTTTCACTTTCCAGATTATGTTGTTGGAGTGCATAATTAAAATTTCCCAGATATGAATTAATGCTCGAGGGTAGAGTCGGTAAAAAATTGTAATGACACCAAACACTAAAAGTAACAATAATTTAGGTTAAAATAAATAAATATATCATCACGCCTTTTACCCATTACTGGATGCGGCACTCTGCCTAAACAGATCTCGGTAAGTGATGTATTTTGTCGCGTGAAGTGCGGTTGCCAGCCGTCAAATCACGGCTCTCAAAGATATTAGTGGAGAGGGATTTTAAATTGGTGAAAATTTTTAGGTTTTATATTTTGCTTAAAATAATCAAGTTATGATAAAATAATATATTCATGCCAACTTGTATCACGTAGATAAAATTAGCAATAAAAAACAATTTTTAATTGTCAAATTTACATTTTTATTTGCTGTTAACTAGTGTCGTACGATTTGTAAACATATAAAAATAAAATAATAAATTATATTAAATGTTAAAGGTAATTTTAAAAAGTATCATAAGAGTTCAGTAATATCTGATGAACCTGTATATAAAAATAGAAAAGGAAATGAATTTGAAAGTGTATATACACCGCAGTAAAGTATAGAAAGAGTTAAAAATAAAAGTTGGGTTCGGGTGCAGGTAATAATTCCATCATGGTTCCGACGGTTGGCGTCGCAATGAAAATATGTATTTCTCTCAAGTATCCCGCGGCAGGCGAGGCGTCGCGACGAAGTAAACCACTTCAGCACTTCCCACCTCATAAATAAAGAGATACAAGTGCATCGAGAACCATGCATTCAACTAAAACGTTGATGAATAATAAGTCTTCGAGACAAGTCAAAGATGATTGATCGAAAAATGCAAAACATGTTTTTTACAAGAATGACAAATGACACGATAACGTCTTTATTCGAGCTTTCAAAGTCGAAAGATTAAAAAGCTGTCATCTACGTAAATCATTATTTCATTTTATTTTTCATTAACTTCTAACCTGACATATCACTTACAGCAGGATATAAACATTGCGCTAAAATACACATTTTTGTTTGTCGTTACCCTATCAGAAAGTTAAATTTTCATCCCTCAGTTTTTCTGTAGAAGAAAGTATTTTTTCTCTCTAGGGAGAAAAAACAAAACCATAGCAATAGTAACTGAAAAACAACGGTACGATTTGACATTAATGTCACCCAGATGCCATCTGTCAAGATAATAATAAATCTTGTCCCGCGTGATGGTCGCGCGGGTTGAGGGCCTGACTCGCAACCATAAGGTCGTGGGTTCGGGTCCCGCCCGTGGCGACCATACAAAGGACATATCGGCATATGACCTTAGTAGTTGGTCCGATATATAAATAATAATAAATCTTATCAGAATTTAGAAATGCTTGATAATATAAAATATTTTTTCACAGATTTATTACCACATATAGTATCAATTTTCTACATGTATAAACAGCAAATAGTTACTTTCCGTACATGAAATAAATGCAGAAAAACTCACTGTCTAGCATTCTTCTCTTAGATTACATTCCTCGCTCTGAAGAAATGAAGCAACACTTTCGAGAAGAAAAAAATTACTTCTTCCCTTAATATACAAATAATTATTTTATACAACTCTTAAAAAAGTTAATGTACCAGATTTAGTTTGATCTTTTTGTACACTATTACTTTATGTTACGTTCCTATAAACGACGGTCATTAAAACGGTTTCTTCATTCGCTGCTGTTGGTAACGCCCGGCAATACAGCCAAAATATCAAATATTTGTTGTAAGATTGAGTAGAATGTTACTACAAAAAAGGATGTTAGTTGAGATGGTTTGGGCATATGGAACGTATGTCGAAAGATGTATTGCTTTACGACTTAGGAATAAATGGATGCATATGTTGGTGGTTTGTTTCGTGAATAAAAGGTGAGACAAGCTTATATTTAAAGTATTATGAATGTGCAGCGAAAGCAAAATGTTTGGCGAAGATTAATTGCAAAATGAATTTTACTTCATTTTAAATACAATATACTTTTCAATATTTCCTTACCATCTTTCCTTACATTCTAATAACTTAATACGATAGTCATCACTGTGTCACCAAACACCGTCCCACGCTCTAGATCTCTTGGCGTCACGTATCACTGAGAACATCAGAACATCATCGTCTAGCTTCGCCGTCAAGTGTCCACTCGCCGCGGCATTCCGGCCGCGTGACATGGGATCGAATCCCGTCGTTAGCGGGGATAATGGCGGTCCCGGTCATTTACAAACCGCAGCGGCTGGAGAGATGGACATCAAGGAACGAGGAATTCGGGATTCATAACTGAACTGGGATAGGGTAGTATGATTTTACGGCTCATTTAGGGGATGGCGTAGAAAATTGTTTTAGCGTTAGGTATTTTTCCAAGAGAGAGAGAAAGAGAGAGTAATCTATATATTCTACTATTTTACAGAAGTATTTGTTAGGATTATCAAAATATATCCAAATAAATTACATACATCTAGCATTATATATTTTCATTGTCAAATATTTATATTTTCTACAGCCAGTACAGTGAGTACATCATTACATCCTTGCTAACAGATATGTAATATGTCATTTACCGACCCTGTGTTTATTATGAATATTAGTCTAATCTTAAAATATAGTGTCTAAATGCATTCTATGGAACTCACTTTTAAAAACAAGTTCAGTCAATAATTCCTTCATCCCTTATCTTTATGATTACTTTTCACTTTTTATAATAGAGTATCTAACTGCCATTGTGTGGAATTTTCTTTCAATCCAGTGGCACATAAATGTTTGCTTAAAATAATGTGTAATTACTTTCGTGAATTTCAGAAAAAATAGTTTTTTCTGAAATCGTCAAGAAAATGCCTACTTTCCTGACGCATTTTAGTATGGAAAGTAAGTGTTTACCTGACTCAAATAAATAAACTAAATAACTAAAAAATTTAATAAGATTTTTATTTATTTTTATCAATAATATTAATACTAAATATACAATTGCTTAAATTACTAAAATTTATGTATGACACTGGCGAATTTGAAGCTAAATTTATTGGAGATTCAGTAAATAAAATAAGCAAGTAGCACATTTGCTGACAAATTATTTTGCTTTTTCCAATCCATGAAAATTTCATATTCTTTATCATATCGGTCTTTGGACTTGCTCGGTAATAAATTTTTAACAGCCGCAGTTGCTTGATTTAAGATTTCAGGAGGAGTACTTGAAAATACCGCTTCATACTCATTTTCATCTATATTTTCCAACATTATAAAGAAATCTTCTCTGTCAACAATATTACTTTTGACACAAATATATTTAATAGATTTTTCACATAAGATATTGTTTTCAACAACTTTTGTTATCACCTTGGATATGTAGTTTGCTGCCAATATGATTCTTACCAAAAAATTAAACATTTTGAAATATTTATTATTAATTATATTAATAAAATATAAAATAAAATATAAATAAATAAATATATCATCACGCCTTTTACCCATCACTGGGTGTGGCTCTCTGCCTAAACAGATCTCGGTAAGTGATATATTTTTTCGCGTGAAGTGCGGTTACCAGCCGTCAAATCACGGCCTCCAAAGATATTAGTGGAGGAGGAGCCACAGGGGTAGATTTTTTAAATTGGTGAAAATTGTTTGTCGGCTGTGGGGATCGAACCAGGGTTCTCAAGATCCACAGGCCGACTCGATACCACTGAGCCACCTACCCCATAATAAAATATAAATATGAACGATTTCAGAAAAAATAGTATACATAATACGTCACGAAAGTGTTTTACTTGCTAATTAAAATACTCGGCCTAACGGCCTCGTACTTCAAACAACCGCTTCATCAAGTAAAGCATCACTTTCCTAACTTATTATGTAATATACTATTTCATTGTATTCGGTACGTCAAATAATATATACCCTTTAAATTTTTATAATAATTTTGAAACATCCTGTATTTTACAGTAATTTGTTTTAGATAGTTTTGAAACTATTAATTGATTTTGATATTTTATCTGATTTTTCGGCAATTTATTTTTTGCTACATGAGCGAGTTAATCTCAGAATAAATAAATTTAAAACAAAAGTGTTATATTTGTTGCTTGTTCATAATCTGGATTACAATTAAATGTGAGCCTAGCAATATTTAATAATGTTTATCTGTGTACTGTTATGCTAAATTGAGAATTTTTATAGGTAACATAAGAAACGGTAATCTTTATATTATTTACTAAACTTTCTCTTGAGTCAAGTAAGGTTGATATAATTCCAAGATGCACATTTCTAGACATGTATACGTCTGAGTCATTTGTATGTGAAGCATGAATAATAAAAACGATAGCGAAATGCTATAAGATACAAAGTTAAGCGCTGGCGAGCGAGTGCACAGGAAACTCCTTTCAAAGTCCATTAGAAATTCAGCTCATCAGAGCGCGAAGACACACAACTAGAGTTCGAAATTCATTTCCACAAATAAAGCAGGTGACACGTATAAATACACCGTCATTACCCGACAGGAAATTCTGCTAAGAGAGCTCATAGCCACCCTTGATTTCACTCATGAACCCTATTCCCCTACAACAGTGGTTTTCAAAAAGTGGATCGAGATCTTCCGGCCCGGATACTACTTAGGAATTTAAAAATAACTATGCATTTAAACATTTAAAACATTTATTACAAACTTAAAACCCTATTATCCCAACATATTTAAATTGCTAACAAGTTAGTCCAAAGATCTTAATTAGAAGTGCAACTTTTGGTGGAGGAGCCCTATAATGTAATATTACATTTTAATTTAATTTAATTGTGGCTTTCAAACAGGAACCCGAATCATAATGAAACCGTAACTAAAAATCGCACCAATATTTTATTTTTTTATGAAACCGTAACCAAAAACCGAAAACTGAAATCGATATTTTTTTGAAATATGTAAACCGAAAACCGAAACGATAATATAATTAATCATATAACCGAAAACATAACTGAACCGATATTATATATCGGTTCTAAGACCGTAAATTTAAACCGGTATAAATAATGTACTAAACCGAAAATGGTAAGAACTCTAAGAAGAATGGAGGTTACTAGTTTTTATATTTTTATAAAATTGCAGTTCCTTACAGTCATCCTGTAATCGGGCTTACAACACTTTATGGTAGTGTGAAAGTAAGATCGACACTATGGCGTACGTAGAAATTATTTTTGAAGATTTTAGAGAACAGAAATACAAATAATTTTAGAAAATCTGTGAATTAGTTACTTAAAAATATATTGTAATTGTACAGTACACGTAATATACTATTTATTTGGCTCATTATTATTTAATTATGATACAGGCGAAATAATTGATAATGTTACCACAATATTTAAAGTTAATACTTAGTTGTCAATTAAAAATATATTGTCTTCCAATTATGTTAAGATTTGCTATAATGAAGAAAAGATATAATTTATGAAAGTGTATTAAGAAGTTAATAATATAATAAAGAAAACTTTGGCACTGGTCCGCTGAAAAATTGTAAGTTATTAAAAAATGTTACGATGTGAAATATAGAGTCCCATTCTCTTAGCTGAAATGGCGGAATAACTCATTTGCTATTACAATATCTATTCTCGTTACAATGGCGGGTATAATAAGGAGTCGAGTGCGAGAATATAAAGAGACTAATAGCTTCGAAATTAACTGGAAGCGACTTTTGTAACCGTAACATCGTTTATAAGATCATTCTCTTCGTGCTGCAGTCCCATTCACCATTCTAGATTAAACTTACGATGGTTTGGTTCTAATTTCAACACATTGTTTATGGGGAGTTTTCATAAGAATTAGTAGCATCAATAAAATGTGTTATCTCTCCTATTGCTAAACCTTCTGAAATTATTTTAGAAAATTGTTTGATATACAAGAAAGCTTAATGTTTTTTTCAACATTACTTGTGAAAATGACATTTTCCCCACTTAATTTAGTTGTGATCAGGGTTCGAAGATATATGTCGATCGATATATATCATGATATTTATTTTGATATATATCGTCATATTTTTGCAATGATATATATCCATTATATAAAAATATCAAATAGTTTCTATATATAGATATAGCCTCCGGAGAAGTGAAGTTTTTCGAATTTTTCAGTTTTTCTACTTTTCCGAGGCTATATCTCGAAAACTAAATGTGATATGAAAACGCGGTCAACGGCATTAATTTTCTCGTGCTTCAGTTAACTTATAAACATAGTTTCAGCAATTTTTATTTTTTTTTAATTTTCCGCCAAAAAAATTGCAAAAAGCGGTTTTTTAACATTTTCTCGAAAACCAGAAGTCATATGCATTTGAAGATTGCACCACTGGATTCAGTGGGTCAAAATACATATGTATGTAAATTTTCGTTTTAATAATCCTACGATTAAGGATTTTTGGTAAAATT
Organism: Pterostichus niger; assembly: GCA_947425015.1. Classification (NCBI taxonomy): domain Eukaryota; kingdom Metazoa; phylum Arthropoda; class Insecta; order Coleoptera; family Carabidae; genus Pterostichus; species Pterostichus niger. Next base: position 1,444,895 of record OX380336.1, on the reverse strand, counting down.
GAATAAAAATCTGAAAAAACCAAAGGGGTACCCCTTAGGAAATAATTAAAAATATTAAATTGCTTAAAATTGTGTGAAAATTTACTTATAAGTCAATTCGGACACGGGGAATTGAACGCCGTTGAGCGCATTTCCATATCTTGTTTAGTTTTTGAGATATAGCCTCCGGAAAAGTGAAATTTTTCGAATTTTTAAGTTTTTCTACTTTTACGAGGCTATATCTCGAAAATTAAATGTGATATGAAAACGCGGTCAACGGCATTAATTTTCTCGTGCTTCAGTTAACTTATAAACATAGTTTCAGCGATTTTTATTTTTTTTAAATTTTCCGCCAAAAAAATCGCAAAAAGCGGTTTTTTTACATTTTCTCGAAAACCAGAAGTCATATGCATTTGAAGATTGCATCACTGGATTCAGTGGGTCAAAATACATATGTATGTAAATTTTCGTTTTAATAATCTTACGATTAAGGATTGTTGGTAAAATTGAATAAAAATCTGAAAAAACCAAAGGGGTACCCCTTAGGAAATAATTAAAAATATTAAATTGCTTAAAATTGTGTGAAAATTTGCTTATAAGTCAATTCGGACACGGGGAATTCAACGCCGTTGAGCGCATTTGCATATCTTGTTTAGTTTTTGAGATATAGCCTCCGGAAAATTGAAATTTTTCGAATTTTTCAGTTTTTCTACTTTTACGAGGCTATATCTCGAAAACTAAATGTGATTTAAAAACGCGGTCAACGGCATTAATTTTCTCGTGCTTCAGTTAACTTATAAATAGGGTTCGAAGATATATATCCATTATATAAAAATATCAAATAGTCTATAATAAATACAGTATCTCTCATTATTACTTTCATAAATTCTGTTAAAATTATATTCTAAAGAAAATTCTTACTTTACTAGCTTTTGACTAACTTCACATCAACGACATAAATCCAAATTGTGATGTCATTAACGGCAAAGTCTGAACCATTTCCAAAATGTTTATTTGGTACTCATTTTAGAAATACAAATCATTTAATATGGTGGAAAAGTGTAACTATCAATGAGTCAGAGTGGACAAATAAAAGTACATTTATTGAACTATGTGAACAGTTACACACTGCTGTAGCAGGCACAGCAGGGCTGGAACGATATTTCTCCACTTTTGGCATTGTCCAATCTCAATTACGTAATCGTCTCGGTATGTTTAAATATTTAAACCAAAAAGAAACTACAAAAAAAAAACTAATTTAGATTGGATTTGGCCAAGTGAGTCTCTATCTGCAACGCTATGTTCAGGAAGTTCATCAGAAGATGATGATTTGCTCTAGGATATAGGATTATTTAAATATTCTTACTATTCTTAGTACTATATAATATTTATGTATCCATTCAATGTATATTTACTTTTTTCCATTACCTATGTTAATTTTTTATTTAGGAGTAATAATTTATTTTGTATTTTCTATTGTGATAATAAATGTGTACAAAAACTAAAATTAAAAAATAAATATCCAAAAAGTGATATTTATCTGATATATATCCTATATATCAGATATTTTGATATTTATTATATATATCATGATATTTACGAACCCTGGTTGTGATAGTAACCGTTTCCCTCATTAGTTATGAAAGTAAATAATTTTCCTCACTAGTGAGAGACATGATTACTATCACAACTAAATTGAGTGAGGGAAATGTCATTTGACATGGTGACCAAGAAAAAGTGATGTGCATTTGAAAATAAATAAAATAATTATTAAATTTATTGTACTTAAAAATGTAATTTTCACGTTTAATGTTGAAAAAAATAGTACGTAACACACGTGGAACATGGTTATTGCAAAATTCGTACTATTATCAACACTCGCTATCGTTCGCTCTCCAACTTTCGTACTCGTTTTACAGTTAAACATTTTACTATTTCTACTTCCGTCAATAAAATGTTATTTAATGTACTGGTTTCTATTGTGTAAAATAACATCTTAATCATATTTTGACAAGCTGGGGCTTTGTACATTTTAGTCACGAATTGAGATATTAAGCTTCGTGAATCTGTAATTTAACATTGAAAGTACTGTTACACAATTTTAATTAAATTAATTTTACTAATTTTTATTAATTACTATAACCTGTCAACCCAATAACACGAAAAATGTTTATTTTATTTTTATGATACGCTGTACAACAGGAACTTAATCCCAATTACAGTACAGGGTTTCAAGTAATGTGCAATTTTTTCAGCTAATTTCAGAAAAGTTCTTTTTGTGTTGTAATCAGTACATATAATAATAATATAATATATCCTTATTTTTTTACAATAAATTTGAAACACACTGTATAATCACAGCTTATGAAGATATCGTGCGTTTAAATCTTGTTTAATTGTATATTAAAAAATACGACTGTGTCTCAGTGTTTTGGATTCCACTATAAGCTACTGTAATTGTAATTCAGTTCCTGTTGTGCAGAGTAATAAATAATAACTTGTGATATTAATCTATTATGAAAGTAATAAATTAACTTCTATATAATGCAAGTCTGCCGAAAGTAATTCACTTTTAATCGTAATTTTCCGTCTACAATTCAACTTCCACTTATGCATTACAATAATTCCGCATATCCTAGTGATGCACCCTTGAGAGTTTAGTACCGAGACAGACATACCCGATGCACGTGCACCGAACACTGCCAAGGCCAGTGTTAGAATGCGACGCTGTTTCTGTACGACGCCGCCAGGCGGCGACGCGGCGCTGCATGTGATCGATGCTCGTCCGCGTGCATTCCGCGTCGCGACGTCGAGGTGGACGCAGTGCTACATTCACGAACAGAACGAGAAAAGGACGAAAATCACGCGCGGAGTTTGCGTCAGGAGCATGCTTGGTGTTTCGTATTACGCTGTGTACATTTATTATTATTTACAAAGTTAGTGTTTGACTACTAATTGCTTAGACTTAATTAACCTGCAGATATCAATCAAATTAATTACGTTAAATAAACAACATCATCCTCCTTCGTGATGAGTTATCCAAAGTGATCTTCTGGATCTTTGTGACAGTGTTGTGTGGTGAAGTGTCTCTTCTTAATCATGTCGGAAAGCGCGTACAACTCTCCGCTTCTTTCGCGGAAGCTTCCAGATAGTTGCTTCAGCTCCCCAGCTAGGAGTATTGCAAGTCTAGGGGAGCCGGCTTCACTCACGGACTCGGAGCTTACGGAGACGGAGTCAGAGTCACTGGAGTTGGTGACCGAGGTACCTGGAGGACCTGACCAGACCGTTGTCGATGGATGGGTTAAATTCAGGGACAACAAACGGGTACGAGATGATTTCTCTGTTTTCGGATTATTTTAAAGATAGTTGAAAAGTTGAAAGATCCATATGGTATCTTCAGGAAAGTTGGGTAACATATGGAAAGTTTAATGCATGTTCTTGCAAATATTAACGAGAATAAATGTGTATGAACTGTCATTTATTTCGATTAAATACTTTTTACTTAATTGATAATTAATATTTAAGAGACAGTAAACTTCTGAAAAAAATAATAAATTATTATTTGTAAAGTTATTACATAAAATAAATGTAAATAATGACAATACATATATTTATAAAAACAATTAATTTGTTTAACGACAACAATGAATAAAAATTGCAAGCAATATTTTGTGCGCTACTAAATAACCAGTGTTATTAAAAATGTATCTCTTAAATACAATTTAATTTTAGAAAGCAATCATAATTTCATATAAGTGTAGGTCATTAAACAGCATTTAAATAATAATTGTGATAGATACAACCAGATGCAAATATGTGCCTTCATTAAAAAAGTTTTATAATTATTCCAATTATTTATTTATTGATATATGACTGTTAAATATAAAAGTATGTTTAACTTTTAACAGCACTTATAAAAGAACTTTATAATGTAAACATGGTCAGATACATATACATCGCTATCTTTAATTGTAGTTGTAAAGACTGTAAAGAATAATATACAATAATAAAGAATTGTCAAATAAAATTATATATATATATATATCTACATTTCGAATTATTAATACAAATATATTGAAAAAAAAATTAGTGTCTTGTTTAGTAATTAAAACAATTTATTAACTTAAGCAAAACTTTAAGATCTCAAAGTTTCAAAATAAAATTAACATTTGATTTAAATTGATTTATTTTTCCAGAAATTGAGAAGTCATTGATCCTATTGTTTATATTTGTTTGCTTATATTTCACATTTTGTTGATAAATTTTAATAAACCGAAACGTCGATATATTTTTTAAACAAACCAAATGTGTATTTTAATTATAAACCAATATTTTAAATAAGGTTATAATTTAAATTAAATATTAGGTATCGTATATTTTTTACTGTCAAACATTAATAAATTATTTTTCCTATAACGCATATACAAAACCAATTTTGTGAAAGTTGATGGCACAACATTTGATTTTGTACAACTGTTTTTAAGAATATTTGTATTTGTAAAGTTGTCGTACTGTTCAATAGATACATCATTTTAGTTATCATTTCTCATATAAGAATCATTAGAATATTCTTTTGTATGATAAAAAAACATCAAAGAATAAAACACTTTTTCCTTTAATTTAAAGGTATTTATTTCGAGAATGTTATTGATAATATAACACTCTAACTTAAGTGTTATAAATATCAAAATTATTTAAATTTCAAATGTTTTATCATCTGTCAGGGTTAACAACTTAATAACAATTTTTAAATAAAAAGTAAATAGGAAAAATAATATGAAAGACATATATTGCAATGGCCAATTGTAATACTCATTCTTTGTGTAACATGCATACGGCTCTCCTATACGCAAACTGTATACTTATTACAATTAAGTTCATTATAATACAAGTTTTCCAATATACTATTACAGGTAGGTAAATGTTTCAAATAAAAGTGGTAGAGATATTCCTTTTCTGTATTGCTTATTTGAAGCATTTTTCTTAAAAGAAATTTTGAAACAATTGACAGTGCAAAATATACGATGCAAAATATTCAAAATAACATTGAATATTGCTGAACTTTCTCCAATTTAATATTACAACTTCAATAGAATAAAACTAACACGAAGAAATCTAACAGTTATAAATTTAAAACTTTAAAATGATGATGATCTCAAAGCTGGTTCTAATTAGAAGCGCTTAATCAGGAAAATATTCGTTAATGAGTAGCGTTCCCGTCGATATTAAACTGATTACTTTGATGCTTGTGAACATGAAGGAAGCTATAACATCTAACATATCCGAAAATCGAAGTTTATATTAGCCTCAGCTGAGGCGTAATCTTCGTTGTAGCAACAATTACCAAATTAGCTTAAATGAATAGGACCAGGTCCTAATGAAGGCATATTACCGCGTGCAGTAGTTACCGAGTTAGAACCGTGGTCACTTAGCAGAACATGCGTAACCGGGTTATCTGCCTGCAACGGTTAGCCTAACCGCAAAGCGTTAACTTTATTAAATTTCCTCTTTAAAGATGAACGTCTTACGAGACAGTTATAAACAACAACTTCTACAAGGATTTTAATGTACTCCGAGTAGTTTTTAATTAATTTACTGCCTTCATTTAATTACTTCTGTTCTGTAAGATGGGTAAACTGGTTGTCTTGTCGTAGTTCTTGTTACAAAAATGTGTTCTACAGCCATCTTACATTTAAATTAATATTAATTGTTAAGGAACAATTATTTCTTAAGATATGTAGATACAATTATGGTGTAGGTTCTTATAATTGTTCTCATTAGTTTCTGATAATTTGTTATTTATCAATTTTATAGATTTATGTCTAGTTTTATGAACGATAGAATACTTTCAAAGTTAAGTATTAAGATGAGTCAAATTGTTGTGAATTTAAATAAATTTACCATGCAAGTAAATAAAAATAATAAAATTTAATATTTCACAAATTGAAAATATCTTTGCGCATTAAGACAAGATCTAAATAATTTTAGCTTTATCCCAACATATGTAAAAAATGTTCAACTAACAATAGACCCAAGAAAGAAAGTGAAACGTTTCTTACAGAAGGTGCCGTTTAATTTTACTTATTTCATGAAGCACCTAAGAGAAGAATAGCATTCTTATAAATTCTTGCTTAGTACGTTATTCGTTCTAATAGTAAAGATACAACTGCCCATGAAACATTTTAATGAAGTTGACAAAAGCAAACATAAGTTATGCTCTATATATATAATTTTATCACTATCTAATCAGAAAATATTTTTTTTAGAAATGAACTAGAAATTTAGATATTCTTTTAACAGATGTCATCTGATGTTACAAATGTCAAATCATGCCATTGTTTTCCAGTTGGCATAGAGATGGCTTTACTTTCCTTCCTTAAGGAAGAATTCTTTTCTAGGGATGTAACGTATCACTTCGTTCTCCCAATTAACAATTAAAAAGTTACTTTTTGGCAGGGTTTTGCAAAATAAAATATTCCTATGGGCTCCTGAAATATTAGTCTGCATCTGTATTTAATTGCAAAAGTAGGACATCTACTAAGATCTGCGCTTGCAGATATGCTAGATCAAATAAAATATAAAAAATTGGATTTAAAATGTTTTTTGAAGTTCTTCTTTCATATAATCTTATTTTATCGGCTATTGCCAATTATTTTTTAGTACTGCAAACTTAATCTAAATCGTAAGGAAACAACTATTTCACTACGACTTAAGAATGAATAGATGAAAAGATGAGACGAGCTAGTATGAAAGGAATTATGAATGCGAATGGATATAAATAATTTCAGGATAAATCTAATGAATAAATGTTCGTACTACTCCATTTGCTGGTCCATAGCGTTATATATATTTTTTTCTTGTTGTATAAAAGTCAGTCGGAGAAAAATAGCATTTTAATTTCTAATAATAACCTTATTTACCCTGGCTACAATAGCTCCGTACAAAAACCAGCGTTGAACAAAAAGCAATCAGAAACAAAACACCATCAAAGCTAGCGGCAGCAGTGCTGCCACAACCTACAATCCATCGTATCTTATAATGAACTGGTTGTACGCGCGAAGTTATTGTCAAACTGCGTGTAACTACCACGGTTTATAATGATAAGAAAACAAACAAAAACTACAGCGTGAGCCCGGGGCTTCTCGCGGAGTTCCGATTCGGCGACGAACGCTCGCGAGGGGTAATCAGTCATTGTGTAATCAGTGCGCGCCTCATTACCTAGCTAATTATTGCAGCCACTCTGCATACCGTACACGAGTGCGAATGTACGGATGTGGAGCAAGATCAGCACTTTTACGCTGTTTGGTGAACATACAACGTATGTTTACAACTTTACGGTGTTTGTTCGCGCCGATTGTGAAAGAGAGTTCCACGAATCTTTTTCAGATGAAAATTTGTTAAATATTTTCGTAGTACTTTCATGCATACGCTAGGTCCATTACATTAGATAGCATGAACCATTCTTTCTTCTATTAATTCCTATTCTGACAGAATACTTTTACTTCATCCTGATTCGTATCATATAAGCTTGGAATCATTCGTTAAATCAATAAATCTCCAATCATATTTGAAATTAATTATCTGTTACAATTGGCAAATTATTTGTTATAATTGACAATGAAAAACGTCACCGATTGTTATTAGCTCAGACGTTTTTATGGTACAATTTAATGCCTTTTTAAATATCATTCTATACTTTCATTTATATATTTATAGTAACCGAAAAGAAAAGTGTAATTTTTTTGACACTTGATTGCTAAAAATTTTAACTTTCCATCTCCAAATGAGTGAGGAAAAGTAATTGTAAACTTTGAAAGCTTTTTCTGCAAAAAATCGAAGAAGCAAAATTATAGCGAGAAGCTTACTTCACCAATTATCAAATTATTTTATCAATAAATGAAATAAGATCTGTAACAAATCTTGTGAATTGAATCCATAAGAAGACTTAAAGAAATGATAATTTTTCTGGTTGGCAATTTCACGCACTTGAAAGTCTGTTGAAATGTGGAAAGTTTTGCTTTTTATTTTTGTCGTAAAGGTAAAAGTTAGTTTAATAGCAGACAAGTAAAGTAACTACCAAGTAGTGAGTAGTGGAACGTCTATCTATCAGATGGTTTATTGGTAAAAGACATGAGACATTAAACACAGTTAAAACTTCACGTACCTAGCACGCTATTTCCGACATTTCAAACTTAAACGTCATTCTACGCTTCCCATCACTAAGTAAACTTCATAAATTATTACATTGTTCTGTGTGTTTTAATATCAAAAATATTTCAAACGGTATACGACTATTCATAGTTGTAAAGTACAGTATAACAACTTTAAATATGTTCCTGTTGTACAAACTATATATTATACATTTTATAGTCATCTTCGTTTTATCTAGTTTAAAATATAAGCAATTAATAAACAGGATCATCAAATGAATTGGACAATGACATCGTAAATATAACTGAAAGTTCAAATGGAAAGAATAACTTTTAAAACTCTTCGAAAAATCACAACAATTACAAAATTAAGTAAAACCGCAAAAACGAGGTATTTCTGATACTAAACTGACACAAACAGAAAATATAAATTAATGTCACTTGTCATATTTACTGCTGTACTTTTTATTACATTTTGAATATACTGCGGCGGTCAGCCAATCAGCGGCTTGGAAATTTATTCCGTATGTTATGCAATGCTATGAAATTATGGTGAACTAGAGTAGATACAAATTTAAAATAAACACTTGGCTATGTTTCACAAAATTTTTCGGTAGATGGCATGACCTGTTCCACAGAACTTCTCATGTCATCTTACCTGTTTGTTAGAGATCTTATTCTCTGCTGGCACAGTTCTTCGTCACCAGCTTCTTCACGTGAACTTTGTTCTAGGTGAAGAAGTGAGTTATACCATACTGATGAGCTCCAATAAGAGCGAAACGCGTCTATGGTTACTAACTGTGCTGGCCAGCCTCTGACGATGCCCTCATAAGGTGACTTGGAGGCTGAATTTTGTGAAACATAGCCAAGTGTTTATTTTAAATTTTTATTAAACCTTGTTTCACCAAGTGTTGGATGACAATTAATTTTGTCTTTGTTGTTAACTAGAGTAGAGTTTGAAAGGAGTTATGAATGTTAGATATTAGCAGCTATCTGTCAAAAATATATCTATTCTATTCTAGTACAATTGCTAACTTATCTACCATCCTTTCTTTTGGCTAGATTGTTCGTCTAGCGCTAGGCATATCTACGACTATTAATTGAATGTCTTTGACCAGATAGATACATTTCTGTGAATCAGTTCGTGACAACGCCTTCTTTATAAATTTAATTCCAGCACATTTTTTTTTATGTCCTAATTTAAAAGTATATGAAGTAGTCTGGTTTTGTGACAGCGCAATTTCGCGCCGGCTGCAAACGTAACGTAACGCAACGTAACAATATTTCTCGGAAGCAGCACCGCATAATCTGCTAATCCATCCATCTTGTGCGACTCGCAAGTGTTTTATAAACAACGACGTTGGATGGCGACGCAGGACGCAGGACTCACGCATGACGACGGTGTGTGGTGTCGCGACGGGTACGTGCTGTGGGCGCTGTGGGCCACGTGGACGCAGCACGTACTGGACGCTGGGGGCCGGGTACGTGAGACGTCGCGACGGTTGAGGCTTCTGCTGATGGGTTAAATAAAAGTTGGGATAAGTGATAGGAAAATTTGGAGGGCCTCCTTTGTTTTTGGGATTAACTTAAAATTTTGCAGAAATGTAGGTGGCTCAGTGGTATCGAATCGGACTGTGAATTTTCGAAACCAAATTCGATTCTCAGAGCTGACAAACAATATTCACAACATGAAAACTACCCCTATAGCTTACCCTCTCCTAACATCTTTGGGAATCGTAACTTGACGTCTGGTAAATGCACTTTAAGCTTAATAAATATATCATCTACCGAGAGGAAGTGTTAATGTGGCTGAAACGAGTATCGTGTGTCAGAATGAGAATATTGACGTGAACTGATTTTTTTTATGAATCTTTTATTGGATGTTCTGTGAATGTTTCAGGAGTTCGTGCTACCCCATTTAACGGGATATAGCGTAATGTTATGTATGTATCTACCGAGATAATTTAAATTTAAAATATAAATGAACAATGATAAATGTTGTAGGATAGAAGGAGAAATAATTTGGTGTAATATTTTAGTCTTTTTAATCGTAGATTATTTATATCCAAAACGACCTGTCCCAACTGTGAGTGAAATATATAAATCCTGATTGTAATAAATGTTATAGGATGCGGAAAATGTAAAAAGCAAATGCGTTGTTGTGTAATATTATTAGCTGATCCCACAACGCGGCGACGATTGCGTGACAGTTTAACATATAAATTCCTACACGCAATAATTTGTTTTATGATAAATAAAAAGAAGAGAAATGCGATTAGCCTTTTGTATTCTTTGTGACACTAACTTTTTATTTTATTTAAGCACGAACTTTAGTTTTATCCGCTGTGTAGCGTGAAACGCCGAAGATTTATAAAGTCATTTTAATATATTTGCATAGCGGCAACGCTGGTGTGATTCTAGTACAAATTTTCGCCTGGTTCTGATATTGTTTGATGCGTTTGAATGCTGTAGAGTTTCGATATTTTGTAGCGGAACGTTTGCTACACGAGTCACGATTCTCACAACTCCGTAATCATTTGTCAAATGGAGCAAGAACAATGAGATCTTGCGAGGTACACGACGAATACACTTCTTTACTTTTCTACTTTGTTGCAATTTATACTCCTGTTTAATCATTCTTTTTTAAAACACCATCTTGAATTTATCTTACTCGTTCAACTCATTTTACATACAGAACTCTTTCATATTATAAACACAATTCAACATTTTACACAATTAAAGATACTTGAGGATGAGAGAATACGCTGATAATCTAGGAATTAATTGAAGGATATGGCTGAAGATTTATTGTGAGAATAAAAGGATTTATGAATGTGGATAAAGCGAATATGATGTTTTATGAAGATTATTTACAAGATGAATTTAGGTTCATGCTGCCCAATTTAACTGGTTACACTACAACTCTGTTATAAAGTAATTTTACTCTCAAGAGAGCGACAAAATTCAATCTTTTGTCTATAGTGAAGAAAAGGAAGAAAAGTAAAGCCATGGCCACTGAAAAACAATATATTTTGACTTTCGTGACATTCAGATGACATCTGTCAAAAGAATAATAAATGCTATCTAAATTTCTAATTTACTTTCGATATTTTTAATTTCTAATGGGATAATGAAGAAAATTATATGTTTACCTCGTGAAGAAAGTGTCATTATTTCCTCAAGTGCTCTATATTCGTACCAGTAGTAATCAAACCTTTGACTAATATAATTTTATAGTTTATTTATTTTTTTCCCGAAAGAACTGATAGCAATCCATATTTTTAATTATTTGCCACAAAATTTATTCAAACTTCATTTATATATTTTTCTAAATGATATAGTAGATCATATATGTGAATACAATCATTATGGTTTAATGGATATCAATTAAGACTTTCTAGAACTGTACATTATTTTCGATTTAGATGAAGTTTCATAAAAAAAAATAGTAGAGGACCCCATTTTAGTCACTCAAACAGAGTGATAGTACTAGTTGAAGGGAGCTAGGTTTTAATTTATGAACACTTGTTTGTAAAGCATATTAAAAGAGTCAGTATGAATTAGTTGAAATGGTTTAGATATATGGAATGTATGGCAAATAAAACAGAGTGAAACAGGTGCATTGAAAGTGAAAGGAGACTTAGAAATAAATGCATGGATTGAAGGTTTGTTGCTTGAAGGAAAATTGAGACGACTTTGAATAAATGTAGATGGTTTCCTAAGATACGTATGTTTGGTGATAATTATTTATAGGATGAATGTAATGAATAAATGTTGAGTGAATATTTCGTAGGGTGTGAAAATAATAATAAAGGAGGAAAATAAAATAAGCTATGTTGTAATAGAAACAAGTCTTTATGAAATGATTTCACGGTAAATGATAAACATATTATTCTGCAGAAAAGTACGCAATAAAATTTAAGACCAGAAATAATATTCTTTATGTCTGTCTTTCTTAGTTTTATAGCGTCTACGAGCAAGTTTATGATTAGGCTGTGAGGCGTTCAGAATAAGAATAATTCATTTTGCGCAATTGCATTTGTTACAAAAATTAAATTTAAAACAGGAAGCAGAGCGTGAGATTTTTCAAAGCAAGCTATGTAATATTTCCCCTTTGTTTCCTTCACGTGTTCACATTTATCCAAGAAACAAATTTCGTTACACAGTGGTAGTTTTAAAATTACGTTACCGGAACGTTACGTTACGTTACCTAGACACTGCACTACGTCCAAATAAACCAACATGCGAGACACATATGGCTTTTGAAGAAAAGAGAATTTTATAACACAAGAAGTGCAAGACTTATCTCTGATGTTGATGGTGCAGCATTCATACTCCGCATAACTACACCGATACACAAACATTTCAACAACTATACAACAAACAAGGGGACCTCTTATTTAGTTTCGTTTTCTTACATTACTAAATATATATATTAACTAAATTTACAGAATGTCTGCTCAAAAACGAACCAACAAATATCTCGCTCATTAAGTGGTTTCACAATTTATTTATTTATCTGCATAACAGAAACTTAATCCCAAGTAAAATACAGGGAGGTTACAGGTTATAATAAAATCCAAATCATTCAGACATAGTTGTATTTTGTATATAAGTTTGGTCCAACGGAATTTCAATGCGGAAGTTCATTTCATGATTTATAATAGAATATTTATAGTAAATAAAAACAGATATAAAATTATGATACCATATTCTATTTTCTAGTAACTAAAAGTAACTTTTAAACTGAAACTAGAATGTTTTTCTTTTTGTTACAAATTTGAATAGAAAATTACCGGCGAGAGTGATTAAAAAAGCAACTGAAATTAAAATAAATCAAACACAACTTTAACCGAAAGTGTATTAATTCAAATTATAAATTTCCTGTATAATTGTGCGTAATTTTGCATTATTATGAACAAATGAAATGGCGAATTATGCTATATTATATAATATAGTATAATTCGCCATTTCATTGCTGTAACATCAGATCCTGAAATTAAACAATTGTTGAAAACAAAAGTTACTGTCAACAAGCATTGCAAATAATGTTAAAAACATGTTTATATGTAATTTGAACTGATTGTTGACAATTACAATAGTTTCCAAAATTATTTAATTTCAGGGTCTACTGTTTTGGCTTTCAATATGGCATAATTAAAGTTTGCTCTATATACACTTCATGTGAATTATGTCAATTTTAAATTCATGATAATACTAAAACAAAAGAAATATGTACATAACTTTAAATGACAGGAACAAAATAATCAACGTATTATAATAAAATTTCAAACATATCAATTTGAAAATAGTTAAGTTTGACATTTATTTTAATTTAATAAATTTATAGAATTATAAGAAAAATTTATTGCACAATGAAAGCTAAATTGATAAAATTATGTTTAACAATTTGAAAATATTTCTAAAAACGGTTGCACAAACTTCATTTTCGCGATACAGGAAAATAAATTAACGGCTGTAATAGTTCTTTGTAAGTACAGTCGCGTAATTTTAATTTGTATGTTCGTTGTTTGGAAACTATTCAGTCAAAATAATTAATAAAATAATGACCCACGTTTAATTTTATCACCATGCCTGACTAATTATTTGAAACAATCATTGATTTTTTTCTATAGTATTCTACTAAATTCTTTAATAATTTAATGCACCAAATTTGAAATATGTGCGCAAGAACAATATATCATACATATTTAGTATTGCCATCTGGTAAATTTAATATAAGTAATATTTTTATATTTTTATTATTTTTTCTTTTTATCTATTTAAAAAATATTATTAAGTAAAGAAGAATAACGATGCAATAAAAATGTGCGATCTCTCTGGCTATTAAACGCTTCTACATTAATTATTAGAAAAACATGTTATAATATAGAAGTATAAATTCATATTAAATATCAAGCAACAGCAAGTAAGTTCTTTTACAAATTCCAAGGACTTAACAATTTAAGAAAGCTTCGTCTATAATTGATAAAAATAAAACTGGGTGTAAGTGCTTCACTTATCCTCTAAATGTCACCTCGAAGTTCGTCATTCCTCCCCGAGGAATCAATCTCCATTCTACAATCTGCGTACACTTACAGAAAAGGGCGACCGTGCATACATATTCGCTAACAACACAAAACAGTTTATATTTCATTTACGACTCCATTACATTTCCAAATTATAGAAATTTCTCAGAAGCCATGAAATATGAAATGCCAGCTAGACACGAACAACGACGTGAACGTGGCGTTAGGAACACGACGCGCCGGGGTACAGCAGAGAATGGGAAACCGAACCATTGGGATTGGGACGCACCGTGACTAAACTGAACGTAGGGCGATTCATAACCGAGTGAGTGTCGTATCGCGATATTAATCCAGACATTTGTGCATTCATTAATTACGCGGAAGCTTTGCCCACGATTCGAGGGTAAGATAAGGGATGATAACAATTTTCATACCTCTAAGATGATGTGGGAAAATAAACTTCGCCTTACCTGTAACAAAAACAATCAAATTACTAAGTTTAAATCACTTTCTTTTATAATTAATCAATTTAACTATAAAAGTTATTCACCCTAAATTTTTTTCCCAATAATATAAATTATTATATTTTATTTTGTAAAAAAATGCGTGCATGGTATTATAAATGTCAACAGAAAATAAGTCCGCAAAAAAAAGTTACATTGTATTAAGTTTAGTCCCAATTATAGTACTTACATATGTTTATTTTTATTGATTTAATTTAATTTAATAGTTATTTTTTATTATAGATTGCGAAATGTTACTTTAGCATTCGAGAATGCAAAAGCATTTCGCAATTGAGTATCAAACAACGTTTTTTCGAAAAATATGTCCCAAAATTAGTAATAATGTAATAAGAAAATTTTGACGTTTAGGATTAATTAATGTGACATCTAATGTCTCCATGACAACAATGTAACATATGTAATATAATTGCTATCAAATCTGGTATTCTCTGACCAGCAATTGACAGCTGGTTGGCAATAGAAACCAAATAAATGTTCTAATTTTTTTCTGCGATTTATTGGGTTTCGCATTACATTTCGCATTGCATTTCTCAAGAAACTATTCCAGTACACCAGTTAGCTTCCTCAAGCGGGATAAATATGAATAATTGCTCAATTGGAACATTAAATATAAATTTTGTTAAAGAATAGAAGTATTGTTTCTAAGCAAAAAAATCAAGTGACAAATTTTATTAAATTGTGAGCCTTTCTTCTATCAAAAAATTGCAGGATGCTAAAAACTTTTGCATCCTGCATGCAAAAGTCTTTTGCGTTCTGTAGACAAAAAACACTCATTTCGCGTGTTGATAGTTGTCACGTAAATTTTAATTTTATATGATAGTTTTCAAAAAAAATCATTTATGGTGCAAAATAGCGCATAAAATTTATAAAAAAAATACATCATTTCGGGTGCTTTATCTCAAAAACTAAACGAGATATGAAGATGCGCTCAACGGCATTGAATTACTAGTGTTAGAATTGATTAATTAATTAAATAATATTTGAGATATAGGACAAAAACTGTTTTATAAGAAGAATTTGGTGAAAATTTTGAAAAATTGTTTAGAAGTGAATTGAAGCACGATAAATGCAATACCGTTAAGGTCAACTTCATATCTTGTTGAATTTTTGAGAATAGCTTCGGGAAAATATATAAATTCTGAAGTAATGTAGTATTCCAAATTAAAACTCTCATTCTTTTCACTTAGAATTCAAGTGACGGATTGTTTGTCTGTTACATCGGTACCGCAACGCAACTGTAACGAATTGACGCAAGAGCACTGAACGTGAAGTACTTGTTTTCTGTAAGCAATCCAACAAGCAATACGTCTTGTTTTGTCCAATCAATATCAAGCCGTCCGAGGCCGGAAGAAGGTCAGGTCTCTCGCGGTTAATTGGATAAAGAAGTCAACCCGAACACAGCCGTCTCTGGTGCAATCGAATTGTGCTGGACCATAATAGAGATATCTCACTCGATGGCTACGTTTGCAAAAGCTGATAGAGATATTGTTATTTTCAGTTTTTTTAATAGAAAAATAGCAAAATTACTGTAACGACTGCTGCTATTGGTTATAACGTTAACGATGTAATGGGAGTATTTCTATTATGCACCCAGAACAAATGCCAAACATATGTTGTATCAACCAGCATCAAATATATAAATTAATGACTTGTATGTAAGCACGTATATCTTTATTTCCCAAAAACACTCAACCAGCCCTAGGAAGGGCGTCGATATTGAATTAGTCACGAGTGCAAGTCAGGTCACCGTGCATCCTAAATAATTCACCACCCCAGAAGTACCCCAAGCTACACCGTGAAGATAAATGCTTCATTCCTCTGAGAGCAACGCAACTGAACGCGTAGGAACGCATTGCAAGATGTAGACTTGCCTTTACCCGGTGCCATTCATTGACAAATGAAGGAAACGTCTGTTAACTAGGACCTTGCTGGGTTGAAATCCTGTGGTTGGCCAATGGACAGTGTGTTTGTAATTTAACGCAGGATGATTGGTGTTGCTTCAAAGTTGGAGAAACTGTTGAGGAACTAACCGCAAATACTGGCCAACTGCTATTTCTTACCTGACAGAGTTAACTAAACTAACTGGAGTATGCACTAGTAAATATATCAATCATGGCGTCATTCACATGAATCTAGCAAAGAAAGCTCTAAATTACTCAAATAAATAACTATCTAACAACAAAGACAAAATTAATTGTCATCCAACACTTGGTGAAACAAGGTTTAATAAAAATGTAAAGTAAACACTTGGCTATGTTTCACAAAATTTAGCCTCCAAGTCACCTTATGAGGGTATCGTCAGAGGCTGGCCAGCACAGTTAGTAACCATAGACGCGTTTCGCTCTTACTAGAGCTCATCAGTATGGTATAACTCACTTCTTCACCTAGAACAAAGTTCATGTGAAGAAGCTGGTGATGAAGAACTGTGCCAGCAGAGAATAAGATCTCTAACAAACTAGTAAGATGACATGAGAATTTTGTGAAACATAGCCAAGTGTTTACTTTACATTTTTATTAAATAACTATCAGTTATTGTTTAAATAGTCTTCTGTAATAACCAAAAAATAAATTAATAAATTCGCCACCAAAAATTGTGTGTCTTCTTTTTATTGATAAATTTACTTGAATATGATAATTTTAAATGCTTCAAATAAAAGGTAAAAAGAACTAAACTTTCTGTCCTGTCTATTTGGCAAATGTTATTTTTTTTGATAGTTTACATTTTTAATAAATTAATTGTCAAGTACTTTTGAAATTCGTAAGTAAATTTTACATACATACGTACATCATCATCATCATCTGTGGCGCTACAGCCCAAATCGGGCCTGGGCCTACCGGACATACGTACATACTAGAACGTTATATTCCATTAAATGGAATAGCACGAACCCTTGAAACATTCATAGGACATCCGCTCATCAAATATGTCAAAGAATAAACTTTCGTCAAACATTCTCATCCTGACACAGCATTCTCGCTTCAACCTCATTCACGTTCCCTACATAAAAGCTCATTTAAAATAAATAAAATATATCATCACACCTTTTACTCATTACTGGGTGTGGCACTCTGCTGTAACAGATGTTGATAAGTGATATATTTCTTCGCGTTAAGTACAATTACCAATCATCAAATCATGCCCGGCAAAAATCTTAGTGGAGGAGAAGCCACAGGGGTAGTTTTAATGTAGTAAAAATTGTTTGTTGGCTGTGGGAATTGAACCCAGGTTGTCAAATTTACAGGCCGACTCAATACTAATGCTTTACCTATTAATTTTATTTAAGCAAAACTTCAAATAGACATTGTACTTAGATATTTGTTAATAAATTATTTATTTATGTTACTCTGTACAACAGGAATTTAATTCCAATTACAGTCCGGACTCACCGAGCCGCAGTGTGGTAGTTCATATAATTTTTAGCTTGAGTGAGATTCAAACTCGGGATCTCTGGATTCGAATTTCATATTGCTATCCACACCACCGTACTGATGGAGATCCGAATTAAATACTAATTTACGAATATTTTTCTTAAAATGATCTTTTAAGTGAGTGAGTAATGTTATGGAAATCATATATAATTATTCACTTTGAAACAAGTATCATTTGTCTTTACTGCAAGTAATTTATAACATATAACAATCTGCGTAAATTTATCAGATGGCAATTTGATTCGAGCTAATCTAAATTTAGAAGTACATCGCGATTATAATATAGGTTACTTGTCCTGATATCCAGTATTCAGTTAATGTAATTTGCAATCATTCATCATTTCACTCGCAATTAATTTACCTAATGAACTTTTTAACATGCCGTGAATCATTATGGCATGACCTTGAACCCTTATAAATGAGGATAATTTGCGAAATTATTGGTGGAAATTGTCACGCAAGCCACAAATTTGAAATTTTAAATTCGCTGGTATCTATCTTCGATTAGTATGCTAAACTTTATCGTTTTCACGTTGTAATGAGCCAATATGACAATGGACACTGTTGTACGACATGGCTTACGGCTATGAGGATATTATTCTCTCCATGAGGGTAGATTTACATACGTGAAGGAATTCATCACTCATTCATATCATTACTAGAGCGATGCCCTTTCATTATGCTATTCTATGACCTCATTTTGTTAGGTGTACTAGTGTAACCCTCCTCGTTATGACGAGAGTTAGCAAATAATATACGGGTTCTTGTCAGATTGAAGGACGCAAGTATTTAAGTATAAAAGTATAAATATATTTAATAAATAGTATACATACATTTACACAGCACTACTCGATACAGCCTTGATGTGTTGACTCTAACGGGTTTACACTCTACTCTGCTGGCCCAACCGGTCAGCCCTTTGGCACTAACTCTCCGAGTATCATATTCATTCCTTATATAATATTGGAACAATGCTAAGTCAGCAAAATAAGTATTACACTTTGCTATACTGTTTATATATTACACATGTCACACCATGACCCAGTTATTGAAGTTACTTAATATGTATGTCTTAATTGTGCTGACTTAGACTTGTTACATTCCTCCCTTCTTTGAAATTTGCTTCCGTATAGGGGCACAATTTCCTTAAATCTAAAACTTAGTGTCTCTATCGACCACTACACTTCACACGATTGTATATCTAAACACTGTACCCAGCTGCGCCTCTTTGGATGCGTGGTTCATCACCATGGGATGAGTCTTCCTCCTCCTTTGAATGATGCCACATCGTTACCGAGTCGTGGACTGCACCTTTGGCTGCGACATGCACTTTTTGGTTCGTTCGCCCTTATTCTGCCCTGCCCTGCATGCCCTTCTGCTGTCCTTAGTTCTCGGCGACGTCATCTCTTATTTGGCTGTAGCTGTCGGTTCCCTCAAAACTGTGGTGAAGAGTGGTCTCTCCTTAAAATTTAACAACCCAAAACTTGTATAACTTATATCTATTCTATCTATAAAGTTGCCACATATTTTTCGGACTTGGTTCTACAGAGGGCGCACTAGGTGTTACAACCCCGGGTATTTCCTTTTCCTCATCACGGTTTACAACGATTGTTTCCAGTTCTTGCTCATGAACTGCTGATCGCGCCTTCCTGTAGTGGTTGTGTAGCACCACATGCGTCAGTGCATTCCACAAGCAAGCTGCTAGTCCAATCGTACATCCTATCGTACTATACAAGTTATATCCATTCAAAAGTGCGTCTAATGTAAATTTAAAAATTTTGAAAATCGTGTAAACCCCGATGAATCCTGACATAAACATACCCAGACTGGAGAACCAACCTCACATTTGCTTGACAGTAGACATGGCCAGGCTCTGTAACTCTCCTTTCGTAAACAAGTCGAGAGTAGACAAGCCTTGGTCTGCTGTGTCTCTCCCCACTACCCTCCTTGTTATGATGTTGGCGATGGCTTGTCGTTCCAGTCCAAAAATTAACGCGTCCTGCGCTGATTTTATCTCCGCCTTGGAGTATATGCCAGCATTGCCGATATCGTACAAGGGCTTGAATTTAAACTGCGGCTCCAGCTGCACCTCCAAGACTTCCGGTTCAATGCTCTGTGTTAATTCTGGACTGTAATCTAGCCATGTGTTTTCTACGTAATACAGAGCCGGCGCAAGGTGACTGCAATCTATCTGCTCTGCTTTTTCCTGTAAAATATGTGTCAACGGAGTCATGGAGAACTTTAGAGACTTCACCCATGACTCGCCCTACGTACCCTAACTTATTTTTAATTAAAGTGCTTACTGCATACTGTGCAAGTGGAATAGTGCTGTTTAATTTTGCTAATTACATTCTTGTGGTCTTGTAATTCTTTACTAAATATTTGAATCATAACTCCTTGTTATTTTTTTTTTTTTTTTTTTTAACAAAAAAAAAAAACAAAACAAAACAATAAAAATACTACTGATACTACTCCTCCACGTCCTTTAGAGCCACGGTGATGATGTTTGTGCTCGGCCCTCTGCAGTCAAGAGTAGAGTTGCTTTTATCTGTAACAAAATAAGAAGCTACTGTCTTCCTGGTGTTAAGATCCAGGGGTGGTCTTGAACTGGCCCTCTGCTTCGCGTGTGATATGGTGTGGTGGGTGTTTGTGGTGCTATTTGTTTTGAAATTTGTCTGCTTGCCAAGTCCTGTAAAACTAATTGATAATTTTGAAAATTATTGTCCTTTTGTTGTGTGTTCGTCCCGGTATCTTCATTACTCTTTTCTGTCTCAGTTGCTGGTTCGTTTTCTTTGTCTGCTTCTATGTCCGCTTTAAATGGTTTTAAACGATTTACATGTACCTTCAGAATTTTTCCCGATTTTTTATCTTTAATTTTATAATTTACGGGCCCCATTGATTCTATAATAAAGTACGGTCCTGTCCAAGGTCTATGTAGCTTACGCGACGTTCCTATCTGTACTGTCGGGTCATGTAAATAAACCGCGTCACCGACATTGTAACTTGTCGACTTTGCGTTTTTGTTAAATTGTTTGTGTACTGTCTCAGTCGTTTGTGCTACGTGCTGCTTTACCTTACTGAATACTAGTTGCAGTCGTTGTTTTAACTCTGCCGCGTAATTGTCGTCGTAATCGTAACGTAAAGTCTGAGGTCTAGTTATGTTGTCGTATGGTAACTCCATGTCTCGGCCATGCATCAGGAAAAATGGTGTCTCACCTGTACTGTTGTGTACGCTACTTCGGTACGCCATCAGCACATATGGTAACCACTCATCCCAATCCGTTTGGTCTCGACTCACAAAATGCGATAACATATCTTTGAAAACACGGTGACTTCGCTCTATCACACCGTTCGTTTGCGGCCTGTAAGCAGTTGTTTGAATTTTTTCAATTTCAAAAATTTTACACACGTTTTTAAATATTTCTGCAGTGAAGTTTGCACCCAGATCTGTTAGTAGCTGCCTTGGCGCTCCATGTCTGGTGATGATTTCTTGTGCTAAAATTTTTGCAATTGTGCTCGCTTTCTGGTCTGATATCGCAAATGCTTCAGGGTATTTTGTGAAGTGATCCTGGAACGTCAGAATATATTTGTTACCCTTTGTACTCGTCGTCAGTGGTCCGACAACATCCATAGATACTCTTTGTAATGGCGCAGTAACTTCTTGGAATCTCTGTAGCGGTGCTGGTTTGTGATGTGGTGACGTTTTTCTTTCATTGCATGAATGGCATTTACTGCAGAATTCTTCAATATCTTTGCTCATATGTTTCCAGAAGAATTTTTCCCTTATTCGTTTGTTTGTTTTTTCGAAACCTTGGTGTCCGGCATACGGCAAGTTGTGGTAATCGTGCATCACCCGAAATTTCATTGATGCTGGCACAACTAATTTATGATGTCTTTCGTTATCTGATTTTTCTTTAAACACAAGACCTTCGACATCTATGAAGAATCCTTCCTTCTTTTTGCATTGTGTTATCTCTGCATCTGCTAGCTGTTTCTGGATTATAGTATGTCTGTCCCATACTGGCATGTACGCATTTTCTTCCGCTTCGATTGCTTGCACTGGAATTCGTGATAACACGTCAGCATTAATGTGTTTTTTGCCTGGTCTGTGAATTACTTCGAAGTCGTGTTCACTCAATGTTAGTGCCCACCTGGATAATCTTGAATTGTTGTCCTTGAACTTCATCAGCCATTTTAGTGGTTCATGATCCGTGATGACTGTGAATTTGCGGCCATATAAATAACAGCGATAGTATTTCACACCCCAACATACAGCTAAACACTCCCATTCTGATGTGGTATAATTCATTTCGGCCTTGTTTAGTTGTCGGCTAGCGAAAGCTATAGGTTTTTCATACCCTCCAATTTTCTGACTTAGAATAGCGCTGATCGCTTTTCCGCTGGCATCCGTTGATAGTATAAATTCTTTAGAAAAGTCTGGATGAGTTAGTACTGAATCTGAACACAGGGCATTTTTCAATTCCTCGAATGCTTTTTCACAATCATCTGTCCAGTTGAATGCTATATCTTTCTTTGTTAATTCTGTAAGTGGTTTTGCTATTGTTGCGAAATTTAAAATAAAGCGTCTATAAAATCCTACAAGACCAGTAAAAGCCCTGATTTCTTTTACATTTTTCGGTCTTGGATAATTTTGAATAATTGAAATTTTGTCGGGATCTGGTTTTACACCTTCGCCATTAATAACGTGACCTAAATATTTGGTTTCTGGTTTCAAAAATTTACATTTACTCGGTTGTAGTTTCAAGTTTGCTTGTCTCAACCTGTCAAAGACTTCCTTTAGTCGTTTCAAATGATCCTTAATTCCGCCATTATTAAAAACAACTACATCATCCAGATATACTAAGCATCTTTCGCCTGTTAGTCCTGCTAAAACGCTATTCATAAGTCTCTGGAATGTACTGGGTGCATTCGCTAATCCGAACGCCATTTTTGTGAATTGATAATGTCCACCATCAGTTGTGAACGCTGTTTTCTCTTTATCTTGGTCCTCTACCTCAACTTGCCAGTATCCTGATGCCAAATCCAGTGTTGTAAACAGTTTTGCATCCCCTAACTGGTCCAAGGTCTCTTGCATATTAGCAACAGGAAAATAGTCCCTTTTTGTCACTTTATTTAGACCTCTAAAGTCTATGCAGACCCTGATTTTGCTTTCGCCATTTTCTGATTTTTTTGGTACCATAACCACAGGCGCTGACCACGGTGAGTTCGACTGCTCAATAACCCCTGCTTCAAGCATCTTGTCCAGCTCCGTTTTCAACTTCTCTTTTTGACTAAACGGTACTCTATATGGTGCTTTTGCTATAGGCTGTGCATCTCCCGTGCTTATCTTGTGTTTTATATTATGTGTACATCCTAGTTTGCTGTCTTCCCATAGAAATACATCCTCGTATTCTCTCAATAAGACCAGTAACTCTTGTTTTATATCTTCTGGCAGATACTCTAACTGTAATTGTTTCTCAATATCGCGCGGACCCTTATTTTTGTGTATTCCGTATACATCTATTTTCCTTAACTTGCATTCTGCATCTCTATATTCTTCTTTTAACTTCTTTTCATTGAATAATTCTGCTTTTCCCACAATCGTATTTTTCTGAATAACCATTTCCTTGTTGGTTATATTCACAAGCTTGATAGGTATTTCTTTTTGTGCTTTAGCTAGCACCCTTGCTGCCATAACGCCATGTATTTGGATCTCTACTGGTTCCATTAAAATATCGTGTTCCGTATTACCCAGATTCTGAACGGCTGTACACATTATTTCGCAGTTTGGTCGAATCGTAACTGTATCCTTTAACCTAACCACTTCACTGGTTTTTGTGCCATTTTTCCCTTGTTTTAGGGTACTGATTTCCGACTTCTGAATTTTTGCGTTTATCTTCGGCATTTTACTATTAAGTTCTCCCATTTTTAAAGGTATCGGAATGTTGCTAGCTTGCACTTCCTGACCTTTCTCAACTGCGCTACTTGGCTCCGTGACGTTATCGTGCATTGTTTCCACTTTTGCTGCTGTCAGCACTTCTTGGTTCGAGTTGTCCGCTAACAATTTTATACGCATATTACCTAACGTGATTTCATCCGTGGCGTAGTCTATGCTGGCTTTAAAACATTTAAAAAAATCACGACCCAAAAGACCGTCTGCTTCTAACTTTATGTTGTCTGAACAAACCACACAATTAAATGCAATATTTGAATTTTCAAAACAGAAATTTACATTTGTTGTTCCGTAATATACTATCTCGCAACCTGATATTGATGTTAATGCTCCCACATTTTCCGCTTCTATTTGCCCCTTTGTGAATTTTCTTTTAATTAATGAAACAGCTGACCCTGTGTCTACTAACAGTTTTAAAATTTTATTGTTTACCAATGCTAATACAAAATTTGGAATATCTTTTAATTTGAAATCTGAATTTGGACTAATTTGAGTAATTACTGTTTGTTTAAAATTTTGACCCGAATATACTAATACCTCCCGCGACGGGGCGCATGCGAGAGGGATTGCCCGTTTAAATGTAACGTATTAGACTGATAGCGTGAACTCTCTGTGAACCTGTTTGTGTTTTCTTCTCCTCGATATCCATTATTCCAGTTATATCTATTGCTTCTTTCCGGTGGTGGATCTCGGTATCTATGTGTATTGTTGTAGCTCCTGTTATAATTGTTCTTGTTTGTTCTTTTCCAACAGTCAGCAATGCCGTGGCCTGGCTTTCCGCAATAGTTACACGTTTCCATTTGTTTGCAGTCTCTTTTGAAATGGCCTGTAGCTCCGCAATTATAACATTTTTTCACTTCCTTGCCGTTGGTTGTTCTTCTGTCTACAGCTCCGATTTCTACATTTTCCATTTTTACTCGAGTTATTTCCATTTCTTCTCGTTCAGCCATTGTTACCGCTCGCTCGAATGTGAGGTCATCTCGGGAGTCCATCATGATTTTAATGTATCCACGGATTTCTTGACGTAGCCCTATTTTGAATTGTTCTAAACATATCTTCGCCACCACTTCTTCTTCTATATTTTCTTCCGATATTAGTTCTTTCTTGAGTTTTCTTAGCCTTTGTGCAAAATTTTGGACGTTTTCACCGATCTTCTGTTCGCAATTCGTCAAGTCGCGAAAGATCTGGCCTGGTTGTCGTTTTTTCGAGAATCGCTCAGTCAATATTTTACTAAATTGTTTCAATGTTATCGTTTTACTGTGTAATTCTGGAGTCAACATGTAAAAGTCAAATGCGTCGTCTGTCAGTTTTAGTCTTACCAAGTCTACTGTGTTTGTGTCCGACCAATTTTCAATTTCCGCCCGAATTTTAAGTTTAGCGAAATATTCTGAAGGATTTTGCCCTGTAAAGTTATCTAATACGTTCGCCGCCACACTGTATTGAAACCTGTTTGCAGCGAACAATGTCTCTAGTTCTGTTTTAATCGCCGTCTGTATTGTTGTTCGGTCCGACGCGCTGCTACTTCCCGATATATCCCCGGGTTTACCCATGTTATAATAAGTAATAAAGACGGAAAATACCAGACACAGAAAATAAACAACGAAAACTTATAATACTTGGCCTCCGCGAATGTAAAAAAAAAAAAAAATATTATTTTTTTCTTTTTGTTCACCCTGATCTGACACGATATCCCAAACCGCTGCCACCAATTTGTAACCCTCCTCGTTATGACGAGAGTTAGCAAATAATATACGGGTTCTTGTCAGATTGAAGGACGCAAGTATTTAAGTATAAAAGTATAAATATATTTAATAAATAGTATACATACATTTACACAGCACTACTCGATACAGCCTTGATGTGTTGACTCTAACGGGTTTACACTCTACTCTGCTGGCCCAACCGGTCAGCCCTTTGGCACTAACTCTCCGAGTATCATATTCATTCCTTATATAATATTGGAACAATGCTAAGTCAGCAAAATAAGTATTACACTTTGCTATACTGTTTATATATTACACATGTCACACCATGACCCAGTTATTGAAGTTACTTAATATGTATGTCTTAATTGTGCTGACTTAGACTTGTTACACTAGGAATTTTGTACTGTGGTGACTGTCCAGCCTTTGAAAAGAGTGTACGACTATTGAGTAACATTATATAAATAGGTGGTTATTTGGAAAATTGTGTGCACTTGAAAATACCACTTTGATATTACTTCAATATTTATTAGTGCCATAAATTTATTTGTAGGTCTATTAAATCAATTGTATTTGTCCTTCGAAATTCATATAAATAAAGAAATATGTCATCACGCTTTTTACCAATTATTGGATGTGGTACTCAGCCATAGCAGATCTGGGAAAATTATATATTTATGTGCGTGACGTATGGTTACCAGTCGTTAAATCTCTGCCTTCAAATACATAAGTCAAAGAGGTAATTTGTATGTGGTAAAAATTACTTGTCGGAGGTGGGAATCGAACCCGTACTCCAGAATTATATTCGAGGCCAATTTGGTACTACATTATGTCATATCTTGCGCCAAACGATTTTTTTCTTTGGGGTCACCTAAAAAGTAAATGTTATAATGGTGGTAGAATGAGTGTAGAACAATTAAAACGTAGAATTAGTGTTGCATCGCATGAGATTCCTCCAGAGCAAATAAATAATGCTATAAATTCATTTTATAATCGTTTAGGCTATTGTTTACAGGTAAATGGGGGTTATTTTGAACAGTTATTGAATTAAAATTCCTATTTAAACCAAATAAAATTTTCTTTTTTGGTAGTTGTGATTTGACAACTGGTTACTGTACTTAACGGCTTAAAATGTGTAGTTTATTAAGATCTGCTATTGCAGAGCTGTCATGTTCATGAATGACCAAAATTTTGACATATAAACATGCAGATGTGAATTCCTGGTTGAACCAGTTCAAAAATCATTATATGGTTCTATATAGTTCAGAGCACGAGAAATACGCTCGTCGAAACCGCATTTCAATATCTCTTTTAGTTTTTGAGTTACGGGCTTTCAAAGTTGAGTTTAAAAAAAGTCAAAAATCGCTATAACTCAAACACTAAAAAAGATATGAAGATGCGCTTTGCGCCATTCGATTTCTCGTGGTCTGAATTATATAGAACCACATTTTAATAATTTTCTATTTTTGGACTGGTTCAACCCAAAATTCTCATTATTTGTATGTACGTAGAATTGGCGAACAAACCTCTACACAAAAGAACTTTTGGATTGTTTTGAGGTTCTAAATTTATACCTAACGTTTAGTTAATGTAATTTAAAGTAATTCAAATTCATTTAATTTGTTTAAACTTAAAATGTTTCTTTTAGACTATAGACTATTACACTTCAATGCATTGCTGAAAATATTATTTTCCCTATGTTTACTTTTAAAATAAACGCTCTAATGTATTGCTGTCAAACTTTTTAACTGTAACTATGGTAATGATATATTCCTATGTTTACTGATGAGAAAAATTCCCGGTATATATATATATATATATATATATATATATATATATATATATATATATATATAAATTAATGACGAATTTTCCGAAATGACTCGTAGTGACCTAATAACAATAATGTGCAATAATAATCTACAATATCCCCAAAGTTGAGAATTACAATATTTATGTTGGAAGTTTTGTAGAATCATAAATCTGTATATTATGAACAAATAAAATATTGTCTAATATATAATAAACAAGTGGCTTCAGGAATCTATTTTCTTTTATATTTAATTTTATTAATGAACATTTAGAACAAACAATTTGTTCATTTTCAGTTCTTGAAATTATTATTACTAATATTTACAGTTTTATGAAACTATAAAACTTTTATGTGGTAGGTGGCTCAGTGGTTTTGAATGGATTTAAGAACCCGAGTTTAATTTAAAATATGAAACAAAAAAAATAGGAACAATTGATAGCTAAAAAATAAAGTTAGTCGCCGTATCTAGTGTAACTACTTTTTAAAATAAAATGGACATAATTAAACCAACCTAAAAACAATAAAAAAGTGTGAAAAAATATGAAAATTAAATAAATACATATGTAACTTTCCCTTCAATTTCCAAAATCTTTCAAATTCCTCTCATCTGCTCTCCAGTTGTCCTGCATCCTTAGACCCTTGCATCCTCTAATCCTGCTGTTCGCAGAGTGTTATTATCCCTGCATCGTCCGAGCGTACCACTCCTGCAGACCAGACTGAATACCTCGTTTAAGAGTAGCAGTAGCAACGAACTCTCTTTGTATCTAAATCACGAGTATTCTACACGTGAAGCAGGGCGGTACACTGCGGTGATTTTTGTTATTGAGAGCGTCTGTTTGTGTCTAGGAAGTGCTAATTTCTAGACGTGTGCATTACTGTAATTAAAAGGGCGAAGCAAATAGTACACGAAGAAGATTTTCGCTGCAACTATACTATTTACTTTAACTTAATCACTTAGGTAATAGTGGAGTATAAGCCATTCAGATATAGTAGTTTTTTTTTTGTATAAGTTCAATTCAGAAAAGTTTCAATGCTCGAAAGGAAATTATATCCACTGGGTTAAGATTGCCTTTGATATACATATATACCTACATACATAACATCACGATATATCCCATAAATGGGGTAGCACGAACCCCTGAAACATTCTAACATTTTCATACTGACACACGATACTCGCTTCAACCACTCTAACTCTATTTCTAAACACGAGAAATTCATTTCCATTGAGTATTTTTATGTATTAGTTGTCTCAGTGGTTTTGAGTCCCGGGTTTGATTCTCACAGCCTACAAACAACTTTCTACATATTAAAACTACCCCTATGGCCCCCGCTCCACTAATATATTTGGGGATTGTGATTTAACTTCAAGATCATAAATATATTATTTACCAAAATCTGTTACGGAGAGTACCACATCCAGTAATGGGTAAAAGGCGTGATGATATATTTATTTTATTACTTAATCCCAAATCAAGTACCTAATACAATGCAAGTTTTGTAACTATTTTAACAGTATTAACACAAAAACTAACAGGCAAAATGTGAATGAGTTTGAGTTTGATCGATATTAAAATGTAATGTTTCTTGTGTACAGCTATTTATATTGCGTAATTGCGGTGTTATCAGGCAAATAATTACCATTATTATGCTGTATGCATGAGAAATAGATGTATACTCAAGTGTAATATAGTTTCATATCAAACTGCTATTATAAGAATTATATAGTGAAAGCTGATGTATAAATAGATGATCTTTTACTATTCGATATTAAAGTTAAAATCAGTGGAGTTTCTAATATTTTTTTGATTAGGTTTGACCGTAGTTATTTATAATGCTTTTTAAAAATTTCTAAAATAACTAAATGTAAAGCGGGGGATTATGACTTCTACATTGACTTGCCATCCGTGTACCCCACACGCCTTACACCCCTGGATCGAAACGACATTGGTTAAAATATTAGTAAAAGAGGAAAAGTACAAGAAATTCAATGACATTGATAGTATCTTTATATCTCTTCTAACTTTGAAGTTGGGGTCAGTATTACCTTCATAATAACAGAAGTAAAACTTTTACAAAATAAATAATATATTACACGTCGGTGTCACTGGCATTTATGTGGAACGGGTAACGAATTTTTTAAGTTATAAAATATTTAGATGCTATTATTTGAAATGACGTGTCCGATGCTAGACTCTGATATCGCTTGCGCTTCGATACTGGATTATGGACCAACACAATTTTGGACATAAAAATGAAATAGACTATTATATTTTTAAGTACTAGTTCAGAATATAAAATAATAGTAAATGTCAATTTATATATTTAAATATAAAATGTATAATAAAAATAACATTTATTTTATAATAGATAAGACGGGAATCCAGTTAATGATACAGGTTATGCATGATATAAAATCATTGTACATTATCTACAGGCGAAAATACAGTAATAAAACGATATGTAATCGCATCGTGGGATCTGCAGTTACGTAGGAATAAATGATTTTAATAACAGAATACGAAATTATTATTTGTTTATTTATATTACACTGTACAATAGGAACTTAATCCCACCGAGCTGCAGTGTGGTAGTTCATATAACTTTTAATTTCAGTGCGATTCGAAATCGGGATCTCCGAATTCGAATTCAGTAATGCTATCCACACCACCGTACTGCCGGATAAATTATACAGTAATTATGTAAAACATAGTTCTGAACTTCTCTACTGCAAACAGAAATTGATCTAATTACAAAGAAGGGAAAGAAGTAGATCCAAATTGTATTACCAATTTATAAGATTGCGGTTTTCACAAATTTTTCCTGAGATTTGCAATAACTTTTTAAAAAAGGTAATTTCTTGTAAAATACAGTACATAATTTGTAAATGAAAGTTATGAGAATAAAGTGAAGTATTCTTTTGTTTGAAGTTTTGGTAATAAGGCTAATGAAATCACGTCCGGAAATGTCCCTACCTAAACAAACTTTAACTATTCATAAATCCCTACATTTCCAACTGACCCATTTTCCTAATTTCCTAAAACTCCACATTATACATCCTGATTTATTTGTGTCCCTTGAGTCCGTCCCTGTCCACTCCCGGAGCTCGTCTCTCGTCCGGCGTTCGTCAGGGCTCAACGGACCGGTCGGTCCTCAATGGAGCGGTTCGGTAACGGTCCTTCGGTAGAAATTGAAAGTTTTCTATTCTCCCAACGAAAATTACGTACTTTAGGATTTCAAACACATGGATCAATAGCACCAGAAGTTTTATGTAACATAAGTTTTTGCTTGTCCGTCGGAAATTTCATAACTTCTAGGAATTTTCTTTTTTCAGATTGAGAATTTAAAAATATATATACCATCACGATATTTTCTCCATTTACACAGTTATTTATTTATTACTTTTATGACAAGTTGCATCGCTGTACCACTAATATTAAATGTAACTTAAGTATATTATTCGTACGAGAAATAGTTTTAGAGCAATTTGTTTAAAAATCATAAAAATCCCAATGGTACCCCTTGGAAAATAATTTAAAAATTTCAAACAAGTTAATTTGCTTCAAATGAGCTAAAAATTTATATACAAGTCAATTCGGACACGGGGAAATCACTCTTTCAGACCACATATCAATATCTTGCTTAGTTTTTGAGTTATAGCCCCTAGAAGATTTACTGTTTTCTAACAATTTTCAAAATCAGATTTTCAACTTTCCCGAGGCTATAACTCAAAAACTATGCAAGATATTGCGATGCGGTCTGAAAGCATGAATTCCCCGTGTTTCAATTGTCCTCTAGGCAAGTTTTTAGCGATTTTGATTTTTTTGAAAAATTTTCGCCAATTTTTTTCCTCGTACAGTTTTTGACCATTATCTCAAAAACTATAAGACTTATGGACATAAACATTACACCATTGGATTCAGCACGTCGAAATACATATGTATGTAAAATTTCGTTACATTATTCGTACGAGAAATAGTTTTAGAGCAATTTGTTTAAAAATCATAAAAATCCCAAGGGGAAAATAATTTAAAAAATTTCAAAAAAGTTAATTTGCTTTAAATGAGCTAAAAATTTGTATACAAGTCAATTCGGACACGGGGAATTCACTCTTTCAGACCGCATATTAATATCTTGCTTAGTTTTTGAGTTATAGCCCCTAGAAGATTTGCTGTTTTCAAAAAATTTACTTATTATATTATCCGGAAGTACGCTGAACATTACGACATTCGAATAAAAAGATCCCGTGTTCAAATCCCAGTCATGCGATCACACTACGGCTCGGTGAGTCCAAATCCTGTACTGTATTTAGGATTTAGTTTATGTTGTACGGAGTAAAAATAATTAATAAATAATTAGTCTATAAATAATGTTAAATAGTTAATACTTTGATTTGATATTACCTAAGTGATTCTTGATATTTAACTTAATTGTTAATAGTTAAATGTTGTTAAAATTAATCTTAGAGTAAATAAAAATAGTTATAAATATTTGCGAGAGTGGAGTGTTCGTCCTACCGGGTCAGAGTTTATTTGTTTAAAACATTAACCAAGGAAGCTTTGCCAAGAATACATGCAATATTAAAATAAATGTATTAAATTCGGAATGTAAAGGCTCGCGTGCTTGCAGTATGTGTTTTAAGATATAAGTTAGCGAGGTATGAATGCTTGAATTCTTTGTAAGTTTTATCCAATAGTATATGACAGGCAGTTCGATGCATGTAACTATGTACCTTATTTATTTATTTATAGATTTATTAATGGCGGTAATAAATATCGCATAGTTATTTTCTTGTTAATAGCATTGAAATGATAATTAATTTGTTACTATCAATAATGCTTTGCTATATATCTTTATGACGTATTTATAGCTTAATGCAGTAATAAGCTTTATGTTTTATTTGATGGCTGTATTTTTTTTGTATCACAAAACATAAACGGTTATACTATTGGCAAATGGCTCCAATGTCGTAAATCATATCGGAACAATATACTCACTGCGTATGCTGCAATAAAAATTGAAATTATACTAAATTATTTCAAGCAAAGTTTTATTTTCTTTAAGTTGGTTAGTAGGAGAATATAGGGTGAATAGTCGGATGTAGTAAAAGGAGTAATAGTCTTAGATTCTAGCCTATTAAGATGTGAACAATATAAAAGGAAATTTAAGAAACATTATTATATTTGTTAGTTTGCACAACAGGAACTTAATCTCAATTACAGTATCTTATAGTGACATTTGAAATACTCAAACACAATCATTTTTTTTTTGGTACAAGTTGAAATAAATATGCAATGGGCAATTTAAGAATTAGGACAAATTCTATATCTACATCTTATTTAACGTAATACAAATCACCGACCCTTGCCGAACAAATAATATCTTTTTTCTTCAAGCATACAACAATATTCATATTATGCTACTACACACACTATGTAGAACTAAGTCATTATGTTATTAGTACAATAATGAAATTCATTATTGTACTAGTACAATAATGTTAGTTATAAAATATACCACAGGCAGCAGCACTTGCTAGGGCAGCCCGGCTACTGGCTCAACGTTACCAATCGTACGATAATTATCATACATGTAGGATAATTAGGGGAATTGTACGATGTACGATAGTAAGTTACTATCGTACAGCGTACTTAAAATGACAAAATATATATTAAAAAAATATCGTGAACATAATTAGGAGTCACAACCCATAATTTTGAGTGTTCCGTACGACAATTTCAATATCTAATGTTGGTAACTGAAGTGAAGTGAGGTTAGGTTAGGTTAGGCTGTCAGCCAGTAGTGATAAATATCGTTATTTGTTTCACAAAAAAAATGTCTCAAGAAGTGGATGAAATGCAATTTACACCTCCAGCAATAGCAGAAATCGCAAAGTCAGTCATTCAAACATTGATTCCTGAACTGAACTCAATAAAAAAGACTGCTTTCTACTCCTAGTAACATAATATACTATTATTACACTATCAACGCGCTCCAAATTCGAAGATTTATAATTAATGAATAAATGTCCAGGTTATTTATTTGATATATGGGTTACTAGATATGTTAATATGGTAATTATTACAATTGTATTTTACTTGAATTTGTGAGATTATCAAATTGTACATAACATAAACCGGTACAATATGTATTCTAAATACTTCAATATTGTTGTCAACCACTTTGTATAAGGCATCAGCCTGGAAACAAATAAATATATTATTATTATTATATTATTATATCTAAACAGATTAACAATTACTAAACTAAGTAGTAATTTATACGTAAAAAAATTATCAACTTAAGTTTTACCCGCGGGTTCAATAAATTAGAAAATAATAAATCTCGAACTTGTTGCCATTTGGCAAGTTTTCGTAAATCTGTCGAATTATTTGGAATTGATTCATTCTCTGGCTCTGTTGTACTGCAAATAATTTGGAAATGTTTAACAACAAAAAATATACAGTGTCAAATATTGGAGATAATTTGAAGACACATTGAACTGCTGGAATAAGTATGAATACTAAAAAGAAGTATGAGTTTTTGTTGCGTGTGGCTCTGCAGGAAATTCAGGCAGTTAAGTTGAGAAGATAAAGCATTTTATTGTTTCCAAACAATCGCGTATGTTGGTAAGTTTATCGGTAGTGAGAGTCCAGAGAACACTTACAGTAAATTTGTCATGAACCTCCACAATTTCTTTAACTCGCGTTGGAGCATCGCAGTAAAGCGGTTGAGGCTATCGATTCCTGGGGAAGTTTTAGTGAATGGCTTCTACATCAGCAAAGACTTAAGTCTCCGGTGCAATCCTGCGGAGTGCAGGAATAGAAGCAGGAACCCTATCGCGGATTACGCGCGCCTACGTCAAACTGAAAGCCGTGCTTGTTCAGATTTACAGAGTTCACTGTATGGGGTTTAAATCGCGGGAATAAATTGTTGTTAGCCACAAACAAAGCATTGAGAGTTTAGCATACGAAGCTAAGGCTCAACCAACGTGCTTGATAAGACTGCTGAGACTTCACCAGCCACTTTGACAGTTCTACTAACGCACGACCGAAAGATTCATTGCTATACCATTCTTTTACACTTGTTTCTCAACTACCAAATACAAACAGCTATACCTATTTGTTTTACCAACCCATTCTTGGGTATTACAGATCTTGAAAGATACTTTTTACTACGAAGTATGGCTACTCTAAATATGCATCACAATATCAAAAGGATTACAACAAAGAAAAAATTAATTGTCGTCCATACACTTGGTGAAACTAAGTTTAATAAAATATAAAATAAACACTTAGTCTCACAAAATTCAGCCTCCAAGTCAACTTTTCAGGTCATCGTCAGAGGCTGAATTTTATATTTTATCAAAAGAATAATCTAATAAATTAATAAATCCTTGTTGTTGTTTCTATTAAAATATAAATAGATTCATTTATCTTTTCGAATGACAGTTGTGCCAAATACAATCCCAATTAAACAAAACAATAATTCCAATTGTTTACAAAACAATTACAATCACACAAATTGAATGAACAAAATTAATTTCAAAATAAATATCCTTACATTGGATTTAATCGGATTTAATAACTACATCCTCGTTGTCCAGTGGAATAATAGCGTAAATTTGTAACATCGCTAAACGATGTTGGCATAGTTAGCGGATCTAGTAGTTTGTAGCATGAATAGAGCAGTTATCAGGACTAGTAGTGAATAGGTATGAAGGGAAAGGGAGAATTTACATAGTGCAGACTGGAGATGCATTACTGTCATGTACTGAGCCATGGACCATGTCGAGCGGTTTTACTTAAGCGCTAGCACTCAAGTACTATTCATTTCAGTAAGTATTCACATCATTGGAATTTGTTGCAACATGGATACATGTCACTCATGAATATTTTATTATTATTATTGAATAGCTGAGCGCTATATACATATGGCTTTTGATCATAGAATATGTAAAAACAATATGGCCAGCAACCAGAGAATGACCGGCATACTGGAAACAAAAGATCAAATTTTGTTCTCAAATTATAATCATGTGATTATTTGAGAGAGAAAAGAAGAAGTTTTGTAGTGTGACTTGATCTACCTCAATTATTAAAGCTGGGCCATTACTACGTCACTTCAAATTTAAAATACAATATAATGAGACACTTGCAAGAGGTGGGTGGCCAATATGGCGGCTATGTCCTCATGATATCAGTTGATAGATAATTAATTTAATTTATAATTTGTTTCTTAAAATTCGACATTCAAATATGTTTAGTTATGAGTTTAAATCAAGCGTGGTAAGAATTCTTTTGTAGTGTTTTCATGCAATTCAGCCGCAAGTATCGATTATCTATTGTCTAGTATCTCTGCCAAATTGAGTTATGCAGTTTCGCGAACAGTTATGAATTTTTTCTGTTATTTCGCTGACAAAGTCGCGCATACAAAGAGAATCAAATTGAATCTATCAGATTTTTGAACGGAAATGGAAGAGAAAATAAAATCCACGACTATACTCTTTTTACACACACAGATGCTGTTTTAGATAAAAAATGCACACGAAATTATAATTTATTCAGTCTGGTATTTGCCTATTCAGTCCCCTGCATTTCGAATAGAGGACGAAATATAAATGAAATACACAATCTGAAAGCGAAGCGAGTTCTGTAATCTTTCGCCAAAAAAGAAAATAAATGTGTTTGACAGAATTTTATCTATTTTGCATTCTGGTTTTTTCATAACTACTGATTCGCTCAGAACATTCCCAGCATATTAATATCACATTTTTTCATCCATATTCTATTATATTTACATATCACAATCTGTACATATTTTATATTAATTTGCTTATTTAGAATAACAACAATGTACTTAACGTATATGAAGTCAATGTAAACATTTTTATATTTTGTGTATTTTGTAGGACATTTCATTGATATAATTTAATAATATTTCCCAAAAACATAAAGTTATTAACGCTAAATACAAAACTGTAAACAAAATTTTAATATCTGTTATAGTTTCAGAGATACAGCTGATCAGCAGGAATTTTTAAAATGTACTTTACTGCCGTTCGGCTAAAAATTTTGTACCCAATTTTATTTTGTTAGAACAAGTAAATCACGGTAAATTTAATGGTGGTAACAGAATTAAAATATCTTTTATAATTTATAAGATATATCCCATCAAAAATATCAGCAGGAATTAATTTTGTTGTTGTTGTACATGACCTACATTTTTTTTTCTTACATCTTGTTCTATGTATCATATTTAAAAAGTATAGGTTAAAAATTGGTCTTTGAACTACTTATTTTTGAAAATTTTGGACAATATTTCCAAAGCAGACAAATAATTTTCACTACTTTAAACTTACATCTATGGCTGGTAATCGCACTTCACGCGCATAAATAGATCACTTACAAGATCTGCTACGGCAGAGTATCACATTCAGTAATGGATAAAAGGTTTTGTGATATATTTATTTTTTATTTATTATTTGTACTTTAGTTTATATGAGTACAATAAGTACTTAATCTCAATTACAGTAACGTATCCGGAATTACTGAGCCGCAGTGTAGTAGTTCATATATTTTTAGCTTGATTGGGTTTAAAAATCAGGATCTTTGGATGAAAATGTCATGAATTTATTTATTTGCAACTTTGCACAACAGAAATTTAATCCCAATTACAGTAGCTTATAGTGAAATTCATACGTCTCGGACGCAATTGTATAATTTTAAGGTAAAAATAAGTCTTGTTAAACTTATAGAAAATAAAAATCCCCAGATAGAAATCTTTTGAATACTCGGCTACTGGCTTCATCCCAATCTCTAACAAAATAAAGAGGTTACATAACCTTTATTCGCAGAAGAGCAGCGTCTAAAAAGCAAGCTTGAAAAATAAACACATCGCATCGTACGCAACGCAACGCACCGCACCGCATCGCTGAGTGCTGAGTCCTGTGAGTTCTTGAGTGCGATCTCGCAGTCATATGACGCTCTGACACAGTTTTTGTCAGTGTAAATATTATTTGTCATTTTCACATTCTCGTGTGTGTATATAACCTCTGTCGTACTGTCGTCTCAATCCCGAAACGAGTGGAATATGAATTTGGAACACGACATGCTGTGGATAGAAATTTTTGATTCCACTCTAGTTTTTTCGACAGTCTTATAACAGAAAACTTTACATAAGGTTCGAAAATATTTCAGTGAAGCGATGATAAAATTTATTATTTATTTCTTTGATTGTTACTTGTTACTGTCGAAGTTTAATTCGGTTACTAAGCAAATGTTTACGCGTTCAAATCCTGCTGCCTTCTATTTAAAATACAAACTGTGTCTCAATTACGACTTCAGCTATATAGGTGCCTTTTGTATAGAGTACCTAACTAATAAATAAGTATCTTATAGAAATAGTTTTTACTATTCATATTTTATCATTAAAATAATTCTTATTTCAAGTTCTATAAATCTTATTTAATTCAAAGTTTCGCTATACTAAATGTGTACCTTCGTCAGAGAAATAAAAAAATATAAATAACAAAATGTAACTATAAACAAGTCAAAAATATTGGCAATTAAGTAAGTAGTAGAAAATGTTGTTCTTTATATCTTTAATTGAAGCATTTTCTGTAAAATTATTTAGAAAAATTTGGAACGAAAAAGGTATATGTATAAATTTGGTGACATTATTACTAACTATAATGGACAGCGCATGAGTAATTTTAGATGTTATTTAAAACTAACTAATTTTCATAATGAGCCAGCTTCATAAACAAAACTTCAAATATAAAATTAAATATAATGCTGCCTCGAATTTACATTATACAAATTGTGTTGGCATTAATTAATTAAAACAGAAGTTTTCGCCACACAAATGCGTATTAAAATGGATCTAGTGAGTTGTGAGCCAAATTTGGCAACTTGATCTTTATCACTGTTTTGTTTCTTTGTGTGAATAAAATGAAACGCATAGAAAGGAGAATTTGGGGTTCAGGGTTGAATTTCACTCATTTAACTCGTACAGAAACATTAACTGGAGATGAAATGTGGGTGTTATACATTTTAGAAGTCTGGCTAAATAAAACGAAATGTCATTTAAAGTCAGTCAAATTTTACGCAACTTTGGATACAATGGTTTTGTTCCAGTAAATTTTAATAGATTATCAACTTATAGGTACGGAAAATATGTCAAATACATTTGTTTGTTATTTTGTTTTAATTCCACGGCTGTTACTACAAAATAAAATTTGTATAAAACTTGTTTTATTATTTGAAACTTTTTTTCTAAAATTAACTAGAAATTTTTGCGGAAGAACAAACTAATATTCCAATGTTCAAAGCCTATATTTATGTTACACCCGGTATATTCGACTGTATCTTAGTGATTTGAATGCCACTATGAGCTGTAGAAATTCTGTACTGTAATTGTGCAAAGTATCAAATGAATAAATTAGATTAGTCTCAAGCTCCCCTGTTCAACAGGAATTTAAATCCAATTGCTTACAGTGGAATCCATATTTTATTTTGGTTTTATGTAATATTGTGTATTATGTGCAACAATAGCAAATTCGAATGTTTGAAGTGTTGTTTTATTAGAGTAATTTATTGTTGAGGTGTGCACTAAGAGGTTTAATGGAGTTAACCCAGATTTAACGAGGAAGGAAACCAAATAAAGAATTCTGCAAATCATTCTCGAAGCAACAAGTCTTGTTAAGTGTTTACAAACTTAATCAAGCTTCTTCTTCTTGCCGCAAACTACGTTTCCTTCACCACTCACCAAGAACAACCCTTATTCAACCCTTAACAAACAGTAAACAAC
Organism: Pterostichus niger; assembly: GCA_947425015.1. Taxonomy (NCBI): domain Eukaryota; kingdom Metazoa; phylum Arthropoda; class Insecta; order Coleoptera; family Carabidae; genus Pterostichus; species Pterostichus niger. The sequence continues at coordinate 1,405,504 of OX380336.1, read as the reverse complement.
CAAAAAAAGCACGCGGAGCATATTTAAGCGTGAGGAGCTAAGTGCTCCAGACAACTATCACGTTGGCTGATCACGGCGATCACGCATTTTTCACGGGATCCAAGCTGTCATAACTAATGGATGATCATTTGTTTCAGTGGAAGCAGCGATGGGGTGTCGTCACCAAACTCTCTCCGGCTGCAGGTGAGTCACTAGTTTTCTTTCATCCCCTAAGTAAGGGTAGAAGTATATGTTGTGGGATATTGAGGTGCTGCAAACATTGTAATCATAATTTTTTGCTTTTAAGGTTATAAGTCATTATAGTATGATTCTTTGGTCTTGAAGGTGAGAAACATTTAGGACAGTCCCGTTTCAACCCTTACTGAAATACGTAGTACCGTGATTAAGAATCGATGCAAGATGTTTCTATAATTATAAGAAATTAAAATTTTCTTTATTTATATAGCATATAAGATTACAAGAATAATTATCGATTAGGTTTAAACTTTAATTAACAACTATCAAACATTTCTAAATTATTATTGAACAAAAGGGAAGAAAGTGAGACATTTCGGCCCGAAGATGCTATTTTATTTCTCGAGCCGAAGTTGAGCATCTCAGGGTTAGGATGGTACTTTCTTCATGAGGTGTATATATTTTTTTTCTACGATTGCTATGAAAAGTTGACAATTATGCTCTCATTTGTCATCGTAAAGTTGACATTTTCTGTGGAACAATCGAAAAATATATTTTTTGCACGTCTCTAATGGCAACGCACGAAAAAGATGTTAAATGCGCGCTTATTTCAATAGTTACCAGGGAAACAAACAAAACAGAAACTTGTCATATTGACAGTTGACAGAACAAATTTATTTTCAGTACGCATACGTTTTTTAATAATTTTAAGATGCAATCGTAGAAAAAAATATGTGTGTATCACGAGCGTCAAGTGGCTTTGTTCCTCTTACACTATTGCAGCGCGAGCCGAAAGCGAGTAACAAAGAATCACTTTACGCTCTTAATACACAAATAACTATTTCACTGTCATATTAGAATGAATAACTTTCAGTAATAAATTAAAAATTTAGATATGGTTTATTATTTTTATCAACATTACTTGTGAAAATAAAATTTCCTCCACTCCGGTCCATATTTATGTTGGTTTAATCCCATTGAAAACAGTTAAGTCAACTTCGTCGTTGGACAAATCAGCAGTAGATGAAATTCTCCAGCAGTCTCCATTGCGGTTAGTGCGTGACTGCGTATTGTTAACAGTGTTCGGTGGCGATATAGAAACACATGTCGACGGCAGGAGCGTACCGTTACTGTTACCGCTACCTCGTGCGTACCGTTCCATCGCTTTGCCGTCGCGTGCGAAAACACATCAAACTATAAATGTGTTCGGAATTAGTCGCCACTTTGATTAGTGGTTTTGTTTAATGGCTTCTAAAATTTCATCTTTGTTCGGCACTTACCGGGAATTGCGCTCGGTTTCCCGGGAAATGACGGAATGACGGATAGAGATACTTTTTTTCGAATGCGTTGAATTATGTGATAAGTTTCGGACTTTATTGCTTTTTTGGTGCGCCTAAAAGTATTCTACTTTCAAAATTACTTGACAATGACATCATTAAAATGTGCATTTCTTTCCTGCTGGCAAATATTCCTAAATTATTCTAGAAAAGAACCATTCTTAATTATAAAAAAGAAATTGCATTAAATATAAAGAAGTTTATTAATTAAGAAGATATAATATTTATTTTGACTTTTATTTTTTCACATAGACAGGAGTCTACATTACGTTCCTAGGCCGGAAGGAGCTATATTTTAACGAGTGTGAAGTTGGCAACGCTCAGTTTAAAGACATTAAAAAGAGGTTATTTTAGTGCACGTATGACAAAAAAATTAATTTAGAATATTTTGCCGATGTCATTGCGAAGTTATCACAAATTCAGAAATAAGAGATTTATGTAGTGACATGGTGCGCCGCCAGGAGAATTATTTTCCCGTGACAGGCCCGATCGGATCTCACGTATAAAATTCCAAAAAAGTAATCGTATTTGCCGTACATAAATCGCGTTTACAGACAAATATCAGGCAAAGTGTCGGCTGTCGTTACCGGATTGAACGGCAGCAGAGCGTTCCGGATTCCGGGAAACCGGAACCGCGGGTAAAAATCAGATACCACCAGCGACGACTCAAACCTAATCCGACATTTTATCGAACTTTATCGAATATGTTACGTTAGTTTTGTGACAACAAATGTACCTCTGGGTAGGAGAGATATCTACCCAGGATATAAAATAAAAATATTGCTTTCAGGAATTTTATTGACACTTGAATTTCAAGCTACATTTTTTACTTCAATTGAATCCACTGTTTTGACATTGTTACAAACTTTTACTCTACATTCAATTTATTTACTTATTTAGTTATTTAGTGCGCAACAGAAACTTAATGCAATCCGAAACATTCAGACACAATCATTTTTTCTTAAATAACTTGAACTTAGCGAGATTTAAATTCACGACTTTTTACTTCTTAATTAGTAAATACAAATTTTACCTCAGTTTTATCCATTATCTTACGATTGCCTGCAAATTAGATATTTCTGGATTGTTATAACTTTTATTTTATTTAATTAGCAGGAACTTTATGCCAACATTTTATGGCGAATATGTATATACATTCTATAAATTTAGAAAAAGAAATCACTTTTAATTTTCCTAGAGCATTGATTCCTTCCAATTTTTTTTAATGCATTCCAACAACGTATTAATCTGTACTCGGGTTCCTCGAGCATAGATTCTGTAAAAAAATCGTAACGACACCTACACATTAAAATAATTCAGTTGTAACAGAATAATACTCTTATATCAAATAAATAAAATTGACAAAAATAATAACAATTTTTAAATGCCAAACTAACATTTTTGACCCATTAATTTTGCTTAGGAAAGGCATGTAATGAAAAATTTCCAAGAAATGTTTGTATTTTCATGGTAACCATGCTAAATACAATGTTTCTATTGGCTGTTAATTAGTGTCATATGATTTTCTTATACATTTCCCTTAAGGGGTAAGGCCACTCTAGAATTTTTAAAAAATAATTATTTTTTTATTTGCTTAAATTATAGTTTAAACCCTTAGGAATAAGGAACAATTAATTTAAATGCCGCGCGGAAGTATTTCAGAGGGAAAAAAGCATATAACTATTAGTACTAGTATTTATATATATATAAATGACTCGAAACTTTAAACGCGTTTTTCTCGAAATCATATTTTCAAAATCGGGCGAAAAGAAATCTGAAATACTAATTGATGGATCGTGCTGAGTCATTTTATTTCTTATTCTAGATATAAAATACTCAAAAACTACGGGGGCTTTTTTTTTTAAAGTGCTTCATTCGTTTTTTATGGTCGTTTTTATACAGAAATTTAGTCCCAAATAATGAACTTTTTTTTCAAACGTGCGCCATTTTGTTGAAAATCAAAATTTTCAAAATCCAGCCCGTAGTTTTTTAGAGTATACATCAGAGATTAAGAAAACATATCCCTTTTTGATCCAGGTCTATTGCTGTTCCCAGAATGTTTTCGCCCGATTTGCCCTACGCGCCGAGAGGAGTCGCAATTTTTTTTTAATTTCTGATGACAATTTTGAATATTTTCTTTAAAAAAAAAGTAAAGTTTAAAGACCACTAAATAAAGATCCAAAAACAGTTCTTAAGCAGCACGTTTAGATTTCGTTAAAAAAAATCTAGAAAATGACCCTTTTTTCCTTGTCTAGAGTGGCCTTACCCCTTAAGAATGTAGAAGTGAAAGCTGCCCATATGATAATGAAATGATTACGGGGAAACATGCAGTATAATTCACACTTTCATTGTAGCATGTGAGTCTAGCATGAACTGTATTAACTACGTTCTAAGCTTCCTAGTTCTTTTCTTGTAGTAAACACAAAACACGAAAGCAAGAAATAGTTCTTTAGTTTCGTTTTAAGTTCCGGGTTCCGAGCGTGAAACCGGCTGTAACAGATTGAAACAATTTACTTTTCCTTTTCGGATAATTGGTCCGGAGTGAGACACGTGCAGCAGCGCCGCAGTGGCTGACGGCCGGACCTGTAATTAAAAACGCGCTGTGATGGCAAAGGTGTAATCAGCGCTGGCTATGGCTACAGGCACAGACTATCAAAGGCACAGGAGATGCTTCTTTCATTAATTACAAACGACTTATTGAAACGGAATAAAACTAAGACAGAAGAGAAATAAGAAGAGATGTCATTCCGATCTTCTTAAGAACTATGTCAAAAATTTTATATATGTATTAATTTATTTGATATTCGCCATAACAGGAACTTCAAATTTCACTAATTTGCAGAGGAATTTAAACCACTTAAATACAACCGTATTGTTGAAGTGGAAGTCAGCGAAATTAAAACGAATCAATCAAGCTTTATCCTTTTAACCACGATTACCAGTTGTTGTTGCAAATAATAGCAGAGTTATTTAAATATATCATACATTTACTTGTCTACGAGTAATTGGGATTAATTTCCTGTTGTTCATAGTAACAAATAAATAAATAAACAACATCACTATTATCGGATAGGTGGTTCAGCGATATTTAGTTGGCCTGTGGATTCGATTTTCACAGGCAACAAACAATTATCACCACATTCAGATTACTTCTATGGCTCCTCCTCCTCTAACATCTTTGAGGCCCGTGGTTTGACGGCCGGTAACCGCAATTTATGCTCATAAATATATCATCAGTATGAGACACCCATCATTTTCATCATTGGCTTACGGCCTGTTCAAAGCTCGTGTCGCTTTCTATACAACTTTGCTCCAAGCTGCTCGATCATGTATTTATTCTCTCTCTATTTATCTACTTTAAATTTCTTTAATTCTTCGAGAACGCTGTCAAATCACCTAATCCTAAGTCTTTCTTTTAGTTGTATTCCTAATGGTCTTGTTTTTTTCTTCTTCTTTTATCCTTTCCATATATCCTTGGTACCAAAGTTTGTTCATTTTTATTATAAGTTCAATGAAGAATTTCTTCAAAAAATATGGTCCAAAAACTATTCTCAGTACTCTTCTTTCAAAGCAGTTTTACATAGTTCTTATGGTTTATTTGTTGTCCAGGTATTATTGTCGTGGGTAACTACTAGTTTTATTATAGTTTTGTAGATGTGTATGTGTGCCACACGCAGTAATAGGTAAAAGGCGTACATATTTCTTTAGTTATTCCCTGTCTGATTTAAAAAAATTTCAACTGTGACGCCTCGCATTTCTAAGTAATTTACCGTGAGCCCTGTGAGTTTGAGTAAATGGAGCGAAGTAGCATTCTGCACGGTACATTAGTCTATTAACACTGTATCATCAGTCTGATGCATGGAGGAGTGTGGTACTCGGCGGTGTGATACGTTCCCGACCACAGTGGTGGAGGACGAACAGGATGTGGAATTTATCGCGTCTATTATCGATAAATTCGAGTGCGTTGAACAGCTGACATATTCACGGTTCACTCATAAACTTGCTGGTTTCACGACCATACCTGATTTTAGATTTCATTCGCTTGGTTTTAAAATAAAAATATATGTATTTTATTACTGCGCTAACTATGTAACAATTTATATGACAGAAATATTATTTAGAGTGTTTAAAATGTGTAGTTTATTAGGATCTGCTATTTCAGAACTGCCATGGCCAAGAATGATCAGAATTTTGAAATATAAACATGCAGATGTGAATTTCTGGGTGAACCAGTTCAAAAAGTCAAAATTTTTATTATATGGTTCTATATAGTTTAGAGCACGAGAAATACACCGCATTTCAATATCTCTTTAGTTTTTGAGTTACAGCGATTTTTGACTTTTTTTAAAGCTCAACTTTGATAGCTCATAACTCAAAAACTAAAAGAGATATTGAAATGCGGTTTGAACGAGTGTATTTCTCGTGCGCTACTTAACTTGTACATGTAATTTGAAAATTTTGAAAATTTTACAATTTTCTTCGAAATTTTCTTTTGTCGATATTTCAAAAAGTTGAAGAGATAATGTAAATATGAAAACACCAGTGAATTCTCCGCGTGAAAATACATAGGTATGCAAATTTTCAGAAGAAAATTCAAACGGATACATTTTTTATTACAAAAAATCGAAAATGACCGTTTTTTGTAGATTTCTTAAGGGTGGTGTTTTTACGGATTTTGGCCTAATTTAGTTTTTTTGTAATAAAAAATTTATCCGTACGAATTTTATTGCACACTTATGTATTTTCACGCGAGGATTTCAGTGGTGTTTTCAGATTTTCATTATCTTTTCAAGTTTTTGAAATATTGAGAAAGAAAAATTTCGAAAAAATTGAAAATTTTTCAAAATTTTCAAAATACCTGTACAAGTTAAGTAGCGCACGAGAAATACACTCGTTCAAACCGCATTTCAATATCTCTTTTAGTTTTCGAGTTACGGGCTTTCAAAGTTGAGCTTAAAAAAAAGTCAAAAATCGCTGTAACTTAAAAACTAAAAAAGATATGAAAATGCGCCTTGCGCCATTCGATTTCTCGAGGTCTGAATTATATAGAACCACATTTTAATAATTTTCGATTTTTGAACTGGTTCAACCCAAAATTCTCATTATTTGTATGTACAGCCTTAAACGAAGAATTTGCGAACAAACCTCTACACAAAAGAACTTTTGGATTGTTTTGAGGTTCTAAATTTATACCTAACGTTTAGTTAATGTAATTTATAGTAATTCAAATTCATTTAATTTGTTTAAACTTAAAATGTTTCTTTTAGACTATACACTATTACACTTCAATGCATTGCTGAAAATATTATTTTCCCTATGTTTACTTTTAAAATAAACGCTCTAATGTATTGCTGTCAAACTTTTTAACTGTAACTATGGTAATGATATATCCCTATGTTTACTGATAAGAAAAACTCCCGGTATATGAACATATGTAGTTGAGTGAAAAATTTTGTGTGCATCACGGTCGCAAAATGATTTGATATATTTAGAAAATAGTTTGCCTTCGACGCACACAAATAATCATTTTGTGGACTAGATACACGAATAAATATTTTACACGATCCTGTTAGAAAGAAAAAGTTTCTTTTCTCATCGAGAAAATTATTACAAAAACTCAACGTGGTTGTTCTAATGACCATTGTCTAGCTAGAATAAAATATGTGAAGAAAAAAAAGAAAATATAAAATAAGAAAGAAGTAAAGGAGGAAATAATGTGCAATTATTTTATATTTAGTACAATATCGCTTAACTAACAAAGTAAAACATGAAAAAAAGCAATTATTTCCATAGAAAAGAATAACCTACATCTGCAGATACGTTTTTAATAGCATTATTTAACAATTACCGTTTATTTTCATCCAGCCGAGATTTTAATGAAAAGAGCAAAAATAAATACAGAGTCATATAAGAGCAAAGACGTGTTAATGAAACGTCGTGCGGTGATCGATACTCTATCGGTGATTCCCGATCGCGCTAGCCGTACCGGTTCGTGACCGAATGGAATAAAAAGCCGAGTGCAGATTTGCCGATTCAGCTCTTTAAATATCAATTTTCGACGCTCGCCTTTAAGGACGTTTATGCCAACGAGCGACCAGCGCAACGAATGAAATACACGACAGGATATAATATTGCCAATATTCTCCAACCTTGGTTTTTGCTATGCACAATATTTTATTTTATTTTTTACTTTTACTGGGGTGGGCTGATTCAAGTGATCTGGAACGCAAACAAACATAATCTATATTTCAACAAAGGAAAGCCGATGTGGAGCGGTAAAGCCCTGTCGAAACGCTGGATTCCAATCAGATGCTGGACAACCGCCAAAAATTTGTTACTGGCTTTTTTTAAATTGACCGTATACTATGATCATTTGTATAGATTCGCATGGTTGGAAAACAAATTTATGTATATTTTCAAGTTGAGATTGAAATTTATGAAAATTGACCAAATATTTATATTCGTCTTTTAGTTAAGCACGACGTGACGATAATACTTTCGCAAGGCAACAAAAATGACTAGTACAAGAAGGATTATAATAGATAATTCGAAACAAAATTAGTGTATAGACTAAGAGAGCGAGAATCACATACGTGATCTCTTGAGGGTGTCGCGTTATAATATAGCTATACAAAAATATTATGATACATTAATAATGTATGTAATTTGTAATTATTTTCTTTTTGTATTAAACCATATTTTCAGGTAAAGTTGAAATTTTCCCAAAGATTGCTTCATTAGATTTTGTGATGCACCCAACGACATTGAATTTCGTGCTTCAATTAACTTATAAACTAATTTTTAGGAATTTTGAATTTCTGTAATTTTTCACCAAAATTTTCTCAGAAAACACTTTTTGAACAATATCTCAAAATCTAGACGACATATGCATTTGAGGAGTTTACAACTGGATTCAGCGGGTCAAAATACATATGTATGTAAATTTTTGTTACAATTTTCTTGCGAGAAATAATTTTATAGAAAAAAGTCTGAAATTGATCCAATTAAAAAAAACCCAAAAAAAATCAAAAAAAAAACAATTGATAAAAATTTGCTTACAAGTCAATTCGGACACGAGGAATTTAATGTCGTTGAGGTCATCTTCATATCTTGTTTAGTTTTTAAGATATATACTCCGGAAAAGTTGATTTTCCATAATTTTACTCATTTCAGATTTTGTACTTTCCTGAGGAAATATCTCGATAACTAAATGCGATATGAAAATGTATAAAAACTAAACTCATACCCCCATGAAATTTTCAACAAATTAAATGAGTAAAAATTTGCCTTTAAATCAATTCGGACACGAGAAATTCATTAATTTTACTCTCGTGATACTCTACCGCTCAATAGAGAGACTCTTAATTTTTAAATACTCGTAAGTTGATAGAAATAAAAAAGTATCTGCCTCGTAGACGTATTCCATTATGAGAATTATATAGAAGTTATTTTGTTTTGGAGAAGTAATTGTTTTGAAAATTAGTTAGTGTGGCAAGTGGCAAAATGTAACAAACTACTCAAACTAGTAATACCCGTGAGCTTTCAAAAAGCAAGACAAATTGCATTAAATAAAAAGAAGTGTAGTTTAAAGAAGAAAAGTACAATAAATAACATTTCCTAATTGCATTCCTGGTGGCTCCACCCGCACAAACAAACTTGCAACCATCCATCATCAGTACTACCAACTAAAACAAACCCACATGCACACTACCAGCAAACATCACAGCGAAAAATACCACCGCCGCGTTTCGGCAATAAAGCAAACCTGATTTATATGGAGCGGCATAACGAAGTATAAAATATGCCGCCGCCGTTAGCCATTCATATTGATTACGCTGGGGGTGGCACGGCGGCAGAGTGATCCCTGACACTGATGTACGATGCGCTTTTGTCACGCGCGAACGTGACGCGTGACGCGTGAACCAAAACACGCGTAGATAGCGCGTGGATCGGTTAAGATGTTGCGATTTCGCTAAAGTTGTTTATGCATGTTCTTGTGCGTTGAAGGGTGATTTTTTCTGCTGGTTGGTTTTCACGAGCTCTGGAAGGGATGATGGAATTTTAATTGAAATGTTGCTGCGTTTATCATTTTTAATATTTTCATTTTTGTGTCGTTCTCAAATTACAATATCAAATGGATTTTTCATTCGCCTTCTTTTCCTTTGTTTCTATTTATTTTAAATCAGTTTTTCATCTCAAAATTTTTAATTTAAAAAAAAATGTATTTACTGCTATTTTTACAATAAAACTGCGAGTGTTCCAAAAGCACAACATTTGACTTTTAATTATGATTAGTTTAAGATGACACATGTTAAGATATGATAATAATATTTTATAATTAAATGCGACTAAGTATAAAATAAAATGTTGTACTTCAAACTTCTGTTAATAATTTTTTCTGTACTCAATTCAAAATTTCAAAATATGCTTTTTCGGCGCCTCGTAACGTAAATATCTATTTTTGCATTTAGATCATGACAGTTAACTTGTTAAATAATCGTATAGAAAGCGACACATTTTGCAACTATTTAAAAAAAATATGAATTTTTTCCTAATCTAATATCAATATGCAATTATCTACACGAGTACAACATACAATGAAAGTAAATTTTTTTTCACTAATTTGCACTACGGCAAAGCTCTTGCAGGGTTGCTACTCAATCTATCATTGTGCTTACATTATACGTTAGATATCAACTTAAAGCTTTTTTACTTATCTTGCATTAGAGAAAGATATACATATTTATAATTATATCATTATCAAACTCTTCTGAAAATTCTGTGGAATAATTACTTATAAATATTCAATGAATATGACTGGGTTCATTTCATTTTATTTAATAATTTCGTAAAATTCCAGTAATAATAACCCCATTATAGAAATAAATACTACTTATTTTAAATATTACAGTTCATTTCATTTTCAATGTTAAGTTTTCTGATTGTCAATTACCAGTGAAGTTGATATCTCCCGCATTTCTCGGCGCTGCAGGTTTTTTCCTGGCGTATATTCACCCAGTTATCTGAACACTACGGCCACATTATATAATATAAAATAAAGAAGTGTTCGTGAACTGCTAGGCCGTTGGCTGATAACAATGCAAGCAGCGTCATTATAGGCCATTTGGCCCGATACGATCCACATACGGGCCGCAAAGTCGCGCAGAATCGCCCTGCGCTTTACATCATTTGCATAAGCCGCGCGCGCAAATGGAAAAACACCATCATAGCGTCGTGGCGTCGCGGTGCCGTGAAAAATGAAAATTGGGACGGTGGTGTCGACGTCAAACCCCTGCCTACATTTTTAAACAGAGTTGCTGCTGAATTATTTATTTGATAATTTCAAATTTTCTCTTTAATGCGCTTTGATAAGTTCAACGAGATTTACGAGTTGCCAATGACGAGGAGATCTGATTAAAAACAAATATAAAGCGGGTTTGGTAAATAATACGAAATAAGTATCGCCTGCGGTTTTCAAAATTCAATTCCGCAACATAAAAAGAATTTGGGAATATACCTGATAATTTATTTAGCATATTGAAATTCATATTACGTTCGTAATTAAGTACAATAAATTCGAGTTCTTCTCAATCTAAAAATATATAAACTCCGAACTGCATAAATTTAAAGTTAAATATATGACAGAAAAATTCTACTTGAAATCTCTCATCCTCAAATTTAACAATCTTTCATTCGACATATGTTCCACATTCTCAAACCGTCTCAACTATATCTACTCCTTTACTAACATTCTTTCCAATTTAATATTTATAACTGGTACCTGGTGCAATATAATATGGATCTAAACAAATTACGAGTATTTATTATATGTAATAAACAGTGACAATCGTTTCGTCCTTTTAGACATTATCAAATAATTGATATTTAAAAAGTCGGCGGAAATGGCGGTTGGCACATAGTTTGTATAAGCTGATAAATCTTTCAAAATTTTTTGACATTTGTTGATTCCCGGAGCAGTTTCTGGAATCTCGCGTATCTTCCCGCGGACGTCAATCGTGTGTCCAACAGTGAAAAGGGTTCTAGATCAAATATTCAACGTCACTTTATTCAATATTCTTCATCTGATTATTTTCGACATCCCTGTTTTCCACTCTTTGATTTTAGGTTTCTGTTTTACTTCAGACGAAAATGATAATTTTCAATGTTTTTAAACTTTTAATATTACACAGACTTTCTCCAAATTTACACTCAATTCAACGCAAACTATGGGTTATTAGCTGAATGTTCTATCTATAGTAATACGATGTATCTACAATTGCAGAGCAAATCAGATATTTGGACAAGCTGTAGCTCCTCGGAACAGAAATTAGGATTAATTTCTTGTTATATAAATTAGCGAATTACTACAAGAGCAGTTCTTATGAAAATTAGAAGCAAAATTTTTTTAACATTAATTGCGAAAATGACATTTTCCTCACTCAATTTAGTTCTAGTGAGGAAAGTTATAATTTGAGTGTGGAAATGTCATTTGAAATGTTGATCAAGGAAACGTGATGTGCAAATATGACTCCTTATATAAAATAATTTCATGCATTTATTTACACAAAGGTAAAAATATAATTTGCACATTTATATATAACACACGTGGTAAAGGGCCGTTGCAAAACTAGTACAATTGAAAGACTCGCTATCGCTCGTTCTCCAACTTTGATACTCGTTTTGCAATGAAACCCATTCCTCACTAGCAGGGTTCGAAGATATATATCGATCGATATATATCATGATATTTATTTTGATATATATCGTCATATTTTTGTAATGATATATATCCATTATATAAAAATATGAAATAGTTTTTGAGATATAGCCTCCGGAGAAGTGAAATTTTTCGAATTTTTCAGTTTTTCTACTTTTCGGAGGCTATATCTCAAAAACTAAATGTGATATGAAAACGCGCTCAACGGCATTAATTTTCTCGTGCTTCAGTTAACTTATAAACATAGTTTCAGCGATTTTTATTTTTTTTAAATTTTCCGCTAAAAAATCGCAAAAACCGGTTTTTTAACATTTTCTTGAAAACCAGAAGTCATATGCATTTGAAGATTGCACCACTGGATTCAGTGGGTCAAAATACGTACGTATGTAAATTTTCGTTTTAATAATCCTACGATTAAGGATTTTTGGGAAAATTGAATTAAAATCTGAAAAAACCAAAGGGGTACCCCTTAGGAAATAATTAAAAATATTAAATTGCATAAAAATGTATGAAAATTTGCTTATAAGTCAATTCGGACACGGGGAATTCAACGCCGTTGAGCGCATTTCCATATCTTGTTTAGTTTTTGATATATAGCCTCCGGAAAAGTGAAATTTTTCGAATTTTTCAGTTTTTCTACTTTTCCGAGGCTATATCTCAAAAACTAAATGTGATATGAAAACGCGCTCAACGGCATTAATTTTCTCGTGCTTCAGTTAACTTATAAACATAGTTTCAGCGATTTTTATTTTTTTTCAATTTTCCGCAAAAAAATCGCAAAAAGCGGTTTTTTAACATTTTCTTGAAAACCAGAAGTCATATGCATTTGAAGATTGCACCACTGGATTCAGTGGGTCAAAATACATATGTATGTAAATTTTCGTTTTAATAATCCTACGATTAAGGATTTTTGGGAAAATTGAATTAAAATCTGAAAAAACCAAAGGGGTACCCCTTAGGAAATAATTAAAAATATTAAATTGCATAAAAATGTATGAAAATTTGCTTATAAGTCAATTCGGACACGGGGAATTCAACGCCGTTGAGCGCATTTCCATATCTTGTTTAGTTTTTGAGATATAGCCTCCGGAAAAGTGAAATTTTTCGAATTTTTCTGTTTTTCTAAATGTGTACAAAAACTAAAATTAAAAAATAAATATCCAAAAAGTGATATTTATCTGATATATATATCCTATATATCAGATATTTTGATATTTATTATAAATATCATGATATTTACGAACCCTGCTCACTAGTATTACTATGTACTATTTCTTTCACTTTTTTAAATCTTTAATAATTTAGATGACCGTTTCGATCATTGCACTGCCTGTCTTTAAGTCTATGGAGACACGTGCAGTAAAATTCAATTTTTATTCCATATTTTTATACTGACATATAAAACAGAAGTATATAGTTTTTACGGATTAAAAACGTAGTTTGAAAAAGATAAAAGCTGTGTAAAGTTATCTTTGAAAGAAGACAATGTCGCTTGAAAGAAAGCTCATACTTTGTAGAACGTTTAATATGACACAAAAATAAAAAGAATTTAATACCTAATCAAATCACAAGTTTATAAAAGCACTTACGCTGTAACTTGAAAATTTAACGTCAACTTCTGACACATAAGAGTAAAAACTGTGAAGTAATCAAGCTGAACACAAAGTGACATTAAAAATATGTTTCTTGTGCACTTCCTCGAGGGCTTATAAGACTGTAACACGTAAGTAACATCGCTAGGTAGATAGAGAATAAGATAGCGTACAAAGAGTCTGCAACAACCGCTTGCAAAAGTAATAAAAGTCCCCGCAAAGCACATTACTTGATTACTTCACTAACAATGTAATACTCTTTTTTCTTCGGCGGCGTGCAGCCATTACGCTGATGTTATTACATTCTGATGCGAGGACTCCTCGTCTTCTTGTTTTCAAGTTAAATGCCAAGAACCGACAAAAATTATACTTTTCTTTCCATAAAGTCAAGTCGCTCGCGAATTATTTCTTGATTTTCAATTCGGAATTATTCCATGTTTGCACAGGAAGCAGTTATGAGAGATAAATTCACGGATGTTGATGTGAATAAATACAAATCTATTGTGATTGTGAGTTATCAATAGTTTAGTTTCAATATAAAATTGTCAGCAATGGATTTTGTGCTATTGTTGATCGGGGTTGATTTGAATTTATCGGTTGTATTCAGTACAAGTTTTGCTGGTTTATTTTATCAGGAAACTATGTGCCATTTCAAACGAGATCCATACCTACAAATAAAATAGTTTTCCATCTGTCATAGACTTTATATTATCACGTATTTTATCCAGCACTCCATCTGTAGAAAATATACAGGCTGTTTCCAAATTATTATAAAAATATTAAGGTTATATTTGATGTACTGATTACATCGCAAAAAGATTTTTTACTACTTCCGTCAGGAAACAGACGTTTTATTTCACTTATTTGAGTTAGGTAATGAACTGCATTATTTAATTAGTGAAATAAAGAGGTAACATTATTCTTATATTTTTTGAATTTATAACTGTCATTAATATGTCAAAATTTCATAATTTCAAAAAGTTCTTTCGTATTTATAAGAACGTAAGTATAAAAAATATTGTATGAAACTAGTAAGGAAATTAAGGTTATTAACTTACTTATGTGTGTACATAACTCGGCTACGCCTCGTTCTGCAAATTTCACATGTGTAAGGTAATAACCTTCATTTCCTTACTAGTTTCATAAATAGCTATTTTCTAATTGCTCATTAATTTATGGAAATATTTACGTGCCACTGGATTGATAGGTTACTTCAAATTTTGAATTTAAACTATAGGTTTAAATTGAAATAGCTTTTTGCATTTTTTTTCAAGTGTCCTGTTAGGCTGCTTCCTAGTAATTAATAGTGCATTACACTCGTGGCTATTATAAAATATTGGGCGTTTGTAGATTGTACTGTAGTTAGAAATGATATTCTTTTGTGAAGGGTAGCAACTGAATACATAAATATCAGATTAAAAAAAAAGTGTGCGTCTATATAAGAATGCAAGTAAAATGGGACTGTTTCAATAGTCTGTCTAAAGTTATTGAACTTTAAAAGCTGCATAAAGCTTGAAAGCGTCGCTATATTCAAATCCTGCAGCGCCGATGCAGGTGCCCAGTAGCAACAGTAGCCCAGCGCGGCTGTAACCGAAAACGCTCGGCGCAAGAATAATGTCGTCGCATTCTCGCCATTTTCTTTTATGTATGAAATGTCAGGGGAGCCCGACGTCTGGCCGCGTCGCGACGACAAGCGACGGACGAAGAAACCAAGACGTGTTTATTGCATTGATGTATAAATTACAATGCTGCTAGAGCTAGGATGCATTCTTGATGTAGATGTTTCAACTGTTTCTGTACACGATGGATTTTTATAAAATTCACCGCTAAATAATGAACCACTGTATACACTTTAATATAGTAATTTCAAACACATTAAACAGAGTTTTAAATGAAGAAACTTAATCCCAATTACAGTACAGAATCCGGACTTACCGAACCGCAGTGTTTTTAACTTGAGTGAGATACAAACTCGAGATTTTCAGATCCGAATGCCGTAATTTCGGCTTTAAGATGAGTTTTCTATTAAAGATATCGTCGATATTTATATAGATATGCAATTGCAGAACTGTGCAAAGAAGCAGAGTAAAAATAATTATAGCAGATGCCTACTTGTGTTATGTAAAACATACAATGGTAAAAGCCGTGATTAATATTTATTTATTAATTTTTATGTTCGACTGCACCATAACTGTTTGATTTATTGGATTGCTTAGTATTCATAAAATAGCACTTTATTGGCCTAGTGTGATAAAATAGCAAAATTATTTAATTAATTCCAATGCATTTAACATAATTGCTATTACTTCTTTAAAGATTCTTGAGTCTTGAGACAATATAAAAACTTTTTTGTCAAATTTGAAAGTTATAAATAACATTGTTAAACAAAAGTAATAATAATGCATATTTTGAAATACAACCAAAATATTTTAAAAATTCTTCCTCTACTAATATCTTTGGGGGTCATTATATAACGACTAATAACAACACTTCACACGTATAAATATATCACTTACCGAGTGGTAGAATACCATACCCAATAATGGGTAAAAGCGTGATGATATATTTTTTCATGTTAAGAAAATAAATCGCTTTCATGGTAGTCGAACATAAATCGTTATAGAACTATTACATAAATAAATGATGTAATTATGTAATATCTTTCTTGAAGTATTATTCATTAATAGAATTAAAATTGTGTAGAAATCAAAATGACTGTCATTTCCTTGTCTTTATCTGGTAACAAGGTAAACAGATTAAAAGAAGGAAAAAATATAAACAGAGTAATAGCGCAAACCAATTATGCAAATTAATTTAAATTAGTATTGCAGTAAGGAGAACAATTTTCTGGTATTAATTTCATTAACAAAAACAACAAGAAATTAATCGTACTGGCGATAAATATAATTCTTCTTCTTAATTATTGCGATTACAGTAAAAGAAAAGTATTTCCAAGATACAGGTAAAGTTTTCTTTTCATCTTGGCGAAAATTTCAGCGGTTTTCTCAAAATAAAATTCTATTATGCATTTCTGTTACGCGGAGATTATGTAAATGGTTTAATCTACCTATGGAAAAATCCATTTAATACCTAGTGACGATGGAGAAAAATTTCCATTCCTAAAATTTTAATTGAATTTTTTTCCAGCACTCAATTAAGATATTTTCAACCAATTTATATCGGAATTGAGATTTCCTTGTTTTTATCTGTTCCTTAATAAGTAGACAATGGGATTGTTGGAATTAATGCGGTAAATTGAATTTAGCTAATGAGTTTTAGAGATGGTGCGTTTTTTCTCCTGGTGTAAGTGGTGTAGCAAGGATCTTTCAGGTTGTATTTGTGTTCGTTCGTTCGTTTCGCACGAGACCAGGATCCGTTCTTAATGTTTTCTTTCCGACTACGTTAATACTATCATAATATTAAACGTTTTACTGTGACGTTAAGTTCGTACTTACGTTTACTTTACAGTGTACTTTCATAAGGTTTTTTTTAATTACAATTAATCCTTTAAACATTTAGTTTTACTAAAATTATTTAGAAATATTCAACAGGATAATATATAAATAAAATATGAAAATGAACTTTAATTACATTTTATAAATTTTAGAGATGGGCGAATATTAAATTTCTCGAATTCGAATATCGAATACGAATATTAATCAGATCTCGAATATTCGAGGTACTCGAATATTCGAATACTCCTAAAAGTTAATTTATTTGTTATTAATAATTATTTAATTATGTCCTTTTCATTATTTGAATGAAATTGTTAAGATAAAATAAAATTAAAACAAAAAGTACAAACAAAAAAAAGACGACAACTTCAAATTTAAGGTAAAACGTACGGCCTGATGTTGTCGAAAAACAAATTTGAAATATGGTACGTCTTCATGGTTTTGAAACAAAATATCTTTGTTATTAACAACTTCAAAGTATTGTAATAGCTTTAAGTTTATGTACAAATGATAAAGGAAAACATAGTCAAAAATTGAGGTCAACATATGGCGCGATATTCGAGGTATTAGAATTTTCGCTATACTGACGTTAATATTCGAAAATCTCGAATATCGAATAATGTCAATATTCGCGGCATTCGACTATTCGCGGATGATATTCGCCCATCTCTAATACATTTTAATGTGAAAAAAAAACTTAATTGTAATTTTTTGTTGTGTTAAAGTTATTTTTAATTTTTTAATCGGAATGATAGTATTTTAAATTAGCTTTATAGATTTGCAATTTTATTTGCGATTTACTTAATTATATTTTTTTTTTAAATTATGATATATTTTATGGGACAAGTGGTTCTGTGATTTTGAGTCATATATTTATAATATAATTTATAGTTTTAATTTTACATTCAATTAAAAAATATCCCAATACAATATTGAGCAGTGTCTATTCTTAGTGTTTGTACTTGTATAAATGTATTAATTATTAATGAAATGAAACTGTAGTTATTGAAATATGAGTCATTCGCTCTGAATAATATGATCAATGGTATAGAAATTTCAATAGCGCGCCTGTGGCAAAAGTCTGCATCATACGGGTCCAGTTTATAGTCGGCAGTTGGTACAACGACCCTTATGCTATGACGGGGTGGTCCAGCTCTCCGCGGTTTCCGAGTAAATATTTGCGGTTCTTTTAGAGCGACCAGCAGAGGCTTAATATCCCGCCTCTTACCCTTCTCATGAAATATTTAATGCGTTTTGATTCGCTGATGATGACGGCTCATTCGACCAAACTTTTCACCAACTTGTAATTCGTTTAGCCAACCGTTTTATAATGAGCGGAGTTGAACTAGAGGCATTTGATCCCCGGGAAAGTTTTGGTTGGGTAACGTGACCACCAGTGTTAGTTTCAACCACGCACGCACAATGATGTTTTATGTTCTGTGAGCTTTCGATGTTTTTGTCTTTTTATTGATTGCGGCTTTTTGAGTGAGTGTTGGTTGGGTTGTGCGTGCTGAGAAAGAAACGCTCTTGTGTTGTGTTGTGTGTACAGTCGCCGCATTCATTTCCTGCCCCAGTAATTACTAAATTATTTTACTATTTTTCTCAGTTATATTCACATATTTTACTCCCTCAATTGCTTTTCACAAAGTAGTTTAAATCACAGAATTTTGATGAAAGCCCAATAAAACCATTTCAACTCTTTAATAAATTTTTATCAGTAGCATCGATTATTAACATTTTCCTTCTAAACCCGTTATTAAAATATCATTTAACGTACTGGTTTTCATCACATGTTGACTACCTGTGGCTTTAAACATTTTGGTCAAGGCATGCAATTTATAATTAACGTATTACATATGGAGTGAAGTTAGCTTCCTGGATCTGTCATTGTAACTTAAAATTTCTTTAGAAATTATTAATAAAACTTTCTTGTTTCCCTAATTTGCTGTTATAGAAAAGATATTCATAAAACTTGTTATACAATATGTTATTATTATTAGGTAGAATTTAAAATGAATGTATATCTGAATCTATTATGGAAACTAAATTTAATTGTCTGTCCTAAAAATACTGACTTAAGAAATAAATATGACAAATGAAAGGTATTTAATTATTCATGGACATGCAGATTTTATCTCAAGAAAATATAAGTGTAATATTTTACAAAATTACTCGATTTTAATTAAAAAAGAAGTTTGTTTACGACCTTATTTAAAATGTATTTAAGAAGTAAGAAAATAAAATGACAACTGATAATATTGATTGTAACTTTCTCTGGAAATACAAATATTTTTATTCGATGTTAACAAACAGAAGAAGTTCATCAGCTTGTTCTAAAACACACGTTTTTAGGTTCGCAAACAGAAAGAAACAAATAAAGAAACAAAACAAAATCCAGCACATTTGAGCTCCAATCCTCAATAATCCGAACGCTATTCCGTTTGCGTTCGCCATTTCGTTCTCCGTTTTGTAGGTATGGACGATATCCACGATATCCGCACAGCGCTGCGCGATTATACCGCTTAACAAAAAGACATTATTTATGTGATTAATACACAAACCATGCCAAAGGCAGAGCATAAATTAACCCATGTCAAAAATAAATGCATCAATCATGATAACGAATTATGCGACTGATGACATGCAATCGTTTCGATTCATCAGTTTTATGTCAAATAAAAAATTATACTGATTACTGTACTACTCTGTTACACAACCTCCACTAGAACTCTTTTATAGATATGGTATTGAATTCATTTGCAAAGCGACTGTGGCCATGTGCTTCTGATACATCATTTTATAAATCTGCTTTGGCCGCCACCATATTTTCCCAATCATAGACTGTGTCATTCGTATGATATGTGCCGCCCGTGTTCGAGAATAATTTTGCTACCTCCTTTACCTTAAATAAAACACAGACACAGAAAATGTAAAAACAAATATACATTTTATTTGTTAAAATCATAATAGTAGTTTATGTACCAAGTACATAATTTAGGTCTTTATTGGACGAGCCAAATTTGATGGCAGAGCGAGCGCAGCGAGCGAGGCTAATAAATAAGGCGAGTCTATAAAGTCCGATTATGTACGAGTTGCATACAACGTTTTATGTTCGACTGCATGAAGAATATTTTCTCTTAAAATATGATTGTCAATACCTATATTTAAAACATTTAATTGCATCTCAAAGTGTGCTTCGTTGTTATGCATTTGTTGCTTTATTTATCAAATTGTCAAAGACATTGAAGACTTTCCAAAAGAAATAAAAGATCTTGCATGTAATGCAAAAGAATATCTAACAATTGTATGAAGACACATATAATACATACAGAAAATGGTGTTTAAATATTTCTTTTGAATTTTGTTTTAATGTGACATTGACAGCAGTCCAATTTTGCATTTTTATCGTATTAGTAAAATAAAGTACCCGATTATGGACAGTAAACAGTGTCGTAAAACAAGGTAATATGATGCAGTCGAACATAAATTAATTTATTTATGTTACGCTGTACAACAGGAACTTAATCCCAATTACAGTACAGGGTCCGCACTCACCAAGCCGCAGCGTGGTAGTTTTATATAAATTTTAGCTTGAGTGAGAAACGAACTTGGGATCTCCGGATTCGAATTCCGTATCGCTATCCACACCACCGTACTGACGGACCATTTATACATAAAATAATTATTGATACAAACATATTACAACAAAATATAAAGAAAATAAAGTACATGTACAATTTTTTTAAGTTGTTGAGTCTGAAACTTACAAACTTAAAATAACACATCATCCTTCCCGGTGCATATTTATAAAATCTGGCTTAAAAAAAAGTCATTTCCTCCAAAATCTTGCGCTTATGACCACGATTGACAAAACAAAATCATATTTCGCAACAGGACGCGACATGACGCATGACGTTGCGTTGATAAATTCCAGTAACCAGATACAAACAATAGTTTTTAAATGAAGTATAAATATAGTATTATCATAATAATTTTATATTCTTTTTTTAACTACTAAATTAGTTTTGACAGTAGTTATTGATTTAAAATTTTCTGATAAAAACTATAGCCGCCCCTGTGGCTTGCCGCCCGCATGTTCCGCACGTCTTACAACCCCGGATCGAAACGGCCCTGATTATAAGCTTAAGTTAACTTTGGTAAATATAAACAATTGATGATTGATTAATTGGTATTTTGTATATTTTCAGAAAGGTAAAGATCTAAAATCTCAAGAACTATCACAAAACTTTTCCTATTATATAGGTTACAAAAGTAAGAATGTTAGTATCGTGGTAGAATTCAAAGTCTGTAATTTTTTGTCTGTTTCTCCTTCAGTAACTTCTTTGTAGATCTCTCGTGCAGTTTTTCGCAAGATTAAAGTTCTTGGTTAGTTAATCAAGAGTACGAAGTATGTCTTATAAGTAGAATTTTTTCCCGTTTTAGGAGTATCTGAGGTCGAAATTGCTTGCAAAGCTAAATCAACGTCGGCAGACAGCTTTGTTTGTGATGTGCACATATCCAGCGTATTTTATGATTGGAAGTGGAGGTATAAAAACTACTCGTACGTGGTTTTCCATTAGGAACAATAGAAGAACGAAAAGATGTTCCTTCTAAGGCTTTCATGTTGGCGAGCATGAATCATTACACCGCCTTGCAGACGCTCGTAAACCTAAACCAATTTTATATAACTTACACTTCTGGAGACCACATACATTAGAATAATATGTTATATATTACTGAAATGCTGCCGCTGAAACTATCGATCATATTTTTGTTACATTACGTGGATTTCAAAATATATTCTCCAGTTATTTTCCTGGTAACATTATTTTATATTTGTTCATTAATTCAATTTTCAGCTACATTCATAGCTATTCCCAATTTAAATCTACCCCTGTGGCTCTCCCTCTACTAACATCTTTGGGAGCCGTGATTTGACGACTGGTAACCGCACTTCTCGCGAAGAAATATATCATTTACCAAGATCTGCCACTGAAGAGTTCCACATCCAGTAATGGGTAAAAGGCGTGATGATATATTTATTTTATTGATTTCTTTCATAGCTATTCAATTAAAAATTACAATAAATTATCAAAGCGTGGAAGCATCTTAAAACTTGCGATAATAATTACAATTTATTAAATAATTTCTTGTAGTGTAAAATGTTAAATTGTTGTAAGACAATTAATCTGAAATACACGTGTTGAAAAGCCAATGGAACACTGTCTCCAATGATACTCTTTCAACACTTTATTATATTATACAGGGTGTTAAAAAAGTTCCGGGACGGTGAAATATCTCGAGAAATTCACACCGAATCAAGAAACAATTAAACACGTGTTTCATATTTTGCAAAAACCTATCTAAGCACACAAACACAAACCCTAACTCCCACCCCCAGGGGATGAGGCAGGGGGCAACTTTGAAACCTTAAATGGGAACCCCCATTTTTTTAATGCAGATTCGTATTCTGCGAGAAATATAAGTTAATTTTATCTGGAACTTTTTTCCAATTCGGAATAGATGGGGGTTCCCATTTAAGGTTTCAAAGTTACCCCCCGCCCCACTCCCTGGGGGAGAGAGTTGTGGTTTGTGTTTGGTGTGCATAGATAGGTTTTTGCAAAATATGAAATACGTGTTTAATTGTTTCTTGATTCGATGTGTATTTCTCGAGATATTTCACCGTCCCGGAGCTTTTTTAACATCCTGTATATTATAATATGCTATTGGACCACATATAAACAATGACATAATAATTATCTTATCTAACGTTTAAATTAAATTGTTAGTAAAAAATTATACGGAGTGCTTGTAATGATTTGAATAGCAGTAGTAAAATTGTAGTACGTCTGGAAAGAGTATCCTGTAGGACATTCACTCGAGTCTCTCATTAGCAGCATTGCACCGCATTTAAAATGCAGGAGAATTTAAATTAATTACACCGGGAATCGATTCCGATGGTATCTACCTCACTCAGCGCCAACACCAGCTAACCAAGAGCTCGGTATGCTGCATCATACAGTGTTCGGGTGTTCGGTGTTCCTCTCCATTCGATTCGCACTCACGATGTTCCAATGTACGTCACGAACACTATCGATAGGAAAGTGCATTTTCCCGCGGTGGAAATGACTCCCAGACACGCCAGCCCAATTTTCCTCTTTCCTCCTCTTGACCCTTTCTTGCATTAAACATTCAACGTTGGGAATAATGCATTCACTCTTCAGGATTATTTCAAATCGGAGGCGGATCGAATGGTTTATTTAACGAATTTTGTTTACGATAAAATGCTCCTTAAAAATTCATCAAAGACGAAATGGAAATGTATTTAATTTGTATTCTTTGATGCGTTATTATAGGGTTGAAGATTTTGTACTGATTTTAGGACATACAAAGGAAACATTTACTAGAAAGTATTAATTTACTTAAGAAGGTTTCGGGACAGGATTTGTTTTTGTCAAAATTAAAATTGAGGTGGAGTTCTTAATAATACAGATAAAACTTTATATACATTTTATTATCAAACAATCATTCAATTATTATTTTAGATAGACAAATTCAATCAATGTCGGTAATAGAACCCGGGTCTATATGATTATTTATTTATTTTTCCAAGTCTGGGTCTAAAAGTCCGTCAAATTTGTAACAGAAATAATACATTTTAACCTGCTGTGTCGTTACCAACTGCGGTGGGACTAAAATTAACTTTTTTTTCTTTTGTCAATAACGATGAAAAACAAAATATATTTTGGTTCATTTATTTAATTTAAAAATTATATTATTTATTCCAATTGATACTAGTTATGAATACAGTTTTATTATTTATTTATGAGGTAGGTAGCTCAGTGGTATCGAATCGGCCTGTGGATTTGAGAACTCAGGTTCGATTCCCACAGGCGACAAACAATTTTAACCTAAATGAAATCTACTCCTGTGTCTCCCCCTCTACTAACATTTCTGGGGGCCGTGATTTCACTGGAATTTCACGCGAAGAAAAATATCGCTTACCGAAATCATAAAGAATGGGTTACAACGTGAGGTCAATAATGTGTTCATTCAAAAATACAGATAGGTAAAAAAGTACAGTCAAGAAAAAAATCCTCGTGTTTCCATCAAAAGTTTGTTAATGATATTGGGCAGAAATTAACTGTAAATGAAAACGATCGCGTATTATACACAATGATAACAACATAACAAAAAATGCGGTAACCTAGAACGGAGGAAACAAAAAGTAACCGGTTCCGGGTTCTCGGAAACCGGAACGTGTTTAGTCCGGACTCCGGGAAAAAAGGATACTGTTAAAGACAGCCCACTCCAAACATCGCTTCGGGATTCTCGCCATCCAGCGGTGGAATAACGATAATGATGCTCTTGATGATGATGAATATAAATTATAAACACCATTGCCCCACTGAATACACACTTTATCTTCAGAAATGAGAGTTTATCAGACAATATACAATGATTTCAAATATATAACAAATATTTTATGGATTTTATGGAATAAGTTAAAGCTGAATGAACGATTGGTGGAATTGTGAGGATTCTTTAGAAATAAATAAATATAGCATCAAATAAATAAATAAAATAAATGTTTGTCATTCACGCTTTGATTGACAAAACGAAAAAAAAACTGTAGTAGGTATTTATTATTAACATAAAAAACATTTTAAGGTAAAAGCATGATAAATAATGTATGTTTAATTTTCTCGCAATGTGCTCATTAATTTAATTTAAATATTTAATTCTGGTTTTTACGACGGGGTCTAGCAAACAGCAACCTTGTACATACATATGAAGAGTTTGCCGAGGCCCGCATGAGGTCTGTGCGTCTGTAATATACATGAGGCAATGCGAAGTGTAGCTTGACATTTAGTCGATCTTGGATTAAGCTGGATAACACACATACACACTCAAATGCGCGGGCGTGCAAACACATCCACAGGATTGTGATGTCTGGCTCATAGCTGTAAAATTCATATTCCAAAACGGTTGAAATGTGACACGTTCAGTCCGTTGTAAAATGATAAAGGTAAGGGAATTATGGTAACGCCTCACATGATGTCATCATTCCGGATTGTAATATGTGCTTTAGTCTTTCTGTCACACCACTCACATCAAATACAAATTATATTATCTCATTTTTTTCATAATTACAAAAAGTAGTAATATTATTTGATGTGTGATGTTGAAAAGAATGTTGTTGGAAGAGTAAGTATGTATCGTCACGTAATTTAAATCTGGAGATGCCAAGTTCGAATCACAATCAAACTAAATATATCGGTGAGCCTTGGGCCCTGTACTGTAATTGGGATTAAATTACTGTTGTACAAAGTAGCATAAATAAATAAAAATATGTGAAATATAACGTTATTGAAATTGAGAGAGAGATTGTGTGGAACACTTATGAATAAATTGATGGATAGTATTGAATGTTTGTTGCATGAACGGAAAATGAGATGAGATTATATGAAAGTAATTATAAATATGGATGGTGAGCCAGAATTAGAAAGTTTGCTGAAGGTTATTTTCTGAATGAATCTAACGATGAGAAACGAAGAGTGTGTTGGGAAACTTAAAATTTCTTTAAAACTATGGCCTTTCAAAACTATTAAGTTACATATTTTTGTTGTTCGGAATGTATAAAAAAAGTTCTTAGTAACATTAGTCAACTTTCAAATTATCAAATACTGGTTAAATTCCTAAGAATGTAGTAATTGCAGAAGCATCTCCCATCATTAGATAGTTTCCCTCACGCGTTCCTCCATAAAACTTCCTCAATCTTCCATCAACAACGCCCGGAGGGAGCACTCTCCTCCTTTCGTATTGACCGATGCTCATCTTGAGGTCGACAAAGTCCAACGCTCGTCTTTGTAGTGTGTGTAGGCTCGGAGAAAAGTTGTTTAGATCTCACGGATCAACGAGCACTTGCAATGCGCTGCAGCAAACACGACGCTCAGCGTCACGACGCGTTGTTGATGCGTCTTGCGTGCAGAATGCCCCACACTTGAGAGGAGAGAGAAGATTTCTTATCTTGACGAGATGTGAAGTAGTGGGGAGATGGCGGATCTATGAGCGATCTGCTGATGCAGGTTCATGTATTTTGCATATTTATGATGTAAAATTATTATGGTGAGAATATTTAAATATTAGTAGGAGGTTCTTTGAATTTATGTTATCATTCAGCTTTACTGCCAACAAACTTTGCCCAACTAATATTATTTAAATGTATTTTACAATTAAATAAAATATTTCAATCACTTTAACGAATGAAAACATTGAAGCGTTGCATTGATTTCCTTGCAAAAAAAGAGAAAATCGTGGTAAACAATGATGCAGACAGCAACATTTTTAATCGGTGGATTTCGCTTGTACGACTTGTGCAAACAATCCCCTGCTCTCGGTATCGGGCAAGCGCAGCCGATCTGAATAGAACGTGCACTGAATATAATCACTTCAGCCCCAATGTTGGTCGTCAGCAGCTCTACATCGGCCAGTTGCAGGTGGAGAACAAACATCGGACACCGATGTCATCCCCAAGACGCGAACTAACCGTGGACCAACGATTAGCAACAGTAATTAATTTAATAGGGTAGTAGGTAAATATGCTGTTGTCGAGATGTGTTACAAATTGTTGACTAAATCGTTTGTTTGACTAGAAGTTGTTTTTGAAGTGGGTCACTTAAAAATTAATTATGTGGACGACGCTAAAGTAACTAGAATCAGACATATTTGTTGTTACTTTTACGTCATAGCAAATTACTTACACTTACTAACTGTAATGATTATCCCGTTTTTTTTTTGTACAATCTCCGCAAGAAACTAAATTAAAATTTTGATATTTTGACATTTAAAATTTGCTTATTAAAGTTGTTACTAGTATGGTACTAGTTAAGTTTAGTAACGCATGACGAAATGAGAGTATTCTCGCATCTAGTCTCGACATGCAACAAAAAAAATAGACGAGAGTGAGAAGGATATTAAAGACGAGATCGATATAAAAACGACTAGAATGAAAACGCGCACGAGATCTTGTAAGAATTTCGCATTATTATATGTCTATACAAAAGTTATGTTTTGGTTTAATTTTTCACAAATTTAATCTCATTAAATTTTGTACTTTCCCGAGACTATATCCCAAAAATTAAACGAGATATGAAGATGCGCTCAACAGCATTGGATTGGATACAAGAACATTTTTAGAAATTTGAAATTGTTCAAAATATCCTTCAAAATTTTCTCATAATACAGTTTTTGACCAATATCTACAAAACTAGAAGACATATGCACATAGGGATTGGAATCAGTGGATCAAAATAAATATGTATAAAAATTTTCGTTTATAGGCTCAGTGGTATCGAGTCGGCCTGTGGATCTTGAAAACCCTGGTTCGATCCTAACAGCTGACAAACAATTTTCACCAATTTAAATCTTCCCTGTATCTTTGAGGGCCGTGATTTGACGGCTGCTAACCGCGAAACAATATATCACTTACCGAGATCTGCTTAGGAGAGTGCCACACCCAGTAATGGGTAAATGTCGGGATGAAATATTTATTTTATATTTTATTTTAAATTTTCGTTACAATATATAAGTTGCAAAGCCTGCATCGTGACTGATAAGGTTCAATGATCCAAGTGATCTTACAATATTGAAGGTACTTTCATATATTTCTTATTTCTTGAGGCAACCAGGAAGTTTCGAGGAGGAATACTGATTTAATATTCTATTAAAATGCGGTGAATCTATCACGGAAGATGCAATATGCATTATGTGTAAAGAAAATAAAAGCTAGACACGCTGATCTCAAGGCGATAGGATAATGTTGGCGTTTAATCTTAAGAGAACAATCTACTCGTAGTTAAGACGGTAAACTGGGAGATATACAATTTACTTAATTTATTAATGTCTTTCCATGCATGCTGACTTATCTTATCTCTGGATTTCATTAACTTTAAAACAATAATTAATTAATAACTGTGCTGCAAGGATATGAGCAGATTATCCCGCACCATGTCTTCGTTTTGAAAATGGAGTCATTTTATTTGTTTGTTGTATTAAAGCTGTGTAACTCTTAACTATTTTAAGAGTGAAAGTGAGTATTAATTATAAATAAATAAATAAATATATCATCACGCCTTTTACCTATTACTGGGTGTGGCACTCTGCCTAAGCAGATGTCGGTAAGTGATATATTTTTTCGCGTGAAGTGCGAAATTAATTATAAAACCTACAATATTCACAAAATAAAATAATTCTCAATGGATTTTATGTACAAGTAGATTCTGTTAATTACCGTGAAAAAATTTCATAAATCTGCAGAAAGTTAATCTACATTCAACATTGACCTTTGACATGTTAGCATTCATGAATATACAGATTTATTCATTCTTAATTAGCCGGTGGAGTTTTTAATCCTCGACTAACTTTGCATTTATTCAAACTATTCACCAACAGGGAAGTTTCTTGTTAATGAGTTCACAATTTAAACAAACATATTCCGCGAGCGGAGACGACGGCTATAAATACTTCTTTTAAAATAAAACGTTTTCGGGAACACGTAATTACACAAGTTTGCGGAGAGGTGAAATATTCAACATCGATTTTTGCCCCGGAACCCATTTCACGCTGGCCAATTTTATTGTGTGATCGTGGTGCTTTAATTACAACTTATATGTCTTGGAGCAGAAAATCATGTTTTTTTTGTTTGATGTTGCTTAAATGCTTACTTGTAAACTTGTTTTTAAAATATAAATAAAATATTTGTCTTTGACGTCAGGTAGATGAACTCTCTTGGCTTCTTGAGCTTTCTACAAAGTAATGTATGTTTTGTTGTTTTTTTCGGTGTAAAACAGTGTAAACATGTGTATGTAAATATTTTTTAATTATAAGTCTTGTATTTTTAACTTTATGCTTGTTTTTATGATGAAGTTTCATTTTTCAATTTTAAGCGGAGACCGCGCAATGTTTTACAGGAAAATGTATACTGAATGTCCCACGAACAAATAGGAAATGAGTTTTCTGCTACTATGACTTTCGTAATTATATTACGGGACAAGATTTCAAATAAAAGTTATAGCGAATTAAATTCAATATAATAATAAATAAATATATCATCCCGCCTTTTATCCATTACTAGGTGTGGCATGCTGTCATAGCAGATCTCGGTAAGTGATATATTTTTTCGCGTGAAGTGCGGTTACCAGCCGTGAAATCACGGCCCCCACAGATATTAATGGAGGGGGAGCCAGAGGGGTAGATTTAAATTGGTGAAAATTGTTTGTCGTCTTAATAATAAATAAAATAAATAAATATATCATCACCCTTTTTATTCATTACTAGGTGTGGCATGCTGTCATAGCAGATCTCGGTAAGTGATATATTACTTCGCATGAAGTGCATTTACCAGTCGTCAAGTCACGGCTTTTAAAGATGTTAGTAGAGAGGGAGTCATAGGAGTAGTTTTAACGTGGTGAAAATTGTTTGTCGGCTGTGGATATCGAACCCGGTTTCTCAAATGCTCAGGCTAACTCGACACTACTGAACCACTTATTCCATACTTTAAAATACCAATAAAATAAAACTAGTTTAGAAATGTTTGACAGCGAGATATGTATGTATATATTTCGGCGAAGAAATTGCAAATTTTTGTAAAAATTCTCTACAGAACAGGAACCTAATCCCAATTATAGTACAGGGTCCGAACTCACCTAGCTGCAGTATGGTAGTTCATATATTTTTAACGTGAGGAGCGTTTGGATTCTAATAGTATAACGCTAACCATGCCACCGTACTGTCCAAAGAACAAGTAGATTAAATGCAATAACAGTCTGTGTAATAATAAAAATAGTAATTTGCTTGTTTTCATAACGGTTTAAAATTATAATAAATCCGTTTGGAAACGAGTGTAACAACAAACTCCCATGGATATCTAGTAACGATACGATGCGTGGAAATTGGCTGTTTCCATTGTCCGTTCATCACAGCAACACATTCCCAGTCGTTGTAAAAATGGCGATCAATGCAGTCGTCCGTGTGTGAAACTAGTGCATTTCTGCAGCGCGCAACGACTTCAGTGTCATCAGTATCTTGCACCTGCCAGCCAATCTCCAACAACAAACTTTAATGGCTTCGTCTTGGTAACGAGATCCGCATTCTCGCTCCTCGAGGTCAATTTCAAAAACTTCTTATTGGTGGAATAATGGTCCCGTCACCGTCAGAATTAGTTCTTCTCGTCGTGGAAGAGTTTTTCCAGCGCGAAGCATCTGTTTTGGGTGTCAGGGAAACAGAGAGAGACTGCTGAGGATTTTGCGTGTTGCACCTACCCCTACCTGGTTTGTTTGCTCGTGTTTTGGAGATTAAAATTGCGCCAGGCCAGGTGATAATTGTAAAAACACTAATTGCTTTTCTCGTCTGCACGCCAGATTAATTGTTTTGATTATTTTTAGGAGGGCTACGTAGCCCTACAATTGCATTCTTATTTTTACGAACACACTTTAAAAAATACCTTCTTCATTTATTTTACTTATATTTATTTTAAATTTTATTTAGTTCGTACGGAAGAAAAATGCATAAAAATAAAATGGAAATACTAGAATAAAATGACTTTGGTCACATAATGCTACTGGTAAAAATAAGAATTGTACAGTATTAAGAAATCGATCAGTAACAGATAATGATCCAATTATAGTATAATATAGATTATTGTTATTGTAAGTGTCGTTTAATTCTGTAACTTTTAGAGCTAGCTCT
This sequence comes from Pterostichus niger, assembly GCA_947425015.1. Classification (NCBI taxonomy): domain Eukaryota; kingdom Metazoa; phylum Arthropoda; class Insecta; order Coleoptera; family Carabidae; genus Pterostichus; species Pterostichus niger. The sequence continues at coordinate 1,374,480 of OX380336.1, read as the reverse complement.
AAGTCGTCAGTGTTTCTATATTTAGTAATGGTATCTAATCGAGAGTGAAGTAAACTTGACTTTTTTTGTCAAGAAAGAATCGTAGGTATAAGTTTATAGTAGGAAGAAAATGTTACTTTCTGATAGGGCCGTGAAAAAGTACTTTTTTAACTCATGAATACAAAAATCAAAGACTTCCTCACGGTAGTAGGACACTAAAGTTAAGTTCTTGCATTTAAATATTTGTTTAATAAATCTGCATAGTGTGAATGTTTGATAAATATGAAGATGATTCTGAAGCAAGCTATGAAGCAGGAAGGTAGCATGTTCAATTAGCATTCAGCGTCATTGATTGGGTGTATAGCTCTAGCAGTAGTAGCCCCCCAATCTATACCTGTCTGACAATGGCCCCATGGCCTGGTGCGGGCGATGATCTATGGCATTGCGTTGTGGTGACGGGCCCCACGGCGGTTGGCTACACTGCAGCCCTCGCACTTCCTGCGCATTAGTTCGTAGCGTTTCCGCCGCCGCCGCTGCTGCTGCAGTGGTGCGGTCGCGCCCCATATATTACCACTGCCATTTACATTTAAACTAACTTTCCCTGTCTGTGTCCAGTTCCCGTAGTCTGCAGTCTGGTTCAAGCTACCCCATGAAGCCGGATGCTTCCTTCGATAAATCAACCATCATTTCAACTTTAATGCGTTTATAAGTTAATTGCTTGTGCCCGCACCAACCACCTCTTTACATCATCCCTTCAAAAAACTATAAAACTTTAGTCTTTATACAACTTTCACTAGAACAATCAAATTAGAATTTATCTCTTTGTCAATAACACTTCTACGACCAGTAACAAAATTAGGTCTGTCGAACATTATTTTCTCTGCCAACAGTTTTTTATTAATTTTGTACTAGTAATTAACAGACAGAATATAATTGACATATGTCATCTGGAAATAATTAATTATTTATGAAGATGAAAAAAGGAAGTTGCAAATTTTTTGCAAAGAAAATAACGTAGTGATGATTCCGGGGTAATTCTACATTTCCACTTTTCTGCAATATAATATAATTTCCCAATAGTTCATGTCACGGAGATGTAAAATTAGGAGTAGTGAATAATTTATGGTAGTAAAATTTAAGCGGGCACAGACCATATGCAAGAAAGGCACGGTTTCTCATATTAAATATGCATGGGACAGTCTTCTCTAAATCTTACGATCACTTCTTAGAATTTGTCTCGGAATTAATAAAACATCACCTGGACGAGTTTCCATCATTTGTTGTATTACAATACTACCATTAAAGTTTACTCTTTTCCAATTCTTTCATTATTCATTATGTCTTTATTCAGAGATGCATTTATATAATTTTACATGCTCACCTTAGTTTGTGTGTACATAGAAAATAAATCATCATTTATTATGATAAATAATTACTATATTTCTATTTCAAGGACAAATATTATTTATATTTTTCTAACAGAATTGACTTACAAATATTTTATAAACTTTTGATAAAATTAAAATTACAAAAATACGAAAATCTTGAAAAAATCTAAAGTAAATTAAATTATAGAGAAAAAATCAGATCCCATCAGGATTTAAACTTGAGACCTTATAACCATCGATCATATGCTTTGACCATCTAAGTCACGATTGCCTGTGATTCAAATCTGATTTTATTACAATTAAAACTACTCCTAAAAACTATTTTTTTTCCGACTGGTAATCACAGTTCACGTCCATAAATGTATCACTTATCGAGAAATGCTACGGCCGAATGTAAAAGGCATCATGATATATTTATGTATTCATTGTAAGTTAATATTTTTATTTAAAGTTGAAGTAGAATTGTTAAACTATCCGGAAAGATAAATAGAAATGGAAGAGTGTAAATCTAGTGTGTATAAAAAGAAAACAATTTTTATATTTAAGTGATAAAATCTTATATTAGGTTGTAAACACACAAAGAAAGAAAAAAATAAAGTCGGTAGTATATATTTTTTAGTTGTTATTTATTGCGTAAAAGAAGAAATAGCCGGTGGCAGGAGAATAGAGTTATTTCAGTCGGTCGTGAAACTGTCAAGTGAGAAACCAACTGTTCAGTTCCATATGTCGTTGATTAAAGACAAACAGTTTTTTCGTAGATTGGATCAGTGTCACCCTCGACTCAAGAGCACAACTCGACAAAAAGATTGAGACAAATTGTAAAAAAAGTGCAGCGTACAATCGATAGTCAATTTATTTCCACCGCAAGAAGGCTTGCGGCAACATTGCCACAACTTTATTAAAAGGTTTATTTAACGAACCAACTTTCTTCACTCGTATAATTCTATATTTGTTCATTTTATTAAACTACCACCATCCTTCAGTTTGTAAGATTTATGACGACTCGTGATACCACCTAATAATCTAATCCTTACACGCAGAATCGTTCGTTGGGGAATATCACAATGTAAGTACTGAAGCCATCAAAGAATTCATTGATCATGGTAATATATAACCTGCCATATCCACACGCTGCCTTTCAATACACAGCTCTATGTTGATTCCCCTTCCTGCCGAGGTCCTAGCTCCTGGTTTAGTCCTCGTAACCGATAATAAACTGAGTGAATGCAATCGGGAAAATACGTCAATCCAGACTTGAGCTTGGAGGTGGAGTTTTATTCGCAAGTCATTCCACAAGAGAAATGTTACAAGTTGCTGTTGACTTGCTTACATATTGTCCGTGCATTAATAACTTTATATCGTTATGGCATTTTTTTAAACCTCACTGCCTTCAAAACTACAACTGAATTCGAGTGATTCAAATATTAATATAAGCTATAGATTTCTCGTACTGTAATTGAACTTAAATCCTTGTTGTACAGTACAGTAAATAAATAAAATTATTGTACGATTGTAACATTTAATGTGATTGTACTCGTATAGAAGATATTGCAAGTGAAGTGCCGCAATTCTTGAAGCCTATATTGCATTAATTTGAAATTTGGTATTTAAATTTAGAGTCAAAATGGCAGCAAAAAATGGTACATTACTAATCTAGGAACTTTATAAGAGATAATGAGAATGTTGAAACAAAACTGTACTCCCATTACCTGAAATACTCGTGCATTCAAAATAAAAATAAAACATTCTTATTATCAGTATTGTACAGCATACAGAAATAAACGTAGCACACTATGTTACTCTTTACTTCTATATCTAAGTGTACATGGACAGAAGCCAGTACCAATGAATCAAACCATTTATGTTATAAGAGGGAGAGAACGTTATATTTCGCCATAAAAAGAAATTGATACATATTTAATTAGTATTTTCATATATAATATAACAAGTAGTATGAAAATTGCTGAAAATATTTTGACATAAATTATAAGTTGTTATGGAAATGGAAACATAACGAGTGCGAAGCACGAGTTGTGTTTCCTATTTCCATAACAACGAATGTATATTTATGTCAAAATATAAATAAATAAATAAATAAATATATCATCACGCCTTTTACCCATCACTGGGTGTGGCACTCTGCCTAAGCAGATCTCGGTAAGTGATATATTTTTTCGCGTGAAGTGCGGTTACCAGCCGTCAAATCACGGCCTCCAAAGATATTAGTGGTGGAGGAGCCACAGGGGTAGATTTTTTTAATTGGTGAAAATTGTTTGTCGGCTGTGGGGATCGAACCAGGGTTCAAAATATTATCTGTCAATTTTCATACTACGAGTTGTATTCGGCTTGAGAATTTACCAAACAAGAGTTAATTAACAAGAATAGTTAGGTATTTATTTGCACATTATTAATTAGGTATTACAGTGATGAAAATTTTGATTGACGTTTATGAAAATATTGAAAATATCATTTATTTTATTTGTAACCAAGGATATTAATAACAGTGGTATTTCCGATGAAATTTCACTAGTGATGAATTTCCGACGAAATGTACATTTCATTGGTTCATTTTCAAACAAATTTGTGATCCTATTGGTTGATAGTGACGTGTGGTGAATTCTCAAATAAATAATTAATTAATGCAAATAAAATTGATTTATAAGAAGAAAAATTGAGATACCGGCATGTTTTAACCAACTAAGCCACGGTCGACTCTAATTCAATCTGATTTTATTCCAATTATTGTTGTGTCATCGATCCCATAATTCTTTTATAAACTGAAAGATTTGACACAAGAGTCGGTTGCAGTGACACTGTTATTTAAGGATAAAATTAAATTATAAAGAAATAAAAACAAATTTGAATTATAGGTGACCTTAGCATAGTTATTAAAGCATTCGTCAGTACGGTGGTGTGGATAGCGATACGGAATTCGAATCCGGAGATCCCGATTTCGAATCTCACTCAAGCTAAAAATATATGAACTACTACAGTAATTGGGATTAAGTTCCTGTTGTACAGCGTAACATAAATAAATAAATATGACGAGAGCTCATAAAGTCCCAGGTTCAAAATCTACCGGTATCCCAGTTTATCTCGTTACAATATAATTTGATTTACATTCATTAAGTATGTACTTGAGTATTTGTGAATTCTTTTTAAATATAAAATAATTGCAATAACTTATAGCAGATAGTAGTGATTCTCCCTGGTACAACATAAATTATTTGAAATAATTTCCTGTAAGTTTAAGTTGATTATGAATGCAGTCCGCCTTGCATTTAAATTGCATTCACCGGTATGAATAGAAAATCGCGTTTGATTGAGAATCGCGATTGCAACTATCGTAAAAGTAGGTTTCAGAATTTATACCCCTGCTAAATATTTATGGGAATGTCTGTGAATTATAAGCGCCAGTAGTGTACTTAATAATGTAGCGCTTTTGATTGGCTGAATTTAAATTGATCTCTAACTGCGCGATAGTATTCCGCTTTGCACTTCGCCATTCAATAGATCGCGGAACGAGAATATCAATTATGAATCTTCGTCAGATCACAATTCAATGGGAGTTTACTTTAGAGAAACAGAATTAAATATTCACATATCCAGTATGCTTTGTATTAAACCTAATTTACTTCAGAATAGTATTCACTAGCCGAAACCACTGTTTAGATTGCCTATTGTAAGTAACTTCAATTTTCAAAACAAAATAGTTATTTGTATGTTAAAGAAAGAAACTGAGACATTTCTTTCTGAAGGTGTTGTTTCATTTCCCTAACGGAAGGCGACGAATACAGGGTGTTTCAGGACTAGTGTAACAAACTTTAACAGCTTATTCCTGAGGTCATTTTGAGCCAAAAATGTCATATGAACATAGGTCCTATTCCTTCTAGTTACCAAAATACAAGAGGTTGAAGTTCTATAAATAACACGAAATTTTCAAATTTTTGTAATCAAGATACATTCGGAAAACAAAAATGCGCGCAAATAGGGGATGGGAAAGTTGGCTTCTATTTGGATATCTGTCTTGGTATTCTCTGGACGCATAACGGGCATTACCATTACATAATCCATAAATAAAAATCATATCTGCATATTCAGCAGTACTATAACCATCCATTATGAAACAATAATACAATCAAAAGTACAACAATTTTTAATTAAGACAAATAAGGTATGACTTTTCAATAAAATTCTTGTTTTCCGAAAGTATCTTGATTACAAAAATTTGAAAATGTCATGTTATTTATAGAACTTCAACCTCTTGTATTTTGGTAACTAGAAGGAATAGGATCTGTTTATATGACATTTTTTGCTCAAAATAACCTCAGGAATAAACTGTTAAAGTTTGTTACAATAGTCCTGAAACACCCTGCATAAAGCACCTGAGGGCCGAATTACATTTTTTGTACGAGACGTACTTTTTTTTACTATCCTATTTTTAATTGATATACTCGTATGTCATTAATATCAAAATATACTATTGTTTTCCAGTTGCTATGGATATAGCTTTAATTTACTTTCTTCTCTATGGATGTAAAGTATCACTTTCTTGTCTCAATTCTAACTGGGTCGTAAAAAAATTATTCAATACTTTTGCTTAAGGTCACATATTTTTGTCAAAAATTTATTGTGGATTTCTATAATAAATCTATAAGTTTATAGATCCGTAAATCTATAAATAATGAACAAAATCACATCAATGTTTCATAACGTCATAACTTTCGTTATGATTTTGTTCGTCATTTTCAGATTCCCAGATCTATAAAATTTCACCATTAATATGTATTTATATTATTTATTTATGCTACTCTGTACAACATGAACTTAATTCCATATACGAATCGCAGTTTTTGGTTCATATAATTTTGACTTGAATGGAATTCGAATTCGGGATCTCTAGATTCGAATGCCGTATCTCTAACCATAGATACATTTTCAACTGAGCAATTATGGTTGTAATCTACCAGATATTTCGCTGCATGGGATTGGACTATTTTGTTTTTATAACAATATTCCTTAAATATAATGTAGATATTAGGTCCTGTTTATCCTCTGTAAATAAAGTTGCAGACGTTACATTTTATTTAATAAATTTCCAAATTGAACAATGGATCCTTATTAACTAGTTTATTATTTACTCAAATATTCCTTAATGTATACTTGTTGTAGAAGCCTGTTATTATGCTACATTTTCTCCACTCATTCGCTATCACGCGTCAACTGCTTTATCCAAAGAAATTATATATTTAATTTCCATGTTAATCACCTATTGGACAGTATTTGAATAACATTTAAATTTGAGAAATAATGAGATATGATGGGTATATAATTTTGCCCCAAGACTGTAATATACTCTGGTAAAAGTTGCTTATTGTTAGTATCTTAAACATCTAGAAAAACTCTATCAGATCAACATGAATAATTCAAACTGCCAAGAAGCCATTTCGGAGCAGTGTGGTTTTTGTCTGACACCGGCTCTGTTCAAGGGCAAGTGGGCTCTGCCCCTCCTTGGCCAGACAGCCTCTTTATCACCAACTTGTCTTAGAGAATCTATTGCCGCGGTGCTAAATTGAACAAACCAGTGGCAGCGATACTAAACCTAACTCTGACACATCGACGATTTATGGCGGCTTTGACCGTGAATTTGTGGTGTGCTACTTTAAACACAAATATCGGACGGCAATGAATTTATTGCTAAAGAAGAGATACACTTCTTTTAGATCCTATTACATTGTTATTTGACACTTAGGAAGGTAGTTCACTCTTTTTATACAACATTTATTTGTTATTATTTCATTGGTTTAGCAAATTATTTAGCTTTTTTTATCAACTGAATCTTTTCATTTATTCAATAAAGTACAACATAATAATAATTTTCAGTTATAGAAAATTATGAAAATGTTCGAGAAATGTTAGTTGTATCTTTTAGGAAAAGGGTCATCACGGACCCCTAAATTATCCAAATATTTTTCACGATCCCCAAGTTACTGAAATTATGAACATTATATTGGTTTTCAAATAAAGATTGATAAAACAATTTTAAATAAATAAATATATCATCACATTTTTACCCATTACTAGGTGTGGCATTCTGCCTAAGCAGATCTCAGTAAGTGATATATTGATATACCACAGGGGTAGATTTTTAAATTAGTGAAAATTGTTTGTCGGCTGTGGGGATCGAACCAGGGTTCTCAGATCGACAAGCTGACTCGGTACCACTGAGCCACCTACTCCAATTTTCACCACATTAAAACTACCCCTGTGGCTTTCTCTCCACTAATATCTTTGGGGACCGTGATTTGACGGCTGATAACCGCATATAACGTAAAGAAATTTATCACTTACTGAGATCTGCTATATAATAATACTTACTAGTAGATAGTTTTACAATTACATTAAAGATAACTTTTAAGTTTCACAGACTTTTTGAGATCTTTTCACGGAATCATTGCTCTATCCTAAACCTAGACATCTTCCCGTATATCTCATATTGTTCTCGTCAGTATATCAATCAGTTAGCACATTCACCCCTTGGCAGATATCTGCAAGTTTCCCTCCTTACAGTGCACGCTATCCCTAAATTGGTGGCAGCAGCATCAACCTTCAACTAGCAGTAGCATCCGTGCATGCACGCAACGACGAAACACTCGCAAAAACCACCCGACGTGGACGTGGACAACAATGCCAGATACGAGAGTGAAAGCTTCCCAGAATGCAAAACAAACAAATCAACTTAAAGCTGAACTGCCGAGTCGTAATGTTAGTACAAACACCGCTAAAGAAATTAAAGAGACATGCTTTCTGTGGAAGAGAAGACTAAATACTTTCAACAAACATTAGGATGTTGTATGAAGATGCATAACTGCATTTGAGAATTACTTTTTTTATTTATTTAGGATTCTGCAGACTACAGCTTGTGTTATTATTTTGTTTTAACCATTTCTCTTTGTGTCTGCAATTACATTTCTGGATGATAAAGATATTATTTCAATTATGTCGCTCAGAATAAATCGGTGAATGATAAATGTAAGGTCAAGAGTGTTAGTTGAGATTATTAATTTATGCTATTCTGTGCAGAAACTTAATTCCAATGATAGAACTCCTGATTCACCGAGCTACAGTGTGTTTATATATTATTAGTTTGAGTTAAATTTGAACTCAGGATTTCGGATTCAAATGTCGCAAATGATAACCAAATCACCATACTGCTGGACATAAATATGATTCAAGATTTATTGCTAAAAAGGAAAATTAAGAATTGCTTTATAATGAAGACATAACAAATGTTTCAGATAGCGAACTTGCAAATACATTAAAGTGTCCTTTAAATAGTTCAAGTAGTGACTAATGGGCGCTGTAAAATTTCGGGAATTCTCAGAAACCGGGAAATTTTATTTTAAAATGAAACTGTACGGGCTTGTGAATGTAAAAACACCACACCATAGATTTTTCAATGCTATTTTCAAAATGTATCCTGTATATATAAAACATTTTAAAAATATATTTTTTCAAACAAATAGAAAAAAACAGTATATAAATATTTAATTTATACGTTTTATTGAATTTTAAAGTAAGTTTTAAAAATACCTGAGAACACCAAAGAATTTACGATTTGTCCGTCAGTACGGTGGTGTAGATAGCGATACGGAATTCGAATCCGGAGATCTCGAGTTCGAATCTCATTCAAGCTAACAATTATATGAACTACTACACTGTGGCTCGGTGAGTGCGGACCCTGTACTGTAATAGGGATTAAGTTCCTGTTGTACAGCGTAATATAAATAAACAAATTAGCATTCAATAGAACCAACGTTCATTTTTAGCATTTCCATAAATTTTCTAATAATGATTATCGTCAATATTACTTCCGTTGCATGGAAATGCATTTTATTACATTTTTATTACCAACATTACAAAAATTATATCTTGAATGTCATTCTAAGCAAACAACTAAATCAAACAATACAGAAATTGAATACCGTGTATCACAAAGTGTCTCCTCATTTTATTTTGAATAAATAATACATTTACTTAACAAATTACGCACCGCATTGAAACCCTATAACGTTGTTAGATTCCAACGATTTACTCGCTGCACTGTGACATGCAATATAGTGATTATCCAGCAGTTGTGTACTGTGTGCACTCACCTTTATCTAAACATTGCATATTTTTCATAAATACATGCTTATGTCTCTCGTTATGTTAAAGCGAAATAGTGAATTCTAAATCATATAGAATCATTGTCTTGCATGAAGATGTTTTAAAATATTGACAAGAGGTTTTGTCTTAACGCAGAAAATTGCTCGTTTCATAGAACACTTCTTGGATTATTGATGAACGTGTATGTACGTTAAATGGCCATTTTATTTTCTCTTTGAAATATCTCATTACAAATTACTTTTATCGAAGCTTATTTAATAGATAATAATGTACTATTTCCAATTGATTTTCTATAAATTAATAATATCACTGAGTTCTCAATAAAGAGTTGTTAATAAATGATTAGTATATTCACCGAGATTTAAAGGCACGTAATACAATTTATTATTTAAATAGTACAATTTAAGAATATAAGTTAACTGGTGCACGAGAAATTCTCTGGTTTAAACAGCATTTTAATATCTCTTTTAGTTTTCGAGATATGAGCTCTTAAAATTGAGATTAAAAAAGAATCTAAAAGATATGAAGATTCGATCACCGGCATTCGATTTCTCCTGCCTGATTGATATAGAAATATATGTTTATCAACTGGTTCAAACAAAAATTCACATTTTGTTAATATTTCTTAAACGATCTAAGAGGGTAACGTCTTTTTGTATTATATTTCACCACCGATATATGAAGGGCAAAATTTTGTTCTTTAAAAGAATACATGTCTAAAAATATAAAAGAAATAGGTAGTTTATAAAATAATCTAATTAAGTAGGTATTATAAACAATGTAATTAAATGTAGCCTCATGAAACGATGAGATTAATAGTATTAAACCTCGTATTAAATGGCGGGTTTAGCGTCTCTTTGGGTAAATAATTTACATGAATAAAGTCGGACTCAAAGACAATTCACAATGAGTGCGTTCAAACGCTCCATATGGTTCAGAAGTGTGCCAGATTGCATCGTTACAAAGTGAATTTTTAATTAGCCCTTAGTCCGTACCTGTGGCCGGGATAATATTCAAATTTCAAATAGTACAATAATATTCAAATTTCAAACAATTTCTCACGCTGCGGTTATTTCAAAGTGAATTTTTAATCAGTCTGTAGCTACCTGCAACGTTTATTTAAATTTCAAATGCTATGTGAGATTTGAGTTTTGAGATTTCGCTGAATTAGAAATTTGGTTAGCGGTGCCTCACTTTAAACTGTCTTTTGTACAGCGTGTTTCATAACTTATAATACTTATATTAACCACATATAGTACTTAACGTACTAATTATGAATTCGCAAAATTAATTGCACTTTACATGAAGTAAACTAAAAGTGCCATTGTTTTGGGAGTTATTTCTGAATAAATAGGAGTTGAAAGAAAATGATATGTTAACCTTAGAGGACAGAAGGAGTATATGTGAGGTACTCTTCATTTACAACCTTATTCATAACAATTTAGATGTTATAGATTTACTCCAGGAAATTCCATTTCGGGTACCCAACCGACAACTAAGGAAACGAGATGATATGTTTTATGTCGACAATAATACGTATTCTCAGTTAAATAAATGCTACCGAACAATAAATAGATATATTTCTTTGGATAAGGAATTAGATTTATATAATGTAAAAAGAAATGCACTTATAAATAGGCTAAAGAATATATGTAAATTGTAAATAATTTAATATGTAATAACTTTGTGACTGGAATTATGTAAAAGGGTCTTAACCTGTATTTTTTTCAGTTTAAATAAAACTTAATAATAATAATAAATATATCATCACGCCTTTTACCCATTACTAGGTGTGGCACTCTGCCGTAGTAGATCTCGGTAAATGTGAAGTGCAGTTACAGGTCGTTAAATCCCGGTTCCCAAAGTTATTAGGGGTAGGGGAAAGAGACACAGGGGTAATTTAATGTGGTGAAAATTGTTTGTTAACTGTCAAATCTACAGGATGACTCGATACCACTAAACATCTATCCCATAGATTAATAATTAAATTATAATTACAATAATCTATTTATTCATTAAACAACATCAGATAAATGGCTATTAGTATTATAATTATAATTTAATTATAAATATATTAGAAACAACTCGCAAACCACTGGCACTAAAAATGTTCACTTCACATAAAATAAAATTTTAGTTTCATATACAGTGCGTATGGGGAAAAATAAGTGTCATAAGTTGTGAAACACCCTGTATACAGAAATACCCAACAATTTATTTTTTAATTTGCGTTGAAAGGAGTTAAGTAACGCTGCACGCGGGGATCATCTAGAGATATCCATGTTGCCATTGACTCTAAAATCTAAAATGCAGGATCAGGATGTAATGATGGCATATGACCTTAGCAGTTGGTCCTTCAGGAAACCAGAAAAAAGGTTACTTTTCTTACACTTAATGGTTGATGGGATGAGTAATTTTAAATTAAAATATTTGGAAAGACTTTTCATTGACGTTATAAAAAACTGCTATTAAACATTTCTATTTTGTTTTTCATGGAAAATTCTTGAAATGGTAAGTGGTAGAAAATTGATTCTTATTAATAGTTATGAGACAGAATTTTTCAACCGAGATGCATACAACATTTTTAGGCGATTCTAACAAATAGTTTTTATTTAAAAATAAAGAAATAAAAAACAAAACCAAATTAATAATAAATATTTCGAAAATAATTTACAAATATTTGTGTCAAAGTTGATAGAATCAATTCATCAGCAAACTCTATATAATAAATGATCCCATACTTGAATTCCGTACATTACCACCCTTCACAATTAATTTTCCTTAAAGAGAAGTTTTATCCCTAGACGCCCTCAGCACATGTTAACTGTTTCCCTCACGGAGGAAGAGTCGCTTTCCGTCAATAAGACACTCGCACTCTCGACAATGACACACGACATCGCATGTGGCGGTAGTACACCATGCTACATAATCACGTTGTGTGTAGATCAGTATCTGACTACACGTGTATGCGAGCCACGGTGAGATATATGGCCATTAACAATGCCGGGAACTGCGAGCTATGCCGACATGATGCGGACGACGGGACAGGGATGGGTGTTTGGTGCAGGATTGAAGGGAGACACGCGAAATGTTACGCGTCTAACACCCGCTGCTGGTGCGTTTTGTTTTACATGTCCTGACTGAGCTGTTATCTGGTCTAGTCATCAGGTGATGACTAAGAATACACAAGGTTTAGCATAATGAAGTGTTAATCATGTGCTAAACTCATTTCACGAGTGTCTTACTTATTTATTACATACTATTTGAATAATCTAACTAATTATCTACTAGATCTACTAGCATTTATTTGTATAACTAATGTGGTCAATATTTAAAAAAAAACTACATTGAACAATTTCGGCTGATATACCATCTTCAGAAGTGAATACATGCTAACCAAACACAGCTTATATATAATACAGAGTACTAGTTAGTGGAGGAGAGGTGATTTTAATATTTCTTTAATTACTGCATCAATGAATGAGGATTTTATCAAGTTTAGTTGCTCATTCAAGTCTAGTTGCTTATTCATTAAATTTGTACCTATATGTTCAGAGATTTCTTAATTTTTAATAAGGTAAGTTGTATCCATTATCTTCTCTATGGAGAATTGACAAATTTTCAACTGAGAAATAATGTTTGTAATCTACCAGATGTTTCGCTACAACCTTTCAAAGATTAGTTGATCGCATTCTAAAAGTCCTTATGGCCAATTCAAATTACGATAAAGATATTTCAGTAATTTTAAATATTGTTAGGAATAACGAATACAGTGAGTCAACGATTATTAATATAATAAAAAAATTTAAAAAAAGTAAGTTCTTTTACATATTCCTATTACCCATATATTCAAGATGTCACAAAGGTTAGTTATACAAAAATAAATTATATTCAAGGTATCGAAGATAGCGAATGAGAGGATATAATTTCTACACTAAATATAAGAAACATTGTAATAACCATAAAAACAAAATACTCCAATTTAATGTAGCAAAACATCTGGTAGACTACAACCATAATTTCAAATTTGTATTCCGCTAATCATATCATTAAATTGCGGTATCGCCAATGTTTATTTTATTCTAATATCTAGATATATAATTTTGCTAATAAATGAACGAATATTAATATTTTTGTATTTAAATTACTGTTTGTAATATATTTTTTAAGCTAAGAACAATATGATAATAGATTTGACTGCACCTACAATTATTTTAAATTTGTGCGAGATAATCTGGCAGTCCTGATAAAATTTTGAATAAAATGCTGCGCCATTAATCTTGCTACAATCAATTTCGACTGTAACTTATTTATGTACAAAATATGGGTCTGTAGTTTGCGAGTATAATTTAAAAATATTACTGAATTATGATGTGCAGTAATAAATCTCAACTTGCTGCCAAACTTGAATGAAGTTCCTGCAGATGGGTACATAGAGCATGGCGCATGTATTTTTGCAAGTTTGCAACAGCCGTAAATCAGTTAGAGCAAATTACTGACATTTCCACCGCACGCAACTTCCCCAATAAAGGGATTTCATTTCGTCCAAAGCATAAAACGGTTTTAAAAAGTTGCACAAGCCGAGCATTCAAGCGCTGCGGATCAACGCGAATCTTATTGCGCTCTTACAAAACTTCAAATTTCTTTTATTGCTTGGTAATGCGCTGTTGCCATGTTGAAGAACCGTTCGTACGGTTTGTTTGAACAAAAACTGAAATTGCTCATTGTGCATCTAGCGGCAAATTTACTGGGAATGGACTCTAGGAAATTTCTTCTTTTACTATATTTACCTTTCCTTTATTGTTTTAAAATCTTTAATTCTAAATTTTGTCGAATGCACTGGTGAGCATTAATGAGATTGCCATTTATTTCCGTAAAAAAAAGCAGTAACAAACTCACAGTTTAAACTTGATTTAAACAAATAAAAGGAAAAGCAGTGTTTATTATTGCATTTGGCATATCATTTCAAATAGGTTTTATTTAATTAAATCAAAATTAAAATGACCATTATCCACAATAAAAACTATATCAAAAACTTCCTCTCGGCATAAATAAATATTGAGTGGATTTTTGTTTTTAGTATAAAATAAATATGTAAATCGCAATTCAAAGAAAATTTAAAAACAGGTTGACATTGGGTTTGCCACTGATCGAAGGTATACTAATAAGTATATTTCTTATCAAACGTTTCCAAAATGTAATTTAACAGTGAAAAAAAATACGAATGTAGCTATATAAATAATGCCGGTTTTAAAATGAGACATTTTGTTTTGCAAATTGTTTACTTCGCCCACATCTACCTACATCTCTTTTGTAGGTCATTCCAAATTTATTTTTCATTTTGTTATATTCCTGGAAATGCTTACATTACAGTTAAAATTAATGATTTATCTTAGGAAGTACAAATTCATTTTTCCTTTCTGATGGAATATTATAATAAAATTTAGTGAACAATTTGGTATTGAATATGAAGTTCTTATTCAATTTCTTAGGTACACCCTTCTCTTATCATTACAGTAATCGAACCAATGTAGACAATGTCTTCTTATTAAGTAAAGTGCATCGTTGACTTTCCCCAATTGTAGTTGAATATGAATTACATCAACGAAACTAAACATGAACTATGTTTTCGTCGTGTTGATTGAGGGCGGTAGTAATGTTTTATCAGGAAACAGTAGGAATGTGTTGCTCAAAATATTGATAAACACACGGGAAAATATTGCATTATATTTTCTTCAATACTTAGTTCCAGCGTTTCTTAAGATATACAAAATATTTTGATAAGTTCGGTATTAAATCATTTTATTTATCTTTTACATGTTATCTTCAACGGGTAGTTATGGGGTAATGGTTAGCACGTTTTCTACTTTATAACCAATCTTGTTTCAAATTATTCCCAAAAAAAAATGTTATTTGGATGAGATTTAAATTAAATTTACTGAACCAGATCACTTACTTATGTCACTGATTTATTTCACTCAATTTATTCTTTGTAGTAAGTTCAGTTAGTCATATTGTATTATTTATTTGAACTTATTAAAAGTGTCATGATATTGGACGAAGACTGATTCTTCCTAAAATCGGAAGTGTAAATGTTTTAGAGGTTATTGCTACCCTATTTAATGGGATACGATATTAGGTAAATTTAAGGGGTAAGGCCACTCTAGGCAAGGAAAAAAAGGGTAATTTTCTAGATTTTTTTTAACGAAATCTAAACGTGCTGCCTAATAACTGTTTTTGGATCTTTATTTAGTACTCTTTAAACTTGATTTAAAATTTTTTTTTAAAGAAAATTTTCAAAATTGTCGTCAGAAATTTAAAAAAATGGCGACTCCTCTCGGCGCGTAGGGCAAATCGGGCGAAAACATTCCGGGAACAGCAATGGACCTGGATCAAAAAGGGATATGTTTTCTTAATCTCTGATGTATACTCTAAAAAACTACGGGCTGGATTTTGAAAATTTTGATTTTTAACAAAATGACGCACGTTTGAAAATTTTTTGAGTATTTTATATCTAGAATAAGAAATAAAAAGATTCAGCAAGATCCATCAATTAGTATTTCTTATTTCTTTTCGCCCGATTTTGAAAATATGATTTCGAGAAAAACGCGTTTAAAGTTTCGAGTCATATATATATATATATATATATATATATATATATATATATATATATATATATATATATATATATATATATATATATATATATATGGGGTAGGTGGCTCAGTGGTATCGAGTCGGTCTGTGGATCTTGAGAACCTTGGTTCGATCCCCACAGCCGACAAACAATTTTCACCAATTTAAAAAATCTACCCCTGTGGCTCCTCCTCCACTAATATCTTTGGAGGCCGTGATTTGACGGCTGGTAACCGCACTTCACGCGAAAAAATATATCACTTACCGAGATCTACTTAGGCAGAGTGCCACACCCAGTGATGGGTAAAAGGCGTGATGATATATTTATTTATTTATATTTATTTATATATATATATATATATATATATACATACTAGTACTAATAGATATATGATTTTTTCCCTCTGAAATACTTCCGCGCGGCATTTAAATTAATTGTCCCTTATTCCTAAGGGTTTAAACTATAATTTAAGCAAATAAAAAACAAATGCATTTTTTTTAAATTTTAGAGTGGCCTTACCCCTTAAGTGAACGTTGCCAATAGCGCAGATAAAATCATTTTAAGACTTGTTACTAATAGCAACGTGAAGTAAAGTAAAAATGAATACATGCACAAATATATACAATATCCCATAAATGGGGTAGCACGAACCCCTGAAACATTTAAAACCATCCACTGATAGATTTATCAAAATATCAGACTGCGTTCAACATTCTCAAACTGACATGATACTCGCTTCAACTACACTAACGTTTCTTCCATACAAGCTCATTCATTCCACACACCCTAAATAAAAAAATGAATCGCATACTTAAATGTTAACTTCTTGATTGACAAGTATTATATAGATATTCCACTAATGGTTTTATCTATGAGTATCATTAATCTACAATTGCAGGTCTGTTTCTCTCATTTTGTAAAGCCAGTTTTATAAGTGATAGTGTACTGTAACTAGATTAAAGTACAGAATAGGAAATAAATAAATAAATAGTTAGAATTCTTTGAGATGCACTGAACTAAGACGAAGAAATATTTGCGGTTGGTTGGCTGCCAGTCGCCTATTTGATGTTTGTCCATTTGTTTACTGTTTTCGGAATATCGATGCTGATAGATGGTGGGCCTATCAATTATCTGATCCAATTAACAGTTGACAATGCGCGGGAAGCGGGAGACAAGGACAAAGAGCAACGACTTGATGAAACCCTAAAGGGAATGTGGCCCTTTAGAGACGTAACGTAACACAACGTAACCGTTGTCCGCAGTTGAGTAGTTGTGGCGTTCCGACAGAATTAGGGAAATGAAATGTTGCTGTTGTTACAAAGTGCTACGTTATTGAATACATCATTTCAAGAAGATATTATGTTTGTTATTATATATAGAACAAATGAATCATTTATTTTGGCTCCCATCATAACTATACCAAAAGCGAAGAACATGGGAAATAAGATTAACTTTTTAGAAGAATATTACACTTACATTTTTGTCTACAAAAAAGATAGTATTCAAAACTGGCAGTTGTTGTCTATCAAACAAGGATTCATAAGTTTAAATTTCACAATAAATAAACAATGTTGGACCAATATTATTTTTACCATAAAATTATCTTTAAGCCCTATTAATTTAGTACAAATTACTCCACTAAAAAACGCTCTCATATAATCCCGTGTTCGTGAAAATTCACCAGCATAATATCAATTTTGCGATAATAGCTTTCCTTGTTAAAAATGTGTGAAACCACATGTTATGCCTATAGTGCCCCAGGGCTGCAGCGCCACACAGATACACGTGTCCATGTGTGCGTGCGAATCACGTGCCGTGACCACAACACCCCCTCACTCTTCAGCAAGAGCGATGCCGCCCCCAGGGAATTCTCAATATCGATGTATTGTACGATATAGAAGCATAGAGGAGGCATATAGGAGGCTGTTATATTGGTTCTCGATTCATGCTAGTTCACAGTGAATTGAAATTTTATCTTTGTATGGCTTGTTTTGTTTTTAAAAGGCCGCAATGGAATCTCGTAATGAGATGGTGATTCTGGTTGTTAAATTAAAAATCGGAAGTATTTGAGTTCGCGTTCCATGTGTGTGCATCGCCGTGAAATTGCTTTAAATTAACTATTTTATTTTCCCTTTCAATTTACATTCTACGCTGCCTATATTTACATTTAAATTTCTCTACTTTTGATGCACATACCGAAAAAATCCATTCTGCGATTTTTTATGCTTACTTACCATGCAAAATAAATGCACATTCCGCATTCCCAATTATCACAACGGAAATTCAATCAGCAAGATTATATTACTGCGATTGCTAACTGGTCTTTTCTATCACTTTTATTTCAACCATTTTTCTCGAAAATAATGCAAAAATATACGATGCCAAATTGTAAAAGATAATTTAATTTTTAGCTCATATTTTAAAGGAAGTCAAAAATCTATATAACTTCAATTTATAAACAGAAAGAAAATACTGCAGTATTTCAGTGGTTCTGATTCTAACAGAAATTGTAGTATATTATTTGATTATTAATTATTTTATTGTAGTTTGAAAGATATTGAGTAAAAATTTTGTGACTTACAAATCGGAAGTAGAACAAGTAGCTGACGAAGAACTGGACTTACCTGAAATCAAAACAAACATAAATTAGTACAGTTTTAATTTTATGTTACTGTTCCTACATATATAAAATAGCTATTTGTGTATCTAGTGCCCAAATAATAGTTGGTAGATCGAGGCATATCGAGTTCAATGACTTCACATGGGAAATAAAACAGTTTCATAAACACAATATTTTTTCTACGGCCAGTACAAAATTAGTTTTTTCGTACCTCATTTGGCCTTTTGCAGACCAGTGAAAATTATTACTATTGGCAGCTTTTTGCAAAGTATTTTTTTGATGACTCTATCAGAAAGGACAATGTCTCACTTTCTTCTTTTGATATACTAACTACACTACTCAAAATTGTGCAGGGATGTTTTATAAATTGAATGTAAAATTAAAACCTAATATAAAATAAATCAAAGGCTTCTTAAACACATAATTATAAAATTAAAACTATAAAATATATTTAAATATTTCTAAGAATAATATATATTATGTATTCTAACAAATATTTGAATATAATTTATAGTTTAAATTTTACATTAAATTTTTAAAAACCCTGTAATTATATATTTTTAAGAAATAAATTTTATTTTACCACACGAAAAGTTTACTCAAGCTAAAAGAAAATATATGAACTATGTCCGTCAGTATGATGGTGTGGATAGCGATACGGAATTCAAATCCGGAGATCCCGAGTTCGAATCTTACTCAAGCTATAAATTATATAAACTAGCACACTGCGGCTCGGTGAGTGCGGACCCTGTACTGTAATTGGGATTAAGTTCCTGTTGTACAGTGTAACATAAATAAATAAATAAATACTGTGGCTCGATGGGATTTAGTTACTGTTTTTAAATATTTCAGAAATGATTTGTTTTAGCATTTACAAGATATTTTGAAGATATGAGTTCAGTGTATAATGCATACAATGGGCACCTCCACCAAAAGTGAATTATTCCATCGACTGTACACAATGCAGCTGGCGATTTCAGATTTCGCGCAGCACTAGCAACTAGCGAAACAGTCACTTGCCCACTATCGATACGGTACATATTTCATGGCATGCAGAATGACAATGCAAAGTACAAACCTTCGCCAAGCGCCTCTACCGCCACATCCACCATCGCCGCTTCCGACCGCAGCTTATTGTTATGAAGCTATAACTCTTTCCGCCTCTCACCAACCGTAATTACATTTCTAAACGGTTCCAAAGCAATAAAACTAAATATTTTCCCTATTTTCTGTCCAGAGGCAAATAAATCGATTTGGGGTTTTTAATAGGCGCAAACGGTGTTAAAATAACTGAAAAACTGCTCAGTTGCGGTTTAATTTACTTGGTAGAACGCTTGGTGAAAACCATCGCCGATCTTGATTCGTTTTTAGCGGGTTTGATTGCAGGAAATGTGATATTTGTATGTTGGTAATACATAGGAGTGTGGTTTTATTTTATAACAATGAGAATTTACATAAATTTGAATGGGTTTGTTTACGAATTACTGTCGTTTATGTAAACACGTACAACGTATTATTTTTTTATTACTGGTATTTGGTTTATGATTGTTCTATCACACTATATTAATGCAATTGGTTTTCTGTCAGGAATAACACATGAGAATACGTATTTTATTTGTAACAAAATATTAAAATAAAATCAAAATTGAAATTACATTAAATTTGAAATTGTATGAACTTTTCTACTGGTAAATATTTCTAAATAAAAATGCTTCAAATAATAAATACAAAGTTTTCTTCCACTTTATTCGTATCTCAGTAAAACAAACTTAATTTCTGCATAATATAACAATAATTAAAATGTTGCATTTAAATGCAAAAAAAATATATTGTGGACGGAAATGACATTTTGTTACAGAGGTATATATATGATTTATTCTATAACCATTTAAACCAGAATTAAAAGTTCCTTACGATATATCAATAAATAAAAAATATCTAAGACTATGTAGAGAGTATCTATGAAATCAACCATAAATAAGACAAGAAAACACTTACTTTTTAGTTTTTATGAATATGGCGTTACTTTCCTTTCCTAGGGAATTTACTTCTCTAATGAAAAATGTCACTATTTTAAATAATTAAAACTATTTTGGTTTCATTATTTAAACATGAGATATGAAAGTTTTTTTTGTATATTTGTCACTTACTTACTTTATAAAATTGTTATGGTTATAGATTCAATTTTATTTGATGCTCTGTACAATGGGAACCTAATCAAAATTACAGTATAGGAGGGCCATAACATATAATGATATTCGAATATTTCAGATTCTGCAGTATTTTTTAGATGTAAATTGAAATCAATAATATTTTATAATAAATGTAAACAAAAATCATTTTAAATCTATCCTTGTGGCTCCCCCTCCACTAACATCTTTGGGGGCTGTCATTTGACGGCTGGTAACCGCATTTCACGCGAAGAAATAGTAATGGGTAAAAGACGTGATGATATATTTATTTTATTTATAAAAATAATGTTATTATTACCTACAATTTAAGCATGAAGTATTCTAAAGAAAAACACCAACTGCATCTAAGTGCATTTCCCTATAAATACACAATCTCAAATATCATGTCAAAAGGGAGACATTCTCCAATCCGCCATAATCTTATTGACAATATCTCAACGATGAAAAGACCACAACCGCGTGGAGGCTTCCTATTTGTGCAATAATGCCAATATTTAGTTGCGCACATGTTGTTAGCTCAAGCTAATGCGGCCCGCGCACTGTTTACCCCGGGTTTAAGTCGCCCCAACAATGCATTCTGATGCCGTCAGAACACCAAAGGGAGAGAGAGAGAGAGAGAGCGACCCCTGGGCCAGGCTTATAATTTATTGTTTAATTTTATCCCAGTAAACATTCCATTACGCACCGATGTATCGCAGTCCCATGTGCTATTGTTCGTTGTTATGAGAACTGTTAATGGATTCATAAAGATAGAAACTGTTAAACTGTTTCTTGGAGACCCAAATTATTTTCAAGATGAAATACTACCCTAGTGAATTATTATTATTAACTGGTTTGAAGCAGGGATTTAGAGTTAAGATGGTATTGTTGCAAGACGGAAAATTATTTATTTGCTACTCTGCACAACAGGATATGAATCCCAACAACAGAAAGTTCACTGCTTATAGAAGAGTAACACTCGTATTTATTATGTAAGATTTTGTCTAGATAAAGTCATCTTTTATTTCATCACACCTTTTACCCATTACTGGGTGTGGTACTCTGCCGCAGCAGAGATATTAATGTAAAGTGCAGTTACCAACCGTCAAATCATGGCCTCCAAAGATGGTAATGGAAGGGGAGTTATATTGGTAATTTTAATGTGGTGAAAATTATTTGTCGGCTGTGGGAATTAAACCCAAAAAAAATTAATTGCAGTATTTTGTAAATTCTAATGACACTGCATTTATTTTAGTATGAAGCTTGAAATTTGAAGAATAATGATGTCAAAATACCTTGGAATAAATAATAGTCCTAGAATCCGTGTTGAATTAAGGGACGATTTATCCATTTTATTTATTTATTTTATGTTAAGCTATACAACAGAAACTTAAACTCAATTACAGTCGTAGTGTGGTATATATATATATATATATATATATATATATATATATATATATATATACTGCTCGCTCAAAATTATACAGGGATAATTTAAAAATTGAATGTAAAATTAAAACTCTAAATTATATTCAAATACTTGTAGGAATACTTAAAATATTATTTTTCTTAGAAATATTTGAATATATGTTATAGTTTTAATTTTATAATTATGTATGGGGTAGGTGACTCAGTGGTATCGAGTCGGTCTGTGGTTCTTGAAAACCGTGGTTCGATCCCTACAGCCGACAAACAATTTTCACCAATTTAAATCTACCCCTGTGGCTACCCCTCCACTAATATCTTTGTGGGCCGTGATTTGACGGCTGGCAACCGCACTTCACGCGAACAAATATATCACTTACCGAGATCTGCTTAGGTGGAGTGCCACACCCAGTAATGGGTAAAAGGCGTGATGATTTATTTATTTATTTATATTTAAGAAGCCTAGTATATATTTAATATTAAGTTTTAATTTTACTTTCGATTTTTAGGGCTTTTATGGACGATCACCCAACCAAATACTCCCCCCACATAACGTTGCTTAACTCGCCTTATTGCTTGGATCAGAACCAACGTGCCATAACCATTGACAAAAAAAAAATATTTATTTTATACATGTAACGTGTTGGGCTGTAGATCTGAGAACCCCAGTTCGAATCCCAAAGCCGACAAATTTTACTTCACATTAAAATTACTCTTGTCACTGTACTAATATCTTATTTCAATGCAAAAAAATGTGTAACCAAAATCTGCTACGACTTTGTTAATGGGTAAAAGGCGTCATGATATATTTAATGTGAGAAAAATATGGGTTACCTTGGGTATCTGCAGCAGAATCTGATGTCCTCAGCCTCCAAGAAAGTTCAAAAATGTTCACAAAATGTCTGTTTTGAAAGTAGGTCAACAGACCAAAACCACAAATAAAACACAACCACTCGAAACTGAAAAATTCGCGCACTACATTCACAAGAACTACTGGTCTTACTATTCCATCACTTAATGATCAAAATGCAACAATTATTTCACTGCAAACTGTATTATGTATTTAAAATTTTAATATAAAATTACAGACAGTAATTATCGGCATCCATATTATGCACTACAACGTGACAGATGTCTATAGGCGCTACAGTCTACGGCCACTTACTTCAATAGTTGTGTTGCTAAAAGTTGTTTAAGCTTGTCCGAGGTTGGCAAAAAACGCTGGCAATTGGATATTCATTAGTTATATGTTGATGAAGGTATATATCGGTGTGAAGTGTGTAGTTGTGTTTATATTTTGAGTGGAATTAAATTAATTTGGTGCTAAATAAATAGTGTATTGTTGTTTTTAAGTGATATTTTAAGTGTGTGTATAGTTTTTGTGAGTGTGCAGTGGTTAGCTGTTCCTGATTTCCTGCGGAGACAAACGACGAACGAGTGTTATAAGGTAAAAAATTAAAATGAAACCTCTATCTTTCACATTATACACATATTATAGTTGTACTACATATGTAGATACCTAAATCATTTTTAGAATAACGTCATACAAATTGTGGGCATCTGCCATGTCATTACATGTTTCTAAATTGTTTTCGAATAAAATTGAAATTGACATTAGTTCCTGAGCACTAGTATTTTATTGTAAAATAAAAAAAATATATTACCACGCATTTTACCCATTACTGAATGTGGCAATCGCCGTAACATATCTTTATAGTGTGGAGTCGTGATAGTGTTTTATTGAGTTATGATGCGTGTGGGATGAGTGGTAAGCGAAGACTGTCCTGGTTAGAAGGAAAAACATGGTGGATTTGAGGATGATCAAAGAAGTTTGGAATGTAGGTACTTGAAAAACAGATGTTGTTAAGTTCGGAGAAATCGGGCGAGGGTACATAGCAGGTAGTGGAGAAACATGAAGATTGTACA
Source organism: Pterostichus niger (assembly GCA_947425015.1). Taxonomy (NCBI): domain Eukaryota; kingdom Metazoa; phylum Arthropoda; class Insecta; order Coleoptera; family Carabidae; genus Pterostichus; species Pterostichus niger. The sequence continues at coordinate 1,350,165 of OX380336.1, read as the reverse complement.
GAATGTTGCTTAGAAACTACAGAAAATGAACGAATATATTCAGAGTGTTTTGCTAAGACTATTACAGAATATATATACAAGGTGTGTGATTATTTGTGTATACATGTGTTTTTACATATGTGTGTGTATGTGTGGTGATGTACTGGCCGCCACATGACCCCCCTGCTAGTGATGGAGTCACTAAAGTCCAGCCTGGAGACGATCAGGAAATCGAACTCACCTGCCGGATCGTGTAGCGTACGTCGATGTTGTGTTGACTGGTGGCGGTGCTGTTTTTGTAGCAGGTTCCTTGCTACTCGCGAACGCTGTTGGTGGCAGCGCGGGAGTTGCTCGCTGTAGATTTACTGCTGTGGTTGTTGTTGCAGCTGTTGTTGGTGTTGTAGCTGTTGTAGTAGCTGTTGTTGGTGTTGTAGCTGTTGTAGTAGCTGTGATTGTTGTTGTAGCTGTTGTAGTAGCTGTGATTGTTGTTGTAGCTGTTGTAGTAGCTGTGATTGTTGTTGTAGCTGTTGTAGTAGCTGTGATTGTTGTTGTGGCTGTTGTAGTAGCTGTGATTGTTGTTGTAGCTGTTGTAGTAGCTGTGATTGTTGTTGTGGCTGTTGTAGTAGCTGTGATTGTTGTTGTAGCTGTTGTAGTAGCTGTGATTGTTGTTGTAGCTGTTGTAGTAGCTGTGATTGTTGTTGTAGCTGTTGTAGTAGCTGTGATTGTTGTTGTAGCTGTTGTAGTAGCTGTGATTGTTGTTGTAGCTGTTGTAGTAGCTGTTATTGTAGCTGTTGATGTAGCTGTTGTAGTAGCTGTGATTGTTGTTGTAGCTGTTGTAGTAGCTGTGATTGTTGTTGTGGCTGTTGTAGTAGCTGTTATTGTTGTTGTAGCTGTTGTAGTAGCTGTGATTGTTGTTGTAGCTGTTGTAGTAGCTGTGATTGTTGTTGTAGCTGTTGTAGTAGCTGTGATTGTTGTTGTAGCTGTTGTAGTAGCTGTGATTGTTGTTGTAGCTGTTGTAGTAGCTGTTATTGTAGCTGTTGATGTAGCTGTTGATGTAGCTGTTGATGAGCTGTGATTGTTGTTGTAGCTATTGATGAGCTGTGATTGTTGTTGTAGCTGTTGATGAGCTGTGAATGTTGTTGTAGCTGTTGATGAGCTGTGATTGTTTTTGTAGCTGTTGATGAGCTGTCTCTCTTGTTTTTATTTTTTGTACTTGCTTGTTTCCGGAGGGTTGAAAATAATTCCGCGCACTTCTGTTGCGTACGCGTGATCGAGAGATCCGAGGACGTGACCGAATTTGGTTGAATCATTCGTAACTCTGGATGCTTCGAAGCTACGTTCAACCAATGCGAACCACATTTCGGGAGCGGCCGGTGAAAATGGCGGAATTTTAACCGTGACACGGTCGACTTCCGTGGGCTCTGTTGTAAAGCACGATTAAAACAAGTCACTATTTCACTAAACAAGTCACTGAATTAATATTTCACAGACACGTGTTAACTGCGAAGTTTTTGTATCACTATCACTAACCACGATAAATTTAATCACGTCGAGGTCACCAATTTGTGGAGTCGTGATAGTGTTTTATTGAGTTATGATGCGTGTGGGATGAGTGGTAAGCGAAGATTTGAGGATGAACCCGAATTCTCAAATCTACGAATTGATACCACTGAGCTACTTGTCCTATCAAATAAATATATTATCTCGAAATTTATCCATTACTGGATGTGACACTCTGCCGTAGCAGATCTTGATGCTCATAGAAATTTTTTACAAGGCTCATAAAAATAACTTAATTAAGTTACTACTTGCAGCATCTGCAATATTTTGTATATTTTCTTGAACTGCAAGAAAATCGCCTTCAAAGTATTCGTCGGACAATAAACCAATTATTTCAAATTATTTATTTCTAGAATTCACAAAACTGTTGACACTGACAGTAGTTCTTTTTTCTAGCTATAAATTGTCCTAACGCCCATAACTTTTGATTACAAAATGTAATGTACTCTTTATATAAAACTAATAAAGTTTATTAATAAATAAACGCTGTGAAGGTGGAAATTACATTTTGTGCTCGACACGCTTGCAATTAACTTTTACTAGGCGCACTGGATTATGGAGACTCTTCGGTCGTTCGCCCGTAAAAATTAATTTACTACGCAAGCCACATAAATAACTATTATGGACTGAAAATATGTGCGTATTTATTTTTGCAGAAAAATTTACATGATTTATAAAATTAATTAAAGTTGTAAAAATCATTTTGAAAGTAATTGCTGTGACCATTAGGTTAAATTGGTTATAAAATTCATAATATTAATATATAAAATTGTATCATTTATGGAAATGAATGTGGTGAGAGTTACGCGAGGCCAAAATATTAATACGCGAAATTTACAAACCAAAATATTACGTGACATGGGTATATACTGGTTCCAGGTAATTACCGTTTTAATAGCTTCGATTGTAATGTTACAATAAGTGTGATTTATTAGCAAAACGCTGCGTACATAACATACTACCCTGGCAGCCATCCCCTCCCCCGTGTCCCTGCTCAGCGGGAAACGCAAAATGCACGATGGAAATTTGGAAGAACGATTGCTGAACATTGATTTTCTATTACTCATCCGGACGCACCGATCGTTTTATTTCATTAATAAAATGCTTAACGTGCTATCCTCGCCCATGACTAAATATTTTCAGTTTTAATTAAATAATAAATAAATTGCAACTGAAAAAGCGATGATAATCGATCAATTATATCCATTAGTAAAATGTACATATTTTAAAGTATTGCCAACGTTTTTTTTATACATTTTATTAATTAAATAATATTAACACATCACTTTATTTATTACAGAATCTGGCATTCTGCTATAGCAAACTAGTGATATATTTTTAGGCGTGAAATTCGATTACGTACCGTCAAATTACTACACCCAGATCTATCTATCTTTTTTGTTTATTTATTATTATTTTATTTTGGTGAAAATTAGTCGTTGCCTCTAAGAAACGAACTTTCTATGGACTGTGGCAATATTTACCTCATACTTACAGTTTTGCAACTACTGATCTGGATAAATACAATCTTTAAAATACAAATAAATTATTTAATTAATATTTTTATCTCGAGCATCTTTGAGGGCCATAATTCGAAGAAATATATGACTTACCGAGATCTGTTTCGGGAGTGTGCCATGATTATTTAATTTTATTTGTATGCATCTATATTATTTCTTTCCTCTCGGCAAAAACAAACAAATTCCTTTAAAACTTTCTTACATTTCCCTGAATGCAAATCCTCAAAGGTATCGACCTCGCAGTCGATTAATTCCTCTTCTTGGCATAAATCAACATGGCGATGTTTTTCCACCGCATGGTGCATAACAAAGAAGCATCGGGATAAATAATTTAAAGCACCGAACCACCGACACGCTCTGCATGTTTACAAAGAGGGTCGAGTCCTCCTCACAGCCTCAGAGGGCTTGTAATGCGAGCCAATCTAGCGTAACATAAAAATAATTGTGTTTAGCGCTAGAGGATATTAGTACTTGCGGCTGTCTCTGTAGCGTACATGTGGGACAATGTTACCCGTGACTTTCTCGAGGAAATTTAAATATATTATGACCTTGTATTTTACATTTTTTTTCGATATTTAAGACTTCAAATAACTGCAGAAATGTACTTTCAAACATTTTATTAAAAAAAATAAATATATCATCTCAAGTTTAGCTATTACTGGTTAAGGCACTCTGCAGTAGCAAATTATTTCGCGTGAAATGTGGTAACCCGCCGTCAAATCACGGGTTCCAAAGAGGATGGGGATCCACAGAGGTAGATTAAATTTGGTGAAATTTGTTTATCGGTTGTGGGATTCGCAAATAGGTTCTTAGATTCACAGGCCGAGTCGATACCACTGAGCCACCTACCCCATAAATATAAAATAAATAAATAAATATATCATCACGCCTTTTACCCATTACTGGGTGTGGAACTCTGCCTAAGCAGATCTCGGTAAGTGATATATTTTTTCGCGTGATGTTCGGTTAGCATCCGTCAAATCACGGCCCCCAAAGATATTAGTGAAGGAGGAGCCACAGGAGTATATTTAAATTGGTGAAAATTGTTTGTCGGATGTGGGGATTGAACCAGGGTTTTCAAGATCCACAGGCCGACTCGATACCACCCCATAAATACAATTAATTTTTCTAAATATCAACCATGTCTATATGGTGTGCTATTAAAATCAGACCCAGGTAACACCAATTCAAAAAGTGTACTTATGTCGAATCAGTACCTAGGAACTGTAGACGCACGATTAGGAACTTGGAACTTAAATGCCTGTCACTTAAATTCTAATACAGGGTGATTAGAAGTTACTGTTTCAGGCAATATATTTTTGGAGATCTTTTTATTCTACAATAAAAGCAAAAATATTATTTGACATATCATAAATTTATTTACAGTTACTTTAGATCTCCTGTATTTTAAATCAGTACATATATGCTTCTAATTCATTGAAAATATCTGGACAATTTACTCATTCGCTTAACAGATAGAGTGGCAATATCACCGCTATAATTAAGATAGCATTTGATTCCTGCTTTCGTAATTAAAAAATCAATACAGTCGTCGGGCATTAATTGCCAAAAATTTAAATATCAAAGCACTTAAACATCCCCATCCAATCGCACCCCATCGAAGGACAATAACTATTATCCTGCCATCAAGTCTGCAAGTAGAGCTTTAGCGTGTAATTAGCGCTGGGCTAAATGAACCAATTTACAGCAAGCGGTGATCGGACATCCACGCAGACTTGCGTATGGTCACTTGGTATTCGGGAGACGTGACTCCGGGCAGAAGTTGCAGATTACGGCGGCGCCAGCGTCGGGGGTGACACCCTGCTTTCAGACGCAAGTGCATACGATGTAGTTCTTCCCCTAATTAATGGGAAGTGTACAGAAGGGGTAGTTGAGGAAGGTTTAAATTGGTTAACTTGGAATTTTGGAAATCTTTACACGCAATTTTCCAACACCTTTCACATATATCTCATTTTCTCAAAAACTATAAGACTTATGGACATAAACATTAGACCATTGGATTCAGCACGTCGAAATACATATGTATGTAAATTTTCGTTATATTATTCGTACGAGAAATAATAATAATTATTAAAATAATTTAAAAAATTTAAAAAAAGTTAATTTGCTTCAAATGAGCTAAAAATTTGTATACAAGTAGTTTCGGACACGGGGAATTCACTCGTTCAAACCGCATATCAATAGTTTGCTTAGTTTTTGAGTTATAGCCCCTAGAAGATTTGCTATTTTCAAAATCAGATTTTCAACTTTCCCGAGGCTATAACTCGAAAAGTAAGTAAGATATTGAGATGCGGTCTGAAAGGTTGAATTCCCCGTGTTTCAAATGACATTTAAGCAAGTTTTTAGCGATTTTTATTTTTTTGAATAATTTTCGCCAATTTTTTTTCCTTGTACTGTTTTTGACCATTATCTCAAAAACTATAAGACTTATGGACATAAACATTACACCATTGGATTCAGCACGTCGAAATACATATGTATGTAAAATTTCGTTATATTATTCGTACGAGAAATAGTTTTAGAGCAATTTGTTTAAAAATCATAAAAATCCCTTGGAAAAATAATAAAAAATTTCAAAAAAGTTAATTTGCTTTAAATGAGCTCAAAATTTGTATACAAGTAGTTTCGGACACGGGGAATTCACTCGTTCAAACCGCATATCAATAGCTTGCTTTGTGTTTGAGTTATAGCCCCTAGAAGATTTGCTGTTTTCAAACAATTTTAAAAATCAGATTTTCAACTTTCCCGAGGCTATAACTCGAAAAGTAAGTAAGATATTGAGATGCGGTCTGAAAGGTTGAATTCCCCGTGTTTCAAATGACATTTAAGCAAGTTTTTAGCGATTTTATTTTTTTGAATAATTTTCGCCAATTTTTTTTCCTTGTACTGTTTTTGACCATTATCTCAAAAACTATAAGACTAATGGACATAAACATTACACCATTGGATTCAGCACGTCGAAATACATATGTATGTAAAATTTCGTTATATTATTCGTACGAGAAGGCTATAACTCGACAACTGAACTGATTTAAATTAACCAAGTGACAAATAAAATGCAGCTAAAATGAAATGCCTATTGTTTTAATTTACGTAAGAATAATGAGATGATGCTATTTTGTAGTGGAAATAAAACGATAACATTATAGTAAAATCTTTCCATCTCACCCGAAACTATAAAATGTGAACTCATCCAGTATTTATAATAAAACTGAATAACTCTTCGTCTAGTTAATTTAGTCAGCAGCTATAAATTTAATTACTTTACCGATAACTTTACTAGGTTTCTTCATACACTGTTACTAGGTTACCACACTAGTTTGCTTACAAAGAGCAACCGAGAATGCGGTTGAAAACCGTATACAGACTTCGTTAATTTACTCACGGGTTATAAAGTCTACTCGGTCGAATTATACTACTAGTGTCCGGTGTTAAAGAGACCGCGCTACTATAAAAGATCTATAAAATTTTAATAATTTAGTCACAAAGTGCAACATTGCCTGAAAATGGTCAACTAACGAGGTTACTTCGCCATAAAATGGAAGCACTCATTTAATAGTTTTAAATACTTTTTTATTTTAATAAATTGTTGAGTTAGATTTCTTTTTTAATGGTTTTTTGGTTTTTGAAAGTAATGATGGAAAAGGTAACTTCACAGCAATTAAAATATGCAAAAAATAATGAAAGCAATTTATAGCAAAATGGTAAGGTGTGGAGGATATTTTTAGAACAACGTAAAGTCGATATTTGTTTCATTGTTCATTACATTTTAGTCGAAAGTGCTGCATAATTATACAGTTTCCATAAAAAACCATTAGCGAACTATTCCAGTGCTTCTAAAAATATTAATACTTATAATCAACGAAAAGAGTTTAAAGTTAAAATTGTACCTGCACTAAAAATTTGCTACAAATTTGTTTATAAGTCAATTCAGACACGAGAAGTTCAATGCGTTTTAATTTTTCTCAAAATTTACTCATTTCATATTCTGTACTTTCCTGAGGTTATATCTCAAAAACTAAACAAGATATGAAGATGCACTGTAGAGCGTTAAATTTCCCATGCTTTAATTAATTTTCAATATTTTTTACAAAACAGTTTTAGAACAATATCTTAAAAGCTAAAAGACTTATGCACTTGAAGACTTTTCCATTGAATTCAACTGGTCAAAATACATATGTATGCTGATTTTCGTTACAATATTAGTACGAGAAAGAATATTAGAGTAAATATTCTGAAATTGGCCTAAAGTCGAAAAAACCCCAAGGGGTACCCCTTAAGAAATTTTCAAAAAAACAATTCGCTTAAATTTTAATAAAAATTAGTTATAAGTCAATTCGATGACGAGGAAATCATTTCCGTTGAGCACATTTTCATATCTAGTTTAGTTTTTAAGATATTGACTTCGAAAACATAGATTTTTCCTCAAAAACTGAACGAGATATAAATAATCTTCTACTTTTATCCTTACGAAAATAAAAAAATAATCACAAATAATTTGCTTATGTCAATTCGGATCGGAGAACAAGAGTGAGATCAATATTTCTGATCAAAAAATGATTCGAGATCGATATTTTCTATTTTTCGTCTCGTCTCGTCTCGCGTGGATTACTACTATCAATGAAATATATAATACATAACCGCACTTGAAGTTAGAGTTTGAAAACATTGTAATGAATTTAAAAACATGATTGAAAAACAAATATAAAACCCCAAAATCTTAATTAACCACTTCGGCATGCATCTGTCGTTTTTAATTATTACCCATCCACGCGTAAAATTCCATGTTACCCCAGAAAAAAACAATTTAATAAGTTGTATACACAGGTAGAATTTAAATGAAACATACTAGGGGTTGCAATGTACAAATTCACAGATGCATGTTCCAGATACATCATTCGCCCGGAGTCGACTCCGGACTCCGGGCAAAGCCATTACCGGGATTAATTTGCGTGCTGTGCGTTTCTTTCACCCGGTATTCCGGTCACGACGCCGGTAAGCTGCCGGACAATTCCGACAGTTACCCGCGGCGGCGGTGGCGGTGGTGGCGATGGTGGTAGTAGTGGGGGGTGGTTCGTTGGTGTTTCTAGTCACGTGTGCCAAGTACCTAATGATGTATAACCTTAAACCTTGGGTAAATACTGGGTGAGATAGCTTGAATACTTCCTGGATGGTGATATCGGCTTTAATAACTGCATCGTAATGATCTAGAAGTAAATTAATTAAATCTGCAATTTCAGATCTTCATAGGGACTCAATTAACAACAGTCTATCATAAAGTGAAATTCTCTATCCTCAAAGGAGAGAAGAAAATGATACTTTTCATATTTAGGAAAGAAAAGTAAAGTCATGTCCATGCCAACTGGAAAACAACTCTGTAATTTGACATTAGTGTCATCCATATGATATCTGTCAAGAGAATAATAAAACTTGTTCAAATTTATAATTTATTTCTGAATATTTTTTCTTCTGATGGAAGTCAAGAAATATTAAATGTTATACTTCACGAAGTACTCGTAAGTGCTTTATTAAACAAAATGATGCTTTCGGGAAAAAAATTATCACTTTCTTCTCTTGATATATAAATAAAAGAAATATCATACCACAGAAATAGTAGTTCTGTTTAAAATATTTGATATTTTTCTTGTTTTAGCTATTATTGTCAATAGCATAATATTTTTTTTATCGCTATTGGCCACGTTTGATGAAGTAGTATTGAAAGAAAAGTCTAACTCTTTGAACAGAACCGCCTATTTCAAATGCTAACTTTTTTGATAGATGCATAAAATGCAGTATTCTTTAATATTGCAATTGCAGATCTTAACAAGCGCCCCATAAATGATCTAATTTATCTGATAGATTGATCCAATAACAGGGTTCGAAGATATATATCGATCGATATATATCATGATATTTATTTTGATATATATCGTCATATTTTTGCAATGATATATATCCATTATATAAAAATATCAAATAGTTTTTGTGATATAGCCTCCGGAAAAGTGAAATTTTTCGTATTTTTCAATTTTTCTACTTTTCCGAGGCTATATCTCAAAAACTAAATGTGATATGAAAACGCGCTCAACGGCATTAATTTTCTCGTGCTTCAGTTAACTTATAAACATAGTTTCAGCGATTTTTATTTTTTTTCAATTTTCCGCCAAAAAATCGCAAAAAGCGGTTTTTTAACATTTCCTCGAAAACCAGAAGTCATATGCATTTGAAGATTGCACCACTGGATTCAGTGGGTCAAAATACATATGTATGTAAATTTTCGTTGTAATAATCCTACGATTAAGGATTTTTGGGAAAATTGAATTAAAATCTGAAAAAACCAAAGAGGTACCCCTTAGGAAATAATTAAAAATATTAAATTGCATAAAATTGTATGAAAATTTGCTTATAAGTCAATTCGGACACGGGAAATTCAACGCCGTTGAGCGCATTTCCATATCTTGTTTAGTTTTTGAGATATAGCCTCCGGAAAAGTGAAATTTTTCGTATTTTTCAATTTTTCTACTTTTCCGAGGCTATATCTCAAAAACTAAATGCGATATGAAAACGCGCTCAACGGCATTAATTTTCTCGTGCTTCAGTTAACTTATAAACATAGTTTCAGCGATTTTTATTTTTTTTCAATTTTCCGCCAAAAAAATCGCAAAAAGCGGTTTTTTAACATTTTCTCGAAAACCAGAAGTCATATGCATTTGAAGATTGCACCACTGGATTCAGTGGGTCAAAATACATATGTATGTAAATTTTCGTTGTAATAATCCTACGATTAAGGATTTTTGGGAAAATTGAATTAAAATCTGAAAAAACCAAAGGAAATAATTAAAAATATTAAATTGCATAAAATTGTATGAAAATTTGCTTATAAGTCAATTCGGACACGGGGAATTCAACGCCGTTGAGCGCATTTCCATATCTTGTTTAGTTTTTGAGATATAGCCTCCGGAAAAGTGAAATTTTTCGAATTTTTCAGTTTTTCTAAATGTGTACAAAAACTAAAATTAAAAAATAAATATCCAAAAAGTGATATTTTGATATTTATTATAAATATCATGATATTTACGAACCCTGTCCAATAATAATCTGTATATGAAAAATTATGAATGTCAAAATAAACTGAATGAAAAATGAATTGTTTTCCTAAAACAATGACACATCTAATAATTCATGACATTTAATTATATTTTAATTTTAAATTATAGACCGAAAATGGGACATTAAATGTATGTATTAATTTTTAATAATTACTAACTTATTCGTAATAACAATTATTTTATAGATTTATTAATACATACTGTCGTTAATATCCTATTATAACTATTATTTTAATTTATAAATATTGTTTACAATAGAGTTAGCATCATTCATATTTAAAATATATCGTTGCAATTATATTAATAATTCACATAGGTACATATATACATTAATAGGTTATGCATATTTTACTAATGAATTTTTAATTATATTTAAATCAAAACAATACTAATAATTTTTAAATTATTATTCCGATTAGCCGTAGGATTTAAAAATAATTGGGTACAATTGCATTTATCTTCAAAATTATCTTTATAACAACGATCTTTTAAGAAACATTATCAAAAACCTTTGTAGGAAAGCCATCTTTCCAAAATGCTTCTAAAATACTTTTAAGACAGATCGAGTATTTCGGAAACAAATTAAAAGCAGTCCGCTATCCAATTTTTTTTAAATGGTGTAAACTCCATTTAAATCGGTAGAGCTTCTGTATTGTAATTGAGATAAATTAATGTAGGGTTGAAAATAAAACAAAATAAATTTTAACTGACGTTTGCAAAATTTCAGTTCCCAATCCTCAATAATCTTTCAAACAAATCAAAATATATATCCTGTATCAACCGAAGAAATAAATCAAAGACAGATATCCGTTTCGAAATATCATCTGTTTTTACTTACACATTTTTGATTGACAGCGCCTGCTACGGAAATAACGATACTCTGTCAAATTGTGAATGTTATTCTGCGTCATTCATACGCGTCTCGTTTGTGGAGCAAAAATAAAACTTTTCCACATTAATGAGAATATTAATTCCGAGTGGGTGACAGCGTATTACGGTGTTGGTTTTGCTGAGAATGAAAAATGGCTGCTTCTGCTTCATGCAAGAGGTGAATTGTGAGGGCATATTTTTATTGAGGATTTATTGAGTAATTAAAAATTAAATGTAGGGTTAAAGTTGCGGTGCTTGACCGCTGGTGACAATGTCGGGTTAAACGATATAAATTAGTTGCAGAGATACACGATTATTTTAAGTGGGGTTAAGTTTGGGATTTATCACTTTGTTACACTCGCTTTTTTGCAGTAATTTTTGTATATACAGAGTGTTTCAATTATAAACATATTTTAACAGATTTATGTATATAATACCATTTCTAGATTTTATTGATAAATTCTTGTTTTGTACACTTTTTTTTACTTTGCGATGAGTACAAAAAAAAAACTAATGGATAAAGCTCGAGGTCATATGCTATTTAGTTATATATTTTATTGAACCAAACTGACAACGTAAAATATAGACAAAATAATTTAAATTCGACAACACCATAACAACTTGATTTTTGACACTGTTTAGTGACCATAATATAACACTTTATTGGACTATAAAACAATTATTATACCTAATTAATTAGTTTCTTTGCATTAAATGCAATTTCTTAATTCTTCGTTTGGGATTCTTTTAAGTTTTGGGACATTATAAACAAATTTTGATATTTTTTTAACAAATTGAATTGTTAAACAACAACAAAGCACACCTGTGGCCCTCTCTGCACTAACATCTTTAGGGGCCGTGATTCTATCACGCTTTTTACCCATTACTAGGTGTGGCACTTTCCCGTAGCAGATCTAAAATCTTCTTCTAATGCCCTATCAAATGGGGTAGCGAGAATATTTGAAACAACCATTGATTTTTTTTTCATTGGGTTCTATTTAAAAATAATTAATTGCATAGATAAGATAAAACTGACTTCAACTTATATCCAAAAAAATACGAGTGGTTATATTAAGTTCCTGTTATGCAGAATAACAAAATACTTATTTTGTAAACTCTCCGTCATTTTAAGCAAACCCTTCTTGCCCTTTGACAGAACAGCAAACAATTGCAACGCAGGAGAAGAACATTCCCACACTGTCTCTTCTCATTTCCTTGCACAGGGGTCCGGTAAACATAATTATATATTCAATTTGTGCCGTCAAGTTGTCTAAACTGGCGCTCACGGCGTCATGGCGGCATCGTGGCCTCGTCAAGGCCCACTGGGACCCATGCAGCAAGCAGCGTTACCGCTCGGATTGATGTGCCGTCAGGTCGTGAAGCTACGCTGTTATATCGGGGTATTTTTACGTTTTACCGCCCGAATGAAGGATGTGCAGGATATGATAAATAACCGACGGACCAAGGGGTTTATTTACAATTGCGATGCTTGATGTGCGATGTGCGATTTCAAATGTAGCTGGTGATAAATTGACTTGTAGATAATGCGAGTATTTTTATACAAATTGTGGAGGATATATTTACCAGGAAAATCAAGAACTTTAATGGCTTTATTGTACGCTATTAATCTTTTATTCTGCCTTCAGGATGCCGTTGTGATATTAGAATAATAGTTACGGACATTGCACTGCTGACTTCAATTTATATTTTTATTTAAATAAGACTCTTTTTGAACAGATCGGATACTGCTGTAACCTGTAATCCTATTAAATAAAATAAATAAATATATCATCACGCCTTTTACCCATTACTGGGTGTGGCACTCTGCCTAAGCAGATCTCGGTAAGTGATATATTTTTTCGCGTGAAGTGCTGTTACCAGCCGTCAAATCACGGCTCTCCAAGGTATTAGTTTAGAGGGAGCACAAGGGTAGATTTAAATTGTTGAAAATTGTTTGTCGGCTTTGGGGATCGAACCAGGGTTCTCAAGATCCACAGGCCGACTCGATACCACTGAGCTACCTACCCCATTAACTTAGTAGTAAATATAGTTATTTCAGTATTAAGGGTTGAATGATAATTTTGAAAATAAAAACGATATTGAGGCCTCTATTACATTTTATATTGGTAGGACACTTCTTCTTCTGATGGCACTACAGCCCAAGTCGGGCCTGGGCCTACCGGACACACCGAACCGCAGTTTTACACTGCCGTACTGCCGGTTTTCGTAGTCTAATGCTACATTATTTAAGGCGTATAAGTGACTAGCTTATAGCGCCCGAGTGTGATAAATACATGTAGTTGTATTTTTATATTTTACGACAAATCACACATTGTCGACAGGCGGATTCGAACTGACGAACCTTGGTTCGGGTGACGTCACAGTACGTTAAGAGATGTGCCTTAACACGCTCGGCCACCGCGCCTGTTGGTAGGACACTTATTGATCGCAATACTTACATTTTTTTACACGATAGACGCAATAACAAATTAAAATTTTCTATATATGAAAATTGTTTTGACATTTTAAAAATAATGTTTTAATAGTTGCTCATATTACCACGAAAGAATATTTAATTTTTATTTGTTTATAGAATCTCGATCGGAAAGTAATTACTTATGGATCAGTAATTTGTAAATACTTACTAATTTAGAAAAGCAATCTTGCCAAATTTATTTGTGTACCTAGAGCAGAAAGTAGTCAATTGCTTGATTACTCGTGCAAGAGCGTCAAGGACCCTTTATTTATTGCTATTTAAAGAGGTCAATTTTTCTTGAAAAATATTTGGCGAAACTCTAGTTTAAACTGAAACAAATGAGAGTAATTTTCTCTCAGTAAGGCCATTTCCTAGCAGTTAACAGGTGAAACCCGGGGTTGAAAGCTGGCATTGCAGAAGCTCAAGGCACGGTCTTGGTCCTAGCTGGGAACAGAACGAAATCTTATCAAGCGCGTATCTTAATTTCGCTATCGCATGACAACACACAATTAACAGCATTGCCGCCGCCGTTGCCACCGCCACTGCCGCCCCCGACCGCGATCGTTAACTCCGGTGCATTATGCGTGTTGCTGTATAGTCAGTCGAACACTGCTACACAACTTTTTAATAGAATAATATCGCTGTCTAATGACTAATGATTCGGTTGATTTAAACAGATAATTATTTGATTATTTTCGAATTTATTTCACGCTCATTTTGGGGTGGATTTTTATAGACACATTTTAATCTATCCCGCATATTTTACTACATAACTATCTGGTAGATAAATTAAAATATAAAATAGTTTTTTTAGAGCAGAAGCAGATCTCGGGAAGTGAAATACGCTTACCAGCTGTTAAATCACGGTTCTCAAAGATATTAGTGGTGGAGGAGCCACAAAGATAGATTTAATTTTGGTGAAATCTGTCGGTTGTAGGAATCTAACCTGGGTTCTCAAATTCACAAGACGAATCAATTAAATTAAATTTGTTTTAATTTTTCTCTTTTCTTTTTTCAGGTAAGCCCAAAATTTGCATTTCCTCCATCTACAGAATTTTGGATCATGTAAGTTAAAATTAATTCCATTTGACATTTTGGACCAGTTCTTGTTTAACCTTCTTAAAACTAATAATTAAATTATAATTATACCTGTACAAACGTTTACAACTATAATTTAATTATTATAATATTATAAATAACTTTAAACTAGTGGTACTAAAAATGATTACTACACGTAAAGTGCAAATAATTTTGCAAATTAAAACAAAAATTCTTTAGATTCGTGATTAGTATTTCATGTAGCATCTGCCATTTTTTTTCCTGAAAATTAAAAACACCCTGTATAAGTTATCTAGGTTTCAAATATTTTTATTCTTAGGAATTTTGACTTAATATTATAATGATGAATCTTAATATTTAGAAATCAAATATAAAGGAGACAAAACGAATTGAATTTTAATGGATTTTATATTTCGGCTGTTTAAAGCAATTTTTAGTTATAAATAAATTAAAAGGTTATGTTAAATAAGTCAATAAAATACAGTAAACTTACATAAGCGGTAGTACGATGAGAGGTGAACGACAAATTATTGACTAACAAAAGGTGAAAATGGTGGTAAAACAAATTAAGGTTCTAAATACTTTAAACAAAGACGAAATATAAAATTTTTAAACGCGGATAAATTTCCCATTGCGTGGTTTCCACAAAAACATGACAAGACTAAACTAAACATAATATCATAATGCCTACAAAACAAAATACCAATTCAGTAAACATCTTTAAAATAAACGACTTAATAGCAAAGTAAACAAACCAAGACACGAACCACGGCGACAGACAAACAGAAGAGTCGCAACCACAAAGAATGCGTGCGACTTGTGCTTCACCACCGCGCAGCACAACAATTCACTTAGCGATGTACAAAGCTACCCGCGTAATTAAAAATGGAAACATGACAAGGAGACGCCACCGTGACGCGCGTCGGGATGCTCGGGACACTAAGGATAGTAGGGATAGAGACAACAAGGGATAGAATGCACATATTAGTTTTGCATGGACAAACGGGAGGGCCATCGCATCCTGATGGCATTGGATTGTATAGTTTGTTGTACTGCGGTTCTCAAACGCGCCGAACTAATACAAGATCGAAAAGAAATTGTTTTTGTTGATCTTCAAAATGGACAAATATTAAAATTTTAAAGTTAAATTTATGACAGAAAAATTCGGATGACGCCTGGATTCAAACCAGGAACCCTCCGCTTGCCGGGCAGAGATGCTAACCGCTACACCACGTCACCTGTGTCCGACGTATGGCATCAACCGAATTCCTCTGTCATAGTGTCTAACGTAGCATCGATCCCAAAGACTCCTATATCTATGATAGGCATTGACAACGGCGTCATCCGAATTTTTCTGTCATAAATTTAACTTTAAAATTATCTTCATTACTGTACGTTCAGTCGAAGTCATATGTTAAAAAATATGAAAATACTTGTATCTTTAAAAGATTGATATTATTATAAAATCTATATTCAGAAGGTAAATAATTTTGAGAGAAGAAAATAATACATTTCAATGCAATACAATTCTATAAGTTAAAAAAATGAGTAGAACTTTTAGGATGAATGTATCCTCCGGAAGAGTTTCATAGTTTGGTTTGCTTTCGATGGAATGCACGGCAAATATTGGTAAAATTGTCAGTACATGATATGTTGTATTGTACGAGTGGTTATGAGATTTACTTCTAGCGATATGAGTCGGTTTTGGTTTTATTGCAAACTGTCTGTTAACTGTCAGGTGCAAACTAATGTAGAACTAGAGATATGTTTAACCTTTGCGTTAGTTAATGCTAGAATGTGGTCTGCTGCAACAGTGTCTATCACATTTCTTAATGTTATTGGTATATATGAGTAATACCTTTTAATTTAGAATATTTTCCACTGTCAAGCTATTCTAAATTATTTTAAATTTAATTAAATAAATATATTATCACGCCTTTTACACATTTTGCTGTTTGCAATAGTACCTAGGTCCTCATTATTACTTCCTTGTACGAAGTAAAGGAAGTATTGTAATTTTCGGTTCTCAGATTTCAACGGAAATAGGTATTTTGGCCCTCTCTGAATCCATTTTGACTAATTTCGTCGTGCCGTCTGTACGTACGTATGTATCTCGCATAACTCAAAAACGGTAAGCCGTAGAAAATTGAAATTTTATATTTAGGCCTGTTATAACATCTAGTTGTGCACCTCCCTTTTTGGTCATTATATAACTTCTGGAAGTGGTACTTTACAAAAAGCCTATAATAGATTTTCATGAAAAACTATTCAAATATAATTTAAATCTTTCCAAATTTGATGTATAAGACTACTATATCAATGGAAATAACATAAAAGATTTTGGTTAAAATAGACTAACCGGAAGTAGCACATTACATGAAGCTGCTAACAGTTTTCCTTGAAAAAAATGGTATTATTTTAATACATGCTGCAAATAAAAGTTTTAGAGAATTAAATTCTTCGTCTAGCACATTAAGAATTTTTAAATTAGCTTTTTGCATAAACGAGATATCTAAATTTAAATATTATACATTTTTTGATTTAAAAAAAATTAAGTTTGCTATGGATTAGAACAAAAAATAAAAGATTTTATGTCAAAAATGTGCAATTAAAAACATATCTATAGTTTAATACGCGTACAAGGAGGTCATGTGGTGTCCACATCAGATTTTTATTAGTTAACTTTGACATATTCGGTAGAGATTCAGACAAAATTACAATATAGTTAACATATTTTCCGGATTCATTTCTCAATGTACTTGTTACAATAAAATATCTTGAATAGCTGTAATAAACTTGATGAAGTTTCTGCTACTGCATATATGAGTCTGTTCCTCAAACCTGTTTAGAACCACTGTTGTAATAGCGAGAGGAGAGGACAATGTTTAACCAGCAAGTGACGTGTTGTGTACGTTGTGTTACGTTACGTTGTGCAGCGATTCCGGATTCGCAAACTTTGTTATACAGAATGTTAATTCACTTGTGAAAGATTAATGCGTGGTGATTGTGCGTTTGGCTTTGTTCTTAACTTGCTCACGCGTTTACGTTCACGCGCGCGATTGCGATTACGCCGCGTGATTTTATGCGGCCATGTTTTTTGCTCGTAATTATCTATGAAATATCTATTAACACCCCTACAGGAGGATTTATACCCCATCAGTTTAATGTACTTAATGATCGCAACATGTGCCCCAGACATGTCGCGAGCGCGGACCACGCTAATGTGTTAATTTATTGACATGCCGCTATTTCTACATAAATTGATATTTATTTCTTGCAGTCGGCCAGTTTACATACTCAGAATTATGTTCTTGCAAGAGATAATCATAGTCTAATTAGAAACATCATCCCTTTTTAAAATTTGGTGGAGGTGCTATAGACATCGATTTTATTTTAAAATATCGCAGTTTAAAAATATACATTTTTGTTAAAACAGTTACTGTAGGGTGTAATGCAATTTCAGTAGTGATTTTAAATTCTAGTGTTACATAAATTTCAAATAGCTATTTGTATTTTATTTTATTAAAATTTTATCGCTAATTGGCTCATATTGCAATGAAGGAAATAATTAGTATAAAACTTTGCTTAATGGTTGAATTTTCAATTGTTTTTCATTATGATTGATTGAAAACAGATCAAGGAAAATTATCAAAATACTTAAAAAATAAAAATAAATAAATATATCTTCACGCGTTTTACCCATTACTGAGTGTGGCATTCTGATGGAGCAATCTCGGTAAGTGATATAATTCTTCGCGTGAAGTGCGGTTACCAGCCGGTAAATCACGGCCCCCAAAGATGTAAGTGGAGGAGGAGCCACAGGAGTAGATTTTAATTTGATGAAAATTGTTTGTTGGCTGTGGGGATCGAACCAGGGTTCTCAAGATCCACAGGCCGACTCGATACCACTGAGCCCACTACCCCATCAAAATACTTGTTGAAATTTATTCTGAAATTAATCTTTCCCAAACAATGCTGACTTATCAGTTTTGCATCAAAGGAAGTGGTTCGTTCAATCTGTCAGCATCAAATTCACATATTGTTTCGCCTATCTTTTATTCGAAATACGAGTACGTTCCATATGTTCAAATCATATCAAGTGGCAAACGCTCATTTTAAGCTCTGAAAAAATAACATTTAGTAAAAATTTAACAAATAATATTATTACAATTTCGCAACACTAATTTGGTTTTAAACCTTAATATAATCTAGTTACCTATACAAGAAAAGCACTCATAATAATAATGTTTATTTTTCATAATTCGTTAATTGTGCTACATTTCCTTGTAGGGACACACAACAAAGCTAATTTAATTTTTATCAAAAATTACTTAATACAATTAACCGAGGGTAGAGAACAGAAAAAAGAAAGCGGTCTCCAACGGTGGAGAATTGAATTTCGTGACTGCAGCTTCAACCCCATGTTAGGGGTGCGGGAGGTGTTATTGATTGTGCGACATTCTGGACCTGTCATGATGCTCGTTAAAATTAAATGATAAGCAGGTTTTATAATGTGGAACACGCGGTTCGTGGTTTACACCAGTGCTTCTCAAAGTGCAGCAATAAATTCACAAAAATTACAAAGCATCTTCCCACAGAATAAAACCAAGACAAAACTTACACCTTTAGCAAGAGATCATGCATTCCAATTTCACTGACTTCCACTTATATCCCAACATTATAATTATATTTGAGTCATTCGAATTCTGCTATTATGCATAGTAATAAACGTAGTAAACGATTTCTTTTTAATATTACTTGTAAAAATGACATTTGACATGAGGACCAAGGAAACGTGATGTGCATTTGCAAATACAACTCCTTTCATTTATATAATAGCTATTTATGAAACTAGTAAGGTAATAACTTTATTTCCTTACGACTTTCATACAATATTTTTTCTACTTCCGTTCTAATAAATACGAAAGAGCGTTTTTGAAATTATGAAATTTTGACATATTAATGACAGTTATAAATTAAAAAAAATATAAGAATAACACATCAGAATTCATCTACCAATTTTTGTGTGTTGCTATGTTACCTTATTATTTCACTAGTTAAATAATGCAGTTCATTACCTAACTCAAATAAGTGAAATAAAACGTTTATTTCCTAACGGAAGTAGAAAAAATAACTATTTAAATTTAACAAACGTAAAAATGTATGTAATAGGTGTGGGAACGGGTCATTGCAAAACTCATACTATCGCTTGTGCTCCAATTTTCGTACTCATTTTGCAAATTAAACCCTTTCCTATAACTAGTATTACAATATACTATTTTTTCACTACTCTTTTTTTATTTCTCTATTGAGAGATAAAGTGATAATATTCATTCATAAAAAAGTAAGAATGACCAACAAAAATTTAATTTTACACGTGGGTTAAATAAGTCAAAGCACCTCAAATATTAGATAGCAATGTCAATTATTCCATATGACAATTAATTTCGATTTGTTTTTATTCATTTAAATTAATTATAAAATATAACTATTTTTGCCCATAAGGCAGATAAGTAAAGTGATATCCATTGCAACTGTCAAGTATACAATAAGTCTTATCTAAATTTCTAATTTATTTCTGTAAATTTTACTTTTTATAAGATAGTTATTTGTTTTCTCGTCACTGGTGCCTAATACTCCATCACGAGCATTTGTTGCTGCGTGTAACTAGACACCCTCTTCCCCTATTTCCTATTTGACAGTAAAAAATACGTGACAGTATATTATTACTGACGTAAATGATTTAATTGTGATGTATTACTCGGGAAAGTTTATTATTTAATTAAAATGTTATGTTGTACTTTAAAGAACACGACTCGAATTCTGATAGAATCGGTTTAAAGTTTTATGGCCTGTTTAATGTCTTCATTTGTTTTAATTGACAGTTAAGCGCTAACCATTTTAATTAAAAAATTAATGATACATTTTAGAAAGTTGTTAAGTTGCTAGTAGGATCGATAGAGCGTTGAACGACGACTAATATATTTTTTTATATATTTATGTTGAAAATTTTATGGGAATAGACGTTTGGACATGGACTATATATAATTGTTATCTTGAAAGCGAATATAACTTGCAAAAATTTGTGCATTTAAATCTAGTTAATGGTAAGGTTAAGGTATAATAATGCTATTTCATTTGGGTGATTTGGATTCTATTATAATAAAATAATAATAATCATGTTTTATTTCCACAATACCAGTACAAGTTTTGGAAAGCGTCAATATACAAAGTTTTAAGAGTTAAAATATGCTGCCGTAATTGGGATGAAGGTCCTGTTGTACAGAGTAGCAAATAAATAAATAAATAAATAACAAAATTGAGTTGAAAAGATCGTAAATTTATTTCTGTTTAGAATTTGTAAAAAGTAAAAGAGATAAAATACTTGTGCTGTTGAAATCCCTAATTGGAAAATCCAGTAAAGCTTTGCGCATAAGGAAATGAATCTTGTGTAGTTGCAGGTTGACCGGAGCATTTGCTTTCAATTCTTTAGAAGCAGAAGAAGAGTAGCAAACATATTTTTAATTTAGCTAATGACTGAGTTCAGGCTTGATTGAAACTTCGATTCCGCTTTCCATTCGTTAAAAAATTTCAATTCCATTATGGAATCAAACTCATAAACCTTAATTAATTCCGTCTTTCCTTTGGCGATTTTTCTTCTGTCGCTAAGCCGCGAAAGAGGTAAGGGTAAGGGGTTAGTTGCAATACATTTTTGCCCAAACCGTTTCACCCGACAAGAAAATTTACCTCCTTTAAAATCCTCATTTCGGGCATTATATTTACTCTTTTTTACTCATCCGAAAGCAAAATTTCTCTATTATTTTATTTCAAAAATAACAATTTACGAAATAATTGCTCGATCGGTTCAACAATAAGATCTCTGATTGAATTTTGGATCTAAAATCGACTTATATCTCATATTAAATTTAGAATCGCATTTAAATTGATTGCCATATCGGATTTTGAATCGGATTAGATCGGGTTTCGGATCAAGTGTGATAGGATCAGATATTGAATAAGATGCTGGATCGGATTTTAAATTGATTGTCGTATCGGTTATCATATTGAATCATATCGGATTTCAGATCGAGTAAAATCGGGTCGGGTATTGAACAGAGTCGGATCGAATCATGTAGCAAAACTTTTGGTAATGTCTAGTTTTAAAACAGTTGTATGTTTTTGAAATTTATTCATCAAATATACAACTATATGTAACAATTGCCAAGTCCGATCGACTATCAAATCGAATTTTGGATCGGATATGAGATCAGATTTCGGATTAGATCTCGAATAACATGTGGAATCAGATATTGAATTGAATGTTGGATAAGATTCTGAATAGAATATCGGATTGTATTTCGAATCGAATCAGATCGGATCGGATATCAATATATTCGACAATGCTGATCTCTATAACGGGTATATGTTACTGAAATTGAGGATTTTTTGAGTACATTTGTGATCTCTTATATCAGAATAGAAAAGTTTGGTTAAGATTAATTTCATCTAACTGAACGAATGTTTAGTGATGGAAGATAGTAAATTGTTTAGTAAAGAAAAGCAATTTTCTAGTGTACTCAATTTACCCCCAACATTTGTTTTATAAAAACGCAGTCGAAATAGAAAATTAGCGTCACATTTCTAGCGACAAGCCTTGCCCAGGTTGTCCCTTGGGGTGTCGAGTGCAGTCCGCAATGCGCTTCCGGCGAGGCGCACTGCGGCAGCGGCGGGAACTACTCGGCGCGGTGTAATTAGTGGACTTAGTGTGGAGACACCACACGCCATCAAATATTTAGAAAATTCCTGTACGCTGCATGCTGCGCTACAGTCGGACTTATCCATTATGGACGATGGACTGTTGACGTATCGATTCCTAACGTCGTGACTTCAGAGTGCAATGGGAATGCTAGGAAAGTTTCTGGGTTTAAATGTGGGTAGTAATGGTTTAATGGTAATTACGAAAAATTATTGGGTGTGCGAGTTTAACGAGAGGTTCGTGATCTGGCTACTAACTTACTAACACGGAACTGATTTTTCTTTTAACTTTGATTTGGAAAGCAGCAAATTTCCTTTTAATCAAACTGTAGTACTAGGTACCTAAGCGTGCAGCCTTGCATCAATCCCTGAGCTGCGACCCGGATCTTTTTCATTTTACGATCCGATTTACTTAGTTTACGGTACTGAACCGGCTCAATTGAATGGATCGTCCAAGAACTTCCTATCTCTATTCAAACCTAAACTGATTTTCCATTTTCCATTTTAACAAATTTGTCAGTATTGACAGTCAAAGTAACAAAGCCTAAATGAATGAACTGTGATAATGCGATTGAAACAAGAGAGCGATTCGCGAATACAAATTTAAAAATATCTGTGTACACAGTGCATTAAACTTGTTCGTTTTTTCCCTGTTATCATTAAGATTGGTTTGGGCGCGGACTACGCGGTCTAGAGGGCGTTGTATGTCAGATGCAGGTTGTGATAACCGGCTGTAATGTATTTTTAATTGTGATATGGCAAATAGGCCCGCATGTTGATCAATACAGAGCGAATGCCGAGTGGAAGTCTTGCAAGGAATGGTCTCTGCTCGCACTCACACCGAATAATTATTATTGTTTCGCTTTTAATGAATACTGATTGTTTTGATGGGCGCTCTTCCACTTCCGTTTGTTCTCGTTCGTTCGTGGAGCACCCTGTTCTCTCCTCTTCCTCTCTTCTGCTCTTCTGGTAGTTTTGTTTCATTTGGATGACATCTGGTAATTTGTTCTTGTTGTGTTCGCCTGATGGTGTTTGCTGGTTTGTTTAGAAATGAATATTTTGTGATGCGACAGCAAATTGCTTCTAATTTGCTTGTTAAGAGATAGCAATTATATTCAAATTTTATATTAAATATTAATTTTCCCCTAACATCATTTAAATTCATGAAATATTATTTCATCGGGAACTTTTCACTCTAGCATATTCTAAATATACCGAGCTGTTAAACGTTTCTAACATTAGACAAATTATAGAACGTTCTCTTCTTTAATAATAATAATATACCATCAGTTGTATTTATTCATACAATCATTCATCCAGCTTAAGTTTTTAAAGAAAGAGTGAATTTCTTTTAGCGTTGTTTGTTCTTCAGTTCATATTATTAGCTATAGTACCTGGATGAACTCCTGAAATGCTCATACTTAACCTAAAATTCTCTACATTAAAACAAGCATTCAGCGAAAAGTTGTACTAACAATCTGTGGGTTCGTATACGTAGCATCGCTTCGCAAGTTTCGTCGTACGTACGTTGGTTATGAAGTTAGCGGCGAATGTAGGTCGTTAAGAAGTTGGTTGGGGGTCGCGCCGTGTTGACATGAGGAACTCACGCACGGCACACGCGGCATTCACGCGGAGAGAATGAGAGAATGCCCGCGTGTACGCATTGAAAGATTGCACGAGGATATTTTACGAATATTCGCCCAATACTCGCTTGGAATTTCAATGCACTTAGTACTTGCTATAAAAAAACTTCTACTACTTTTTCCTTTCGCCTTTTTCGACGGTCTTCGATGGCGTAAAATATGGAAGGAAATGTTATATATTCTTTCTAACGGCTTTGGATTTTCGTCTGAAATATACGATGTAGGAACTATTTTTAGACGGCGCTTCTTCAACTTTCGGAAACTATTATAACCCGTGTTTCCATCAATACATAACTCACGTGGTTCTATCTACATTTCTACATCGTGGCCTCCAGTTTCAGGTCAGAAAAAAGCTACTTTTAACATTTGGTGTACAAATTATGGTGATGATAATTTCAAGAACGATAATACAACTAGCGAATAAAGGAGGAAGAAAATATAAACACCTACTATGATGAATGAGTCTGTATCAGGCACAAGAGTTAATATTTAATTCAGAAAGCAAGCCAGATCTCACAGATCCCAATGATCCGCCATTAAAAATGGAAACAATCGCATGGGCTGTGTTTGTTCTTGGAGGGTTTGGCGGTATTGAATTATTAGCGAGTGCGAGTGGTTCACAAAGAACCGTGCCATTCCGTAGAGACGCATTTAATCTGAAGACCGCAAATTACCCAGCGTTTAAAGTCCCACGGGCCGGCAATAATCCATGCGCTGACGAACAATGAGGATGAGAGCCATCTCTACACTAATGAACCATTTCTAATTTAATTTTAAATAAACACGCAGATGGCCATCGAACAGATGGAAAGCTCGTTAGAGCCATTCTCGACGTGGACACTGGAAAAATCTGTTAAAAAAAAACAAATTTCGTTTTCTGTTCGGATCAGATCAAATTTAGATTTACAATAGATCATATAAATCAGTTTGTTCAATTCTGTTAGTCTTACATGATTTGTACAATAAATGAAATATTTATTTATTTAATTGATATTCTGCCATGATAAATAAAATAATAATTTGTTTGTTGTGTCTGACATTATTGGACCAGAATTGGAAGCTTACTCTAATTTATTTATTTATTCGAGCATTTAATTTAATAATAAAATTAAATATAGCAACTATTATTTTCTATTTTCTACATAATCTAGACAAATAAATATCTATTATTAAGTTATCTAATTTGTTTTATTTCTCATGGCACTCTGATAATTGCTTTAAAGCATGTATTTTCTTTTGCTTCTAACTCGGATATAAGAAACAATTTAACGACCAACTTATACTCTATGGATACAGTTTTTCATTCAGAACATTTTTCTTCAGTGCAATTTTGTTCTAAAAGTAATAGGTAAAGAGATATCGCTAAACCAAAATTTAAACATTGAATTTCCTATGTTAGGAAAAAAGTAGACACCCCGTATATATGAGTAAGTGTGCACTGGCAAACTTTGTTTATGATAAATTATGTGAGTTAAATCCGGTTTGCTATTGTTATAATAAATACTGTAATTTAAGTTAATCTACAACAAACAAGTGCCAACTATTATAATACGTCATTCCGTCGTAAGTATCTACTAATATCTGTCATATCTGTCTCTTCGTTCCATGTACAACATGCCTCAACTATTATCACCGCTAGTAAAGTGCCTGGCGCAATTCAAATCATATGCACTTCTGTGCGCCATGTTATTCGGCAGTGGTGCAATCCATAACCGCAACTACGCGAGGTAATGATGCTGCACCGTCGAGGCAACCCAACAGCCCAGGTTGTATTGTTTCGTGGAGAGATAGCAATTGTTAGTGTAGATAACATTGCTAAATGACCACGAATGATTATTGCTATCGTACTGGATGCAGCAGTAGGCGCTATCTAGTGGTCGGTTATTATTGTTATTATTTGGTGGGGGTATTGTGAAGAACATACTATATAGGTATTCAATGTCTTTGAGACAATGTTGTCTGTTCCATATTTTGTTTTGTAACAAATTTATCCGTTTATTTATATCAATAAAGATTTTCATATTTATGATTAACACTGTACTGCATTCAATGGTGAAGGCGTTTGATTCGTTTTTACTTCCTTGTACGAAGTAAAAGAAGTATTGTAATCGCGAAAATTTTTGGTTCTCAGATTTTAGTGGAAATACGCGACTAATTTCGTCGTGCCGTCTGTACGTACGTATGTATCTCGCATAACTTAAAAACTGTTAGCTGTAGAAAATTGAAACTTTATATTTAAGACTGTTATAACATCTAGTTATGCACCTCCCTTTTTGGTCATTATATAACTTTCGGAAGTGGTACTTTACTTGAAGCCTATAATAGATTTTCATGAAAAACTATATTCAAATATAATTTAAAACTTTCCAAATTTGGTATATAATAATTTTTGGTTGAAATGGACTAACCGGAAGTGACACATTACATGAAGCTGTTAATAGTTTTTCTTGAAAAATATGGTATTATTTTAATTTTAGAAATAAGTGCTGCAAATAAATTAAATTCTGCGTCTAGCACATTAAGAATTTTTAAATTAGCCTTTTGCATAAGCGAGATATCTAAATTTAAATTTTATATATTTTTTGTTTTTTTAAAAATTAAGTTTGCTATGGATTAGAACAATAAAAAAAGATTTAATATCAAATATGTGCAATTAAAAAAATATCTATAATTTAATACGCGTACAAGGAAATCATGTGGTGTCTACATCAGATTTTTTAATTATTAGCTACTAAATGATACATTTAAATTGTAGCCCTTTTGAAATAAATCCAACTTTTTGAGAGTTCTAAAAACTATGTTAAATAAGATGTCCATTAAATTTCCCGTGCGTCAATTAACTTATAAACATATTTTCAAGCAATTTAAATTTGTTGTAGTTAAGGTTTATATGATTTTTCTACCAGAAGAAGAATGACAAATCCAGCACGAAGTCTGCAACACGAATCATATCTTTGCGTGCCCGATGTGCTGTCATACCTCTCAATGCAGTTTTCACTGATCGATATGCACATGCAGCACCGCACGGTTCAACCACAACTCTCGTGCTTTGCGTTCAAGGCTCATATCGTATCATGTCGTTCGTGAGTACGTGTCCCATGCGAGAAAACTTTACAATTTCGTTTTCACTGTCATTATTTTATATTCATAGTTCTCCCGGGACTTTCGCTAACTACGTAAACTACCTGCTTACAAACTACTTCTTAAAGCTTTTAATAAATATATCATCACGCATATCTGCAGTTGGGGTGTTTCGCCACTCGAAGGGGAAGATTTTACACATGGAGAGATATTTCTGGAATATTTTTAAACGTGAAAAATGTACATAGCTGAATATCTGAAGTTTGGAGGAATAATAATGGTTGTAATAAAAATTTAAAACTTTGTGCTTCTCGATTTTATTTCGCTAATCTAAAATTAAATGATGCTTTTGAAAGGTCTAAACACCTGACATGCAAGACATTTAATCCTGCTAATGACATATAGATTATAGATTAGTACCTTCTGTAAACAGCGGTGCTATATCGTGACACGACATCCTGTTTCATTTCATTCTCATTCGATATTTAAGCTATTATAATTCAGACAACAATCTTTTACCATAAACAAATAATATTACTAATTTTAAAATTGTTTAATTGTACCTATTTAGTTTCTAATGTTTATTACACTTTATTTACAAATCTAAATTTGTTGCTTATGTAGGATAGCACGAACCTCTGAAGCATTTATTTATTAGATTCTTTCTGCAATTAATCGTCGCCAAATACTCCTATTCTGGACAACTAATTCAATTTCACTTACATTCATTATTCCTTTCATACAAATTTATCTCATTTTTACTAGTTCATATCTTCAGTTATTTTATTTCATTATTTCTGAATCGTTCACACAATATTTCATTCTTAATTTCACAATTATTTACTTATTTCGTAAACCTTGAATTCCTGTCATACAAGCTCGCCTAATTTTTCATATTTCATATACATCAATTTATTCCTGAATCAACCACGTAATCTTTTATTCTTATCACCAACAATCCCCCTACTCATCATTATCTGTAATTGATTGATATGTTAATGACAACTGGTTTAATTTCGTGATTACTTTATAAATTATTATAATGTTGGTATTCTGTAACAAGAATAATTTATCCTATCATATTTAAATTATTTTTATGCATTTTGTTCATTTATTTACATAGTTGTTATTATAAAACAAATATATAATAAAAGCTCATTGATAGATCTGTCAAAAGTGTGAGTAAATCTTTATATTGTTCTAACTAGCAATGTCATACGAAAGCAAAATATATAAAAGTTAAAATATGAAATGTTACTCTGTACAATAGGAGCTTAAGCACAATTACAGTACTTGATTCGAATCCACCGCGCCGCAATATGGTAGTTCATATAATTTTTACTTGAGTGCGATTCAAACTCGCGATTTCTAGATTCGAAATCCGTAATGCTATGCACATCATCGTACTGCCGGGCATAGACAGACTAATGAAAAATAATAAGGATTATCATTAACTTAAGCAATCGGTTAAAAAGTATTGTTTAAAAAATTTAATACTTTTACTTTAATTTTACCACATTCCTAATTCCTTTCATACAAGCTCGTTTATTAATCTCACCTGGAATCTTTCGTTGCCCCAACAAACTTTCAATTATATCTATTTATTATTCGGTTTCTCATCCTCATATAACTTCCTGCCTAGTAATTCATTCAATATATATTCCAAATGTTAAAATCACATCAATTGATAAACTCGTACTGTTCTACTACGAAGGTATCTGTCCATTTTGTTTTCTATCTAAGAGGTAGTTGAAACTAAGCTTCAGCTGCAACGATGCACATTTACAGTAAGTACCAAATCTCCTCTTGCATTGTCCGTTGACAACTCCTCTTCGTCGTCGTTGTCGTTGTCGTCACGAGATAGCGATACACTCTTCACTCTCCCCTACAGGAAGGAAACAGGGTAGCAGGGAAACTAGCCCACTAGCGCCACACCGTCACAGCAACACAACAACAGACAGGTACGCAACGAACCGGACACAAGCGCGGGCGGTGAGTGAGCGAAGACATTCGTTACGGCCATCAGGGCCGAGTGCCACGTGTCATACACAACGCGTGGACGATCTGTAAACCCAAAGCAGGGAGGGAAGTCTTTGTCTGGTTGTGTCTGTCCGAGGTTAGCACAAGCTGAACAATGAAAGAATCCAGATTACTTTATTTTTCATGAAAAGATGGTTTTTGTTTTTGAGCATATGAACAATAGTAGAAAGATAATAATAAAAATACCCATATTATAAAGGAAATAAAGTTAAAGTTTCTTATTCTTTTGATAGATATCACCTGCATGTTATTAATGTTAAATCATTCCTTTACTTTTTTCACTAATTCTAGGAAAGAGAAATCTACTTTGTTGAACACTGAAAAATAACATTTTCTTCTCTTAATTGGTGGAAGAACATTTTATATTGTAAAATCTTTCATATATTTTAATACAATTTATTTAAATGCAGCAGTTCTGCAACTGAAGATCGTTGAGAATTTGGTAGGCCAACATATATTTGTTAGACTTACCGATTGAATCCCGTGAAAACCATTTCCGATTTCGTCCACAGGTATTTTTTACCCGCCGCGTGCAGGTAGGACATCCCCATTCCCTGCCCAATGTCCAGGTGACGAATGCGTACCGCTGAGATTAACTAACGTGGGTCCCGGTCGCTCCCAGCAGCTCGTAGGGACACCTCGGCGTCATTTATCCCCAGTCCCTCCGGACTGCTGGTCTACCCAACGTGCTATTGATTTATTGGACTGTACAGAGGCGATGTTTGTTTGTTTGTTTGTTTATGTGTTGGTTTGTGGACTGCAATGAGTTTCAGTTTCTTTTATGTGCGTTGCAGTTGTGGCTTTTTGCAGTTGTTCACTTTTCGGCTCAAGTGTGAATTGTGAACCGGAGGCTTGTTGACGGAAAACGGGAAAATGCTTTAACGCTTACCTACATACCGAGTCAATATTTATGACAACATGTGCTCGTGACAAATATTTTGAAATTTAGGAAGTTGTTGACAACAAAACTAAAACGAATATTTTAAAATGCACTAGTTGTCGATACAATCATATTGAGATGAATGTTACTAGAAAAGCAGGAAAGAGATAAATAGATAAATATGATTTATTGCATAAATGAAATAGAAAAATAATTTGTGTAAAATGAATTATGAATGCCACTAAAGCAAAACCTGCAAAATTAAGCATGAGAAATAAATTGGACGACCTGGAAATAAATGGATGGATTTGTATTTATTTGTGCTACTCTGTACAATAGAAACTGAATTCCAATAGTTTATATATATTTAGCTTATATGAGATTCAAACTCAGTATCTTTGTATGAATGATATTGAATCGACGAAATATAATACGAGAGGATATGACAGGTGTTATGATTGTGCCAAAGTAGGAATATTTCAGAAAAACTTGTATGAAGTCTATATGTTTGTGTCAATGATTGAATACTAAACTAACGTTGGCTTGAATCTCCAATATATCCAAAATATATCCAAAATTTACAAATGTGATTAAAATAAATAAATAATATCAGAAAAGTTATATTTCTTCAATTGAAAGAAGAAAATTTTTCTTCTCTAGGGACAAACGTATCCATGACAATTGGAAAACAACAGAATGATTTGGCATTAATGACACCAGGGCGACAACTGTCAAGAGAATAATAAATCATATTTAAATATCCAATTTATTTCTAATAATTTAAATTTCTGATAAGGTAAAGTACTATAGCCTTCGGCATCATCGGGAAGAAATGCCTCACTTTCTTCTCTTCATTTACAAATAACTATTTAGTGCTTACTTTAATAGATGGTAATGAAGATGAAGAGAGAAGAGTTTGTATGGCAGTTGAGATGTGGGACATATCTTGAAAAAAGATTTATGAAACAGGTGAATGTTGGTTAAATTTATGGTAAAAGATTACGTAGACAACCTAAGGATAAATGAATGGAAATAATTAAAAAGGTGCTCTGGTCGTATGACAAGAATTATGAATATGGCTGAAGTAAAAATCGTTCGATTTATTGCACGATGAATCAAATGAATGTTTTAAGGGTGTGAGCTTCTTTCATATTTTAAGTTCTAATTACAGATTATTCTGAACGTAGTTCTTTTGTTCTCCTTAAATAATTTAAGGTTGTTTCTTTTCCACTATTATTGTAGTAGTCGCATTGTAGAAAAAATTAATTTCCATAAAGCATATTTGATGAAGTATTTCTGAACACCGTGAGTGTTTTGTCTCCTGCTGCATTGTTTACGTTGAGCAAGTGAATATTGGTATGCAGCAAGCAACAAGAAAATTAGCGGAACTATCGAAGAGTTTATCGAACTATCCAGACTGAGATTAATGTCTTCCGAGCGCAATTTTCTTCAGTTCCCTGGGATTGATACCGCTACAGTCTGGAAACTATTAAGTCCTGTAACGCGGAGATAATCATTTCAACGGAGAAATTAAAAACAACTCTGAGAATCTTACGATGTGAAATGAATATTGATTAGTAGCAGTTCATTAAATTGTAGTTAATGAATTATGAACAATGGATAATCTGAAAATAACCTTTATGATATTAAAACAATATTGAGTTTATGTTAATGCTGTTTCTGAGCAGATGGAACATTAGATTTTAACAATAAAAATTAACCGTATTGGTCGCCATTTGAATCTGGAATACCCTGTACTGTAAGTAAAGTGATATCTTTCTCACTACCAAAAGTTTTTAAATTATTTATGAAAAAATGTTTAATATAAAAGATACGAAGAATTATACAGGCTGTTTCACAACTTAGAGCAAAAAATTAAAGGGTATATTCTGTACGACGTGCTGATCATGAAACAAAAAGATTTTTTTTTAAATTCGAAAAATTAAGGGTTGTTAACCTAAACATTTTTTGTAGTACTGCACTGGATTCGCTTTCCTATTAAACACAAATAATAAAGTAGGTATCAACTACGAAAGAATAATTACACAATTCAATTATTAGCAGTTATTTATAATAGAATTTTATTTAATTAATAAATTTAACATAATCATCCATCCAGTGACAGTGACAACGAAAAATTTTGGACTGGGAAACATGGAAAATAGTTTTGCGATTTAAAAAAAAATCTTTTTGTTTCATGATCTGCACGTCGTACAGAATATACCCTTTAATTTTTTACTCTAAGTTGTGAAACACCCTGTATAACGCAAAAGAATAAAAATAAAACAAATAAATACATTTCTTTACGTAATTATTTTTGCAAACAAAACAAATTTAAAAATTTTTTCAACAATAATATCCCGATGACACTAATAATATGAAATGATTTTATTCTCCTTAAACACGTTCTTTGGTAACTGCCTGATGCCGTAAGCGTAGGGCTGTCACCTAAAAGATTAAAACTTTTATGTTTCCCTATATAACAGGAACTTAATCCCAATTACAGTACAGGGTCCGTACTCACGAACCGCAGTGTAATAGTTCATATAATTTTTATCTTGAGTGCGATTCGAACTCGGGATCTCCAGATTCCGTAACGCTATACACATCACCGTATTATGCGATAAAGAAATTGTTTTCAAAACAATTTAGTTAGTCAGCTATCAAAATCAAATTAACAAACTGAAATTTATTAATTTTTATTGAGTTTCTAAGTTTTAGCAATTGCAAAAAGTTATTTCTCTATGTATCCACTGTCAAAGTATCAATTTTTTTTTGTTTTACTTACTTTGTCTTAAAGTGAAATTATTAGTGTAATTTAGTTTTGATTGGTTGATTTCGGACACGTGATTGGAAATAAAAGATTTAATTGGATGATTATTCAACTACAAATTTTCGTTGCAAGTTATTATAAGGCAAAAGTTATTCACCTCTAGAATAGTAGGTAAAGTTTTGTTAGTAACAAAATATAATTAGAAAATTTGTAAAACCAATAATTCTGAGATTGTAGCAGGCAGCACGCGAATATGTTGGAACCAGGTTAATTTATCTTCATTATTTATGTCCGAAATCTATAATATACTGCCTATAGCATCATTTACATTCCACACAATGACACGATCATGATGCGCTAGTGCTGAAAAATATCTGACGATGATTAATTACCAGAATTTAGTCATGAACAAGCATTATATATAATCAGCCGTCATAATAAAATTTAAAGCAAATAACATTGACACATCATATTGATAAAATCACATACACCAGCAAATAAGTAGTTATTAAATATTTTTGCTTATTTTACAATATTTTTGCAAATATTTATTTACATGAAAATTACCCCATTAGTATCATGAAACGCCAACTAATTCAATATTTATTTAATTATTTGCCTCTCTGCACAACAAGAACTTAATCCTAATTACAGTAGTCAGTACGGTGGTGTGGATAGCGATATGGAATTCGAATCCGGAGATCCCGGGTTCGAATCTCACTCAAGCTAAAAATTATATGAACTACTACACTGCGGCTCGGTGAGTGCGGACCCTGTATTGTAATTGGGATTAGTTTCTGTTGTACAGCGTAACATAAATAAATAATGGAATACGAACTACTCTGATACAAACGCATTAATTAAAGTCTGCAATTGCAGAGCCAGTGTAATGTAATTTAGACCTTAGGGACCCTGAAATCAACAATGGCATTGTATTTAATATAATAAACTATTTTTTCAAGGTGTTTTGTAATTGGACTTAACGTTGTTTATTATTGGGAATGTGATTTTATTACTTTTTACTGTAAATTAATAACTGTCGTTTATACCTTGATGTCGGTTACTTTAATACCTCAATTAGATAACGAAGTTTACATGATAGAATTAATATGGTATAATGTTACATTTTCTTGTAGTTTGTGCTTTATTTAGTATGGTGCTTTCATGTTCGGTTAAATTTCATTTAGTGGACTTAGCTTAATATAAAGTTAATTGAACGTTATAACCTGGATTTATTTTGTTATCGCTCGTTGCTAGTAAATATTACAACAATCTGTTTTAATGTGTAGTATACATATAGAACATTTATGGGGTAGGTGGCTCAGTGGTATCGAGTTGGTCTGTGGATCTTGAGAATCCTGGTTCGATTCCCACAGCCGACAAATTTCACCAATTTCAATCTACCCTTGTGACTTCCCCTCCACTAATATTTTTGGGGGCCGTGATTTGACAGACAGCTCACGTGCATAAATATATCACTTACCGAGATCTGCTTAGGCAGAGTGCCACACCTAGTAATGGGTAAAAGGCGGTGATGATATATATTTTTAGAGAGCGCCTCCACCAATTTTTCCTACGAATGTATATATCTCTCCCTCTTAGTGACGTCATGTCATCGCGTAATAATTTCCGTTACATCAGCGTTGGCCGTGCCTGCGGTTGTGTCAGTGTGACAAAGATATTAATATTGTCTCTCCTGAAACTCATTTCTTTCACATTAGCGCAACACGTCCACGGCTGCCTGCGCTTCGCTCTGCTTCTGTCCTTTGCCGCGTGGAAAAATCACGCGTTTATTACTATGTGCTCCCGACGCCCGACTCCTGGCCTGCTTGATTTCATTACGCAGATTTATTCTGTCAGCCTAATGTAGTTTTTATTATTTGTCATTTATATTTAATTAAATGAAACGGCCAGGAAAATTGTCATGCAGAATGCGAGCGCGATATGGGATCATAGCTGGCTTTGCAGGAATATTCATATTTTTTGCTTCAGAGCATTTTTACAACATTTTGTCTCCCAACTTAAAATATTTAGTCAACATTATTTCTACATGACTAGCGAAAAAGCAAGTTTCTAATTTAATAAATTTTAAATAAAAATTGAAGCTGTTTTGAATTCCTGTAAATTCTATGTGAGTTTCTGTATTTCTCTTTAATGAAAGTTAGTATGTAAATTAGAGGTGGTAATTTAAGGGAAATTTTAATGGAAATCTGGAAAATTATTTCCTAAAACAAATGAAAGCTACACAACACACATGTATTATTTATCCTGATCTGATTAAAAAGCTTGTTTGATTTTCTGCCATGCTCCAAACACATTCAGTTATTGTTTGGAAATGGAATTCGTAAATTAACTTTCCTGCCCGTAGGACCACGACAGGGTCACACTTACAACATTTTTTCCAAATTGATTTTCTGTTTTAAGAAATTAAAACACAAAAAATATTCTCTTTTTGCACCTCATAATTATTTTTAAATTAATTAGGAAAATCATATTTTATCAGATTCGGAATTTAGAAACAGTGAAAATTTTATTTGAATTAATGAAAATGACATAAAATTGCCACTCAATTTTAATCGTTAAAACATTTCTTTAGTCTGTAATAATTTTTACTTTTAAATAATCATAATGTATATATATATATATATATATATCTTTCGGAAAACCAAAAGTTTAAAATATATTATTTCTTGTCTTAATTGAGACAAGAAAGTAATACATTTCTAATTTAGTTTACGTTTTTATAGGGCAGTGACAATTACATGTACATATATCTAATGTAGAAAGTATCATTTTGTCATCAGATGCTTTATGAAATGACACCTACGAGAAGTAATGTCTCAGTTTCATCCCTTGTTACTAAAGAGAAATATGTACTTCAATTAAAAGTAATACTTACAAAAATGAATGTCACTAAAAAATAATTACAATTTTGATTTAAAAAATGGTATTATTGAATGTGGGCTTAATACAGTCCTGCCCCCAGCAGTCACGCATTGACACACATAAGTAAAACACGCACATCACATGTTTCTCTAGAGTACGCCTCATACCACCCACAAACAACCCTGCTAGCACCCTCACCACCTGTCCTGTCCTGTCCTGTCTGTCGTCTGGCATTTCTCCCTCTAGCGACATAATTACTGTCACTGATATGGTCATCTAATTTAATTGCCAGCGCGAGAACGAATGCAAATCTCCGCGAACACAGATAATTTTTCCGCATGAATGTTTCGTGATGGCTTTTTGTTCGTTACGCTTGCTCGGATCTTTACAGAGATAATTACCACTGTGTGCTCTGCGTCATACACTATCTGATACAGACAGAAAGAATAAGATAAGGGAACGTTTGTCATAGTGAATCTTTAATCTTTAGTAAACGCAGATATTATTAATTGCACTCAGAAATGAGACTGTTGTTACTGAACCCTTTTCGCGAAATCTGTGAATTTAGTAACTTGATATTTTGTTGCGATTCTACCTATTTGTTTAGTAATAAAATAAACACTTGCCTAAGTCTCACGAAATTCAGTCTCCAAGTCACCTGGGCATCGTCAGAGGCTGGCCAGCACAGTTAGTAATCATAGACTGTGCTTGCCAGCCTCTGACGATGACCTTATAAGTTGACTTGGAGGCTGAATTCTGTGAGACTTGGACAAGTATTTATTTTTATATTTTATTATTAAACCTAGTTTCACCAAGTGAGCATTTAAAGACAATTAATTTTTTCTTCGTTATTTTTTTATTTGTTTAGTATTTCTGGTAAATATCATTTGAATGTTCAATATCTTTTTTTGCGCCTCTATGGCAAATTTCTTCTTTATATATAGTTTGTATTTGTATTTAATTGAACATGAGTTCTGAAATCCATAGGCCGACTCGATACCACTCAGCCAGTTACTTTTAATGAAGGTCGTAGATGTTTTATATCCCTCGCCTTCGACTCGGGATATGAAACGGCACCTTTTGGAAGAAAGATTTTAATTTTTTGTCTTGATATCCAATAAATATTCTAACATCATAATGTGTATAAAATGGAGAGCGCTTTTAGAAATATTTTAATTTTAATAGTGAATGATGATCCATTTGATTAGCATTAATTGAAGTCATCAGTCTAATTTCCGTCCAATTTCGTGACAATTACTAATGAAACTTGCTGTTTAACTGCACATTATTGTCACGAGTTATGACTAATGGGTTCACACTAAAGAAGATAGCCCAATTTCAGACTGTTTCCGTTTCTCTTGTACCATTTATTTCACATTTAAATGTAGAATTCGTTAGTAGAATCAGTTTTGAAAGTATGGTGAAGATTGTGTAGATGACGAAAGAATAAATAGATGTGTAAGATTGAAACAAGATATATGACAGAAATTTTAAGGGTTCGTGCTACCTCATTTGATATAATATAGCGTGAAGTTATATATGTATGTGTGTAAATTTTCTTAAACCTGAAAAACCTTGAAAGTTGTAAAGGCAGTAAATATCTATAAAACACTAATAAGCGCGCCATCGCATAATTCAAAAGTTCCCAACGAGGAGTAAATAAGTGACAGGCAGGAGGCTGTGACGTGACAAGCGACGGTGGTGGCGGCGACGGCGGCACGTGCATAGTGACCGAGGGGCGGCAGGGACGCTCTACGGTGCCGGCAACAGCTGTGCGGACCCACCGGTTGTCAAAGTTTTCGCCGATTTGACTACACCGTTATGGAAATAGGGGAAACTTATTTTTGTGTATTTAGAAATATAGAAATAAAGTTTGCCTTCAAGTTGGTATCTCTCTGTAGGGAGTGCGAACTACGTGCAGCTAGGGATAATCATATTTATCACAAATGCTCACAAATTTTAGGACAATTTTCGGACCTTTACTGCCTATTTCTAACCGCATTTATTTAGAATAACATAAATAATTCATTTTTGAATATGGTCACACGACTTTCCAGTACGGTTCACTTGGATTTTCCTACCTAGCGATGAAAAGCCTCACTTTCTGATTGGGTCGTAAAAAATGTTTTCTACTATTCTACATACGATTAAAAATGTTATAATTATATATTAAGTGTTGAAAGAAAAGCGAGTATGTAAGATACGAGCACAAACGAGTGGATTACTAACTATTTTTTTTACAATTTACTATTTTATCCTACAAAAAATTATTTCTTTAAATTTTTTAATCTTCTCATTTTATGTCAATTTTCTCAAATAATATCAACGGTTGTTGCGGATTCCATTGTCACATAGTATTTGATTTGTATTTACGACAAGCAAAACAATAATCTAATTCTTTTGACACACTTAAGTGCAGGAAATAATCACTTTTCGCACGCAGATGAGTAGCAGTATTATAGCTGAGCAATTGTAGATTTGAATATTTTTTATTTGCTACGAAAATGAATGCTTCTTGTTTAACATATAAAAAGAACTGCATTACAGTTAATCTTATAGTGATTAGAGAAATAGAAAATTTGTTATTTCGAATTTGGTTTGTATTAAACGAGAACAATCTACTTTCGGTAGAACCACATATATAGTTCCTTTCATAAAAGCTCATCTCAACTTTCGTTCACATAACAAACCTTCAAACATATCCACACAAAAATTACTAGCTTTAATAAAAAATATAATTCGCTAACAAAGCAAATTTGCAACAAACTATATTTCCATACAAAAACTCAATAAAATCCAATGGATGACAAAACTGTAAAATACAATTACACAAAGTCCCAGTGAACGAGAGCCAGAGAGAGAGGGAGAGAGAACGTAGGCAGGCCAGAGATCGTTGGCGGATGACATGGCGTCAGTATTCAATTAGGCCGCGCGGCCGAAATCAATTTACACGAGGTGTGACCCGATTGATTTCAGTTTGTAATTGGAAAATGCGCTATCATATGTCACATTGTGCTGCCGCTGTCGTGGACCGTCTGCCAATGTTTATACAGAATTGAGTGAGCTGTTATGGGGCGGCCTCTCTGACAGCTTTATACACTACTCCCTTTCTGCAGGAATCAGAAACCAAATAAGAACAATAGATAGTTTCCACACTTTGTCAATCATTTGCTTATTTGTTACTCTATCACTGGCATTTCATGAATTTATTACAATCTCATATTCAACATTTAATTTTTATTTCTCTCTCTCTCTCTCTCTCTCTCTCTATATATATATATATATATCAGGGTTCGAAGATATATATCGATCGATATATATCATGATATTTATTTTGATATATATCGTCATATTTTTGCAATGATATATATCCATTATATAAAAATATCAAATAGTTTTTGAGATATAGCCTCAAATTTGGTTATAAGTCAATTCGGACTCGGGGAATGCAACGCCGTTGAGCGCATTTCCATATCTTGTTTAGTTTTTGAGATATAGCCTCCGGAAAATGGAAATTTTTCGAATTTTTCAGTTTTTCTACTTTTACGAGGCTATATCTCGAAAACTAAACGTGATATGAAAACGCGGTCAACGGCATTAATTTTCTCGTGCTTCAGTTAACTTATAAACATAGTTTCAGCGATTTTTATTTTTTTCAATTTTCCGCCAAAAAAATCGCAAAAAGCGGTTTTTTAACATTTTCTCGAAAACCAGAAGTCATATGCATTTGAAGATTGCACCACTGGATTCAGTGGGTCAAAATACATATGTATGTAAATTTTCGTTTTAATAATCCTACGATTAAGGATTTTTGGGAAAATTGAATTAAAATCTGAAAAAACCAAAGGGGTACCCCTTAGGAAATAATTAAAAATATTAAATTGCTTAAAATTGTATGAAAATTTGCTTATAAGTCAATTCGGACACGGGGAATTCAACGCCGTTGAGCGCATTTCCATATCTTGTTTAGTTTTTGAGATATAGCCTCCGGAAAAGTGAAATTTTTCGAATTTTTCAGTTTTTCTAAATGTGTACAAAAACTATTAAAAAATAAATATCCAAAAAGTGATATTTATCTGATATATATCTTATATATCAGATATTTTGATATTTATTATAAATATCATGATATTTACGAACCCTGCTGAGTTTTTCTTATCAGTAAACATAAGGATTATCATTACCATAGTTACAGTTAAAAAGTTTGACAGCAATATATTAGAGCGTTTATTTTAAAAGTAAACATAGGGAAAATTATATTTTCAGCAATGCAATGAAGTGTAATAGTCTATAGTCTAAAAGAAACATTTTAAGGTTATACAAATTAAATTCATTTGAACTACATTAACTAAACGTTTGTAATAAAAACTATATCCGTTCGAATTTTCATACCTATGTATTTTCACGCGAGGAATTCACTGGTGTTTTTAGATTTCCATTATCTTTTCAACTTTTTGAAATATCGGCAAAAGAGAATTTCGAAAAAAATTTAAAAATTTTCAAATTTTTCAAAATACCGGAAAAATAAAGTGTTGAATTTTAGGTTAAAGTTTATTTCAAATTTTGAAGACAATTTCAAAGTTTTAGCGCTGAAAGGGCTTTCAAATTCTTTGGTTTCATTTTATATAAAGAATATATTTGATATTTTGAGGATAATTTTAAAGTTTCAAAGTTGAAAGGAGTTAAATTTTCCACGCTATATTTCAGTTTAGTTTACATTGTAAAATAGCTTCTATATTTTCAAGAAAAAATTGATGTTTTTTCACTGAAAGAAATGTAAGTTTTCCCCATATAAGAATAAGATGAATTACGTGCTAAGATGATTTGCCAGGATATTATTTGTTGATGGAAGTAGAAAATGCTGGTATAATATAAGTAGTTAAGCCATGTGACAAGCATTCTGATCCTTCTGTGATGTTGATCCCGTGCGCGATTTGTTAGTATTAAAGCAAAAAATGAACAAAGATAAACCGATTAGAAGAAGATGAAAAGATAAGACAGAAGAAAACTTTTGATCCCATAATCATCCACCGTGTCTAATGTTATTATTTCTGCCTTTTTCCTTCTCGGCCAATATTATTTATTTTTATTAGTCCAGAAGTAGATCAGAGATATCTGGGTTATATTGCTATTTTTGTCTTTTTATTAGCGCTCAAGCCAATCGAATTAACACTTTTTTATTGGATACTACATGATCGTTACATAGATGTAACAGTTCCATCGCGAAATAAAATGAAACAAGCAAAATTGATATTTATGTATTCTTTAGAATTTTTCTTACTTATTTTTATTTAACATCGAGTCTGTCTATGAATTTGAGAACCTGGGTTCAATTCTCACAGTGGAAAAACAATTAAAACTACTCTTATGGCTCCTCATCTACTAAAATCTTTGAAGGGCATGATTTGACGTTTGGCAATCACAATTCACGCAAAGAAATATATCACTTACTGAAATCTGCTATGACAGAAATCCACATCCAGTAATGGGTACAGACCTGTTTCATAAATTATACACATTGCAATTAGACACTCTTTAACAAAAATTGAAAATGAATCAATGATGAGATTGCCGTTTTGGTTATGTTTGAATGTGAATTCCAAACAAACGCAATGAAACACTCTCTGTAAGAACAGTAAACGAATGAAAAGATAAGAAAGGAAAGGATTGTCGCCCAGATACTTGAAGTACTTTGAATTTTTTTTAATTGAAACATATCCTAATTTGTCTGAGTCCTCTACATGTGGAATCTTCAGTATAGTGAGGGCCGGTCTGATAACAAATTATGAGGGCATCAAGTCCTCTGGGAGTTAGGAGGGCGTTCACAAGCCACAGCGGACACTCACAGTCCCTCCAATTAAGTCAGCCATGACACGATAATATCCTCTGACAATTTGCCAGCCCCCCGGGCTTATGCTAATAAATTTACGATTATAGTATTGTAATTGGGCTTGATATCAAAGCTCAATAAGCGTACTATGTAGCTGTGTAGCTATGTAGCTTCAATGTAGTTCCACTGTAGCTCCATTGAAAGCTCAGAGCAAGGGAGGTACACTGAACATTGGACAGTGAATCAAGTGTATGAACTGCGAGCACAATTTGATTCGACTTATGGATTAAATGTGCAATGCTGGAATACAACGAAAATCGGCCTTTAATTGACACAATCGCTCGGAAAAATTACACATTTTTTTCCATTACCTGATGTACAGCCATGAACAAAATTTATTTCATTTTATATTTTAATTATTTATTTTTTAAATAAAAATGTTCTTTTCTGAATAGAGAGAAGAAAGTAATAATATTCATAAATAAATAAATATATCATTACGTCTTTTACCCATTACTGGGTGTGGCACTCTGCCTAAGCAGATCTCGGTAAGTGATATATTTTTTCGCATGAAGTGCAGTTACCAGACGTCAAATCACGGCCCTCAAAGATATTAGTGGAGGGGGAGCCACAGGGGTAGATTTAAATTGGTGAAAATTGTTTGTCGGCTGTGGAGATAGAACCAGGGTTCTCAAGATCCACAGGCCGACTCGATACCACTGAGCCACCTACCCTATAAATAATAATATTCATATCAAGGGAAAAAAATTACAACAAGAAAATAACTATGTGAACTGACAATAGTAACATCCAGGTGACATTTGTCAAGAGAAAAACAAATTTTATCTTAAATAAAATAAATAAATATATCTTTACGTCCTTTACCCATTATTGGGTGTGGCATTCTATCGAAACTGATCTCAGAAAATGATATATTTATGCAATTACCAGTCGTGAAATTACGTTCCTTATGCCTATGGCACACTGGTCGATGAGCGTCGATGACCATCGATGAACTCCTCGATGAAACAAAAGAACGCACTCTTCATTGACAAACAATAAAAGCTTCTAAAGTTGAGAAAGAAAAACTAAATTTCAAAAATATGCTAACGTGAAGTGAGACACAAAAGATACGAGTGAAATGAGACACGTTCGTTTCATCGATGAGCTCTTCGATGGAAATAGAGGAGCCTCTAATTTTCGTCGATGACGGGTGCGTTCTGTTGTTTCATCGAGGAGTTCATCGATGGTCATCGACGCTCATCGACCAGTGTGCCATAGGCTTTAAAGATGTTTGTAGAAGAAGAACCACAGGGGTAATTTTAATGTGGTGAAAATTGTTTGTCGGCAGTGGGAATCGAACTGGGGTTCTCAATACCACTGAGCCATCTACTTCATTTAATCTTAATTGCAAATTTTTTCTGAAAATCGTACGACACTAATTAACAGCCGATACAAACATTGTCTTAAGCATGGTTAGCATGGTAACAGAAAAATTGAAAAATATCTTGGAAATGTTTCATTACTTGACCTAACCAAGAAAAATTAGTAAGTGGAAAGCAAATAGTAGTCTTTTGAATATATTAACAAATACTTTGAAACAGAAACAAAATCACAATAACAACTGCAGTTGTTTCTACACCGATGTCTGACAATAAAACCTAACAGTATTATTTTAAACTCCTCCCGTCAAGGCGATAACAAAAATGAGTTAAAGTATTAACTAGCTTTGCGCTATAAAAATATAAATTGTCCACTCAGCTAAGCTACAGCGCTGGACCACCAGAGAGTTATTCGCAAAGTTGAAAAGAATCCTCAGCGGTCGACGGACCCCCAGTGATGGACCCGGTAGGTAAAGACCGCGGCGTGTCCAACATAACGCTCTAGTTCTACTCCAAGCTAGAAATCAATAGACGTGGGCTACGAGAAGCAGAGGACGGTTAAAGTTGAAGGTCCACTTGGGACATACCGCTACAATAACGACGAGTAAAATTCCCTAACTAAAAAATCAACTATGTGACGGGAATTTAGAAATTATATCCAGCATATGCTGACAGGAAACAAGGATAACTTGGAGAAGAACTTTAAAGAAATGTTGTGAACAGAAAGTAGGATGGCAACTAAAATGTCTGTCATATTACTAGCATGAAAAAAAAACTTTTATTTTTGCTTTGTTGTTGAATATAAAAAAGAACCAAATTTTGTATTACTTTATTTTGCATTTAATTATAATAATTGTAGAATTGTCCTATTTATTTACAGTTTTCTCATTAATTCGATAGATTTAACTGTCGGTTCTCGTTGAAACATTTTATAAAAAATTAAATTAAAAAACACTAGGTTAGTTTCAAATAATGTAAAGTTTATTTTACAATACGTATTTCGGTCGACTAGACCATCATCAGGTGAACAAGATATAAATGAATTTGTACATTAGAGTAAGACTTATAAATAGTATACACAAGAATTCTGACACAAGAAGTGGGAGATACATGATTGAAAACAGATGTAAGTACAATTAGTTTAACTAACTCATTTATTAATTTTCTTCTTTGTTATATGTAACAAAGTAAATACAATAGTATTTTTTGTAAATGATGATTATTGCTTCCCTATTTAAATTAGACAAAAGAGTAAATGTTAAGTATTAAAAACTGTATTTAATAAGTATCTACTTGCAAGAGAATGGATTTATTAAATTCGGTTAAGCAATTAAATTAATTTATCTAATGAATTTGTCAAATTAAAGCTATAATTTTATTTATATCTCTTTGCATAAAAAACAATTGCGTAACAAGTAAATAGTCATTAGATTTAAGACTTAACATTTTTTTTGTATTTGCATTTTTCGTCTAATTTAATTAAAGATGCAACGATAATTATATGAATCAAATACTATTGTATTTCCTATGTTACAATATTTAAATTGTACACCCGGTATATGTACTTTTGTGAATATTGTAATGTAAAGAATAATTTCTGAAGTAAGTAGGTTTTTTCGTCGACTTATTGAAAGTTGGTCGTACGTGTGATATCCTTATTGAATTAAACATGCGTTATAGTAACTAAGCTGTCACAGCTCCGGACTCAGACTCCGGACTCCGGGTGGTTTAAGCCGGACAAGAAAAACGACATCCGAGATCCGTAACACGTAGCAGGATTAATCACGGACCAGTTCGCGAATTAAAAAGCCTCGCGTGTGCCTTGTGTGAAT
Organism: Pterostichus niger; assembly: GCA_947425015.1. Classification (NCBI taxonomy): domain Eukaryota; kingdom Metazoa; phylum Arthropoda; class Insecta; order Coleoptera; family Carabidae; genus Pterostichus; species Pterostichus niger. Next base: position 1,305,469 of record OX380336.1, on the reverse strand, counting down.
TCTGGCAGCAGTAGCTAGTAGCGACTAACCCGCCGTCCTGCTAATCCTGCCGAGCTTTGCATTTCCCCCACTCCAGTCTCCTGCTGACCGGCGGAATGCGACGCGGACGCGCTAAGTGCATTTCGATGTTGGATGATTCGCGCCAGCGCCAAGGCCGATCGCTAAAACCACGGATAATTCATCTCAATTATTCAGTTGTTTAGAACGCATGCGCGATATTATTTGTTTAATAGATACGCGTAGGTTTTTCGCCCCAGGGTGGTAATTCATTATGTGTGTGTAGAACGCGCTCGCAACGTGTTCGACAAAAAGTTTCGCGAGCAGGTACCAAACGACTTTACAACATTCCGCAAAAACTGGATGATGTATTATGATTATGTTTCGACGTAGATATGAGACTGGATGGATTTTGTTTACACCAGGGGTACGACACACATTTATCTTTGTTTTGGACGATACCTACCATTCCAAAAAATAAAATAAAAATTATACCTTTTACCCATTACAGCGTGTAGCACTTGCCCGTAGTAAATTTTGATATGCACTTGAAGTGCGGTTACCAACCGTCATATTATTAAGCCACAGGAATAATTTTAATGTTTTAAAAATTTAAGGAATTGAACCCAGGTTCTCAGATCCACAGGCCGACTTGATACCACTAAACCACCTACCATTTAAACTGTCTTGAAATAGTGTATTAAACATCATGACATCACGATAAAGAATCAGTTTTTGTCAAACATTCTCTTCCTGACTCATCTATACACGCTCATTTATTCCTCACCCTCACATCCATCCATTCGCTCCTCTACATCTATTTCATTCATCTTTAATCTCAATTCATTCACTCCCACTCATCTAACTACGAATCTATTAAGATAGATAAGAAATAAATGGATCATCGACATAAGCTTGTTTTGAAAATAAATTGCACGCAATTGCAGTTAGACACTCTATAATAAGAATTAAAAACGAATACAAAAGATAAGGCAGGAAGAATGTATCCTCTACGCTTATTTTTGAAAATAAATTCTATACAATTTCTGTTACATACTTTATAGTAAGAACAGACACTAGATTAAAATTAGGAAAGGAAAGGAATATCACCTACACTTGTAATTATTTTTTAACAAACATTCCACCACATTTATTTTATACAAGCTCGTCTCATATTTTGTTCATCTTCAATCATTTTGATCCATTTATTTATTATTATAATAATTTTATTAGAATGGGGTAGGTAGCTCAGTAGTATCAAGTCAGTCTGTATATTTGAGAACAAACAATTTTCACAATATTAAATTTCCTTCCAATTAAATCTTCGATGACAGTGATTTGACAACTGGTAACGACACTTCACATGCATATCACTACCTACAGCAGGGTGTCACCCTTAATAAAAAGTAAATGGCGTGATGATATATTTATTTATTTTTTATCACTAGTTTTATTCGACAACCATTCTTCTGAATCTAACTTTCTTTTATTATGAAATATCGTATGACATCCTGAATTTGACAGGGTGTACATATATTTAGCAATTTATATATAAACTTATAACCTTTATTAAATATTGATACTCAATTATAAAATAATTATATATAGCCCAAAGGGGAATATGTATACTGTATAATTTCAATTATGGAAGAAATTTATTCATCATTAATAAATTCTGATGATTCGGTCCGCAAATTAATCTGCATTTAACGATGAATATTTTACTTGAAATTTGGAAATACCCATTAACTCTTGTAATCCGTGGTATGGTTGATAGATTCACACGGACTTATTATTGAATTCGACTGAGTATAAACAATGACAGGGTCCCGGGACATTGTTGAACAGCGCGATAATCTGTATACGTACTCGTAAAATTCGGTATTGTTCCGCAAACGGCACGCGCCAGATTACAACATCATTGTGATTAATATTCATGGAATTGTACGCAATTATCAATTATTGGTTGCTTTATGCTAACGCAATACTAACTTTATTGCACAGTAATTAAATTACACGCGTATTAAGATAAATATAATGCTTAATGTTATTCACACCATAATCAAATTCTTCTTTGATCATTGCTAACTGGATTACCAACAATTTTAATTACAATTTAAAATGAAGATAAAAAGTAAATAATGAATGGAATTTATACATAGTGTGGTGGAAGTTACCTCGGAGAATAGACATATGTTTTAAGTTAACCTAAGTTTTAGGTACTGAAATAAAACTTTCTGGATTTCTCGCGAGAAATCTTTTCTGCTTCAATGAAACTTTTTTACATTTATATAGCATTAAATATTAATAAATGCCAAAAGAAAATAATAGTTTAACTACTGCGAAAGACTTTGTAATTTACTTTGGACGATGGTATTATACTATTATTTGGTTTGTATAATATTATTATTTATTAAATACTAAAGTTATACATTAATTTAAATCTTTGTCAAATAAACAAGACGAGGCAGAATTACATTTGAACTATGTTTGTGTTTTGATGAATGTAAAATTAAAAAGAATGTGTTTAGGAGAATATCTGTTTCTCAATTGAGATAGGTTGATAATTTCTGCAGTGTTACAACATGTAATAATATACTTCATCTAATAAACGTATACAAAGGTTGAAAGTAGTTGTTTACAGACCGAAACTAGTAAGGACTGAAACTAGACGAGGTCTGCAGAATTAAGATGAATTGATTTTTAATTACAATCAATATTTAATAAATATTTAAATAACTATAAAATTAAATACCTTTTTCAACATTACTTGAGAAAATGATATTTTTCTCATTTAATTAAGTGATACTAACCGTGTCCCTTACTAGCAAGGAAACATGATGTGCATTTGCAAATACAACTCGTTTGATTTATATTAAATAATTATTAAATATATTGTATCGCAAACATAAAATAGTATATTGTAATAATAGTGGAGAAAGAGTTCAATTAAAAAACATGTAGAAAAGTTGGAGCACAAGCTACCACAGATTTACAACAAAAATAAACTCTTTACTCTTTTTATTGCCGTCCTCATTGATTTCTGCTTTTTACTCCGCGCATAAACGCTACAAAAGATAATTCCATTCCAGCTGCGTTGGTTTACAAAAAAGAGACATATCAATTTCCTCAGCTCACACGTTCAACCTGTTCACGTAACACCGGCAACACCGCCAACACCGTCAAGCAAGTACTCATTGTAAGCCTGTCCACGTGTCGGCACTAGCGACACTGGCGACACTGCGCCAACTGACCGAACTGCGCCTGGACGCTCGGCGTCGGTGTAATCTATGAACCAGTGCCAGGGAAACTTTTCACAAACATTGCAGACAGTTTTCGTTGAATAGACGACAATTTTAATTTTTCTTCTTCAGACAAAATCATCTATGGAAACTTACAAGCTTTCAGCTAGTTGTCTTGTCTATCGCAAACAAGTGACGTAATTGTCATCCTCTTTGAACTGGCATATAAATGTCCTTAATGAGACAAAGCTTTAACTGTCGATCTTATTACGGTATAATGTAAAATGTGCTACATACCTAATAGTTTGTTTTTTTTAATTATAAGGATAGTACGATTTTATGGTTCAAAATATCCGGTACCGATAGGACACTTACTACAGTATTTATAACAATTTTTGTTCGATTGCCTCAATAACGACATTAAAATTTAGAAATATTTCAAAATGAATTTCATATTTTATTAAATTGTAATTATCAAACTCAATTCTACTTTTTCAAGAATATTATCGTAATGTTTTACTGAAAATGTATTACTTATTGTCTTCCAATTGGTAAGTAATTACATATTGATCAATAATTTTTAAACAAAACTTATTGTCTTAGAATCGCTATCAATAAACATGATAAAAAAAGATCGTACAATAGTTATCTATATACAAGGGCAAGGAAGTGAAACATTTCTATCCGAAAATATCATATTATTTCTCGAAAGCCAGGGTTATAAGATACTTTTCTTCACGAGGTATTCATATAATTTTTGTCACTATTGTATCAAAAAGTAAAATTATCTGATATAAATTAGAAACTTAGATGATTTATCATTTTCTTGACAGATGTCATTTGGATACCACAAATATGAAATCGCGTCGTAGTTTTCTATGGCTTTACTTTCCTTCCCTAGAAAAAAAAAATTTACATTCTTCGCTAAAGACTTTTTTTTCTCAATAGAGGGAAGAAAATATTACTTTTTGATTAGGTCGTAAAAATGTTTGTCTTGTTATCTCTGCAGATAAGTATTTATTTATATTTTTGTTATTTTACGTTGTGTAAGAGGATATGAGCTTCAAGTGGAATCGGAACAACAAGAACGCAGTAATCTTTTATTGAAGGAAATCTTACTAACCATGCATCCAGCAAAATTAAGAAATCTTCTTTCACAAGAGTTTAAAGTGCACTGGTGTAAACCGACCGGCATTCACCGCCGTTCGGTGGTGATGTCACCGCGGTATTCCGGTCACGTGGTCGGTATTGTATCGGTACGGCGGTGGCCTGGTGGCGGAGATGTGCTTGTGTCCAAGAGTAAACCATTCAATGAGCGGTTTATTGCAGCCGTTTCGGCGCCGTCTGTAACCAAACCCTGTATTGGTAACACTGGTTAAGAATTTGATGAATATACTTCTTGATCAGACTTTCACAAAATGTTGGCGGATGGCAACACAATTATATTTATATCAAAACTTCAACAATAGTAATTTCTATAAGAAGGGACGAAAGTGAGAAAATTTAAATGAAAAAAATTGTCAGCAAAAAATAACTGCTACATTAGTAATTTAAGATCATTGCCAAATAATTTTTGTTTGATTGTTTTCGTTCAGTTGAAGACATGTGCACAGTGATAGATTTTTTCGAGAAGAAAACAAAAATTTTTATGAAAAAGATCGACATATTTGGTCAAGCCAAACAAGATCCACGATAACAGAAGCACATTTTGAAGCGATTTTAAAATGACTACCACAAACTCGCAACGAATTAGGAGTTGCGAGTTTGTGGTAGTCATTTTAAAATCGCTTCAAAATGTTCTTCTGTTAACATGGATCTTGTTGGGCTTGACCAAATATGTCGATCTTTTTCATAAAAATTTTTGTTTTCTTCTCGAAAAAATCTATCACTGTGCACTCAAATAACTTCATTCGTTTAATTAAATTTCATTGAATGTAATATTAACACATTTTTGTAAATTATATATTTATTATTGTAATAATTATATGTTCATTAGGTGTTGTTTTTAGCTCTGAAAATATTTCGTACAAAAATAAATAGACCAGGATATATGGACGTAAATTTGATCATTATGTTATACTATTTTCATTTTAAACTGGAGGGATCGGCATAAAACGATTAAATGCATCGCAATTACGTTTACAGAGGAACTCAAAATATGACCCGTTATAACTGGTTTCACAAGGTTCGCACAGGGTTGTAAAGCCCAATTCGCCGGTATTTTTAAATGGTCAATCATAGGCAAAAACAAGAATAATTTTAGGCTGAATACGACCCTTAAAAAATTACCTGTTGTGACCATCGTTAAGCGATTTGTGGTAGCCGCACTAATATAATTTATTGTAGTTATATGGGACAGGGACGTTTATTCGTTTTATGCCGATCCCTCCAGTTTAAAATGAAAATAGTATACCTATAATATAACAAGTTTAGCCATGCCTGATCTATAACTTCAATCAAAATAATTGTAAAACGAATTTACAGTGTACAGTTTATTGTTATTCATCTTATTTCAGTACTAAATATAAATATTAATAAAAATGCATCTTTATTGCTTAGTGGATACATAACACGATTAAATATTTAAGTTTAAATCTTCGCAGATAGCAATTCTAGTTTGCTGCAAGATGGAAAATTCTTGCATTGTAATAAAACCACATTTCTATGCCCCTCATTCACATTTTATTGTCAATTTGTAATGTAATGGCTGTTTCCCCTCTCCGAGAATGTTATTTTCACCTGTGTCGTCTTCCACTGCACTGCCATTCTACATGACAAACTGTGCCACATCCGGAAACTTTCAAACAAGATTTCTTCTCGTAGATAACTTCGATAATAGAGCTTAACTCCATTAGATGGAATGATGTCCCCGCGCTAATATTAACTGTTTCTACGAGGGGATAATCAAGGTGGCAAGGTGTTGTACATCAAATGTTTAGTGTTTGAGTTGAACCCAGGGCCTAGTTGTTGTTTGTGATGAGAAATTTGTGTTATTGTTTCAAATTGAAAGTGAATTCTGTATACATTTTGGGGTCAACAAAGGTCAACATTGCCAGAAGATTCAAGATAAGATAACCAGGGATAACATTGGTTAGTAATGAATGACGAGGCGAAAGGGTTTTTTCTCCATGTAAAAAAAATGAAGGACCAGAGCGAAGACGATATTAGAATAGAGAATTCGAGACCAGCTCGATATAAAGACTGTAAGAGAAACCTATAGAAAATATTACTTGTATGTTAATTTTATCATATACTCAGGAAAAGATGTTCTACATTCCCGAAGCTATGTCTCAAAAATTGAACGATATATGAAGACACTGAATTTCTTGTGCTTTAATTAACGTATACAAAAGTTTCAGCAATTTTTATATTTCAAAAAAGTTCACCGAAATTTTCTCAAAAAACAGTTTTTAAGCAATATCTCAAAAAGCAAAAGACATAAGTACTTGAGGATTTTACTGTTTGATTCACAGGGTTAAAATACATATATATGTAAATTTTCAAAACATGAAATTGCTTCTAATTTTAAATTTATGTTTTCTACTTCCGTTAGGAAATAGACGTTTTATTTCACTTATTTGAGTTAGGTAATGAACTGCATTATTTAACTAGTGAAATAATGAGGCAACATAGCAACAGATATCTTGGTAGACGAATTCTGATGTGTTATTCTTTTATTTTTTTAATTTATAACTGTCATTAATATGTCAAAATTTCATAATTTCAAAAACGCTCTTTCGTATTTATTAGAACGGAAGTAGAAAGAATATTGTATGAAATTAGTAAGGAAATAGGTTATTACCTTACTAGTTTCATAAATAGCTATAATTTGATTAAATTTTTGTATCTATTCCTACATTGTTTAGTGATTACTAATTTTTATTGATTACTGTAACCTATCAGTCCAGTAGCATGATCAATGTTTGTTGCAAGTAATGTGCAATTATTGTAGCGAATATCTAGAAAAAATATTTTTGCGTTGTAATAATTACATAGAATAATATATATTTTTGTTTTGCAATAAATTTGAAACACCCTGTATATAGTTACGACTCTGTTTGAAAGCGTTGATAATTCCAGAAGAACAGTGATGCCGATATTGGATGAGTGTGCATCCCGGAATATACGTATCTTCGATTTATTTCGCAAATAGCGATATGAAAACAGGAGATCGGAGTATAAATCACGACGTGGTATGAACGAGAGGGTGTTCGGGGTAGTTTGGGGGTGGTTATTGCGACCGCGTAACGCATTACACCCCTACGTTGTCGAGGGATGACAACTCTATTTCGAGACCCCATACGCAACTTGCGGATTGCTGACTGTTGGTGAAACTGTTATATTGCATCCCCTGTGAATCCAAAAATGTTTCATTATTACACTACGCCACATTTTGGCTTCGCAGTTAGAACTATAGCTTCATAAGTTAGAGAACATTTACTGCTCTGTACGACAGGAATTTAACAGGTTAGAAGACTTTCTAAACAGTAATTTAGAATTTACTTTGGAAAAAGGTTTATATTTTTTGCATAATGATTGTCTTTTTTCGGAGAAAATGATTGTAATTTTTTAGGTTGCTTTTGTTACAGTTCTGCTTAAAATGGTTGGTGTATTTCATTGAATTTTATGTTTAAAATAAGTTTGGAACAATGGCGAGCTGGTTGATGGTTCGATTTATAAATGGCTGTTTTAAAATTAATGACGGAGAACACAATACGCACCATGTGCTGAATATTGATATTTAAAATCAATTTGAATGAACGTGCATAATTGATAAAAATCTATAGAGGAAACAGTTAAATTATACGCTTGACACTGACTCTAACAATGAAAGCTTCATGATTCAATGCCAGCTCCACTACAAATACATTTATTATTTATAGATAATAACAGCGATCTATTTATTATCCTTTTGTATCAAGTTAAAATAAATTTCAAACTTTATGGAAATTACCCTGTTTTGTTTTAGTTTCTCTTCATTAATATTAATATGAGAATTATTTTACGTTCAAAACTTGTTTAACATATTTTACTTTTTTAATGAATCCTATTCAGACTATAAATAATATACTTAATACTAGATGCATTTTTATAAGAAACTTTGTTAATATTTACGACTTGGTTCAATTTATTCATTTGCTACTCTGCACAACAGGAACTTAATCCCAAATACAGTAGCTTATAGCGGCATCAATTAAGCACCGGAGTGATTTAAACACATGAACTTTTTCTCTTAATAAACATAAGTTGTATCAAGTGCTTGTATAATCAGTTGTCAAATTTTGTCCCCTATGCTACAAGGGAATTTCTATTAGAATTTAATTTTGGTGTGTTTTTCCGCTGTTTCTTTCTCAATTATTTTGAAAATTAAGTTTCACCCAAAGGAGATGAGTATTATAGTTGTTTAAGAAATTTAAAAATAATTGAGGGGCAATTTTTATGAAATCTTATGTACCAGGTATGATTTTTTTTAATTTAAATCATAAAACAGTGTGAATATGATATAATGGAAAGATTACCCTAAACTTTGTTATCCTATTCTTATCAACTTCCTCAAGTATTTTAGAGAAAAATGCTTCAAATAATTTTGGTAGAAAATTTAGTTCTCAGTATGTTTTATTAAATTTTTCTTTAAAATAGTTATTTGCAAACATTTTGATGTGGAAGGAAAATGTAATAAATTTTAAATGTAGTATATGTCTATTTTGATTAGTCTAAAAGTATTTAATAAATGAAACTGTACGAATAGCTCTGGTAAAAAAGAAATCATAAATAAATCAATATCTGGTGTGTTGAAGTAATACGCCAGAGGTAAAAAATGTGGTGAATGCAACATATTGAAACATACGTGGCAAGTACGTACAGTGGGTAAAATCTTTGGCTCGCCTGGGGACCAAAACCCGTGTGGACATATTTAGGAATAATACCCGTGAAAATTCACAAGAACTTTTGAAATATTGCTACAAAAGTTATGATTGAAGATACTTTTTGAACTTTTACAAAACCGCAAATCTTTCAGCACTCGCGGCCAGATGATGTATGTCCCATTTTCTCGCACAACATGTCGTCGTCATAGCAACCGATACACTAGACTCGTTACGTACGTTACTTCTACGAGTCAATAGCAGGAAATTGACGTAAGGGAATTTTTACTGTATTCAACTTTTCGGCGGAAAGCAAATATGAGATTTTCGATCGACTACCACTGCATTCGTTTGTGATTGGGCCATAAATGAAACAGATAAATCGAGAATTTATCCTTTAAACTTTCATATAGTTCACAAAACATTATCAATAATATTCAGGCATTTTCCTATCCTGCCTCATTCATAACAAATCTTAAAACCTATTTATCCATTTATTCCTAGGTCGTTCAAATAAGATGTCACCTTTAATTTCATCATCAATCACTCAGTTCACTCATAAAATCTTGTCATTCTAACACACTCTCCTCCCTACAGGATGAATCTAATAAATACATTTCAAGAGTTCGTTAACTAAGAAGGTAAACTAGTAAAGTCTAGTTTTAAATATAAGTATTTAGAAGGGCACTTAAACTTTTAAGTGTTCCTGTACAACAGAATAAAAAAAGTGTGAGAGAAATAAAAGCAAAAATATTTGTCCATTGTCTGTGTAAAGCTGAACAGCGATTACAACGGTAATTGTCTTCTCTTTGCCAGAATATAACAAAACGATTAAAACGTCTTCGGTATTGGGTCGCGTCTGTTTGGCACTAAATATTCTTCAGTGATTTTTTGCTGGTTGGCAATTTCAGCAAGACGAACGTGTCCGTATTGCGCGTGATAAATAAGTCATGAGACACTGCAAGTCTCAATGTCTTCAGCTCAGTTGCAACGCTGCAGCAATTGTCTCGTGTTCTTATGTTTGTGTCGCGCGTCACACCAAGCGACTGAATGGCGACGAAATTGCTCTGCATTTTTCATTCGCGCCTTTGTTTCTTCTAACACAGTTATTTCAATTACATTATTTATTTTACTTTAACTTTTATACTTGTAAGAAGGATATATCATCTGCTTTTCTGTTCTGTCACGTTGACAAATGAAAATAAATAAATATATCATCATGACATATACTTAGTACTGTGACTATCTTTACTTTAATTATCTTTATTAAAAAGTAGGTGATTCCAAATTATTTATATATAATTTTATTTCCGGTTATAAGTGTTTCCATCATTTTAAAATTATATTTCCAGCAAAAAAATATTGTGTGTCTACTGTCTTCGTCTTGGAATTGTCTGAAGACACAACAAACCACAATTGATGTGAAAGAAAGTCTTGCTGAATGAAATTTGAATAAGAGCCGTCAGAAGTGTCATGAATATTACAGTCTGGAGTCATTATTCGTCTTTGATTGATGTCTGATAGGCGCATTGCGTTATTCTAATTCTTGCAAACTGGCAAAATTTATTTTGAATTTTAATACCGGCGTCTTGAGTTGTTGAGGGTTCTTGCCAAAACAATGTGGGTTACACTCAAGTAGGCTGAATACATTTATAGCGAATAAATTCAATATAGCGAAAGATAAAAGTTGAATTACTACAACTTCTTGCCATCATTTTAATTTAATGGTTTGTATAACAATATCTTCAAACTTCAATTAACATTTTCTCTGTTAGGTACTTGATTCGATTTGGTTAATATCACAATTTTAACAACAGGAGCTTAATCCCAATTGCAGTGCTTTATATTGGAACTTGAAACATTTAGAGACAATCGTATTTGTCTTAGATAAGTTGAAATCAGCGAGATTTGAACGGACGACGTCTTGTTGAAGTTTGTCCACTAGGCTTATATTGCCTATAGTTTAAGTAGGTTGATTATTTTTATTTTTTGGGCAAAAATAAAGAATAAATTTGAGGAAGGTTTATAAATATAGGAAAACAATTTATTTAAAATGCTTCTAAAAATATTAAATTTTTTGTTGATAATTTCCCTAAATCATCTTTGATTTCAAGTTATTTAAACTGATACATACTTTAATAGCCCATTTCTAAATTAAACTGTCAAAAATGTTTAAATAAACTCTAAATATAATTGTGTTACTATTTGAATTAACTTTTTAAAATCGGACTAGAGTAAGATGAACTAATCCAAAGTTAAAAATTAGTTAAAACTTTTTGAGAATCGGGCTGCAATTAACCAAATATAATAATAAAGTATAACTGTTAATTTTGAAGTAATAAATAAATCTAAAGGACAATGCTCTGAAATAAAGGACTGTCCTCTTTAATTAAGGACGTCATCGTAAGGATCGTAAGTATAATGTTCATGATATTCGTCAGTACGGTGGTGTGGATAGCTTTACGGAATTCGAATCCAAAGATCCCGAGTTCGAATACTACCACACTGCGGTTCAGTGAATCCGGACTCTGTACTGTTATTGGGATTAAATTCCTGTTGTACAGTGCAATATAAATAAATAAATAAAAATTATTGTAACAAAAAAGAGATAATAGATTCACCGTGATCTTTTCAGGAAAATCTGATCTAATTTTTCTTGAAGAGGAATAAATCTCATTCTGAGTAGTGATGAAGGTAGTTGTGAATGAAGGTGTGCTCATCGTAGATGATGTTATTTAATTAATAAAGCTATTAGGGCAAAGAGCATTAGTGGGCATAAAGGCATTTAATTCCTGCTTCACTTTCTTCAGAAAGTTCGTGTGACGTTTACGACTCCTGCAACGTACAAAAGCAGCTCACAGCTCGCGTGGATTTACAAGTTCCGAGTTGGTGGTCTGGTCTGACTGGGTCTACACCTCGCCGGTTAATTCAGCACTCTGCAATGCTGGTAAAACGTGCAAGTCGTTTGTTACGGAGCGCTTGAAAACTTTGTCAATTTATTTTACATTAGTGCATCATACATTATGCAGGCTCCGCCACTGCCCTACTACGTCCCTGAACACGACCAGTCAAACACCTTAAGAAAGAACTATTCAATTTATATGGATACTGCCCTGTATCACAATAGTTATTTTGCTACGATCTGAAAAAAATTGGCTTTTTTAAAGTCAATTAGTGGTAGAAAATGAACAATTGCAGACCAAAACTTTTTTCAGATGCTCATTACTCTTACTATTGGCAACGGTTTGCAAAGTATTTTTCTTATAAAGCTTAATGCAACTGTTTGTAATACGTATGTGGTATAATAGTATATTATGTAACAAGTTTTTATAAAATTCTCTTTAGTTACGAGTGCATAAAAAGTGAGTATCTACAGAGTTTATAAAACGAGTTACATGCTGTACTTTTTCTACGATCGCAAATTAAGACAACTAAAAATGTAAAGTATTATGATTTATTTAAAAAGTAAGCTTAAGGTACAGTGATAAATATATGCCTGGAGCTAACTTCACTCCGTGCTTAATATTTGAAGCTATAACTAAAATGTTCGAACATTTGAACAAGATGTTATTTAGCGTCACGGAAACCAGTACTTTAAATGACATTTTAATAAGGGAAATTTAAAAAGTACTTTACCTAATTTCATACAAGTGCTTATTTAAAAAAAATACATATTATACTTTGTTTATTACATAATTAAAATTAAATTAATTTGACGGCTTGTAATAGTACAAATAAGTATGTTATATATTTATAAGAATAGAATAAATTATAAAGCGAAAGTGAAAATATGCACAATTTTCATGTAGCCTAGAATTTTAAATTTCAAGTTTAAAACTGAAGTCCTTGCGGTCAAGTTCAGGAGCATTGTACACCGCCAACAACAAATCTTTTCATAATTTAGCATGAGGACAGCAGTGGGCCGTTTTTAACAGCGACGCATCGAACCTGGGTGCAGTAACTCGTGTCGTGTGTGCATGGACTTTATAACTGTGCAATAAAAACTTATCTCCGCGTCGGTGGTGGTGGCGGCGAGCCTCGGGACTCAAACTGTGTTCGGGAACGCGAACGTGATGTTGTTAACATAATAATAAGAAGTTGGCGCTGAAATATGTCCGCGGAAGTCATGAACTCCCTATTAACTTTGCGTTATCTTGTCGGAGCGCAGGTAACGCCTACGTTACGGAACGTAAGACTTTGGAAGATTGGAGGAGTCGAACTTTTCATTTGGAATAGTTTAAGAATAGCGAACTTACATACTTTTTACAGAAAATCACATCAAGTAGAAATAGATAGTATCTTCTATTTATTTATTTTCTTACTGCATCTTTTCTTTATTTTACTCAACTCTTAACGATTTTCAGAGTTTTATCAATCAAATAATCATAGTTTTTTTATATCAATAATTTGAATATCTTTTGAAATTCATTGCTTTCAATCCCTTAAAAAAATGTAATATATTTACCGTATAATAAACAAAAAATTACACATAAAAAATTAGAGTTAATATAATTTTCAAATTTGAACTATGGTTCCGATGCAATTTTTTTCTTTGACAGATGAATTTATTAGAAACTTTGTTAGGAGATTGAAATATTGGCCAAAAACATTATATTTATTTTTTAATACACATATTATTACTATCATGTTTGGCACCTCCACCATATTTTCAAATATTTTAATATGTTTCTACATTTTGCGCTGCTAAATGTTTTTATAGTATTTTAGAGAAAAATGCTTCAAATAAAAGTGTAAGAAAATTTACTTTACCATATCTTTTACTTGAAAAAATTTCCTCCAACTTAACTTTTTCGTTGACAATAATGGATTTCTTTAATGTAGACAAAATCATATAATAATGATCCCTATTAATGCATGTGTTAATTTTCGATTAATAATCTCAACAATTAATTTTGTCGCTACGCTGTAACGTTAAAATATTTCGATTATTAATCGACCTTATTAGCACACTTAATAATTATTAATATTATTATATTTACATAACAAATATAGCTAGATTATTTTTGAAAATAAATAAATAAATATATTATCGCGCCTTTTTATCCATTATTGTGTATATTACTTTAACGTAGCATAACGCCGTAAGTGATATATTTGCGCTTAAAGTGCAGCAAATTACGACATATAAATATGTTAGTTGGGCGAGAAGCACAAAGATAGTTTAAATATGTCCTAAGCTAAAAAAAATCTCTTTAATGAAGGATCAATTAATTTCTTTTAGATAAACAATGGCATCGCCACGTGGCCGGTAAAAGCATGTAAATGAAAAACGTGTCTTATCTTGCAATCTCGTGTCATTTTCCCAGTACGGTACATCACCCCGTCTAGACTCTACTCTAGTTCTAGACTTCCGCCGCCATCTTATTTAGAGCGAGTAATCCCTCTTGATTGGTTTTACAGCCAGGGCGCCATCATCCATAATGGATCGTAGTTCTCAGTGTAATGAACTTGCATCATAAATCTCAGCCATGTGCAGTTTTTACAACGTGTTATTATACTTCTTACACATATACTGGTAATTGAAATCCGTAAAATGGGTTTTGTTGGCCAAGTCACTAAAAACTGCAACTGCAAGTATTTGTTGTTGCGGAGGGTAATAAATTGCTGATATTAAAGAACTTTGCTCGTGATGCCATCCTATTACGGTTCTTAGTTCGAGATAAATCTAATTATAATTATTATGGATCAGTCTATCTACTTTAAAGAGTCGTGCTGCAGTTTAGTGAAGAAGTTGTACGTCTCAATAAATGAAACATATGTAGACGAACTTGCATTGTCTGTATAAACAGATGTTGTTTCCGCTAAATTTAATTAACTTGGAATGCATTGTAAGTTGGCTTATAGTTCTGCATTCAAAATTAAATATTATTTCTTGTTCTTGTATCGTAAATACATTACCTCGATAAACTTTTGATTAATTCAAATATATAGAGCATTTCACACGGCATAGAAGCTTTGCAACTTCAGATTTTATTTATTTATTTATGTTACGCTGTACAACAGGAATTTATTCCCAATTACAGTACAGGGCCCGCACTCACCGAGCCGCAGTGAGATAGTTTTTATATAATTTTTAGCTTGAGTGTGATTCGAACTCGGGATCTCCGGATTCGAATTCCGTATCGCTATTTACACCACCGTACTGACGGATGACATTGCCTAACATTATTAGCAAAAATTCGTGAATTTCATCGAAGTAAAATTTTCCTTAATATAAAATATGTCTTCTTCTAAGATATGCAATTGCAGAATTTTAACACTTCACTATAAGCTTAACGCAGCCACTTAGAATTAAAAAATATATATATTCAAATAATTGTTTACTTGCTTAAAAGCAAAATATAATTAATTCTACAAATAATATCATTAAGATTTTGAATGTTTTCCAATAAATAAAATATTACGAAAAAAGATAAGCAGTGTCGTTCTGCGCATATAATATAAATAAAATATATAAATATATCATCACGTCTTTTACCTAATACTGGGCGTGGCACTCTGCCGGAGCAAATCTCGGTAAGTGATATATTTTTTCGCGTAAAGTGCGGTTACCAACCGTCAAATCACGGTCCCCAAAGATATTAGTGAAGGGGGAGCCATAGGGGTAGATTTAAATTGGTGAAAATTGTTTGTCGGCTGTGGGTATCGAACCAGGGTTCTCAAGATCCACTGGACGACTCGAAGAGAAAAACAAATTGTATCTTAAATAAAATAAAATAAATAAATATATCTTTACGCCCTTTACCCATTACTGGGTGTGGCATTCTACCGAAACTGATCTTATAAAATGATATAATTATGCAATTACCAGCCGTGAAATGACGGGTTCTCAAGATCCACAGGTCGACTCGATACCACTGAATTATCTACTCCATTATAATAAATAATGAATATAGTGATCCACACCTTAGTGAATTTGTATTCCATTTGAGCTCGACAATTTCGAGACAGTTACGTAGTAACTCTATAAGAAATTATGTAAATCTTGTAAATGTTGACGTTGACGCTAACAAAGTCTTGGTTGGGTAAATGGTAGCATTCACTCGTGCATGATTGGGTAGTAAACCTCTGTAGGTTCACACATTTCACTCGGCCACATGTAATCTATTACGGTTTGGGCGTCCTCGTGTGCGGACGTCCTGACGTCTCGCAATCCGTCCGCGTCTCAGCAGGAACTAATTCCAGCCAGCCCATTACCTTTTCATTTGGGTCTGTTCTCTGTGCCCTTGAGTCGCGGGTTCCTGCAACTCACCGCCACCGCCGCCACCGCCGCCAGTGAAGTGTGCGTTCACCACGGTTGCTGTGTTGATGGATGTCTGCGGAGAGAAGGTTTGTTTCGCTCAAGGGCGGAGATTGTTTTGTTGCTACAACCCTATGGCGTAAGGGTCTCATTATCGATTCCAAGTTCTGAAATTCTGACAGAGAAATCACGGAATGTACATTCCAAATGCCAACATTCAACCAAAACCAAAATGTTTTAAAACATATTGTATCGAACAATCATTCTCTTGTTCATATCTTGCTGATCTCAACTTATATACTCGTACAAAATAGAGGTTCAAATTCGACTTTAAGCTAGTGTAATTGGAAATAAATCCCTGTAGTGCAGACTTACAAATAAATAAATATAATAAAGATATACATATTTTGAGAGTTCATATTCAATAAATGGTTTAATTAATAATTTACCTTGTTAACTGTATCTAATTGTTAAATTTTATATCTAATATGTTTTTCTTTTGTGTTCTAGGTATGTGCAACAATTTTCTTATTTCCGGTGTCCATTACGTAAGTAGATTATTAAATTATAATTGTAGATTTTTAAATAGAAAATTTCAGTTACATTTAAAAATATTTATCATTAGGTCTTCTACTCTTCTGGTTCCTAAATTATTCTGTAGAAAATATGTATGACTTTTCTTCATAATTCTGTTAAAACGTTTGACAGCGAAGTAGTTTTCTCATGTTTTTGGCAAATCCAGTAATATTGAAGATGTCACTGTAAATTAGCCCTGCGTGTGCGTAAAGCTTGGCACAAATGAGAACCCGTAATTGCGAGTGTTCTACACGTGTAATTTGAAAAGGAGTGTAATTTTTCGGGTTGGTGGCTTATGGCGAGAAAATGGCGTGTATTGAATTCCGCGGTAAAAAAGCGAAATCGTGTTAGCCGCGACCAAGCGCCCATACACCGGCCGTGCCAGCCAATGCGCACCGCGTATCTCTAATAAAAATTAACGATCTCATAAAATGTGATTAAAATGGTTCAACGAAATCCAATACCGTTAAAAGCCGGGCCAGGTTCGTGGGGTTGTTTCTGGGCTAAGTCAAAAGTTGTCATAGGAACAAACCTTTTTACGATATGACCCCGATACTATCAACTCGTGTATGCGATATTTTTATGCCGTGTTTCTTAATTACTTTAAGTTGAAATTAATTGTGCTCTGTTTTAAATTAGAGAAGAAAAATTAATCCTCCATTTGGATCATTTACTCTACCACTAGAAATACATCAACACCTAATTACTTTATAGTTAACTCCTATTTCATATCATAACAACTTTTTTAAATTAGGTCGTTTATTTTTAGTTACCAAATGCTCAAAAATGTTTCAAATAAAATTTATAGAATATTTAATTCTCCATGTTTTTAATATAAATACATAAAACTTTGTTTTTCTATGACAGTGTGGAAAGTACCCACTTTCCGCAATCATTTGTGTGCGAAAAATGTCAATAGTATTGCATTATTGTTTTCGGTTGCCATACACACACAAATTGACGGCGAGACAAATCTGCACATGTGCGGAAAATAAGATTTTCTGAATGTGCAGATCATCGTATCCATGGATACATAGAAACTTTTAAAGTCAAGCTAATTTCGAAACAAATATACTGTGAAAATAATATACCTTTATAATGTTTTCCAGCTGTCATCTGTTAAAAATAATAAACTTATTTCTGAAAATTTACCTTCTTATATGGGGTAGGTGGGTCAATGGTATCCAGTCGGCATATGCATTTGAGAACTCAAGTTCGATACCCACAGAAAACAAACAATTTTCATCATGTTAAAACTACCCCTGTGGCTTCCCCTCCATTACCATCTTTGTGGGCCGTGATTAGAGAAATCTGCTACGGCAGAGTGTCATACCCAGTCATATTTTTATTTAATTTTAAATTTCAAGTAGATATTGATGAAGCAATAAAAAATAAGTGAATAGCTTCAATAATTATTGGTTGAAGTGCAAAATTCAAACTATCGTTCCACGGCAATTGTTTCACAGTTTCTAAATTTTTATGGGTCTATAAAATCCGACATAACGTTAATAAACGTGAAGTAAAGTGGTAGAGAATATAAAAGCTATTTAACAACAAAATTATAAACGTCTATACAATGTTGGTGAGTTTGAAATTGCAGTTGTTGGCGAGCATCAATTGTGGTTTGGTTGGCAGCACTTCACAGCGCAGCAGGAGCATTGTGCTGCTTCAGCTTAAATTCTAACAAAATAACTGCACCCAAACTTCGAGTGTGTGCTTATACAATAGAACTATAGTATTTACCTTTGAATGCCACGCTATATTGTCTGTGATAATCTTTGTAATTTGCTAACTTTGCATTGAGTATTGTCATATTTGCGAAACATCACCACTTACTTCGTTGTTCATAATCGTAAACAAATTTTATTTCATCGAACAGTTACTTTAACTTTACAAATAACGTATGTCTTATAAGTTTTGATACAACTTTCAATGGCCACAATTGAAAGTATTTTGTAATTTGACCTGAGTTAACTTTGAAGAAAGATTTTACAGGAAATATTTCTGCGGTGTAATGTACGTGACAATTCCGTTGTGCGTGCAGGAAGCGAATAATATTTCTAAATTCTCATTTGCAGCGAATTTTCCATTAATTTAATATATTTTTAGCTCGATAAATTTTGAATTTCTGAAGTAAATTACTACAGATAATTAAACGACGTCTTTCCTTTGAATTCTTCAAGTTCACTTTATGCTCAAGGGGAAACATTAATGGGTAAAGTTTCAAGGATAAGGGCATTTTTCCGCAGATCTTTACTTACTCTAACTCTGGGATGAATCACAGGAATTTTCAAATATAACCAAAAATTCATACAGCTGCTTTCATGATCTTCACTTTTCTCAAAGATAACAGTGGTAATAATAGGGGAGAACCATGACAAAAGTCACACGTACCAATTGTACTACCCATTATTTCTTGCCAGGCAGTTAAACTTGAGAAAACTATTTCCCCTAGATTTAAAATAACCATTTACTAATATCTCGCAACTCATTCCGAAATGGGGTCGCTCTGCAGTTGTAGATCTTTGTAGATAACTTATTGTAAAATATATCAAAATAATTCCATTATTATACCTATATGTTACACAATCAATCATGAAGAGAGACTAAATTTCTGCAATACGAGAGTTTGAATTAAAGTTTGAAAATGATAGGTTAGTGTGATTGTTCACAAAGAAAACTTCGGTTTGAGTGACAAGAAATATTTTATTTATGCCATTAAACCGCAATAAAAACTCTTGATTGAAGGGAATAACAGCGCAATTTAGCGAACATTGCAGTGAGCGTATTAAACTTTTTTCTAATCTCACGATCGATTTATAATCATTAGTTTGACGTATTATAAAAGTTCAAAGACGGGCCCGTGTTGGTACGACGTCGGTGGCAGTGGCGGTGGCGATGGCGTCAGTTCACACAAGGCGAAGGCAACGAAGGCACTATCGGCCAGAGAATAAAAAAGCGTGGCAATCAATACTGTGAACTCTGGACGCAGTCACGGCTTAATTGAGATTCATGGGCATCCCTCGGTCATCGCTGGCCGATCAAACGTGGATTTGCATCTGAACTCAGCACGAGGCCAACGCTTCACGCACTCTCTATATGCGCTGGGGTTGGAATACTGCAATCTTGTCTAATGACAAAGCTCTTTCAGGTGCTTTGCATCGATGAACACCGCGAAATATTTGATAAATGGATTTACAATTTACTTTTAAGCTTCTGACTGACCAGAGGAATTTCAAAGTCACTAAGTTATTCACAAACTTGAAAGATTCAATCTAAATTCATACATTACCAAGAAAATTAGTTTTGCTACGAGTATATTTGTTTAAAATAAGTTTATTTAACGTCTGATGATGTAATTATTGAATATATAAAGTTTAATAATTAACATTTGCATTTCTTTCTTTCCTATCATTCTGAGTCGTTTATAGTTCTTATACAACTAGAATATTAAAGAGCACGAAATAAATTGCATCTGTCCGCTTGTTGCAGTAGCGAAAGAGGCATGCAATTACCCTGAAATAGAAAGGGTTGTGACTGACTAGTGACGTCACGAGACAAACGTAATTACTTGGGATCACCATCGCTCATTGGCCGGGTTATTTCATTGCTGGGTCGTGGTGTGTGTGGTGATTGTCGATGCGACGTACAGAATTAAACTCTCGCACTGGAACCAAGCTAATTTTATTCACAGGAAATTATACCGGACTCGGATACTCCCGGGCGGATTCGACACTCTCCATTTTCAAATCGGCGGGGTATAAGTTTATTGCCCAATATTTTTAAGTGACTTTACGGCAAGCTTGAATATCATTGACATATTTCGGGATTAAACTAGTATTTTTATTTTATTTGCTTCTTTGCACAAAAGGAAATTAATCCAAATTTACTGTACCTATAAATTGTAAAGAATTCAATAACTGTTCAGTTTTACAGAGGGTAGTAACATAGAATCACTAAATACACTAGTTTTGTATATCTCTAAGTCGAACAGAAACAGCTAGATTTCAACTTAGGCCAACAACAAATGTTGAGTATGTTTGGACGGAGGTACAAAAATATATTAATGAGGCTGTCAATAATTTTAAATAATCCTAAATCAATTCAAATTAAATAAATTGTTTTTAAATGTTCCTTATTTTGTTTCTGTATTCATATCTTAAAAAATTATTAACTCCTTAAATAATAATATTTACTTAAGAGCGAAACGCATCTATGGTTACTAACTGTGCTGGCCAGCCTCTAACCATGACCTGAAAAATTGACTTGGAGGCTGAATTTTGTGAGACTTAGCCAAGTGTTTATTTTATATTTTATTAAACCTAGTTTCACCAAGTGTATGGACGACAATTAATTTTGTCTTTATTGTTAATAATATTTACAATTGTTTTAGTACATTGTTTTATTTTTAAAAACACCCTCAGGGCTCACCATTCTTTTTCCAATTAGGACATAATTGAAGTACTCGCCATTTTATTTTTTAATAATGTAACATATGGATTACTTTATATTATTGTAAAGCAAATAAGATGTACTAAAATATTATGTTTCATTTGAACTTTCAAAGTCGATATTAATATCTGGTAAATCGGACATGATGTCATGTTTGAATATCCATCATTAATTAGATTACGTGTTACTATATAAATCATATGAAATAAATTGCTAAGTTGATAAATAAGCTATATATATATATATATATATATATATATATATATATATATATTTGGTTCTAAGTTGAAGTTAGCAATTGTAACATAATTTTGCACAAACTGAAAAATAAATATTAATTCTTTTGCATCTTTGGCGTCACCTTTTCATAATTACATCACGAATTTCATTATTAAAACCTTACTATGTCAACTAAAAATTCTCTTCACGTTGAAACCATTTGCTAGCAAGTCTCACACACTTGTACATACATGTCCCAGTGCGCGTCGCTACATGTGTGTACCATGTTTTATTAACAAACTAAATAAATACAAAAACGTGTTCCTGTGTCACAGTCGTGGTCATTTCATTACGAAAAATACCGTAAATGAATTACGTTCTCACGTTGCTAACGACGTGTGAAATTAATTACAGTAAAAACTGAAGCAGGGACGAGATAGAGGTATGGAATGTATTTCCCAGGTGACTAGATTAGACACTCGTACTGTCAACTTGCTGTTATCGGAGTAGTGTAAAGTTATTTCGGATATTTCAGAGTGCTGTGGATATTGCAGTGTTAAATTGCATTGTTATAGAGATTTTCTAATGATGTGAACAAGAAATAAAAGAATTAGCAAACTATTTTGTCTTACTATGTTCCTTAAAATGGGATAGCACAAACCCTTCACACGTTAACTGGACTAATTTTAATCACTATATTTATCCTTGCCAAATATTGCCATCCTGGATCAGGAGGCGAGAATACACTCGTGTCTTGCCTCGTCACGGAACAATAGGCGAAAGCGAGAAAGGTATTAGAATAGAAAATTCGAGATGAAATCGAAATAAGGACTAAGATGATATCTCGAGAGAGTTATACATTTTTATACGAAACTATTATAATTTAATTTTGTTAGCATCTAGTATTGAAATTAATTATTTGTCATATACTCCGGAAATGTTGAATTTTCCCCAAATTTTACTCATTTTAGATTTTGTTCAAAAAATAAACAAGGTATGACAATTCACTCAACGGCACTGAATTTCCCGTGCTTCAATTCTAAACAAATTTTCAACATAAAACAGTTTTTGACCTTTATCTTAAAAACAAGAAGACATATGCACTTGGGGATGTAACTATTGGATTTAGTGGGTCAAAATACATTTATATGATTTTCAACTTTCCCGAGGCTCTAACTCAAAAACTAAGCAAGATATTGAGTTGCGGTCTGAAAAGTTGAATTCCCCGTGTTTTAATTGATGTCTAGGCAAGTTTTTAGCGATTTTTATTTTTTTGAAAAATTTTCGCCAATTTTTTTCCTCGTACAGTTTTTAACCATTATCTCAAAAACTATAAGACTTCTGGACATAAAAATTACACCATTAAATTCAGCACGTCGAAATACATATGTATGTAAAATTTCATTACATTATTCGTACGAGAAATAGTTATTGAGCAATTTGTTTAAAAATCATAAAAGTCCCAAATAATTAAAAAATTTCAAAAAAGTTAATTTGCTTTAAATGAGCTAAAAATTTGTATACAAGTCTATTCGGACACGGGGAATTCACTCTTTCAGACCGCATATCAATATCTTGCATAGTTTTTGAGTTACAGCCCCTAGAAGATTTGCTATTTTCAAACAATTTTCAAAATCAGATTTTCAACTTTTCCGAGGCTATAACTCAAAAACTAAGCAAGATATTGAGATGCGGTCTGAAAGGTTGAATTCCCCGTGTTTCAATTGACCTCTAGGCAAGTTTTTAGCGATTTTTATTTTTTTGAAAAATTTTCGCCAATTTTTTCCTCGTACAGTTTTTAACCATTATCTCAAAAACTATAAGACTTATGGACATAAACATTACACCATTGAATTCAGCACGTCGAAATACATATGTATGTAAAATTTCGTTACATTATTCGTACGAGAAATAGTTTTAGAGCAATTTGTTTAAAAATCATAAAAGTCCCAAGGGGTACCCCTTAAGAAATAATTAAAAAATTTCAAAAAAGTTAATTTGCTTTAAATGAGCTAAAAATTTGTATACAAGTCAATTCGGACACGGGGAATTCACTCTTTCAGACCGCATATCAATATCTTGCATAGTTTTTGAGTTACAGCCCCTAGAAGATTTGCTATTTTCAAACAATTTTCAAAATCAGATTTTCAACATTTCCGAGGCTATAACTCAAAAACTAAGCAAGATATTGAGATGCGGTCTGAAAGGTTGAATTCCCCGTGTTTCAATTGACCTTTAAGCAAGTTTTTAGCGATTTTTATTTTTTTGAAAAATTTTCGCCAATTTTTTTCCCGTACAGTTTTTGACCATTATCTCAAAAACTATAAGACTTATGGACATAAACATTACACCATTGGATTCAGCACGTCGAAATACGTATGTATGTATAATTTCGTTACATTATTCGTACGAGAAATAGGTTTAGAGCAATTTGTTTAAAAATCATAAAAATCATAAAAATCCTAAGGGGTACCCCTTAGGAAATAATTAAAAAATTTAATTGCTTAAAATTCGTTGAAAATTTGTTTATAAGTCAATTCAAACACGGGGAATTCAATGCCGTTAAGCGCATCTTCATATCTTTTTTAGTTTTTAATATATAGACCCATGAAAAGTTAAATTTTCCACAAATTTTACTTCACCAGATTTTCTACTTCATCATACAATCTTTTTCTTTGTTAATTTCACCATCATATATTCGTCAATAATTTTTGTATTCTGCTATTTGTCTACAATTGCAGATCACAATACTTGATTTCGGTGCAATGTTTTCATTTACATGATAACCTTGCTAGCTCCTCTGCATTGCATGATTGTTGAAATCCCTGTAGACAGCAATTAAAACGAAACTCCCTAGATGATATATGCCAAAATTAATAAAATCCCTAAAATGCGACTGCACCCATTTTCATCTATCTCACCCTCCAAAGTGGACCCTCTCTACTCGTTGCTGGAATGTATTTGGCAGGTAATTGCAAATCATGTATCAAAATGTATCAATTCCAGAGCTCTGGTAATGGCAGCGACATACGACCATATCGTATAGAACCCTCTAATTGTGAAGACTGCGTGATGATATATTTATATCGGCCGCGGAAATGAACGAGAACGAAACAGGCTTTAAGGGTGACAATAGCAAAGCTTTATTTGAGAGATTATTGTAATTGAAATTAAGTTCCAGTTGAGCTGATAGCAAATAGATAAAATTATACTATCAATATTCTTTATGGGGTAGGTGGCCCAGTGGCATCGAGTCGGTCTGTGGATCTTGAGAACCCTGGCTCCCCCTCCACTAATATCTTTGAGGGCCGTGATTTAACGGCTGGTACCCGCATTTCACGCGACAAAATATATCACTTACCGAGATTTGCTTAGGCAGAGTGTCACACCCAGTAATGGGTAAAAGGCGTGATGATATATTTGTTTATTTTATTTATATTCTGTGACAAAACCTGTAAATTTTATGGCCACACTGGTCAGCCTCAACAGAAACCAAAATCTGTAACTACCACCTCCGCCAGTTTTTCTTTCGCCGACTCTGTCTCTGACAACGTAATGTACGAGCAGCAGCAGAAGCAATGTTAACGCCAAAAGATCCAGAGTTTGTGATAGTGCACCCCGTGTACACTCAGCGCACTTTCAGTGCAGTTCGTGCAACATGCACAGTACCAACATAACAAGCCTCGTAGGAATTATTTAGTGGACGGTTGTTTGATGTCTGTATTTTAAAGTATTTAAATTGTGTTTTTGAAGTTGACATGATATTGATCTATTGCAAAAGAATCTGCAAATACAGAGCAACAACAACCAGGAATGATGAAAAGGCGTAGTAATTGTTTTCTTAGTGTGGTACAATAGGAACTTAATCCCAATTACAGTAGCTTATAGTTGAATCCGAATCACTCAGGTATTTTTTGAATATAGTTGAAGATCACTGTCAACTTAACTCTGAATTGCTTAAATGCTAAAATTATATATTATGTAACAAGTTTTATAAACAACACTTTAATTACAAGTGTATAAAGATCGAGGATCTAAAGAGTTTATAAAACGAGTCACATACTATACTTTTTCTACGATCGCAAATTAAGACAACAACAAATGCAAAGTTTTGTCAATTATTTTAAAAGCAAGGTTAATTTATAATCACAGATGCTTGAAGCTAACTTTATCCCGTGCTTAATATATTCAAGCCGTGACTAAAACGTTTGAAGCCACAACTTGCCAACATGTGATTAAGATGTTACTTAGCGCCATGGAAACTAGTAAATGATATTTTAATAATGGAAGTAGAAAAAGAGTGTATCTTTATATTCTGTTTGGTTTTTAAAATATAGAGTCCCGGATAATTGATTTTTCTGCAAATTATACTTTGTATTTTTGCGACGCTATAACTCACAAACTAAACAAAATATAAAAAATAAAATAAGTAAATAAATATATCATCACGTCTTTTACCCATTATTAGGTGTGGCACTCTGCCATATATATATTACAAAATATGAAGATGCATAATAACTCGACTCAATTTTCAAATAATTAAATCACTAACAAGAAATTCAGTGCCGTTTAATGAAAAGTTTGGTAACACTTGCGTGAGACTCCTGAATCTGAATCTGAATCTGAAATTGCAGGTTTTTATATTTGGTGTGAGTTGAATAAAATAAATATATGTTAGCAGCAGAGATTCACAAAATTTATGGAACAATAAATGTACAAGTGTCTCATTTTCTTTTTTATGCTAATAAAATTCATATTCATAGTGTACGCTTTTATCACAAAAGACTATTAATTATCCGCGATCTTAAAGTAGAGTGCATATATTACACATATAGTCAATTTAACAAGATTTATGTAGGAAACAAGAAGCACGACGCACGATTTACATAAAGTAGCAATTTTCAATTGAAATTTGATTAAAGTTTGTTGCTCTAATGTGCAGTTGGCTGCCTTGATCGAGATACAGAGATAGAAGTGTTATTTTTATGACGAGATATCAGCTTATCGAAGAAGACGCCCGTTCGCTTGGTTAGGTTTATTTGTAAAATAAAACTATGAGCGCATTTTGAAGCAGCGTTTTGTAATTTTAGATAATGGGATTTTTACGAACAAAATAAAATAGTTGTTTTCAAATCCTACAACATCGAGAAGAGTTTCTGAAAATTTTTGCTAGTATCTTTCATACAAAATTTTTATAAGTTGTATGGTTATAAAGTTTAATTTAAAAACCGTTTTATATCTATCAATATATACTGTAACCAAGGAAACTATAATCTTGTTTGTTATTTTTATCTAACAAATATTTGGTATTTTAGTAACTTTAGCTAATGTTACCAATAATTGCGGCCAGTAAAATCATTTTAATGGTTGTCTTTAATAGCACTGTAAGGTAAAGTAGTATTGTGCAAAAAATATGGACTTCATGGACAAAATTGCGTACATAAATGTTTTGATAATTAAATAATATGAAGATACTACAAGAAAGTTATGATTTACAGAAGATTGTGACCTTACAAACTGAAAATTGGGAATTCAAATCTCATTGACTTATATCCGAAAATATGACAGCACAAACTTGAAATTTTTAATCAACATTTATTTTTACAACTAAATTACCTTTATGTCTTTCCCTTCATTAACATAGTTTATGGCCATGTTTTGACGGCGGGTAACAGCATTTCACAGTAATGGATATAAGGTTTGATTATATAATTATTTTATTCTTTAGAATCTTCCTGCATTTAGTTTTAGACTAACAATTTTATCCTGGAATATTGTGCTTCATCCACATAAGCTTGACTCAACTTTTGCTCTCACTAAACCTTCAATCATATCCATCCATTTATTCCCAATGTCTCACCCTCAATTTCACCAGCATACACGTACGTTCCACATGTCCAAACTATTTCAATTGAGTTACACTCACTTTTCTAACAATATTCTCTTTAATTTCGTGGTGATGACAGTTTGCGAGTCGCTGGTGTGAACCACTTTTGCATGGAGTGATCAGATTTAGTTTTAGTTTTATTTCCGTTTGAATAAAAGTGTAACTACTGCAGTGTTGCAATTAAGCTCTTTGTGCTAAGGACTGTATTGATTTTACCTTTGGTCTAATTGGAGTATTGCTATGAATTTGTGGCGTTTTAACTCTATTATCGTACTGGCCTTTCATTAGCGAAGTCGCTGGTTGTCCTGTCGACATCTACTGGATTATCCTGGTTGTCCTGACTACGAGTGTGTTACAGATTTTAATTAGAAGTTGTGCGGCGCAGACTATAAAATTTTATATATGTTGGACTTTGAATTTAATCTTTCCCTAATGAATTACTTCGCATATAAATCTGCAAATTGCTTTCTAGATTGGAAACGAACGAAATTGCATGATAACCTAGCGCAGAATGGTAACAATCATTTCTCTTTGCTACACTTACTTACTTATTATCTGATTTTATTTTGGTTTGTCCTTTTATTTTAAAAATTATTGATTTATTTATGTATTTATAATACCTAATTTTGTTTATATATTACCGTGGTTGGCGATTCGTTTTAATATTTATAAAAACATGATTTACAGAAAATAATTAGAACTTTTCTTTTTTATATTAACCTTGTTTATTGTCACAAGATATATTCCATGGAATGCTAGAGACGTTAGAAGTTCAAAGTGTCGCAATAAAATGTCACTAAATCCTCGTAGACTTTATAGTCCCTAACATCCCCCTCAATACACTCCTGCATCCTGATCGAGTCCCAGCGGTGCCATCATCTTCCTAACGAGATGCAGACTTGAGATTCTTCCTTGTCCTTCTTCGAAATGGATTATTAAACTTAAAATATTAATGCATTATTGCATTTGAATTGTGTATGAAGTTTGAAGAAGCGTGCAACAACGTAACAAAATGTGATTTCAAAGTAACCATTAATCACGACGAGGCCTAATGACTTTTTAGACGTTCTGCATACTGCACAAGTCACTCGCATTTGACACATTTGCATAAAGTAATTTATTTCTCATTACGATTTGTCTGAAGTTTGGCTGCTGCGACCTTTGCCGTCAAATGAAAGCGATCCAATAGAGTTTAGGACATAAAGACGTAACTATCTTACACACGCCAACTGTCCATTTATAATTTTAAAACTAAAACTTCACTATATAATACTGTCCAGACATGTTAAAAAATGTGAATAAACTGTATTATTTGTTGTCAAATAATCCTACATTTTTGAAACAATAGCATATCAAGGGAAGAAAGTGAGGCATTTCTTCTTAAAGAAACTGTTTCATTTTATACAAAACACGTGTAGCCTTAATGATTATTATTTAGTATTAATTTGATAATGATTGAAGATTATATCAATCGAAACTTTGTGTTATATGTTTCTAAAAAATAAAGACAATGGAAGTTCGAAATTAATCTTTTAGAAAAATGATATTTTCTTTACAAGGCATATATTTCTTCATTACCAAATCATAAAGTAAAGTTTTTGACAATAAATTAGTAATTTAGATAAAATTTATTATTCTTGTACCAAATGTCAAATATATGTCACTGATGTCAAATCATACAATTGTTTTCTACTTGCCATGGATGAAAAATTTACTTTTTTTAGAAATAAAATCTATCACTATCTTTTCTCAATTGAGGCAAAAGAAATATATAAAATTTCTACAAAATTTTGTTAATTTCGAGGATATTGATTACATAATTTTTGCACCTCATATTCATAGGGTAATTGAATATTTTCGTAACTCTGAAATTGTAACTAAAGGCAAATCAACTGGGAGACACACTGTTCTCACACAAGGTATCGTTTAGAAACAAGTCCAAATAAATTATTAACATTAAAAACATCCCCGAATAGATTTAAATTTACCCCTTTTATAAATTCACTGCAAGCCAATGCGACGTGCTGTCAGTCATAATCCACTATCACAGCAATGCGGCATATAAAAAATCAGAAATAGGCTGCGGGGTAAATGTAGTTTATTAATGATTGAATTTATATTTCTCACAATTGCACCTAAAAAGTAGATAAATTAATCAGAATATTAGCATACATTATTTGTAATCTTGTGAAGTAAATAAGAAACCAGCCCCTTTCCGTAACTGTGTTTGGTTTAAAAGTCAACAGAAGCATTAAGAAACGCTCCCTTACCCATAGTTAGTCATTGCATTACTGTCAGTGCACAGACGGTTTGCTTGTCGAAGAAAGTAAACCTCCATCGGTTTAACCGCCACATATCAAGATTACGCAACATGACACTTTGATTTCTGGCGACTGTCGCTTGTCCCCCTACTTCATTTCCGGATTAAAAGGACCTGTTTTAATAAATAAAATAACTGGCGCCTGTGAAGGGATCTCACCCTTCCTGCAAGCGTCCCCTTTGGAATAACTGCACATCGCTGCACCCTTGTACCCCCGTACTATCCCTGTCCACCCCCTGGACCGTGTAGGAATGCAAATACGATGCACAGACGTCAACGCCGCCTGGGATCCGAGCCGCAGCTAAAGAGGAGAGATCGAGAGTGTGCTGCGTGCATGTGCAGTGAGGTTTTTACTCGGCTGTATTCTGCTTTAATTTATTAACGGACTGGGGATTTTAACCCAGGTTAGTTGTTGTTTCAAGTGGTCTAGCCCCATGGGGAGTGTAATGAAAAATACACTTTTTGTAGTACTTCATAACTTCAGTTAAAATGTACAAAAGAAATTTAAATAAATATAATCTGACGCTTTTTACCT
Source organism: Pterostichus niger (assembly GCA_947425015.1). Taxonomy (NCBI): domain Eukaryota; kingdom Metazoa; phylum Arthropoda; class Insecta; order Coleoptera; family Carabidae; genus Pterostichus; species Pterostichus niger. The sequence continues at coordinate 1,275,116 of OX380336.1, read as the reverse complement.
AATCCTTACAATTGCAGATCTAGGAATAATATACAGTTTATTTAGACATATTAATACATTTTGAAAAAATATATACCGGGTGTAACACTGAACTAGTCTAATTTAATTATGGTAGCAACAATTATCACATTCAATAAACTACAATTGTATTTCGTATGTTGTTTATTTCAATTCTGCACTCGGTATAATATTTTAAAGATGTTTTTCTACATAGGGAAAAATCTTTCAGAATTCATATATATATAAATAAAAGGGGGCTTCTGGTTTAAATTCTGTATATATTTAAAATTCAAAAAACTCGACGTTTCGGTATTTTAAACAAATACCTTCATCAGGACAGAAATACAAATAAAATAACATAAATGACATAAAAATAAACAAATGACATATAAATAAAAATGACAAGTAAAAAGACAAAATATGTAATTTAAAAAATTATAAATTGTGAATCAATGGAAGCCAGGCTTTGTTTAATTCTAAACCATCACAATTATTAATATTATTTTCTAAAGCATGATGAGCAATTGAAGATTATCAAAATAAATCTTCAATTGCTCATCATGCTTTTGAATTTTTACATAAAATTAACTTTGAAGAAACCAAAATTTTAGCGAGACCTACAAGTTTCACCGGAAGACTTATCAGAGAAGCTATTGAAATTTGTAAGGAGGAAAATAATATTAATAATTGTGATGGTTTAGAATTAAACAAAGCCTGGCTTCCATTGATTCACAATTTATAATTTTTTAAATTACATATTTTGTCTTTTTACTTGTCATTTTTATTTATATGTCATTTGTTTATTTTTATGTCATTTATGTTATTTTATTTGTATTTCTGTCCTGATGAAGGTATTTGTTTAAAATACCCAAACGTCGAGTTTTTTGAATTTTAAATATATACAGAATTTAAACTAGAAGTCCCCTTTTATTTATGTTTTTCTACATTCGAAAATGGCGATTATTCGATTTGTAATTTTAGCTACTACAAAACTTACATGTATGGTGTGTAAAGAGTCTCATTGCGAATATGAATGCTTTCTAAAATCTCTTGTCTGCAATTATTTACTTTCTGTCCCCCAAATGACGTTTGAAAAGCCAACTTTTTTACTGATGTTAGAAAAAAGTATTTACAATGCAAATACCATTTGCTTTATGACTAAATGCATTATCTGCATCAACTATAATAATTATGATGTAATGCAACATAAAGTATAATTTAATTAAATCAAAAAATGCAGTAAAACTATTATAGTATCGTTATGCATCTTAAAAAATTACATTCTAACCCAACCATTAGCTAGCAATCTAAAGCTTTCATAATGTATAATCAAATAACTGAACTTTACATATTGAAACATGCAACAGTATTTTACAGCTTCTGATCTTTGCTACGATAGTTATTTTATAAAATAACGACTGTTGAACACTCTTAATTTAAAATGTATGATAAACAAACAAAATGAACGCTAACGATTTATTTTAAATGCAAAATAATTATACGGGAAATATATAAAATTTGCAATATTTGAACAACGATTAAATGGAAAAAATATGAATATATTTTAGGAAATTGCAATGGATTGAATTATCAGAAACGTGGAAGTAACAGGAAATTAGATTTTCTGGCGAAAAATAAGTTTTTTTAGATTTAAATGTGGTGCGCACTTCACTATATTTGTACAAAAAGATAAACTTCACAAACATATGGACAGAATCGCGTACTTTTTGGATGACTTCCCTGTTCTGTAATTCCATCATTACTACTACCAATAACTCTTATTTTCATGATTACTTTATCCTTTACCTCCATTTTGAGATTCTGTTATCAAAATCTTTTATACTGTAATGACTATTTAATTTTTATATAATTTGCTCTCATTTGAAACCGCCAAAACTGATAGAGCTCGCTTCCATTGTTATTTTTTTGGTTTCGTTATTCGAGGAGTGAGCGTAAGTGAAAGATTATTGAAATATGTTTATAGAATGGAATGAATGAATGTGATTGAAGGTTTGTTGCATGATGAAATATTCCGAGTGTGGGAAATAAATGAGCTCATATAGAAGGAACGTGAATGTGGTTGAATCGAGCATGGTGTGTCAGGATGAGAATGTTTATCTAAAAGTGTTTTTTTAATAAATCTGATGAGTGGATGTTCTATTAATGTTTCAAAGGTTCGTGCTACCCCATTTGATGGGATATAGCGTGATGTTATATATGTATGTATGTATGAAGAATGAAAGTTGCCATTATTGATTGAAACAATCATTAACAAATAATGATACAGTTTATTTATTTATTTATGCTACTTTATATAACATGAACATAATTCCAATTACAATATATATTTAGCTTGAATGGGATTTGAACTCAAAATCTCAGGTTTCAAATTTCATAATGCTACCCACTGCTGAAATATAGCGGAACATCTTCATTAGTTATTGGGGTACATAGTAACAAATAATCAAATGATAGTATTTTCTTGGTTTTATTTTTAAATTCAAGTTCACGAAACTAATTTCTACAAAACCGTCTGAAAAGGTCGTTATTGATCTTGAAAGATTCCATATGTTAGAAAAACCATCCCGACAGCGAGATATCTAAAACAGCGACAGCGACAGCTACACTCGCGTCATATTGAACCTTCCTGCTGTCCTGCTGTCCTGCTGTCCACTCACACTCCACTTTAAAAATCCATCTCCTGCATCGGAGGATGAGTACACGAGTACGAGAATGATGAACCGCGGTGAAAGCTGCCGTCCGCATACGACGACACGGACGCAGGAGAATCAATATTCTTCGCCTGACACATTGGAAAATGGACACAATAAATCTCATGTTTATTGGTTTTTTATTTTTCATGCAGTGAGAGCTAGAGCAGTGAGCTCCGAACAGTTGAATGGCGTATAAATTTAATCATGTTTTGAAATATGAGTACAACAAGGGTTAATGTTGTGAGGAATCGCCACCTACGGAACTGGAGCTGTGTGGGTATATTCGCCGTTTATTGTACTGCAAACAAACCAACATAATGAAGAGTTAAAATCACGTGACTACAACATTTATTTACGAATTATTGCAAAAATGCGAACGATGCACAAATTGCAAGTGTAAATAGCTGTTAAAAAGTATGGAGAACCAAATATTGTACTTCTTTTTTCTTTTAAAATAAACATAGTCACTGTTTTTGTCTTTGCCTTTGTCGATTAGTTTTGTTTTGTTTGTTCACATGCCTATATTATGTAACAAGTTTTATAAACATCTTTTAGTTACAAGTGTATAAAAAACGAGTATCTAACGGGTTTATAAAACGAGTTACATGCTACACTTTTTCTATGATCGCAAATTAAAACAACAAAAAATGTAAAGTGTATTTATAAAGTAAGGTTAAGTTACAATGCCAGAAGCCTGAAGCCAATTTCACCCCGTGCGTAATATTTCAAGCCGTGACTAAAACTTTCTAAACCACGCTTTGTCAACATGTGATTAAGATGCTATTTAAAGCTATGCAAACCAGTACTTTCATTTAAAATAAACTCGTAATTTATAGCATATTTGTTTTGTTATTTCATAGCACTGTTAACCACACTTCACGTGAAGAAATATATCACTTACCGAGATCTGCTTCGGCAGTGTGCCACACGCAGTAATGTGTAAAAGACGTGATGATATATTTATTTATTTTATTTATGATTTGTAGAAAAATACGAATCAACATTTACGTAATTTTTCCAATTCCAAATAGAGTAAAATTATTAATATGTATCATAAAGGTGCAGACAATTTTCCTCTATAATAAACTATTTAACATTTTTATGAAAACAAATTAGGGAAGCCAATAATTGAACATTTAAAATATAACGTTGAAAATGCTTTGGTACATCCTTCGATTCACCACCCAATAAATATATACAAGCAAAATTTAATTGGTTATGGCTGGTTTCGTGGGAGATTCTGTATAACATTCCATGTGGTAAGGTCTTTTGAAAGTTCTGTACATGTATGTTTATCGTATTCGTACACATGCATGAATATTACTGGTAGAGTGAACGTGTACTTTGTGTGTATACGGGTGTGTGTGTGTACTAATATGATTGGGCTGATCTCATGGCAGAGGAAGTTATGAGCGGTGTAAGTAAATGGTTTAATTCGGTGTTTATCTGCGCATCGTGTAGAGCACTCGATCTGTATGTGCATAATTAAGATACAATCAATTAACAGTTACTAATTGAGCACCAGGTTAATTCGGTTAGTTTAGTTTGAACCAATACTGTCCATGAACACCTGCAAGTTTACTGCAATTATAGGCAAGTTTGGGGATTCGATTTCAACATGAACAGTTCAGAGTTCTAATCTGGAAATTACTAAAAATATACTTGCCTCCCAATGAGATGGATTCCACTAAAAATTAGAGGTGCGTTTTACTATATTTGAAGAGATGGGTATCTACAAAAATGACTCAAAAATTTATAAACACCATATCAAATATTATTCAAAGATTTCTGCAATTATAGGCAAGTTTGGAGATTCGATTTCAACATGAACAGTTCAGAGTTCTAATCTGGAAATCACTAAAAATGTAATTGCTTCCCAAAGAGATGGATTCCACTAAAAATTATAGGTTCGTTTTACTATAATTGAAGAAATGGGTATCTACAAAAATGACTCAAAAATTTATAAACACCATGTCAAATATTATTCAAAGATTTTTTCAACATATATATTTTAGTAAGTTTCATAATTTCATAATTGATAACATGTGATATAATTTGCCCATAATATTTTGTCAAGAATTATTGTTAAGAACGAATTAAAAATCATTTCAAAATATTATCTGAATATTTTTATATTTCTTCTGTAGAAGCAAATCCCCATCGAGAATTTGCCTTTTTGATAGATTTTTTTTAATAAAAATATAAAGTAAACACTTGGCTATGTTTCACAAAATTCAGCCTCCAAGTCACCTTATGAGGGCATCGTCAGAGGCTGGCCAGCACAATTGGTAACCATAGACGCGTTTCGCTCTTATTAGAGCTCATCAGCATGGTATAACTCACTTCTTCACCTAGAATAAGAGAATAAGATCTCTAATAAACTAGTAAGATGACATGAGAAGTTTTGTGGAACTGGTCATGCCATCTACCGAAAAAAAGGGAAAGCTACGCAATAGCAATTTAAATAACAATAAAGACAAAATTAATTGTCATCCAACACTTGGTGAAACAAGGTTTAATAAAAATATAAAGTAAACACTTGGCTTTTTTTTAGTTGATAGTATTTATTTTATTGGTAATCAAGGAGATTTAATTATAGTGAAAAATTATAACTTATTAAATTATCAAAACAGCTTTCATTTCATTGCTTAAATTTCAAATAAATTCGTAAATCTATTGGTTCTCATCTACAAGGGCCAATTCTCAATAAAATTAAGTTCTCTTCTTCCATCCAATGATTTGATGATTTTGTTTTCTTGTTGTGACGTGCAGTAAATAAATAAATATATGTTATCTCATATAAACAAATTTGTTTATAGTTTACATTTGTAATATTTGTCAATAACACAATGTATTTTGTTTGTTGTTGTTAGAGTTAAAAATTTTACTGTAAAGTCTAGGCCTGCTGAAGAAAATGTTAGGTGGAGAATTATTCAATTTTGAGGGGAGAAAAGCAAGGGAAAATAATAGAGTGAAAGGTAGTTAAGAGAGGTGAAAGTGATGATGCCGCCGGATTAGAAAATGACAATGAGACTGATCACTCAGCTCGTAGTCGGTTCGCCGTATAATTCCGTTAAATTACGAGCACCAAGGGGTTGAGTCCTCCAATTTGTGGGCGGGAGCAGGAAGACATTTCGACAACACTTCCGTGTACAATTATATTTTTTCTGCAGGATTTCATTAGCGCGCGCCTTGATTAACAACTCGTTTTAATCTGGCGGCAGTGAACATCTCCTCACCCTCTAATCCTCGCCCTCCTCGGGGAGGAAAAGAGTCGATGCTCGCTTGTCTGATAGATCGATACCAACCTCCTGCGTCTTTCATGCCACACAGCATTTATTTTTTATTTCACGACCAGCTTTTGTTTGTTTTGTGTTTTATTTTTGTATCAACAATATGAATCAAAGCTTTTAAGCTATATGAGCTGTCTAGAGCCGACGTCACCAGTAAATTGAGGAAAAATGTTTTATCAGCTACGTCATTTTGACGTTTGGATAAATGGAGTAAATTTTGCACACATAGTGCATTTAAGAACCTAATTTTTATATATAAATCACTGCACTCTTGACATCACAGAGAACACGCCAGCACGCCCGGCCGCGGAAGTGTGAAAGTTTGTTCGTGGTACATACAAACAGGACTGTAATACGCTAAATTATCGTCCCATTATTATCTTCAATTTTTGGCATAGTTACATTTTCTGCTACCAAATATTACTATATTATTTAAAAAAACGTACGAAATTAATTGACATTGTATTAAGCATAGTTACCAAGGTTATTCAAATTATTTTTTGGAAATTATTTATTACTTGACCTAACTAATTAAAATTAATAATGGGACTCATTTTAAATGTGTTAATCTTCCCTCAGATATCTTCGGGAAGAAATGTCTCATTTACTTATACTATTTTCATTTTAAACTTGAGGGATCAGCATAAAACGATTATACGTCTCTGTCCCATATAACTACAATGAAATCCATTAGTGCGGCTACTCCATATCGCTTATCGATGGTCAAAATAGGTAAATTTTCAAAGGTCGTATTCTGCCTAAAATTATTCTTGTTTTTTCCTATGATTGACCGTACCGGCGAATAGAGCTGTACAACCCTGTGCGAACCTTGTGACACCAGATATATTTTGAGTTCCTTTGTAAACGTAATTGCGGTGCATTTAATCGTTTTATGCCGATCCCTCCAGTTTAAAATGAAAATAGTATACCTTGATATCAGGGTTCGAAGATATATATCGATCGATATATATCATGATATTTATTTTGATATATATCGTCATATTATATATATCCATTATATAAAAATATCAAATAGTTTTTGAGATATAGCCTCCGGAAAAGTGAAATTTTTAGAATTTTTCAGTTTTTCTACTTTTCCGAGGCTATATCTCGAAAACTAAATGTGATATGAAAACGCGCTCAACGGCATTAATTTTCTCGTGCTTCAGTTAACTTATAAACATAGTTTCAGCGATTTTTATTTTTTTTCAATTTTCCGCCAAAAAAATCGCAAAAAGCGGTTTTTAACATTTTCTCGAAAACCAGAAGTCATATGCATTTGAAGATTGCACCACTGGATTCAATGGGTCAAAATACATATGTATGTAAATTTTCGTTTTAATAATCCTACGATTAAGGATTTTTGGGAAAATTGAATTAAAATCTGAAAAAACCAAAGGGGTACCCCTTAGGAAATAATTAAAAATATTAAATTGCAGAAAATTGTATGAAAATTTGCTTATAAGTCAATTCGGACACGGGGAATTCAACGCCGTTGAGCGCATTTCCATATCTTGTTTAGTTTTTGAGATATAGCCTCCGGAAAAATGAAATTTTTCGAATTTTTCAGTTTTTCTAGTTTTCCGAGGATATATCTCGAAAACTAAATGTGATATGAAAACGCGCTCAACGGCATTAATTTTCTCGTGCTTCAGTTAACTTATAAACATAGTTTCAGCGATTTTTATTTTTTTTCATTTTTCCGCCAAAAAAATCGCAAAAAGCGGTTTTTTAACATTTTCTCGAAAACCAGAAGTCATATGCATTTGAAGATTGCACCAGTGGATTCAGTGGGTCAAAATAAATATGTATGTAAATTTTCGTTTTAATAATCCAACGATTAAGGATTTTTGGGAAAATTGAATTAAAATCTGAAAAAAACAAAGGGGTACCCCTTAGGAAATAATTAAAAATATTAAATTGCATAAAATTGTATGAAAATTTGCTTATAAGTCAATTCGGACACGGGGAATTCAACGCCGTTGAGCGCATTTCCATATCTTGTTTAGTTTTTAAGATATAGCCTCCGGAAAAGTGAAATTTTTCGAATTTTTCAGTTTTTCTAAATGTGTACAAAAACTAAAATTAAAAAATAAATATCCAAAAAGTGATATTTATCTGATATATATCCTATATATCAGATATTTTGATATTTATTATAAATATCATGATATTTACGAACCCTGCTTGATATTAAAAGAATTATTTCTGTAGTTGCGCTATTTTATTTTTGAATATCATGAATAATATTCTCAAGTGTCAAACATTAATTTTAGAGGAATATGCTTAAAATTAAAATTATGAAAATAAAACTAAATTTACTTAATTTTATTTAAGATATTTTCTTTAAATTAATCAAGAAATATTTGGTGATTAAAATGGACACAATTAAATTGAAATTTAAGCTTACTGAAATATGGCAATAGATTTTTCCATATCGTAGTAAATGATTTGAGATGATCGCCTGAGGCCAGTGAATATGTGAATATGTAAGTACGTCCCTGCTTGTACGATGTTGATGTTGTGTTATCATGATTATTTGAGTGCGGGAGGAAAGTTTCACAGCGTAACGTAACGGTTACGTGCGCTGCTGAGCGTAAAAGGGTCGCACTTGCTCCGTCGTGCAGTTGAATTTAGCGCACAGGTCAATCCTCTAACTGCCTGTGTCACCTGAACCCCGCACAGGGGATTCAAGCCGTCGCTAGAAACTACTTCTACAGCCCATGTTTGTTTCTACAAAGATACGCATCGAAACACGATAAATTCAATGTACACGCCTCTCCCCCTATACGCATAAACAGAATTACCTAAGGCATTTATTCTTATTGGGTGGACACGGTGTTTATTTTATTAGATGCACCAAATTTTCAAGAAATTATATTAATTTATTGGTTACTCTGCACAACAGGAATCTAATCTTAATTTCAAGACAGGGTATAAGGCGTGATGATATATTTATTTATTTAAGAGGAAATTAATTTCAAATACACATACAAGAAACTTAAATGTTGTATTTATTTATTTATGCTACTTAATCCCATTGGGGTCTTCCATTATAGTCACAAACTAATATTTTTAAATTTATATAGAGGCTAGACTCAAAAACATCATCGTATTAAAGACATTCAAAGTTTCAAAAATGTTATTGGTGTTTAAGATATTTGAGTTCTTTAAGGCCATTAAGTCAAAACTTTTCTCCCGTACATCTAGTATATTCTGAATTATTTCTACTATTAATGTTTTCGTCTAACTGACAGTTAATCTAGAGGATATTGTTACGTTTACGTATATATAATTCATAACTATAACAACAAAGACATTAATTGTCATCCAACACTAGGTGAAACAAGGTTTAATAAAAATATAAAGTAAACACTTGGCTATGTTTCACAAAATTCAGCCTCCAAGTCACCTTATGAGGGCATCGTCAGAGGCCGGCCAGCACAGTTAGTAACCATAGACGCGTTTCGCTCTTATTAGAGCTCATCAGTATGGTATAACTCACTTCTTCACCTAGAACAAAGTTCATGTGAAGAAGCTGGTGACGAAGAACTGTTCCAGCAGAGAATAAGATCTCTAACAACAGGTAAGATGTGCTGGCCGGCCTCTGACGATGCCCTCATAAGGTGACTTGGAGGCTGAATTTTGTGAAACATAGCCAAGTGTTTACTTTATATTTGTATTTTAATTCATAACTATATTTTAAACAAATATTTAATATATATTATTTCTTAATTAACCAATACGTTACTTACAAATAACACTACTCAACTATCACTTATCGATTGGCACACTAATAGAACTCTAAAAAATATTGAACTCATATTTTTTTCCTCCGGAAGTTGCTTTTTAGGGGTACAAACCTTCCTTGAAAGGTGATAAATGAAATTAAATAATACCAAAATATTACGCGTTCAACATTGGTTAACCAGGGGTAACCTCGAAAATAAATTCAGCGACCCAAAAAGCCCCGAGTAACTAGTTTTGAACATAAACCTCTATTTCAGTTGAATATCGTAATTTCATCCCTCCATCCCCTTTTAAAAAAAGTACATATGATCAATATGACCCCGAAAATAGATTTTGGCGATTTCAAAAACCCATGAACCACGATATCAAACCTTTGACTAAAATAATCTTACAGTTTATTTATTTTTCTTTCTGAAATAACTGATAGCAATGCATGTATTTGATTATTTGCCACGAAAGTTACTATAATTATATATGAGCTCCGCTGTTGGCAATTTTGCAGGATTTTGTCAGTTTTAATAAACAGAGTAGCTGTTACGATATTAATGTATAATTAATTCAAATCACGTCAAGAATGTGAATGAGGGTGCTTTTAATCTTGCGGCTATAATATAATTTGTCGTGGCGGCAGAACGATGGCAGTAGTTCGCCATCAACAAACAACACAACATCGAGGCTTCATAGCAACAGCAGCAACTCGTACATGATTAATAACACGGCAGGATCGGTATCCTTCCTGCCTTCCTTACCGACCGAGCTATCGACAACTTAAAAGCATTTCCGCTACAACATGTAAAAAATCTCTTCGATATGTCGAGTGTCAAAAACAGCCGAATAAAAACTTGAGAATGGTAAATATTTTATGGAAGCAATCAGAGTACGTTGGAAACAAAAACGTCGCGTCAAAAACCAAATAAAGGTTATTTCTCAGTTGAATGCACAATCACTGCTCTGAAATCACTGAACGAACAAGAGAAAAATTACTAGGATTATAAACTTCGGAGGTAAGGTCACCGAAGATGCATATCAGTTTATAATTTTACAAAATTCATTCGGGATTTTATTGCAATTCGTTCATTCTCATCTTTCTCGTTTCTTGGTAAACACGATTTGCATTTATTGATCTACAACAACAAACCCTGATTAAAAACAAGTTTTTTTTCAACATTTCAAAATGACATTTTTCTTACTCAATTTAGTTGTGATAGTAACCGTTTTCATCAATAGAGATGAAAGTTAATAACAATAAATATCTTGTATCGCATACTTAAAAATGTAAATAAAACTCGAGAAATTCAATGCTGTTAAAAACATCTTCATATTTTACTTGGTTTTTAAGATCTAGTCTTAAAAATGTATTAATTTTATTTTTTTAAATATGTACATATATCTTAATAACTACATTATTTACGGTACTATCTATCTCATCACTAAATTCGTGATAGTTTTATGTATGTTTGTGAATATTTTTGTTGATTTGCAAATTCGACTTCGATTCCACCACTTATCAAAATCTGCTAGAGTAGAGTACCACATTCAATAATAGATAAGACACATGATGATTGGATAAATTAGTTATGGTACAGAATGTGAAATTTGGAGAAAGTAGTTTAGCATTGGAGTTCGCATAAAGAGATGTGTATTTATTTAATTTATTTCCTATTATAAATTATGTGCCGTATGACATTTGGGAATTGAATTTTCATTGAAATCAAATCTGCGTTCATATTTTATTACATAACGTTTACCGCGCCGCGGACATTTCCGTTTAATATTCCATTGTTCCATTGGCGGGCAAAATCAGCTATAAATAATAGTCGACATCGCAGTAGCAGTAGTAACAGCAGCAGCAGCGCCACTACTTTGAATGTGGTGTTAGCGCAAGCTCAAGAATAATCCAACCGATGCCACAACGTCAACACTGAATGTTTGGTTAACCCTGACCGCACGCAGTACGGCAGCGCACGGAGTCCCGGAGTCCTGGAGTCGCCGGAGTTACACGATAATACGACCGCATTACACTGGAGGCGCCCGGAGATGCCCGCAAATACACATCGATAAGATTCACACACTATACATTCAGGCTCAAAATTAAAATCATCACAGAATATTCTTCAAATAATAACAATTAATAACTACAAGTAGCTACTATACAAACATAAAAAATAATTATACTTTATTTGAAAAAAATTGGGAAAAATCATATGTAATTTTACAGATTTTATAGATTTTAGTTGCCATAGATATACTAGTAATAAACAAAAAATATGAATCATAGAGACGACTGTCATTGTTGCCATGACTTTTTAATTATGATTTATATATATAGAAAAAGTTATTCCTTCGAATAAGATCAAACAAAACAAAAATTGTCATGTCCTTCACTATAACAATATGACTAACGATAAAAGATATCTGATCTGTAAATTATATATGTATATATATATATATATATATATTTGCGTTCTGTACATTTTTACCGTGCTTCTTGTTTGTAGACTACATCCACAATCCAGTACAGTTAGCAATAACTTTCTACCTTATTATCTACCCTAATCCACTATAACCTCCCCTTAACCCAGTCGCATTCTTCCAAAATTTGCGCTCGTGCCTAACCGCGCAATGTGTAGCAACTGCTACATTCTACTGTTTCCTCCTTAAGGGAGACTTATCACCGCACATCCTCGCTGCGGATGTAGAGATCCTAGAGGGCGTGGGGTAGGGGGCAGTAACAACGAGGATGTGATGTAACGAGCTGCACGTGGATCACTGTGCCCGCATCGCCGCTCGCAGGAGATAAGCCGCGCCTGCATATGCGAGCTGGTTCCTGCATGGGAATTGAATCGTGGTTGCTGGGTCGGTACCATGGTGCAGGATTCCGCAGGAGAAAGTGACATGGCGTCAAATACTTTTGATTGCAGTGAAATTGGAAGCACAGTCTTCAGTGAAGTTGGAACTCATTTCAAATATAAATATGGTCGATAGAACACGATGTCTTCGAGCTATTGTTTAAATACTTTGTAAATTAGGAAAATTATATTTATAAATTATGTGTTGAATGTTTTGCAATGTAGCAAAAATATATTTTCTGTTTTGATTGCACGGGGATTAAGATAGGTAATGTAAATATGCATAATTAATGAACGCGCACTGGTTCTGTTTGTGACATAAAATAATGGATAAAATAATTTTAATTTTTCACATTGTTTGTTTTTAATTAATTTAATTATAATTAATTATACAGACGCATAATGAATAAACTGATAAATTTATGCACACTATATTAGCTTACGAGTAAATAAAATCCAGGGCATTTAACATTTTCATTTCGAACTTTTTACTAAAATAAATATTAAAAATATATATGAAAATATTTCTTTTTTATCTTTCTTCATATTTATTTCTCGCTGCTATCTCATAATGTTGCGGGGGTGGTGGAAGCGGTTTCAAAACACACATTGGCGAAATTGGAACCTTCCCTCGGGTGGACGAAAGGAAGAATTGGTCCTTCACATTTCGTCACCACACATTTTGACCCTAGAAATATTTATAAATTTTATTTAATATCTGGCGGTAATGGGGTAGGTGGCTCAATGGTAACGAGTCGGTCTGTAAAATTTAGAACCCGGATTCGATTTGATTTAAAACTGTGACTTGCCCTTCACTAAAATCTTTGGGAGGCGTGATTTCACAGCTGGTAAGCGCACTTTATGCGACGAAATATATCACTTACCAAGATCTGCTACAGAAAAGTGCCACATTCAGTAATGGATAAAAGGCGTGATGATATATTTATTTATTTATTTCTTGGTATATACTAAATTATTTTAGAGATTAATAGTTCAAATTATAAAATATATTGTGTTAACCTTTAGGTGATCAAAAAAGGTTAGTTTGATATTTTTTTTATATGACTTTAAAAATTGATACAAGTTTTGTATGCCCTATGGACATTCAGTAATTTTTAAAACCTTGGACTATAAGAAAGTTCTAATTAAATTTTGTAACGTTTAAAATAAATGAGATCAATTTTGACGCACGTGGTCATTCGCTTCTGGCATAAAGGTGGTGACCAGAAGGTGGTTGAGTGTGGTAGAGCTTGTTGGAGTTGAATTGTCAGGATCCAATTCTCGGTCCGAGGGCGGAAACGGTGGTTTCTTTGTGGGGCGGCGTGATTTAGTGACGATAACTCGCGACAGTGTCCGGCCCGCGATAAAACCGCCGCCGTACCTTCCCTGCATCCGCCGCCACTACCGCTGCCGCCTCCACCACACCCGGTGAATGCATTATGCTCACGTTGTTTTACATTTGGCTACCGGACCAGATAATGCCACGATGGATGACTTTATTTATTCTTTGAACAGGAAAACGTGTTTATCCGGTCCCTGATAAGTGAAATGAAACTGAAAATGGCGCACAAAGGAACCCAGGCAAAAGTTTCAGATGAAATTGTTCATTTAGAACGCAACTTCCACTGAAACATATGGCGCGACATTCACTCAGAAATTTTGTACAATTTCAATAATGGAAACAAAACAGTTTATTCATCAGTTTTCTAACTAATTTTTCATGCTAATTTCTGTAGCTTCTGTTCTTTACTTCCACAGCCAGCTACAGCTAACTTTCAAGAATATTTATTTATTTATTTGATAGTCTTAGAGGTCTACTAAAAACACGTGTAACTATATCATTGCCGTACTACTGTCGCTATTGTCAAAAACCTATTCTATCAATAATATCGTTTAAATAACAACAAATACAAAATTAATTGTCATCCATACACTTGGTTTAATAAAATATAAACTAAACACTTGGCTAAGTCACAAAATTCAGCCTCTGACGATGCCCTCATAAGGTGACTTGGAGGCTGAATTTTGTGAGACTTTGCCAAGTGTTTATTTAATATTTTTTATTAAACCTAGTTTCACCAAGTGTATGAATGACAATTAATTTTGTCTTTGTTGTTATTTAAATTGCTATTGCGTAGCTTTTTCTTTTTTCGGTAAATGGCATTACTGGTTCGACAGAACTTCTCATGTCATCTTACCGTTTGTTAGAGATCTTATTCTCTGCTGGCACAGTTCTTCGTCACCAGCTTCTTCACGTGAACTTTGTTCTAGGTGAAGAAGTGAGTTATACCATACTGATGAGCTCTAATAAGAGCGAAACGCGTCTATGGTTAATAACTGTGCTGGCCGGCCTCTGACGATGCCCTCATAAGGTGACTCGGAGGCTGAATTTTGTGAGACTTTGCCAAGTGTTTATTTAATATATTTTATTAAACTTAGTTTCACCAAGTGTATGAATGACAATTAATTTTGTCTTTGTTGTTATTAAAACTAAATTACCTATTTTAGATTTTAAAAGCGTCATAGTGGATTGATTATATATAAAAGGTCTAAGATAACTTACATTTATATCAAACATTAACGATTGTGTCTAATTGATTTGCATTCCTCTATAAATTACTGTATTTGGAAGTAAGTCACAAAATTCAGCCTCTGACGATGCCCTCATAAGGTGACTTGGAGGCTGAATTTTGTGAGACTTAGCCAAGTGTTTAGTTTATATTTTAAGAATATCGTTATAAATTATCGTTATTATGTGATTATGGCGGTTATAACGATTCATTTTTATTTCGACAAAATATATTTATATTTGTTTTTCAATTTATATTTGACATATTAATAATTATTAATTTCGTTATATTAATAGACAGTGGATATAAAATAGAGAGTTGTAAAAACGTCCCAAAAACAATATGAAATATATGTGGAAGAATTGAAAAATAATATTTCATTTTGCAAATAAATTGAATCAAATGTTTCACGTAGTGCGGTTATATAATCTAACCGCCATTTTGTCAAAAAACTAGATATTTTTGTAAAAGAGACCTCTAAATCTCAACTATGCTAACTTATAATAATATATAAGTTGTAGTTATTGGTTGTTTCCAGAAATAATACAAATAGAAGAGGAATAATGTTAACGTGCAGTTTGTAATTTTTTATTGAAAAACTGTGCAATGAAAATGTTTATTAGCCCAGTGGAATTGACAGCGTCATTTCGCATCTGTCTCGCATTAATCAAGTCAATTTATTGGCAACATTGCGGAGATTAAAATATAATTCCATTATCGATTGTGCCATGTCGGTGAATTTAAGGAGCAATGTGACGAGCAGTGTCGCAGATGAGGTGAAATAAAATGAGGTGAGATTCTGGTTTCTTCATTGGCAAGGGGCGTTCAATTTTCTCAAACACTCGGAGTGCGTTGATGGTGACCCTACTGTAGTGCTAATTCTCAAGTTGGCAATCATTTTATCAACTTTAATTGAGATTTTAATTGGGCTTGAGATTCTGAAGGATCTTGTCACCCTAAGAGAGTTTACACAAAATACTTGGTTTTGAAAAGTGCGCATAAAATGGTTCTTTTAAATAATGAATAACTGTTCCATCAAAATAGGGTAGCACGAATCCCTTAAACATTCATTTATTAAGTTAATTCTGCAATTAATCTTCGCCAAACATTCCCAACTTTGCTTCAAACACATTTATTCAAATCCTTCACATATTTCGCAACAAACTTTTAATTTCTCTTAATTTCACCACTCTTTTATTTCATATACTTCAATATATAGAATGGGGTAGCACAAACCCTTGAAATATTAACGGTACATTTATTTATTACTATTCTGCATTATATACATTGATAATTATTTTCATACAAACTCTACTCAAAACAAAGCTTTAATCATATCCATCCATTTATTCCTTGTTACTTTCTATTTTAAATACCCAAATAATATAATAATGAAAACAACAGAATTTATTCTGCGTTCAATATCAAGAGATTCAAGTAAATTTCTGGAAGTAATGCATAGGAAAATATTTCGTTTCGATGTTGATATTTGAAATCAGATCACAGCAACGCTAGTATATTGTCACTCAATAAATCGCGTATGTTTCTCAAACAAGTTTTTCAATATTTTGCTGGAAGTGAGCTCAAAGTGCAGGCAAGACTATATTGGAACAAAAATCCAATAAGATATTCCCTGTTACAAAATATATGTAATATATCTGAGATTCAAAAATATGGTGGAGGCGCCTGCAGAGTTTCGGAGCGCAGGAATAATCGATGCTTCGTACCTGTGTTGGATATATCGCTAGCGAGACTTTACATTCAACCACAACGAAGAATGTGGATCTGTTTGTGAGCAGTAAAACACTACAAAAGATGCTATTGCGTGTATCTACATTTATCTTTACAGTTTGATGTTTTGATGCGAGGAAACAAATTCAGTTTATAGCTTTTCGACGCTTCCAAATGTAATATTTTTACATTTTTATTCTGTAAACATATTGTACAATCTCTTTTTGGGACGTATGTACCTTATTTATTTATTTAGTACACTGCATAACAGGATATTAAACCCAGTTGCAGTACAAGGAACCTATGGCCTATTATTAAATCTGAATCATTCGAACGTAGTTATATTTTTTATTACATAACTCATAATAAAACCAACCAATACTTAAAAATTCTCCTTGGTTACTATATATAGACAAACGAATGATATAATCATTGACGTATATTCACCTGGTTAAAAATTATAAAATTACCAGTTAAAAATACATCAAAAAGTATCGTCGTTATAGTAACAAAGTCGTAATTGCGTTTTTTATTCAACAAACTAAAAACATGGCTAACATCAAAAATTTTATTTGAATTGTAATTTTGATGTTACTTCGTGATGGAAACATTTCTGTTCATTTTTTTATTTGTTATGTAATCATAATGAATACAACACAGATGTTCAAAATTATCAGAATATATTGTATTGATCCACTCAACATATTATTTTAGAAAACCACTCGTCCTATGGACTTGTGAATTTCCTACATAATACGTTTCGTGGCAACACAATATATTCGATAATTTTGAACACACATGTTATATTTGTATATATGAATATAACATGAAACCAAGATTCTATAACTGTGCCTGAATCATTTGAAATAATGGAGCTTGACTGCATGAGTGAAGTGAAAAGTTGGTAAAACAGGTTTATTACATGGATGCCTTAGAAATGAATGGAAGATTTGTTGCATGAATGAAAGACGAAACGAGTTTGTATCAAATGAGTTATAAATGAAGAAAGAGAAATTGGTGTGACAAAAAAAAGTTTGACCGAGATTAGTTGCTAAATAAATGCATGAATGTTTACTGAATGTGTCAAGGGATTATATGGAATAGGTGACAAACAATTTTCATGTTTCTTTGGGGACTGAGATTTGACAACTGGTAACTGAACTTCACGCGCATGTTGGACAGCTCTGCACTTGCAGATCTCAACAGATTACATTTAAAGAAAATTGTTGGTTTTAACCATATTTAAATTGCGATTGTCATTAACAATGTATCGAGTAAATCATTGTCTTTATGTATTAAGAAAACCAATCTCATTTATACGATTGAATATAAAAAAATGTAGAACGATCAGAGATGCTCATTTGTTAAAAAAAATTATGATTTACAAATGAGGAACCTTGAAACTTGTTTGCTCTTGAACATTTTAATAATGTCTCTCTTCTCTCGTCTTTAATAATTTCAGTAAAGTTATGCGCGGTTCGACGAAGTAAACAACAAACAGTGGCGCCAGACCACCTTCGATTCGAACACATCGAACAGACGAACGCATTAATAATACATGAAGCCCCATCTCGATCAGCATTCATTGTGGCTTCACTTCAACTTCACAGACACGACGACGGTGTGGGACATCTCGGCCGCCTTTGATACGATGCACTATCCGCACTGTTTTTATATTCCTGGATATTGAATTTACATTTTATCGCTTTTTTAACGTTTGCTAACGTAATCTTTGAAGTCGAGTGTGGTCAACGAACATTGCGGGAAGAAAGTCAAATTGTTGAGGGTATTTTCACTATAACTCTTTTGATTTAAATAGATAATACACATTGTAACAAATAATTGCACAATACTTCAAGCATATATTTTTTGACTAAAGTTAATTTATATTATGACAGAAAAATTCTGATGACGCCTGGATTCGAACCAGAGACCTTCCGCATACCGGGCAGAGATGCTAACCGCTACACCACGTCACCTGTGTTCGAAATATGGCATCAACTGAATTTTTCTGTCACAGTGTCTAAGCGTAGCTTCGTTCCGAGAGACTCCTATATAGGCATTGACAACCGGGTTCGTCTACAGTGACACAGTTTTTGATTATGAGGGAATCATACCCAAGCTTAGAGCTAATGGTTCGAATCCAGGCGTCATCAGAATTTTAGCTCTAAGCTTGGGTATGATTCCCTCATAATCAAAAACTGTGTCACTGTAGACGAACCCGGTTGTCAATGCCTATATAGGAGTCTCTCGGAACGAAGCTACGCTTAGACACTATGACAGAAAAATTCAGTTGATGCCATATTTCGAACACAGGTGACGTGGTGTAGCGGTTAGCATCTCTGCCCGGTATGCGGAAGGTCTCTGGTTCGAATCCAGGCGTCATCAGAATTTTTCTGTCATAATATAAATTAACTTTAGTCAAAAACTACAGGTATGATTACCTTTACTAATCACACAACTTAATAATATTAGCTCATATATTTTTTGTGACTCTTACATTACCTGAAAACTTAGTAAACATTTATTTAATACAATTGAAATGTAACAATTTTTTAAATGTTAGGTGTAAGTAATGTGTAATAATTTTGAAACACCCTGTATAAATCAAATGATAAAAATTTTGAATGGTTTTGAATTCTGATGTATATTTCCATAAATTTAAAAGATGATATATCAAATTGAAAATGTATCATGTTCAATAAAAGAAACGTTATTGTATTTCTTGCCAATATTAAAACGTGGCATCCCCTCAGTTTCCTGTTGGATATAAATCTATTTTTAATAATGACATAAAAAGAAGCGCTCCTGAGGGATGTCATAAAACCCCACTTCTCACTCGCATTTACTCTTCAATACAGAGGATACAATACCAACATAAATCACCGAGCGAATCTCCGTTCAAAATGCTTCGCAGTTTGATGTACTTGGAAACAAACATCCCCTGCTTCTCCACCACTGGATCTCTCCTGCTCGCCGTCATCATAACCCAGCAGGTGTGCGCACTTAAGCGCGCAATAAACCCTGCACGCGCCGCCTCTGTGATATTAACTCCTCCGATCGCAAAGAGTTGATGTGCAAGGCCGATCACTCCGAAGAGGAGATTCGATCTCGTGTAATCTACTTATTAAGTGGGTTAAGGAATCAAGGATCACTTTAAAGAAGTTGTGGTGTGGATAAACTCAGAATTATGGGGCACTGAACTTCTTCATTAATGAGGTTATTACTTCACGCAGAATTTAACGCTTGATTTTCACTCGGTTTTTAGAATCACCACAACTTTTACATTTTTTACATTTTAATACAATTCTATACAATTTAATTTATTTTTGATTAGCGCATTTGGCGGCAGCAGATTTCTGTGTACTTACTAGCTGTCAAATTATAACCCCCTAGGACAATTTATAGCTAGACGTTGTCATGATGTTGTAATCCTTGCGTTGAAAAAATAACTATTGTCAGTGTCAAGCATTTTGTAATTTCTACATACATAACATCACGCTATATCCCATTAAATGGGGCAGCACGAACCCCTGAAACATTCATAGAGCGTCAGTGCACATCAACATTCTCATCCTGACACACGATACTCGTTTCGACCAAATTAACACTTCCTCCATACAAACTCTTTCTTTCCTCACAACCAAAATTTATCATCACGCAACAAACATCCATCCATTCCCTCCTGTACACCTGTTTCGTAAATATTCACTTACGCCCACTTATCTAACAACAAATCTATAAAGAAATGAAGGCAGCATCGCCCGCGCTTGTTTAAAAATACATTTAACACAATTGCAGTTACACACTGTATAGTAAAAACTGAAAATGAAGAAAAAAAAATGCAGTTTAAGAAAATATACAAAAAGTATTAACTTGTAATTCATTGTATTACTTTTTGGTTTAATCGTGAAACTAAGTCATTTTCCGACAAGGCTATGATAAATTAAAATTGTACTACAGTTACAATTAACATTTAAGTTGTACTACTGCTTTCTCCTTCGTCCACCTATATCAACGCCTATGTGCGTATGTCTCTGCTAGAACATCAACACCCCGCGAGGGATGGCATATAATATTTCCACCCCACTGCACACGAATCACAGATTCCATTATTGTATGTATGTTTATATATGGATACGTGCGTTAACACCATACACGTGTGTTACCGTACCGCCATCTGGGATCGCACGACGTATCACGCATCGCACCCTGTGATTCTGTTGTGTTAGGACCCGCTGAAGATTATCCCGGTGGATTGATTGTGTTATGCGTGATAATTTACTTGTTGAGTTCATGTAAAGTTACTCCGCGCTGAGATTCAAGACGGGGAATAGGAGTGCGAGGTAGTTGACTGCGGATTTGTGTTGTTTAAACTATAAATTGAGGGTGTTACTCTATACACATTTAGCGTTAAATCCTCTCAATCAATATTACATTTATGACTTTGTTACATGATAAGATAGAAGGTTTATCCATTTATTTGCTATTTAATTTTCATTTAATCATAATTACAGTAGCTTATAGAATAAGCTTTATTTATTCCCTTTCGCCTTATAAATCTACATCATTTTTATTATATAATATATCCCCCCCCCCTAGAGAAGATCACACCATAGGAGTAAGGAAAGAAGAACAAGGAACCACATACCTTTTATTAGTGGAATGATATTATAATTATTACAACAATCACGTATTATATTATATTATAAAAATTATGTAGATTTATAAGCCGAAAGGCAATAAATAAAGCTTATTCTATAGTAGTTTATAATGCGGGTCAAAATACATATATAGATAAATTTTCGTTACAAGATTCATATGAGAACTAATTTTAAAACTAACAGTCCGAAATTGATATAAATTCGAAAAAGTTAAAACCAAATTTTCAAAAAAAAATTAAATTGCTTCAAATTGGCTAAAAACTTGTTTATAAGTCAATTTAGTCAAGGGAAATTAAATGCCATTGAGCCGCTTTTTTATGTTTTGTTCAGTTTTATAGGTATATCCTCCGGAAAAATTAAATTCATCTTTTTCTTCAAATTTTGTACTTTTCTGAGGCTATATCTCAAAAAGTGAACTAAATATGAAGAAACGATCAACGGAATTGAATTTCTAGTGCTACAATTAATTTATAAGCTAATTTTCAGCCATTTTTAATTTTTCCAAATTTTCTCATAAAACAATTTTCTATTTTCTTAGAACTACTTTGGCAACTCCGAAAAGATATCTGCGTTAAATTATAGACGAAACATTTTCACAATAACATCAATTATTATTTATAGAGAGATTTAAAAATCTAAATGAACGTTGTATCAACTAAAATAATGAGATTGTAAATGTAGAATTGCTACATCCAGAGAATTATATGTGGTTTTAATGGGGTAGGTGGCGCAGTGGTATCGAGTCGGCCTGTGGATCTTGAGAACCCTGGTTCGATCCTCACAGCCGACAAACAATTTTTATCAATTTAAATCTATCCCTGTGCCTCCCCCACCACTAATATCTTTGAGGGCCGTGATTTGACGGCTGGTAAGCGCACTTTACGCGAAAAAAATATATCACTTACCGAAATCTGCTTAGGCAGAGTGCCACACCCAGTAATGGGTAAAAGGCGTGATGATATATTTATTTATTTATATTTATTTATTAGGTAAATAGAGCTTCGTTTTTAAAATACGTAAAATTGTCATCCCCTATTTTATCATCAAAATCTATGCACATAAAATATTTGTTTACTTTACATGCACGCTTTTCATTTGTTTGCAATTTTTCAGCGACAATTATGAATGGTAGTGTGGTGTCCCCGCAATGGTTTGTTGTGTGGGACAATTATTTTTAATTCTGTTCACTGATTTAATCGTGTGATGTGGATTTGATACCGTTGACTGATGGTGGTTCGTTGCATCGATGTTGTGATGAACACGCAATTTTGTGGAGTTATTTGATATACTGATCTAACGGCGAGTTTTTTTCATTATTATACTGCGTAAATTGAAACTGGGACTGATGGTATCATTGGTAATTTATTGCTTCAGTTGTTTATTGATTTATAGATTATGGATATTTCTTATTTTATATTTATGGGGTTGTAATGATTATTTTAATAATAATAATAATATTTTATCACGTCTTTTACCTATTACTGGGTGTGTCACTCTTTCTAAGCAGATATTGGTAAATTATATATTTTCGCGTGAAGTACGGTTACCAGCCGTCAAATCACGGCCTCCAAAGATAATAGTGAAGGGATTGGTGAAAATTGTTTGTCGGCTGTGGGGATCGAACCAGGGTTCTCAAGATCCACAGGCCAACTCGATACCACTGAGCCACCTACCCCATATTATTATTTTAATTAATTAAATTTGTATGTGTTTAATGTATACATTTAATTACAGCACTGAAATGAAATCATATTTATTTAACTAATTTGCAAACTACATGTTTTTCTTTGAAAAGTATAAATGAGTCTAATATTTTAAGTACCTAATTACATTTTATGAAAACTAGATGCTGAATGTAAATATAAATACATATACAGTGGCTCCAGCTATTTTGAAAATACTAGTTGGTATTACACTAAAGTTATGCACTAAATATTCATCAATAGAGTAAACATTTGGCTCAAGAAATGAATTCTTCCCCTGGTATACAAATAATTATTACAAATTTATATTAAATTACGTAAGATATTTATTTGTCAATGTGTAAATATACTATAATAATATAATATAATGTTGTTGGGGTTACTTATTTGTTATTGGAGAATTTGAAATATTTTGTATAGATTCAAATTGGCTACACTGTACAAGAAAGAGCAGCGGAGGTGGCAAAAATTTTGAAAAATTAAAAATGGCTGAAAATTTGCTTATAAATTAATTGTAGCACTAGAAATTCAATTCCGTTGATCGCTTCTTCATATTTTGTTTACTTTTTGAGATACAGCTTCAGAAAAGTACAAAATTTGAAGAAAAATATTAATTGAATTTTTCCAGAGAATATACATATAAAACTGAACAAAATATAAAAATGCGCTCAATTACGTTTAATTTCTCGTGTCTGAATTGATTTATAAACAAATTTTTAGCCAATTTGAAGCAACTTAATTTTTTTTCGAAAATTTTTTTAGATTTATTTCAGACTGATAATTCTAAAATTAATTAGTGTAAGCAATCATAGTTCATATAAGATTACCTTGTGACCTTATTTTGAATATTTGGCAAATCTAATAATATTTAATTTTTGTTACAGGTATGTCCGAGGGTCAAAGACTGTTTTTTTCAATTATTCGTAAGTAAGTAATTAGTTCTTTAAAATATTTCAAAAAGTTGATACATCTTGCATATAGCAACTAACCCATATTGTCCATTGTCCATTCTCACTGCATCCACAACATCCGTGTCGTGCACTTGTGCAGTGCATCACTGTCACGTATCGGCGTCGGCGCCACTTTTCCAGCCAACCGCGAGCATCTGATGGCGCTGGCGGCATCCGCGACCGCAGCGCCACAAATCAAACAATAACCGCATCGCGTCCAGTGTCCATGCCATGAGTTACATGAAACACGCCGGGGTTAAATCACTACGATCCAGAACAGGATGTCATTCGAAATTTTAAATTTTGGGGTCAGCAAGTTCAACTTGTGGTAGTCATAAATAAAATTAGAAAAGGATATTTGAGGAAAGGCAGTTTTATTCTACTGATTGGGGAAATTACACTATATATTTGTTTAGTAAATAATTTAGGAACTTTTCGAGCGGAAACTACCAATGTCAAGTTATACTAAAAATAGTATAAATTATTAACATACTTTTAGGTCAGGGTCATCTTAAAATCCTTTCTGGATCTGAGCAAAAATGTAATTGTGGTTCAATTAATATCAGCAAAATAAATTCATTTAAATTGTATATCAAGTGTACATAATTTTTTTACGCAATTAAAACTTAAATAAGCAACTCTTCCCGTCAAACATTTCTAAATAATATTACAGAAAAATACTTCGAATAAAAAATTGTGAACAACATAATTTTCTCCCACTAAGAACTAACTAACAAAGAATTTAACTCTTAATCAGGTTTCTTTCTTAGTGATTTTTGTTTTAAAATGATTTTTAGACTTTTGAATAAATTTATAATGTTAAATGTTAAAAATATAAGTGTACTATTAATAAATGTTTAAATAACTATGCACTTTGTAATACATTTGTCTATTTTGCTGAAACTTAAAGAACTTAAAGAACCAATCATGAAATTATTTGAATTATTCTTGAACCAAATGTAACAAACAATTTTAAAATAATTTTCTTCTTGAGATTCGATTGAGGTATTTTAATATTATTTTAGTTTGTGTTAGTTTGATTATAATTTGTTGAAACAATTAAGAGTAAAAGCGTGATAATGATAGAAATTAGCATTGGAAGTTGTCGCAAAGAATTACCTGATTAAGAAAAGGCGATCTGAAGTAAAAATTAGCTGCTGAGACGATGAAAAGAGTTCAACTTCAAAGAGTTGAGCATTAGGTTAGCATCTTGGAGGAATATTTAAAAATTTGAAGAATTTACTCTTTGATCTCAAGGCGCAACCACTTTTGGGAATTTGTCCTACTTTACAATAATTTAGTCACATGAAAATTTCAAGAGGACGCTTCGTTCCCTCGGCGTTTAGAGGCGTTGCGAACCTGCCTCGAGAAATTTAAACTTTGCATTTTAATGTTCCATTAAATGCGTAACTTTTGCTGTTTGTATTTGCTTCCGGAAAAAATAAAAGTTGCCGGTTTCGTATTTCACCGTTTAAATATGTTCGTTGCTGGAGTCGGGAATTTACCGCAACAGGACACTTTCTTAACCAAATTTTTATTCTATTTTCCGCCTTTGAACGCGCAACGTAAAGCGAAATAAAATATACACCATTAGTGTGCTATACTTTTACTTTCTTATAAATATCAATGTGATGGGACTCTCAGATCCTACTAGATTTACGGTCTACAAGTCACTATCATTTTAAAGCAGTTATTTTTACAGTAATTATTTATTTACATTACTATGTACAACACGAACTTAATCCCATTTATAGTACAGGGTCCGAGCTTACCAAGTCGCAGAGTGTCTTGAGTGGGGTTCAACTCTATTCATCAAATTCATAAATCTACATTCATAAATACTTTCATATAATCTTGTTAATTTATGTCATCGCGATTATCCCTACGTCAATTGTTTATTGCAGTACTATTAATAGTTAAAATACCCGATAGTATTTCATTTCTATACATTAAACCTTCAATCATATCTATCTATTTATTACTGAGTTTTTCTCGCAATCTCACACCCTCAATTTATTATTTGACATAATTTTCGCAAACTTAAATCATCTGAACTGACGCAAATTCACACATATAACAATAAAAATACATAATAATGATCTTCAAACAATGCGTTACATATTAAGTAAATAATTCCTGTTTGCAAGAACAGTTATAAATCGTAATTACGGTATTTTAAGTTGTCTTTATTGCATTAGTAACTCAATGGAGCTTACACCACAGACGCATTTCTCCACACACAGCATTCGCTGTCTCCGTTTATTCCTCGTCACACAAACACTCACAACTTCTAGCAAGTTTCAATATTCAGTGATAAAGACGCCGACAAACTTTTAAACAAGTTTATAACAGACAACACAAGGTCCTTAGTCATCATTAAACATATCGTATCGCTACAGTGGAGCATAGCGTGTTGTTATGTGATCGTGATTCGCTATTAATGCACAATGCATATTCGTGGCGTCGCGTCGATGAAGCGCCGGTACATAGGAACTCTGTCTGGAGCCGGGTGAATTGTATTAATCTAGTTACTCTGGAGCGCAAATGTGGGGTGTACTATGAAGCCCTTGAAGCCACCATCTTAGGCCCTAAAGGTAACTCAAGTAATAATTTAAGATCACTTGATTTTATCGATTTTTCTTGCAACAAACACAAGAGCAAACTGCTTGGTCAATGATTTTTTCTGAAATCGTCAAGAAAATGCCTATTTTCCTGACGCATTTTAGTATGGAAAGTAAGTGTTTACCAAAATATTTGCAAAACAGTCAGGTAAAGTACTTTCTTGACTAGTCAGGAAAGTACTTTACCTGACTCAAGTAAATAAACTAAATAACTAAAAAATTAAATAAGATTTTTATTTATTTTTATCAATAATGTTAATACTAAATATACAATTGTTTAAGTTACTAAAATTTATACATGACACTGGCGAATTTGAAGCTAAATTATTTGTTGCAATTTATAAATTACTTGAAGATTCAGTGAATAAAATAAGCCAGTGAAAAATTATTTATTTTATTTTGCTTTTTCCAATCCATGAAAATTTCATACTCTTTATCATATCGGTCTTTGGACTTGCTCGGTAATAAATTTTCAACAGCCGCAGTTGCTTGATTTAAGATTTCAGGAGGAGTACTTGAAAATACCGCCTCATACTCATTTTCATCTATATTTTCCAACATTATAAAGAAATCTTCTCTTTCAACAATATTGCTTTTGGCACAAATATATTCAATAGATTTTTCACATAAGATGTTGTTTTCAACAACTTTTGTTATCACCTTGGATATGTAGTTTGCTGCCAATATGATTCTTACCAAAAAATTAAACATTTTGAAATATTGAGGGCAGAATTATGCGCGTATGTCAACTTCATTTCACAGTTGTGCGACAAATAATTATGTGTATTATATTCCTCTAATAAATGTAATATTTAAAGTTATGATTGTTATAAAATAAGAACATACGTAATCTCATTTTTACAGCTTCTAAACTTGTCTGCAAGCGAAACAAGATCTCAGTGGCCATCATATAAAACACCCAACTACGAAACTAATTTAAATAGTTGAAACTGAATACCACTAAAATCCCTAACCTTTGATAAACTAAGCGAATTTATGACTATTGCTCTATAACTTTATAACAAGCTTCAGTGAATATCCTTCATAAAGATTTATTCAGCGTATATAATAAAGCTCAACGCTCACTGGGTGTTGCGTCCAGTTGATAAGCACATTAGTAAAACACACCCGAGTCCTGCAATGAACCCACCACAGTGCTGCCAACCTTAGAGAAATGTTACTACACGTCTGATGCTCCGCGATGCAAAGACACAATAGAAGTGATATGATGTGCAGTTTCAGACTTTAATTAAATTTGTAATTCAGATGATCTCGGGAATGTTTCGAGTTGGAGCAGTCTGAACAAATATTTGCTTTGCAATTTATTTCTACCCATTTTTAACCTCTTCATTTATTGTGAAGAGACGCGAATGGAATGTTTTAGCGCGGTGTTGAGGAATGTAGTGAATAAAAATGCTTGTCCTAATTTTTTGACAAAATATTTATGTTAGTAAGTAGCTCGATCGTTAATGCTAATATGGAGAATGAAATTAAAATTCTTGATGGTGAACTGAATTAGCTGTGTTTTAATTAATATGCTGAAGCAATGTTCTTTGCTTTTTTTAGATGAAGCAAACCACAATCTTGTTCTATGAATTAATTTCAGAATTATTTCCTAACAACCTTTAACATGATTAAATTTATCGTTGTTCACTTTTCATTTTATAGCTATTTGCAAACAATAGTGAAACGTTTCTAGAAAACTATTTTAGAATAATTTTAAATATATACTGGGTGTAGCACTGTACCGTAGTAGATGTGGGTAATTGATATATTTCTTGGTGTGAAGAGCGGTTACCAGTCGTCAAATCACTGCCTTCCAGATGTTAGTGGTGAGGGAGTTACGAGAGTAGTCACATAATTAAAAGGCTTCTCAAATATATATTTATAAAATTTAAATTATAAATTATATTCAAATATTTTTAAAAAAATTGTACCGTAGGTATTTTAACAAATATTTGAATATAATTAATAGTTTTAATTTAACATTAAGTTTTTAAAATATCGCTTTACAATTCTGAACATTGTATATTGTGTAACTAGAAAAAAAAATAATAACTTTCTTCCCTTAACTGAAAGGAAAGTAAAGTTATATCCATAGCAACAGATTTATTTTGTTTTCCAAGGGAAACAATACTTTCTTAACTAGGGATGAACTGTATCACTTTCCTCGCTCAATTGAGAGTCATGAAAAAAAAATCCGTATTATAATTTTTTATTGCCCAGTAATAACTAGACCTAAAAAATATTTTTCTACTTCCGTTAGGAAATAGACGTTTTATTTCACTTATTTGAGTTAGGTAATGAACTGCATTATTTAACTAGTGAAATAATGAGGTAACATAGCAACACAAAAAAATTCAGATATCTTGGTAGACGAATTCTGATGTGTTATTTTTTTTATTTTTTTATTTATAACTGTCATTAATATGTCAAAATTTAATAATTTCAAAAACGCTCTTTCGTATTTATTAGAAAGGAAGTAGAAAAAATATTGTATGAAACTAGTAAGGAAATAAGGCTATTACCTTACTAGTTTCATAAATAGCTATTACCGTACTGTACAACGACTATAATCAAACTAGAATAATGAATTTTGCAAATAGAAAACACATCGAGAAAGTGTTATTTTTCATCCAATCGGATAACTGTTTAAATGTTAGTTTAAAGTTTCTAGGTTTTTCTCGTCATTTTGTAAATCAGAATGTAAAATATGTTGCTGAATATTTTATGATTGTCTGCAGTAAAATAAGCTTTCGGCTGGTGGTTACGACGGTGTAAACTAGCCTTTAGCTTGCACGAACCATTCAACAAGAAGTTATATCACCAGCAGTTGATAGGCCACGAAGCACATCACCATATTTTATCAAAATATTCTTGCAAGTCTAAAAAACATAACAGAACAAGCCATACGTTCCCGGAACGATCCATAACTTCCCGGAGGAGTCGCCTTAACTCCGGAGCGTACCCGCAGTAAAACACCACAATTCGCGATTTACATCATCGGGTGTTTCCGTGACCGCTCGGCCGCCGTCGTGATTAATGCGATTTAAGATTTATAGCGCGAACAATCGACGAGAGATCAATAACGCATTACTCGCGAAATATTGCGAGTTATCCAACATCATCCGTAAGGTGAGTTCGCGTAGGCTGTGATGCGATTCGCGAGGGATGAAAACAATCAGCTATAAATATAAATTGCTCGGTGTCATCGGATGATAAATTCTGTAAATGTGTGGAGTGCCCTGCTGACGTGAGTGATCACTATTGCCAACCCAACAACGGTTTCGTGTTACATGTTTGCGTGTTTTTTGATAGTTCCAAATGTTATGTGCATTATTGTTTGCTTTACATTTGTCATCAATTTGAAATTCGAGATTTTTCAATGCCTAACGTTTTACCTCCATTCTTTCTTTGGATCGAATCTACATTTTTTCGCTATTGTTTAATTATATTTCAATAAAATCAAATTGTGATCGTTGTGATGAAAATACAAGTACTGTCAATGTCAACAGTTCCGTGGATTATAGAAATAAAAATTTGAAATCATGATGCTCGATGATGACTTCGAAGATGATTTTCTTGCAAGTCAAGAAAATATACAAAATATTGTAGATGCTGCAAGTAATAACTTTTAATTAGTTTACATTAGTTTTTTTTATGAGCATTGTAAAATTTTACAAGTCTCTTCTTTGAACCTGTAAATTATTACAGGGCTAATTCAATAACTTAGTTACCATAAATACCTATAAAGTGTCATTTACATAGAAGGTGGTAAATATATAAAAGATCAGAAAACTTTATTATTTTGTCTTCAAGTATTATTATTTTCAATTAATTTTGAACAATAAATAGCTGTAAAATAAGTAAGTCGCGTTTATTAGTTATTCATACCAGCGGTCATAGATTTAGTTATATTTCATGTACTGTCTACCCAGCTGTATATTCCCTGTTCTCCATTTCATGAACTCATGAATAATCATCCACTGACAGTATTTAACGCGAGGAAGTGTAAACAAGAGTTGTATTCGGACAATGGCGCCCGTCAACTAACAGCAGGAAAAGTGCGCAATGTGCATTGGACCACGCTATCTCCCGGAGTCTCCCGGAGTCTCGCCACTCCGCAACGTACACTTGTCAGGATGGAGTTACAAGCTGTAGACAGCAGACAAGCACTCCGGAAACAGGATATCTGAACTATGTCGTCACTAGACGACTAAGAGTATCTAGTGACGCTTTGTTTGACAAGTACGAGGACTGGACAACTTAGATTGTAAGGTTAAACGCACGGGAACGTGAATTTTATTGTGTTTGACTATTGAAACATTCACTCTCACCCTCAGTTTCATCAACATTCCACCTTCTGTCTAAATTTATGTAATATTTGGGTAGTTAATTATATTGTAAGCTGATGACCGGTTTTGGTAATTTCATGTAAAATGTTTCCAGATTTTAGGATTAATGATAATAAATTAAATTTATCCCTGTGATTGTATAATTAGCATAATATTTACATTAAGCGTTAATAAATGAATTAATGATTGAAATAAACCGCGTTATAATTTAATTAATACTAGATATTATAACAATCATTGCAATCATAAACACTTCTTGTTTATGTTTGATTATAATTTAATCTGTATTTGTTTACATTTTTTAAAATTATTACTATTTTATAATTGTCATCCAGTTTATTTATACTACTCTATATAACATAAACTTAATCCCAATTATAGTACAGGGTTTGGCCTCACCGAGCCACTGTGTGATAGTTCATAATATTTTTTAGTTTGAGTGAAATTCGAACTAGAGGTCTTCAGGTTCGTATGTTGTAATGCTTACCACTCTACTGTACTGCTGGACAAATCACGTTGATTTTACAACCATATGTAAATAATAAATAAATAAACAAATATTTCATCGTGCCTTTAGTCATTTTTGGGTGTGGCACTCTGCCCGTTTTGATTTTGGTATGTGATGTATTTATACGTGTATAATGCGGTTACAAGCCGTCAAATCGTGGCACCTCAAAGATGTAAGTAGAAAGGGAGCTACAAAAGTAATTTTAATGTGGTGAAACTATAACTGATTAGTTTAAGTTCCATTATGAACTTTAGGTTCCGGTTGTGCGGAGAAACAAATAAATAAATATTTTCTACGATTGCTATGAAAAGTTGACAATTACGCTCTCATTTGTCAACGTCAAGTTGACGTTTTCTGTGGAACAATCGAAAAATATCACGAGCGTAAAGTGCCTTTGTTCCTCTTATACTATTGCAGCTCTCGTCTTCGGCTCGCGCTGCAATTACCGTGTTCGAGTACCAAAGAATCACTTTACGCTCTTAATACACAAATAACTATTTTCCAACAAATTATAAGCTGTATGTCCTCTGTACTATAATTGCGATTACTTTCTTTATTTCCTGTATACTTCACCCCATTCCATCTGTAATTAAGCGCAAATTCCTGTCATTCTTTTCTCCAAAATCAATCCTTCGTTTAGCAACACCCGTCCCGGCAGGCCGCTAGATTGACTCAGCGAGGGTACGCGATCACAAAGCCAGCATTGTTTCATCCCCACTCCTAGATGCGTCTTTGTTACGCACGTTTCTAAACCGCGCCGCGACGCCGAGCGACGCTGCAATACTGGCAAACGTCACGGGTGCAGCCGTCACTCTGTGATTATACACACGGGATGGGTTGGCGTGGTTTTGTGATTTTTAAGGGATGTTCAGTGAATATTCATTTTGAATTAGGTAGTGTGAATAAAGCGAATGTAAACTGAATTATGACAATCATCTGTGGAATAAATTTTTGTCGTTTGGACGCAGACAACCCGGATTTAATTTGCTTACAAATTACTGATCAGTAAGTAATTACTTACCAATCAGAAGGCGATAAGTAAATTAAAATATTACAACTGAAATTCGCAGGACACTAATTAACAACCAACAAAACCCTTTTTTTAAGAATAGTTACAAAGTTAATACAAAAATTTTGGAAATTTATTATTATTTGAGATAACTAAGCAAAATTACTAAATAGAAATTTTTTCAAGTAAAAAATGTTAATTTTTCACTTAAAAAATTATATTCTATCAATATACATCTTTGGGTTTCATATTAAACTCCCAGTTTTTTAATATGTCCATCAATTTCTTTCTTGAAGTTGCTGCATCCAACTTGTAATTTTATTTTACATACACCAGATTTCCTTTTTTTCTATATTACGGGACTTTTTTGCTTTATCTATATTTTCTAACTATTCGAAAAACCTGACATTTTATATTTTTCTTGTAGAAAACTTGTTTTTTATTGTTCATAAATATTTACTTAATACAAGTTGCCATAGATATATTACTCTATCATAACTTGAGTATTTTAAGCAAAATATAAAACCTAAATTATTTTTACTTTTTGTGTTGGTGTCGTTAAGATTATTTTACCAAAACTGCCCTCGAACATAGATTTATACACTTGAAAAAAATCTGAGAAATATAAGTGGAAATCTTTATTCTCATATTATCATTAGAATAAATAATTTAAATTGAACTCCAACTATTTTTTTTAAAGGAATAGACACGGAAATGTTGAATACAGATTCCACCAAGTACTAGCTCCGCAACGTACGTCTTGATAGTTAAATAACTATTATTTAGTACCTGCACTTCTAGTGATAGAGGACACGTACAGCTTATAGTGAAATTAAATGACATACACTTACTTTTTTTAACAACATTCTCGTCGCCGCGGCAGTTACACTCGTGGTGTTTAGAGTTTCAGATTGAAGTAAATAAATATCTCTTTCTGTTTTATAAACTTATTTTATGGCAAAGTGTTTAAACGACAGAGTTTTATTAGGCTCGGTGTTAAAGCCCGTCGTTATTTGCGTAAAACGGTCGTAGCAAGCAGCATTGACGGTTATAAATTTATTGGTCGAACGATGCGCGACTGTTTTGAAGCGTCATCTTGTAGCTTTGGGCTGCTCTGCGCTTGGCAGATTGAAAAGTTTGTTGAAAGTATTTTGTTATTCAGATTTCGGGTTATCTGGAGACTTGTAAAGGGTTTCGACGCCCTGTAAATGAAGACATTCTAAAGAATTTCTTACCGACGACTTAACAACTTGGAAACGTGCAAAACTCCTCCTCGGCTAATGCTTTTCAGATTCCAGTGCACTGCTATACTTGACACGGTTTCAAGGGGAAAGAATTATTCTAATGGGTACCGAGCACTCATTTTTACTCAATTGTCTTTGAGGACACTACTGGCCAATTCCTCCTGGATACCAATTACTCAACATCAACTTTCAATCAATTTTTACAACTCCATTTTTCTTTACTTGTTTGCTATACTTTGTATACAAAATAACAAGTTTTGAAAGGTATCCTAAGAGAGAGAGAGATCAAGTGACATAAATTCAAACAGGTATTCAAAGCTGTTCTTATGTAAAGTGCAAAGGTTTTTACGAGGAGTAAAGTTCTTCCAATCGAAAGTAGAGATTTATGTTGTACTGGTATTCGTCCCATGCATAACCGCTCATTGAAACTTTGATTGTTCTTGGAGGTTTTGGTATCTACTTTCCTCTCCTCGCCTTGGCGTTCCGCAAGGATTTAATTAATTACTTGAGCATTCAATATTGATCTCCCCCCACTTACAAAAACCAAATGCGAATACTTCATGCATACTTTCAGCCTTCATTCCCTATGAATTACTTCCCGGCGAAGAGTTAACTTGCTCAAACTCAAACCCGGGAAGTTTTTAACCAATGCCCACTCTTTAATCTTATTACTCATTTCATTTCATTAATTACTACATACCTTCAAACTTAGTGCAAATAGAACGATGAAAATACTCCTGAAAACTGGAATATTAACTGAGGAAATCATTATAATCCTTTTTACGATCTTAAGTCTTTGAGGACAGCACAGATGGAGATATTAAAGATTCTTTAAAAAGGTGAAATGTAATTTCCAATCATAATTACTTGAATATTTTGTACTAATACGTAAAAATATACTTCTAATATATTATTCCTAATTCATCCACGCATTCTATCTCCCTTAACTTCATCAACATATTCCTGAGTTGCATATAAGTACAATATTTTAATTACAATTTGATAATGCAATCATCAATCATTCTTATATCTTATAAGTTGTCAAACATTTCTAAATTATGTAATATATAATTTTTTCTTTACTTTTGTATTTCGTTCATTTTCCTTTCATTTTGTCTGTTAGTAAATAGATTATGGGAACCTCCTTTAATATCACTAAGAGGTCCGTGCTAATAAAAAAGGAAAATGTACAAGCGGTAGTTAACCCAATCCGGAAACTATTATTTTCTTAAGAATTCAACGAACAAAGTGGATTATCCTCCAGACTTCTAAGATTTGTTTCGATCGTATCTTCTAGAAAAGTTCGTTTTTCATTTCTTGGTGATATCTCACACGGTTGGCCAATCCTACACAATTGCACCTGATACCCATGAGGGTAAACTTCCTCCGCGCGGGGGGAGATATCTACACCTACCCCTTTGTATTGTTGTCCTTAACGCGAAGTTAATGCTAACGTGGTAGGGTATTTGTCATGTCATGGTAGAATACAGTTTAATGTGATGGATTACCATATAGATTTATGTGTATTTTCAAGCGTAATATTTAATGTTAATCATATAGATTTTATAGTGGTAATGTCGACAGTAATAAAGGGATATTTGGAAGTGATAATAACTGGCAATAATTTTGATACTATCTGAATGTGACAGTTTTATGTTGTAATCAAAATAACAATAATTACGCGTCGATACAAACATTCATGTTGAAGTAATGATAAATTATTCTCAATATTTATGTGTAAGTACACGATATAAAAACGATAACAAAATTTATCATACAGATAAATCGATCGACAATAAGTTGTATCCATAGTTATTATATATTTTTCTACTTCCATTAGGAAATAGACGTTTTATTTCACTTATTTGAGTTAGGTAATGAACTGCATTATTTAACTAGGGAAATAATGAGGTAACATAGCAACAGATATCTTGGTACACGAATTCTCATGTGTTATTCTATTATTTTTTAAATTTATAACTGTCATTAATATGTCAAAATATTATAATTTCAAAAACGCTCTTTCGTATTTATTAGAACGGAAGTAGAAAAAATATTGTATGAAACTAGTAAGGAAATAGGTTATTACCTTACTTATGTGTTTACGTAACTCGGCTACGCCTCGTTCTGTAAATTTCACATACGTAAGGTAATAACCTTCATTTCCTTACTAGTTTCATAAATAGCTATTATGGCACTCCTGTACAACAGGAACTAATAGCTGAATTATGTAAAAAAAATCATCTGATATTCTAATAACCGGTGATCAATATTATCAATTGTTATTTGTCAGATCAGAATGCGCACTTGTTTGATTTTGCTTAAAAATTGATCTGACAGTTGTACAATTAGTAGAAATTTATAAATTATCGAAAGATTTTAACTATTAATTATTATATAATTGACAGATTTGTACCGAAATTCAATCAAGAGATGTCAAAGTTAAACAAAGATACCAAATTTTTATCGTTTCATCTGATTGATTGCTGGTAATAACTTTAATATAAATCAACAGATTCGCTTGTGGTATATTTCTAACTTTATTACAACTGCATTACCCTTTGTGTTACTTCATTATAAATCCAGCTTTAATCCCAATTACAGTACAGGGTCTGAACTCACCGAGCTGCAGTGTGGTAGTTCATATGTTTTTAACTTGTGTGGGATTCTGGATAAATATAATTTTCATGTTGATATATTACTGCAGTTTAAATTATTTACAATCGAGAGAAATGATGCAAGATACTTTTTACTGGAGAGATACGAATATATTTAGTAACCATCGTTGTATCTATTTAATTTTTTTACGTCCATTTTACTGCGATGTATATTTAATGAATTTGTCAATATCTGTTGAGGAACTAGTGAATAATTTATTCAGAAGTAAATTGAGTTATTCCGTACATCTATTCCTATAAATGTTAATGCCAGTCCGTAAGCTGGAGAATTTATGAAAAATAAATCACCGAAATCTGAATCCAGCGCTGGTCGATACTCACAGAATGGACTCACTTCTCACTCGTCCCGGAAAGGGATATGATTTATACGTTCTAGAGCTTTCCGGAAACTTGCGAGTTTTCAATAATTCCAGCAAGACGCTTTCGCTCAACTTGTCCATCGAAAACTTGTTAATTTATTAGATGAATTTTCGAACTCGCTACTGTTAATGTTAAACAATGGCAAGTGATAATTTCTAGTGGAAGTTTGCGATAGTTTTACGGTGTAATTTGATTAGAAAAGTGGAAGTGGGTGAATGCGGTGTTTATTGTGCAACAACGAGACGTGTTTCCGGTTCCGGAATAACTTTGCACCTAGTTCTCGGTGTTGGGAATTTGCGAGGTGCATGTCGACGACAACTTGAGAATGGATGTCATCTTATACTGACATATACTAATATTACGCTCAACTACCATTTAACATACATTCAAATACTATATTGCATAAAAATAAATAAACAAATATATCATCACGCCTTTTACCTACTACTGGGTGTGGCACTCTGCCTAAGCAGATCTCGGTAATTAACATATTTTTTCCGCATGAAGTGTGGTTACCAGCCGTAAAATCACGGCTACCAAAGATATTAGTGGTGAGCGAACCACAGGGGTAGATTTAAATTGGTGAAAATTGTTTGTCGGCTGTGAGGATCGTACCAGGGTTCTCAAGATCCACAGACCGACTCGATACCACTGAGCCACTTACCCTACAATACATACATACATACATACATAACATCACGCTATATCCCATTAAATGGGGTAGCACGAACCCGTCAACATTCTCATCCTGACACACGATACTCGATTCGACCACATAAACACTTCCTCCATACAAACTCTTCCTTTTCTCACAACCAAAATCCATCAACACACAACAAACATTCAGCCATCGCTAGTGTACACTGCGCATGTTTCTGAAGATGGTCTCCACACAATTGCAGTTAAACACTCGAAACATCTAACCAATTAATCTAAAATCAAGAATCATACGCTTGTCTTCATTCATCATATTTATCCCGCAATTAATTTTCTCCAAACATTCCTATCCTGACACACCACTTTTGCTTCAACCACATTCATAATTCTTTTCATACAAGCTCGTTTATTCTTCACGCTCAGAATCTTTCGCTCACGCAACAACCCTTCAATCATATTCATCCACTTGTTCCTAGGCCGTCCACGCAAACTTTCACCCTCAATTTCACCAACATACACCTGTTTCACCAATCTGTCATTCGACATACGTTCTACATGACCAAACCATCTCAACTGACTTATTCCCACTCTTCTTACAACATTCTTCCCAATCTCGCATTCATCATACACCAATGTATTCCGGACACGATCTCTTCTAGTATATCCACACACACCCCGCAAATACCTCATTTCCCATAATATGCAGAATAATTTGTCAATAAGGGCTTCAATAATTAAATTAATGTCCCGCGTGGTGGCCGCGCGGGTTGAGGGCCTGACTGACGACCATAAGGTCGTGGGTTCGAGTCTCGCCCGCGGCGGCCATACAAAGGACATATCGGCATGTGACCTTAGTAGTTGGTCCGATATATAAGTAAAAAAAAATTAAATTAATAAAATTTTAGTTTTAATCAGTCTGAATTGAATATTTTTTAAGATATTGAAACTTCAATAATTTATGTAGTTTTGATAATTAGCTTTAATGAATTTAAAAGTTATCTATGACATATCGCGAACACAAAGACTACATACGTCACACATCAAGACACCCATAAAAAATATCCCTTCTCCTTGAAACAAAGGTTAGAAGCGATTCCAGTAAAACTTACTTCCTCTACCTCTCGAGGTCTGCAATGAACGTACGAACCTTACGAGCTAGCGTGAAGCCTCCGCGAAGTCTCCGCTTCACCAGAGAACAAGGAATGCGCTTTTCTGATAATGCTCGTTAAGTTGTCGTGTCTTTGTGCGATCTGAGGCCTCGCGGGGGCGCAGAGGGCGATGGCGCGCCAGCAGACTCGTTCTTCACGCAGCGACGGCAAGCTATTGATTAGGCCCGTGTTCTACGCACACTTCCATCACAACTTTTTCATTTCTAGATACACGATAAATGTGGTAATTTCAACAAGCAACAAGACATATTTTCATTGAAGCCTGTTCTTTGCATGGAAATAAAGAAATATGATTCGCTTTGAAAATATTCAAATCAGCGATGGCAAATATAAAAATGTTCGGGTTTTATCATCGTGAAAATAAAAATTCGGTTTTTATACAATAACCGGTTTTAGTGCAAAGATTGAAAGTAGCTGCTTTTAGACCAAAGTTAGAGGTTGTAACACGAGCGAAGCGAAGACTAAAACTAGTCAAAGTCTGCAAAGATACTTTACACCAGAAATACACACGACATTTTTCTACAACCGGACATTAAGATTAATCGATTTTAAATTGTAACTAAGTAGGTGGCTCAGTAGTATCGAGTCGGCCTGTGGATCTTGAGAACCCTGGTTTGATCCCCACAGCCGACAAACAATTTTCACCAAATTAAATTTACCCCTGTGGCTCCTCCTCCACTAACATCTAGGGGGCCGTGATTTGACGGCACTTCTCACGAAAAAATATATCACTTACCGAGATCTGTTTAGGCAGAATGCCATATTCAGTAATGGGTAAAACGCGTGATGATATATTTATTTACTTTATTTATACTAAGTCAAAATTTAAATGTGGTCTGTAAAAAATTAAAATACTGTATGTAACTGCAAAAGTTTTACAAGTTTTTTGAACAGGAAACATTAAATTGATGACGTGTTTTTTAGTTATTTAAAACACAATGAATGACAGGAACAAATCCAGATAAATGAATCAAAAATAAACCCCGAGTACAGGTATTTAAAATAAATGCTTATAGAACTATAAATTAAATTTGCAAGTGTACAAGAGAGGAAATAAATAAAATAAATAGTAATGCAATATAAACCACAAGTAATTAAATTCCATGTAGTATATTTAAACAAATAGCTTGTGCGCATTTGAATTGGCTGCCATTTTTCACCACAACATCGAGTATGCACGCGGGCACATTTATCAAATTCTCCAAAACGAATTAAAAACTCGCGAAGCCACCGCAGTGCAGGTAGGAATAATCCACACCACATAACGTAACGCTACGTAACCGCCTCGAATGTTTGTGACGAGAGAGCACCGGCCATACAATGAGTTTTGATTTATACAACTTTGAATTCGCGACATATTAATCATCGTTGCTATTGGTTGCGATGCAATTGACGTGAAAGCCCGTTGCTGCCAAATTGCGGCGTCTGGTACGATTATTCGTCACCGCGATGACTGTGTCTGCGTGCATGATGATAGTACGCTACTACATACACTGATTGTTACTGAATATTGCTGATTTTGAATTTTGTGATGCAGATGTTTTTTTTTCTTTTTGTATGTACATACGGGTAATGTTACTACAGGGCATCAAATCCAATTTTCCATTTTGTTATTGTTAGTTTGATCCACTTTAATCACTTTATTGTAATGCGTTTTTACGGACACTACAAAGCCATTTTGGAATGATTTAAATTCTAAAGCAGACTTGATAACCAACCAAAACCAAAACTGTATTAGATACAAATAAAATATATTTATCCAACACCCACTACTTATAAAGTCATTATTGTTGTCATTTTAGATTAGTAAAGTGGTTTATAAGTCACACGTGAGTTATAAGTCATAAGTCACGCATAAATTATGACTTGTAACTCACTGTTGAGTTTAAATATAATAAAGTTGAAAAAAGGTTGCAGCTGTAGTATTCGAAATGGAAGACGAGAATTTTATTCCCGAAATAATCAGTAAGGAAGCGGAAGAAGCGGTTGTTGATATTTTACCAACAAAGTCTAGAAGTTCCTATGAAAAACAGTTTCATTCATACCTTTGACGTTTCTAGTTGTCATCCAGTCTTCAAACATATGAAATTCTTTTTCATAGGAACTTCTAAACTTTTTTAGTAAAATATCAACAACCACTTCTTCCGCTTCCTTAATGATTATTTCGGGAATAAAATTCTCGTCTTCCATTTCGAATACTACAGCTGCAACCTTTTTTCAACTTTGTTTATTTAAAAAAATTGAGTAACCTAGACAACAAAACAAGAAAGTTTGGCTAACTAGAATATTATTTGAAATGTAGACAATTGTGTAAAAATTTCTATTTTAATGTTTTAATTGTAGTTGTTGGATAAAATTTCGTATGCCACTCGTGTGTTATTACAAATAAGTCACTTCAGAAAATTATTCCCCTCGGCCTGACGGCCTCGTGGACTAATACTTTTCTCACGTAACTTATTTGTACTATAACACACTTGTACCATAAATAACTAAAATATAAGTTCTCTTAAATAAAGATGTGACCACATGACACGACGAAAGTACCGAGTCAAATTTCGAAATGATTAGACAAATTTACATAATGTAAAATAAATATGTAGAATTCACACAGGAAATACTTTCTATCTAGTTAGGCAAGTTGCTTCTAAACAACATTAGGCAGGTCCGAGAACAACTATTAAATAACCAGGGCATACAAACATTTGCCGCTAGTGTAACTGCTGCTCAGACTTCCTCATTAGGCCTGGGGATGACAGTAACGATGGCGGCACTGGAGCAACTCGCCGCCCACCTGGGAGCTCCTGGGAGCTCCTGGACCCAACTCAATCTCACTGTCAATTTGCGCCGATCTGCGACTGTGAACGAGCTTCTATTTCAACAATCAATGATAGAATGGGAAACTTAGTGATCGGGTGCTTCACTTTACCCACCGGGATCCTCTAGGACTTTACAGGTGGAATAAATCTATCTTTGTCATCGCAACTAACGAATTCTTTTATTCGTCTGTTTTTAAGCTTAGATAAAATAGACAAACATTTATAAACTTTACAGAAAGATAATCTTGTTTAGGTTTTAAGATCTAAATTTGCTTATAAGTCAATTCGGACACGAGGAATTCAATGCTATTGAGAGTATCTTTATATATTGTTTAGTTGTGTGATATAGCCTTATGAAAAATTGAATTTAAAAAATAATTACCTCATCAAATGAGATGTGAAGATGTGCTCAACGGCGTTGAATTAACTTTGCAATTTTCATTTTTCAAATAAAATATTTGCCAAAATTTTTGCACAATATCTCAAATCTCCGGAAAAGTTGAATTTAGAAAAAATACCTCATCAAACTTTGTATATTGCCTAGGCTATATCTTAAAATGTAAACGAGATGTGAAGATGCACTCAATTGCATTATATTTCTAGTGCTTCAATTAACTTATAACTGAAGTGAAATTTCAGATAAAAGTGTAGATAGAAATGTTGTATTTGTTCTCGTAAGAAAAGTGTTCGGGTGTTAGAACGAGGGGTGTTATTTTCCTAGCGAAGTCACGTGCACGAAACTTCCTCGTTGCATTCAAAGCAGAAGCGAATTGAGATTGAATATTTTGATTGAAATTGAAAAACTTTTATTAAACTCACCTACGATAAGTGCATTCCCTTGCGATATACATACACATGTAAAAAATAAATTAAAGGAAAATACCCTCAGAATAACAAAAACCTCGCCTCTTCTCAACCACCTGCGATACAAATTTTAATAGTAAATATTTTATTTATAATTCAATTTTCTCTTAAAAAGAAGTTGCTGGAAGTTTTCAAAAATGTTGAATTGTCCACTGGGAAAATCTCCTGCATTAAATTAGGACGAAGGATGATATTAAAATGTTAAAAAAGAAATTCTTCAGCTAATTGAATCACAAATTCTACCGCTTAATTGAATTCTCCTGTTTTGTTTTATTTACGACTAAAATTTTAAACGCTTTCATACAACTACGCTGAATTCATGCGACGAAGTATTGTTTTCACTTTGAGTTGCACAGGAATTTACTTTACTTATGCAATGGTGCAATGTGCAATGATTTGAAACTCATTGCACATTGTTGTGCCAATTTATATCTTCCTCTAAGTTTTTAATTAAATATTCGTCGCCTTTCTACTCACTGAAACCATATTTATTTATTTTATTGTTTGTGTATTGTCGCCAGACCATAATTTATAAATGCTCGACTAATTTAAGAGGAAAATAAAATTAAAATATATTAAAATAATTTCAAAAATATTGATGTCTATATCTTGCTTACTTGTTTACGTTCAGAACACCAAAACGTTGATTTCATTTGTAATAAAATAAAAATTGAAACAAAAGTGTATTTAGTTTAAAATATTATTCTTTATCTTTTAAGTTAAAAACAGAACGTATTTTAATAAATTTTTAAACATTAAATTAAATAAAACTTGTTGGTAGGAAGATAATAAAAATATCTGTATTTTTATAAATACCGGAAGTTTTTCTTATCAGTAAACATAGAGATATATCATTACCATAGTTACAGTTAAAAGGTTTGACAGCAATACATTAGAGCGTTTATTTTAAAAGTAAACATAGGGAAAATAATATTTCCAGCAATGCATTGAAGTGTAATAGTCTATAGTCTAAAAGAAACAGTTTAAACAAATTAAATGAATTTGAATTACTTTAAATTACATTAAGTAAACGTTAGGTATAAATTTAGAACCTCAAAACAATCCAAATTTCTTTTGTGTAGAGGTTTCTTCTCAAATTCTTCGTTTAAGAGCTCGTACATACAAATAATGAGAATTTTTGGTTGAACCAGTTAAAAAATCGAAAATTATTAAAATGTGGTTCTATATAATTCAGACCACGAGAAATCGAATGGCGCAAGGCGATGCAACACTAATTCT
Organism: Pterostichus niger; assembly: GCA_947425015.1. Taxonomy (NCBI): domain Eukaryota; kingdom Metazoa; phylum Arthropoda; class Insecta; order Coleoptera; family Carabidae; genus Pterostichus; species Pterostichus niger. Next base: position 1,231,372 of record OX380336.1, on the reverse strand, counting down.
ACGTTTTAATTGTTCTACACTCATTCTACCATCATTGCAGGCCACTCCACTTCTGCACCTCGTCCTATCCATCGTTGGGGTAATATCCGGTGCAGATAATTTCGTACATTTTGTTGGAACCACACTTCCTCAATATTTACTCAATATTACTCTCTCTTGTAACAACTCTTGATGTTTGTATATTTGGTTAAATTAAAAATAAATTTCGAGTTGATCTAATTAAATGAGCGTGAAATAAACCAAGTTAAATATTAATTGAAAAATTGTTTCTATCGCATATGATAATAATTATACTCCGCAGCATTAATGCAAATATTTATATATTTAAATACATTTGGTAAACATTAATCAACCAGAATAATTTAATTATAATCTATTTGCATATAAAGTTCTATTTATAATAAACATTGTTAGGTAAAATTACTGTGGCCATATTGATAAACACATAACTTCAATATTATCACATATTTACACACGTTTTGCCCAGGAAATATGGAATAAGATTTTAAAAATTTACTTGAAATTTTAATTTGACACGGCGGTGGTGACACAGGGTATAAAGTGTAAGCCGTTGAGGTTAGCCGCAAGCATGTTTAAGAAAGTACTCTCGGTAGAAAATAAACAAGTTCGGATATGACAACATGTATATTCTACATTCACGTAGCTAGGGTAAGTACTGCGCGCAATGCCTGCTGGGAAATTGACCTGTCAACGGCCGGCAATGGATTCTGCGCAAAAGGAAATTCAAGAAACTTCCTCACAATGTACCGGGTGTGAAAAAAGAAACAAGCCACTCCAGAATTATAAGAGATAAATCGCCAGCATCGCTTAAATCACGAAAAGCTCTTATGGCCAGTTGTACCAACAAAATGTAACTTTTAAACTTGATTTAAATTACCTTTATTTATTCAAAGCAAGTTTGAAATTAAGTTTTGTTTGCACAACTCCTTATTTATTTAACCGTGTTTGAAGTTGAAGTCAGGGAAATATATAGAAAGTATTTACTAATTAATTGAGTTATACTTAGAATTACATCGAGTGGGTGTGGTTTGAGACTAGGTTTAATGCGTCATAAGCATAATATGGGAAGTTTACAAAAAAAACATTATGATGAAGGTAAAAATTATTTGCTAAATAATGAATGCAAATTTCATCACTCTTTTGTTTGTGACAACAGATTTGAAGCCGCATTTAAATAGATAAAATATTTGATTTCCCGTTGAATTTCGCAGTTGAAGATATGACTTTCATATTTAATGGGGCGTGTATAATTAATAAACGGGCGAATTCTTTATTCGTATTCGTGGCGTCTTGGAGTTCCCCTCAGTTCTGCATCACTCAGACAAACACTGGGCGTCGCGACGCTTTTCATTTCATTTGGTTTGGGTGAGATGAGCTCAGTGAAATCTTATAATCTACATAGCGTATTTTAAATCGCACTGCGCTAGGAAATTTATAAAAATACACAACAATATTTCCTATATTACGGAATATTCTTCGCCATTCTTAATTCGATTCTTACTAATTGATAAGTTAAAGAAAACCATAATTGTTCAAGATTTCTCTTTACATTACTAGCATTCTAGAACTACTACTTGCTTTTAACTACACTTTTTACGAAGCTATCATTAACAGTCAAACGAGCTACCTCATGTAACTTCCATGTTATTAAAGATACAATAAAATACTATAAAACTATTTTATAGAAGACCAAGGGGGACGCTCAACAATGGAAGAAAATAATTTTTAAACCAATAGTTTTTAAATAAGATGGTATATATTTTTTAGACCCATTCGCTAGAGTATTTTTTTTCTGAATTCAGTCTTGTAATCATTTGATATCCTTACGTAACAAAAATATTTTTTAAAAAATAATTGCAATTTATTAAAATTTTTATAGTTAATTTTCAGTAGGCTATAAGAACAATTGAGCTTAAATTAAAACGAAACATACATATTTGTTAATAACTTTATAAATAGTGTAGTACTTCAATTTAATATAATTAATGTTAAGTAGTAATTTAAAATATTATTAATTAAATAGAGAAATAGTTATAATGTGGGAGTAAAGTTTCGACAATTTTGTGCATCCAATGCAAACAATTTGCAAGTGTGTTAGTGCGTAAAAAGTAGTACCATATCCTAGAAAGAAAATAATGATGGTTCGTTTCTTTGAGTTGGATGCAATTTACCGGCGGAGCAACTTCTAACAAGTTAAAATAAAGGCAGTTTCCGCAGCGGGGAACCACACTACCTGCCCGAGTCCTGCTGGTAGTCCTACGTTTCCTTGATCAGTCCTGCGAGCGCCAGCGCGAGGACAATCGCCTTAAGTCCTTCCTGCGTGGCCTCATTTCCTGCACTCGTTTCACGCATCGCGGCGTCTTTTGCTTTCATCCTACAATCCTGCTGAGCTCATTATCCTGCTTATTGTATTTGTCAATGTTTGACCGCTTATGATATCATTTGTTTCTTAATCGACAAACAAATCACTGTTGAATATTACGATACTACTTTGTTTCTAATTGACAAACTGTTGAATGTTTTATTAGCAGGAACAAAGAACGTTTATTTATTATTAAATAAGGGTGCAATTAATATAAACACGTGTAGGATATGTAAGATGGCAGTAGGGTATATTTATCAATTTTTATTAAATGATAACTGTCAGTTCTAAGAATAGACAATTAGAATAATTATTAGGTGTCTGCCTAAAATTACATGTCATCAACAAGTACTAATATTCGTCGTGCATCAACTACGTAATTGCTTATAATTAGAATAAACGTAGTTGTTTCGATGTCTTTGTGAATTATACGTTCATTTGTTATTCTGCTGTATATTAAGTTAGAGGCAATTGTAACCCAGTGGATAACACTGATGTAAAACTTGATTAATTAGCAAGAGGTCGTGCCTTCAAATCTTGCTGACTTTTACTTATAAAAAAATATATATCGTCACGCCTTTTACCCATTACTGGGTGTGGCACTCTGCCGAAGCAGATCTCGGTATGTGATATATTTTGTCGCGTGAAATGCGGTTACCGGCCGTCAAGTCACGGCCCTCAAAGATATTAGTGGAGACGGAGCCACAGGGGTAGATTTTTAAATTGGTGAAAACTGTTTGTCGGCTGTGGGGATCGAACCAGGGTTCTCAAGATCCACAGGCCGACTCGATACCACTGAGCCACCTACCCCATAATATCAATAAGTAATATTGTGTCTTAGTGGTTCCGATTTCACTATAAGTTTTAGGTCCTGTAATTGGGATTAAATTCCTGTTGTACAGAATCACAAATATATATTATAAGGTAAGTGGTTCAGTGGTATCGATTCGGGTTCGATTCCTACAGTCCGCAATTTTCATTACTTTAAAATTACCCCGGTGGCTTTTTTTGGGTACCGTGGTTTCATGTCTGAAAATCGCACTCCTCTCACAAAAGAATATCACTTACCGAGATCTGCTACGGCAGAGTGCCACATTTAATAATGGCTTCAGGTATGGAGTTAGAATTTATCGAGCTGCAGTATAATAGTTTTTATCCACAATCAACTCATAATATGCATTTATTTGTGCTCATTGCAACTGTATAAAGGGACCAATTATACACTAGTGGAATAAACTAATTTTATTCCACTGTTAAAAGAATGACTGAATAATGCACAGAAATAAGTCAAATTTATTGAATTGCTTATTAATTTTAACATTTACATTTATATTAACACTTAAATCATTGTTCGATTTATCTAATTTGATGTTCTCTTTCCAAAACGACTGCTTTTTTCGGTTTTGTATCCCTTACATTCACTCTTCAAATAAGCAGTCAGCTTGCTAAATTTTTAAATATTTATATTTACCTTTTTCATACAATTCCTTAGACTTCGCTGGCAATAAACGCGAGTTGCTTCCCGAGCTTCTTCAAAAACTTATGTAGGAATAGAGTCAATTTCTTCCATTTTTTATCAAATTCATAAATTTTTCCAATGTAATAAACGATAAACAAACATCCTGTCATAGCAACAATTGCCACAGTAATGCACTTTTTTTGAAAGCATGTATCTAGAATTTGATTATTTAAAAAATGACATTTTATAAAATGAATTAATTTTGAATAAAAGTTTTGATTGTGGATAAAACGTTATATTGTATTCGTGTTTTAGTTGCGCATTATCCACTCAAGATAATTAAATGCTCGAACTTCGTTCTTGCATTTAAACAATCTTTCGTGGATAAAACTTCACCTAAAACACTTATACAATAAATAACTAATATATTTTAAGCTTGAGTGGGATTTAAATACGGAATATTTGGATTTGAATGTTGTAATTTTAACCGCATCACCGTACTGCCGGATTATTCATTACATTTATCTTTTTTTACCACTTTTATGCAACATTAATAATTCATTCCATATAAGCATGTATAATCCTCCCACTCAGACTACTGGGAAATGTTCCTGATGTAAAAAAAAAGGAATTGCTTCAAATAAAAGTGTTAAAAAAATAGTTTTTCATATCTGTTTCAGTATACACACTCAAAAAATAATTAATGAAAAATTTCTAGCGGACATAATGTTCTATTAAATAAAGTAGCACAAATAAATAAATATATCATCACGCCTTTTACCCATGACTGGGTGTGTCACTCTGCCTAAGCAGATCTTGTAAAGTAGCACGAACCCTTAAATTTCACTAAACATATGCACATTAGATTTATCCTGTAATTAATCATCACATGCATAATTCCTTTCATACCAGCTAATCTCATCTTTCGTTCATGCAAAAATCCTTCATTCACATCCATCCATTTATTCCAGTTTCATCAATATTTGATAAATCGTCTTAACCGACACATTCTTCTCATTTAGATACTCATAAAACATTAATCTATTCCGGATCCAATTCCATCTTGCTTTTAGTAAACAAAGAACAAGAATTATATAAAAGTATTTGCTGTCTGTTTCTATATGATCTTGTACAATAAATTGTCTCTTTAAAACCCGGTTAAATCACCGGAAAATTCACTTCAACTCTCGAGTACAATTATCGTCATTTGTCGTACAGCACTTGAAATTAAAATAATTATTTGTACAACTACTAACATCTCGTCGCGCTTCCACCAATTGTTCTAAAGCGTTGCTAAGTGTGAAGCAGTGAAGTCACAGCAACATCAGCCGTCCTCATTTCCGCTCAGAACATCTGAACATCACGTTTAACGACGCTGTTCGACACTTGTTAAGATCTCTGTTGGCAGCGGAAACATAGCAGCATCGATGTCAGCATTGTCGTTATTTTTATCTGTCAAACAAACACTTGTGACTGATTTTACGATGCGTACGCCGCTGTAGATTGTGCGACCAGCCTGTTGATTCATCAATATCCATTATTTTCTAACCGTATTATTTTTTATACCTTCGTTTATGGGATATTACTGCTATAATTTGTACTCCGAAAAGAGTTTTCAGTGCTTTGTCATTTTGATTTGATGGGATGCAGTAGTTTATGGGCGTCGTTAGTGAAGGAAACAAACGATTTCGATTATAAAATAATGGCTAGTTTATGACATGTAAAGTTTCATTTCATAGCATAAATATTTATTTAGGAGCTCTTACAACATTATATATTTTATTTTTGAAGTAGCAGAGGTTGCTATCTTTACAGCAGATTCAGAAAATATTTTATGCATGCGATAAACCTCAAGGATATTTAATCGTTCTAACTTTTATTATTTCATTCATTATTCATTCTTATGCATTTTAATTATTTATTTACCATGCTGTACAACACTAAATTAATTTCAATTATACAAGTTTACAGTTTGTAATGAACTTATTTATGGTTATAAGTTAATGTTAACGAGATTTGAATTCGATAGCTATCATATGTAGAACGCCCACTAAAACTCCATAATGCTATAATTGGTTAATAAATAAATAATAGATTATGTAACAAGTTTTATAACAGTCTCTTTAGTTACGAATGAATAAAAAACGAGTATCTAAAGAGTTTATAAAACGAGTCATATACTATACTTTTTCTACGATCGCAAATTAATACTACAACAAAATGTAAAGTTTTATGAATTATTAAAGAAGTAAGGTTGTTTCATTGAAGCTAACTTCATCTCGTGCTTAACATCTCAAGCCCTGACTAAAATGTTTGAAGTGCACTCACTATATTTACTATTTCCGTAACAACGAACTTAAATTCATGTTAAAATATTATCTGAAAATTAATATATTATGAGTTATATTTTGCATCAGAATTTAACAACAAAAATTTGTTCTTAAAAAAATATAAAGTAAACACTTGGCTATGTTTCACAAAATTCAGCCTCCAAGTCACCTTATGAGGGCATCGTTAGAGGCTGGCCAGCACAGTTAGTAACCATAGATGCGTTATTTTTTATTAAACCTTGTTTCACCAAGTGTTGTATGACAATTAATTTTGTCTTTGTTGTTAAAAATTTGTTCTGTAGAAGCAGTTCATCATCAAGAATTTGCCTTTTTGATAGTTTTCTTTTCAATTGACATTTATGAAAATATCATAATCGAGGAGATTTAATTACAGTGCAAAATTCACACTTATTAATTTCACTACCTTTCATTTAATTGGTTCAATTTTAAACATATTTGTAAATCTTTTGGTTGCCACACAAACGTGGTAAATTCTCAAGAATAAATACTTTTAGCAATGTTTCCCCAGACCCCCCCACCCCTAGAATATACGGATAGTCGTAGTATCTTATATGTTCACTCCCTTCAGAAGCGAGAGCTAACAAGTTAAAACTTACAACAACAAATATACAATTGCGTCAAAGTAGTTTAGATTTAACTATAAACTGTAGGTCTCTTGTACTGTCATTTGGGATTAAGTTACTGTTGCTTAGCTTCATAAATAACAAGTTCAGAATATATTTATAAGTTAATATAAATGATATATAAATTTTAATGCATTTATATAATTATATTATTTTATTATATCTCCCAGAAGACAAAGATATTCTTTTCTATTATCTGTCACAAATTTAAGACAAAGGGACGGAAAAATAATATATTTCCTAGTGTTTATAAGACACGTAACATGAGTGAGACGTCATTCTTGACATTATTTATCCTCGCGTATTTATTTTTGCTAATAACAAAATGGACAAAACGTTTCCTGAGCGAAAGAAAATTGAGTCCTAAATCAACAGACAAATGTTTGTCTCCATATTGTGCTGTAAGATTTAATTTTGTTCGATTCTGGACACCGTAGTTTTCAGTAGTCCCACGAGCCCAGCGGCTTACGAACCGATAAAGTATTTTATTGTGCCATTTATACACATAATAGAATGGCGGAATATTACGAGGATGGCGGCGGGGAAAACGCGGGAGGCGGTGAAGGCGGCAAATCCCGCTGGCCCGGGCCACGATCACCGAATATCGATTTCAATTTGATCGTGTAGTGGTTATAGCTACTAACCTCAGTCCGCAAGAACTTCATGATGAAGTACACGATCCTAGAATTGATTTCTAACATTCAATCTTATTGGAACTTAAACAAATTTAGGGCCCAATCTTTATTTATTTATTTGTTACTTTCCGAAATTTTTTATTCCAATTGAGATTATTTGGGCTTATGGAACATAATATCGAATGAATGAATGGTGAAACAAATATATGTTGGTGAAATTGAAGGTGAGAGATTGTGCGAACGATCTAGGGATAAATGAAAGGATATGGTAGAATTTTGGTCTTTAAAATTGATGAGTTCTTGGAAAAACAGTGAAAATTTAGTAGCAATATTTAATAAAAATTTGTTAATTTCCTGGAAAGGTCAAGCAATTAAAAATGATCTTGAATGAAATGTAAAAGAGAGGTGAATAATTTACGAACGATTTGCATAGCAATCTGTGTTTCGCGGGCCGTTTAATTTAAAATATTAACAATTTAATTGGGCCGTCATCTGGTTTTTGTCGTTTTATTTGACACGGAATGAAACCAGAAAAGGCAGCAAATAAAGCAAACAAACAAAACAGCTCCGTTTCAATTATTTAATTAAATCAAAGAAGTCTGCGAGTGAGTTGTAATTATTCCAGTGCAATCTGCAGTGGGAGAAATGCAATTATGTGGATACCCTCGCGACGGATGCCACTGGGACGGATACGGAAACGTGGAAATTAACGCGCCATTCCAAATTTTCTCACGTTCGTTCTACGATTGTACGATTAGAATACACGAATTAGAAAAATGATTAAACTTACCCTGGCCCTAGCTTTGCATATAAATGAATTGCTCCCTAAAATACTTATGTTCACAATCTACAACAATAACTTATTTTACATCTGTTCTTTGCGACACGAAACAATGAAAATAAAACAAGGACAAACATTATTTAAGCATTTTAAACGTACATCGAATAAAAGATAAAATTGTCGACAAAAGAATGCTTGGACAATCTAGGAATAAATGGATAGATATGATTGAAGGTTTGTTGCTTGTACGAATGATGAAAGGAATTATGAATATGGATGAATCAAGTTTGTCGAAGATAAATCTATGGTTTTAGCTTGGTGGTTCATACTGTGATATTATCGTTATATATTATTATTATATTGGGTTAATTATTTCCTGAGTTCACGTTTTAAATTATTGTTTGAATGTGAAAATTTTCAATATCAACAAACTGTTTTCTAGGATATACTGTAGGGATTTTATCAAAATGTTATCGCTGTAAAATCGTCCTCTTGGGGCAAATGAAGCATTCTGATTGGCTTATAATGTAATGTCATTATTAGTCATACCATCTATCGAAACATATAAATGCAAAACTGCTGACTACATGTTGAAATTGATTAAAAAAAATATATAAAGTAAACACTTGGCTATGTTTCACAAAATTCTGCCTCCAAGTCACCTTATGAGGGCATCGTCACCAGCTTCTTCACATGAACTTTGTTCTAGGTGAAGAAGTGAGTTATACCATACTGATGAGCTCTAATAAGAGCGAAACGCGTCTATGGTTACTAACTGTGCTGGCCAGCCTCTGACGATGCCCTCATAAGGTGACTTGGAGGCTGAATTTTGTGAAACATAGCCAAGTGTTTACTTTATATTTTTTATTAAACCTTGTTTCACCAAGTGTTGGATGACAATTAATTTTGTCTTTGTTGTTATAGAAATAGATTTTTTAAATTGAGTCAATTCTGTATTTAGCTTTAAATATGACTAAATAAATAAAATGTATAAATATCAAATGACGGTAGCAAAATAAACAGATAAGCAAACCAGTCAATGTCATGTATTATAACTTAATTTAAAGATAAGATAAAAATTCTCGCAGTAAAACCAGCCAAAACAGTTTTTTACTGAAGTAATAATCCCCAATACAATATTATCAGTGCAGAACAATCGACACATGTGCTCTAAATTCCCTGTTTTGTCCCTGATAAAAATAATACGAATTGATTACAAATAAATTGACACTTGTCAGGGCGATCTGGGTGGATTCCTAGCTCTAACAATAGACTAGGGGTGGGGAATCAAGGCTGACTAGATTGCAAATACCAACTCGGGCAGTGCGCTGCAATAAGCGATGACAAAGCCTCTTATTCCCCGGGAACTTATTGGATTTATCAATTGGAGGCTTTTACTCACACTCTTCTATCCTACTTAGCGGGGTGACTAACGCATTCAAATCTTGTAATGAAATATTTATTGATATGGCTGCTGCTGATATGATATTGACAAGATTTATTTATTTATTTGTTACTCTGCACAAAAGAACTTAATCCCAGTTACAGTAGCTTATAGTGGGAACCGAAACACTCAAACCAACTGCATTGAATTGCACTAACGCTAACCCCACAAGCCGACTCGATACCACTGAACCACCTACTCTATATTAGTTATATAATTACTACTAATTAATACAGCACATTCAGATGTTCATAGAGAAAAAGTTTAAAGTACAAAATAATAAAATAAATATTAGTTAATAGATAATCAACGTAAATTTGTTTTTATTTATTTTAATATGAATCACAGATTATGCTTTAATATATAAATATCAAATGTATTGACAGTTACATCATTTTAATAATAATAATGTAACATTCCATAAAATATGTTGGTTTTCTTGACATATTGCTAATACTTAAACTCAATAATATGACAAATATGAATAAAAAAATAAATTAATAGACTAACAAACAAAACTAGCACTTTAAAATTTTATACTTAAAGCTACATTGTCCTCTAGTTAAGAACTTTTCCATATTATCAAAAGAAACTTGTATCCCCTTCTCTAACGAAATATTATTCCATCCATGACATTTGTTCCCCATCTTGAAAACACTTCTATCTTTCTTACTAAACAATCTAACTTCACAAGAATACAAAATACACCTCTCTTGGGGCCCAACATACTTCGCCAACCACTCCACCATGGAGTCTTCCACCCAACAGTAACACTGGAAGACTTCTCCATGAGCTACCATCACCCAGGAAGTATCGTTCATCGTGAACTTGACCGTAGTATCATCTCCAAGGATTATATCATCGAAATGTGCTGTTTTCAAATGCTGCGACATGTTGTTCAATGGTCCTGACCATTTGCAGTCTTGTATGCGAAAAGGACAGCTATATCCTCGCATGTCGCAGTCTACTTCATGACGCATGATTTGGTCTTTGTTGGATTTGAACTTGCAACCGTAGATCCAGTATTTGCAAAGGTAGATTATGTCATGGTTGATTTTTGCTTTGCAAAGTTGGCAGCGGAAGTCTGTGGGGGTTGTGCAGGTTGGGCAGATTTTGTGGCCTCGATGACATTCGTATCTATAAATAAAAGTTTACTATTAATTAATTACTAATTATTTTATTCATTACAGGTTTATGAGAAAATAAGGAAAAGATTACATATACAGGCTGTTTCACAACTTAGAGCAAAAAATTAAAGGGTATATTCTGTAGGACGTGCTGATCTTGAAACAAAAATATTTTTTTTAAATCGCAAAACTATTTTCCATGTTTCCCAGTCCAAAATTCGTTGCCACTGCCACTGGGTAGATGATTATGTTAAAGTTATTAATTAAATAAAATTCTATTATAAATAACTGCTAATAATTGAATTGTGTTATTATTCTTTCGTAGTTGATACCTACTTCATTGTTTGTGTTTAATAGGATAGCGAATCCAGTGCAGTACTACAAAAAATGTTTTAGGTTAACATCCCTTAATTTTTCGAATTTAAAAAAAATTCTTTTTGTTTCATGATCAGCTCGTCGTACAGAATATACCCTTTAATGTTTTGCTCTAAGTTGTGAAACACCCTATATATATATATATATATATACATCATCACGCTTTTCACCCATTGCTGGGTGTGGCACTCTGCCATAACAGATTACAGTACATGATATATTTCTTCACGTGAAAAGTGTTAACCAGCCGTCAAATCACGGCCTCTAAAGCTGTTAATGTAGGGGGCGTCACAAGAGTAGTTTTAGGAAAGTATCTATTAACAAGAAATATTACACCGAAATAATAGTTCAAATTATGAAAAGTATATTTTTGTGTGCTATTTATTTGTCATAAGATTTCTAAATGATTTGTGGAAAAATAATAAAGTTGTCCATACCTGGGTAGAACATAGATATTCCCCTGACAAACATTACAACTCTCCCCTTTCCGCTCTCCTTCCTTCTTCACATCTCCATAGCGACACTCTTCCTCATGCCTTGAGTTCCACACCGGAGTTTCCTGACATCCTCTGGGTCGAAACCTGCAGGGGAACCGCATCATCTGAGCTAGTGCCTCGTACGCAAAGTTCCTTGGTGCTTCTAGGTCGTGGTGTCCACACACGCTGTTACCGTCGTCCAAAACTTGCACTGGAGACCGCGCGAGGTGACCTCCACACAAGGAACAGGTTACTTGTGATAATAGATGTGGCGGAATGTCCATGGCGATGACGATTGCAAAACTTTACTGTATATCAGTTGTGGTGACGATGTTATCACACGAGGAAAACGGATGGTTGGGTTTTAAGCGCGGTTACTTAAATTTCAACAATAATAAGTTGCACATTTCTACAATTAATTAAACAAACAGAAGTATTACATTTATAATTTATTTTAATAAACTTTTATGTAATTAGTGTTTATTTAATTTTTGTTTAAAGCATCGTAAAGTTAAAATACTTTACTTTAGATAAGAGTACAGTAATCTGATAAGTATTTTTAGAATGCTTACTCATTGGCCGTCAATATTAACCAGCTACTAAAATGTTAAACTAAAGTTAAATATTTATAAAACAATTTTGTAAATTTGGGCTTCAATTACAGTGATTATCGAAAAGGCATCCTTTCAACTGCAATTATGTGGATTTTTTTTCAATACAAGCTCAGCTGTCGTTCACGTTTTTCTTATATTTTTAGTGTTGTTGTTAGAAGAGCAAGCATTATTAGAGCATGTCAAACGTACGTCGATTGAAAGAATAATGAAATAGGTGTATAGGAGTGAATGGATGGATGAGATTGAAGGTTTGTTGTATGATGAATGAATGAACTTTCATGGAGGGAACTATGAATGTGGTTGACGCGAAAATGGTACTCGTTTGTATTGATAAAATACAGCGTGATATTATGTATCTTTGTAACTATATTTTTACCGCACTTTTAACTGAAATGAAATATACACTGATTGCGTCACAGTTCATATATTTTAACTTCCACTTTTATAAGAACACCTATATTATTTTAGTAGCGCATTTTATAAAATTCCTTTCACTTTTAATTTATATCACATTTTCACTATATTTTAATTTTCCTGTTCACTATTTTTCACAAATTTTCCTGACAAATCTTGCGAAATAACAAAGACTGTGAACCCAACCCAATCACTATCGGCTACTGCGATAAAATATCTATAGTTATTGTGTCAAACTGAAAATATTTAATCAGTAGAATTTTTCAAACACGATAAGAATGACTCGCATGGTCTGTTCTCCTCGATAAGGCATATTTGATTTCGCTTGTTATCCGATATGTCATCACGGCAAGATGTCGGTATTATTGACAGGTCTGAAGGAAACTGAAAGAGTCTAACAGCCTCTAATGACAATGTGCAATGTTCAGCATTGTTCAACGATAACTCCCTTCGTTACTATAAAAGCGACGGCTCTAGGGCTGTTGTCATAGGTTGGAATGCTCTTGTTACTGCATAGTTTCACAACGACTAATAATGCCTTTAGTTCCCATTAGCATGGAGGGCAGGCTCTTCAGACAACTCGTATTTTAAATATCGATCATTTTGTTAGAATCATTACGGAAGAGGAAACAAAATTCTGTTGGTAACTAGCAAGAAAATAAGCTTGTATTCGTTATTCGACTAACTTTATTTTTCATTGACTAATGATTTAGAGAAAAGCTCTTTGAAAACAAGATTGAACATTTTTTCGCTAAAATAAATGAGGAACGCTTGACAGATAGAAAGATATCATATAGTTGTAAATTACGTTGGGATTTTGTACAGTTCTACTATTCCACTATTAATCCCAATTGCAGTGGAATACTAGTTGTATATACAGGGTGTAACAGCGAAACCAACCACCGCCTATATTTTCTTTATTATTATAGTTACAAAAAATATTATAAAGCAAAGTTGTAGAAGACCAAGGGGGACATCTGGCTAAAGAATAAAATAATTTTTTAAACCAGTGATTCTCAAGTTACAACACAAATTTATATTTTTTCAAATGGCCTATTCGATAGAGTTTTTTTTTTAATTCAACCATGTGACCATTCTACATCCTTACAAAAATATTGAGAAAAATTCAATTGAAATTCAAATAATTTTTTATTTTTAATATTAATGTGCAGTAAACTATGGATGAAAAACAAAAACAAAAGAACAAAATATTACACACAAAGAATAACAATTTACAACAATTATTATTACTTGACAGCAGCTAAATTTTGATGTCACCTTTGGTCTTCAACAACTTTGCTTTATAATATTTTTTGTAACTATAATAATAAAGAAAATATTGGCGGTGGTTGGTTTCGCTGTTACACCCTGTATATATATATATAATAATAATAATAATAATAATCTTTATTCATGCCTTTAGGCCTAGAATCTACATATTCGTAACTAAAACAGATTACATTCTATTGTATATTTACATTTCACTTATTTTCTTCTGTGTAGTACCTTCCTCATCCATTCCAAACCTTCTCCTGTGTCGCTCATAATATCTAGCATGCTTCTTTCTTCCTTATTATCGCCGCATTCATACATCAAGTGTCATAATGTTTCTTCTTTGTTTTCGCAAATTCTACAAATTCGATCTTCGTTTTTCAACCAACTTTTGTTTCCCTTTTCCTCATTTCCACATCTGAATCTTGCCACTGTTTTCATTGAACCCTTACGATTTTCCCTCTGCAAATATCTAGGCATTCCCCAGGTTCTCAAATCCTTATATAATTTGTTGTATGTAGATCTTGTTATTCTATTCTCTTGTTCTTGTTTTTGATTATCCCTATCTCTTTGTATTATTTCTTCATTAATTTATAAATATATATATATATATATTTAAAATAAGTTGATGTCAGTGATATTTGACAACGACCTACGACTGGCTGTGTTCCCAGCTTTACTCGTAAAAGTATTTCAATCATTGTATGAAGTTGTCTGCACGCACATGTTTCAGTTTTAAGTTTGATGGCAGTTCGCGCAACGCCATCGCAGTAATTTGAGATTATCCGAACGAAGCTTGTGAAAACAACGGGTGCGGCGCCACGCTGTATTTAAATTTTAAATACACAAGTATGTTAGTGTTTCCCCTGTTGCCAGAGTTGCCATCCCCGTCTGGAATTAAACACGCAGCCCGGCTGATTAGAACAGCTCTAAGTAAACTCTAGGGTTGTATGTTTATTCTCGCACTCGCGATTGACAATTGCTAGCGCCTACCCTTCTTGCTCATGACGATGCCTACCCCAATCCGGAAAAATGTGACTGACTCACACCTGCAGGAGAATCAATCATTGTTTCACAAAATTCAACTTCAATTTGTTCTTGTTTATTATCACAAATGCAAAGGCGAATTTTAAATCCAAATTTGATGAGCTCTAATATGAGCGAAACGCGTCTATGGTTACTAACTGTGCTGGCCAGCTGCTGACGAGGACCTCATATGTTAACTTGGTGGCTGAATTTTGTGAGACTTAGACAAGTGTTTAGTTTGATATTTTATTATTAAACCTTGTTTCACCAAGACAATTAATTTTGTCTTTGTTGTTTTTTATTTAAATCCAAATTTATTCAGGTGAAGAATATTATCATTATAACCACCATAACCATATAATAACGATAACTTATAACGATATGTATAATAGAATAAGTTTTTGATGTTTTTTATTACGAATGTCACTGAACAAAATGCTTAGCAACACTCGTACGGCAATAATATCGTTCCACGTGTTTTTAGTGAAATAGACCTCTTGATAATAAAAAAATATATATCATCACCTCTTTTACCTATTACTGGGTGTGGCACTCTGCCGAAGCAGGTCTCGTTAAGTGATATATTTCTTCGCGAGAAATGCGGTCACAAAGCCGTCAAATCACGGCTTCCAAAGATATTAGTGGAGGGGTAGCCACAAGGGTAGATTTAAATTGATGAAAATTGTTTGTCGGCTGTGGGGATAGAACCAGGGTTCTCAAGATCCACAGGCTGACTCGATACCATTGAGCCACATACCCCATAATAATGTGCATTACAAAAATAAATCCACGATTTAATCAAAGAAAAACTTCTCATTACGAACGTAAATATTGTTTCTTTAAATTTGTAAGTAGCGTCCGGCGATTTCTTGTAATGTCTTCGCTATCCACACTTTGAAAACCACTGGCTTAATGAATATAATTTCCAGTCACTCTGACAGCTAATTATATAAAAATATGGATTCTTTATTTGGGATTAAATTCCTGTTGTGCAAATAAATAAATAAAGTATCGTGAAAAAATGAATAAGAGAAAGAGTAAAGAAGGATAATTATAATATGGATTAATTGAAAATGTCATCATCGGTCATTGCTCTTTGAAAATGTGACAAAACTGAATATGATAAACCCTGCAAATGATCTATTTAATAATTAATGAATGTTTGTGTACAGAGTGAAATATTTTTCATGTGGATTATTTGATGTGAACCTCGTTACAAAAATGAGGAAATGAAAATGAATGGTTGACTGGTTGAGCAGAGTCTAAAAATGACAGAGGCTGCAATGAATGCATTTTAATAATTCATGGTTTAGTGCTTTAAAATCAGTTATTGATCCAATAACGAATAGTTGAATGGAATATTTAGGGTAGAGTATATGGATCGCGGATCGTATTCAGCTCATATTGTATTCCGCGGTGTCAAATTGATGGATACTAATCTCCAGTGTATAGATATCAAACACACATCAAAAACTTTTCATTTCATTATGTTGCCGAAAATTAAATTATCTTTTAGCGTTGCGCGGTATAATAACATCAAAGCCGACAATCGATGCGAGATATATTCAATTTTCTCTTCATTATAAAAATCTATCAACATTTATGAAACACAAATGGTAAACCAATATTTTTAGTTGCAAATTTAATAATTATATCACACTACCAGTTTCATTTCTTCCAAATACTATTTAAAAAAAAACTAGTTTAAATTAATAATCACACAATTTATTTACTAGTTCAGTAGCTGTCAACTTGCTGATCTTGATAAATATATATTTTATATAAAATAAAAAACATCAAAGACAAAATTAATTGTCTTTGAATGCTCACTTGGTGAAACTAGGTTTAATAATAAAATATAAAACTAAACACTTGTCTAAGTCTTTCTAAATTCAGCCTCTAAGTCAACTTATGAGGTCATCGTCAGAGGCTGACCAGCACAGTTAGTAACCTCTTATTAGAACTCATCAGTATGGTATAACCCACTCCTTCACCTAGAACTAAGTTCACATGAAGGAGCTGTGTGACGAAGAACTGTGCCAGCAGAGAATTTTGTGAGACTTAGACAAGTGTTTAGTTTGATAATTTATTATATTTTATATGCTTAAATAATTTAGAAATGTTTGGCACAAGTAAAAATACGCTCTTGTTTGAAAAGGTTCATTACCAACTTGTCTTGAAAATGCTATAGGTTTAAATTGTAAACTAATTACGGTAAAAACAAATATAAATTGAATGTTGAAGTCTGGTGATTATAGAATGCATATAAAATGTGTTTTCTTGGTAGCTTAGCTTTGCACACAGGTTAAGTGTTTTCCTCTGTAAAAACAGACAGAAAAACAACAATTTCGCGATATTTATTCGCACAAAGCGTCCGTTATCGTTGGATCATTGCACGCCAGATGTTTTACGAATAGTTCGCATGCAAGTGCAGCGCAGAGCGATTCTCGTCAAGGCAAAAACGCGGCTTTGAGTTACAACGAAAGGGAGTGTCATTCTATTTAACCCAGCGCGGGTTCTGTTTTTGCTCGATGATGTCACCTACGAGCGAATGCAGATCTTTTCTTCGTGATGCTCCACATTCCACTTGTGATAAATGCATCCTAACTGCAACAATTAATTGCACACATCGCAAAAAGCTCTATTGAATCTGCGAAGCGGTAATTACGATCAATGGAGTGGGAGGATGAGCGGTAAATAACTGGCTGTCGCTACTTTTTCCGTTTTGTGTTGTTAGAACGATATGTTTTTCCTTGATGTTATAAATAACTAGTGATTAATGTCGTATGAATAATTCATGGTTTTTTACGAAGAAAATTGCTTATGAAAACTTCCGGAATATTTCGCGGAGGAATAATGCAAAAAATTATGTTACAAGGGGTATTTTTGTATCAGTTAAGCTTCTACATCGAATAGGAGGGAAGAATTCATATTCCTAAATTTGTCAACTAAATTATAAAGCTGTTGTTCTAATACTACTCTAAAACCTAATAATTAGTAAATCACTAACATGGTACTGAACTTTGTCCTAAACTATTTTATAAATATTTTAGAAATACAAATTTTGTTAATACGTCCACAACTAATTTCTACTCATTTCTACCCTCTGTACAAATATTTAAAAATGCATACAAATGATGAATTAAATGACAGAATATAGCAGTAAAAATACGATACGAACTACAGCCTTCCAAAATATTTTAGTAGTAGGAAATCGAATTTTTTCTATCACCTACATAGTAAGTATATCATTACATCTCTGTTACAGGGACATAATAAGTTATTTACTTTCGGTTAAAAAATTGATAAAACATTTTAATTAATTTTATTTTTTTGCTGATTGAACAACAAACTTTGTATGTAGCACGAGCTTTAAAGGAATTTAAAATTTTAAAGGTCTTCAGTTTTTTTACCTACAACTGCGCCTAATGTTAAATAACTATTATGCCACGACTGGTAATAAATGTCGGTCATTAAAATCGTGATAGAAATAATACATTTTATTCTACTATGCTGATGCTTAAGCAAAAAATTAGCTTTTTCTCTCATCAGAAGAAAATTTTAACACATTTTATTTTCCTTGTTGAGGGAAGAAAAATAATCATTTTTAAAGCAGCACATATATAATTAGTAAATTATTTTATTCGGCGCCTCCACCATACTTTGTACAATTTTTATATTTTTTGCTGTAATACGTTTCTGAATAATTTTATAGAAAAATGGTTCAAATAAATGTTAAAGAAAACTAAATTTTCTAAAACTTTTATTTGAAGTATTTTTCTGTAAAATAATGAAGACAGATTTTACAGTTAAAAATATACAAAGACAAATATTCAAACCTACAAGAAAAAAACTATTTATAGATTCATGTCCTGGTGTGAATCAAGCAATCCCTGATTCCCACAAATGTGATTACATTATAAGTACAAGAAAGCCTGTTATTAAAATGAAATGTGGTTAAAAGCACGGGACACCACGCACGCACTTGACTGCCATCTAGCTATTTGAATAAAATTTAAATTCGGCGTCTAAAAGATGAAAGAGTGTAGATTTCGATTCTGATAATATCCTTAAAATCCCGGTGCGACTGTCAGTTTAATCCTGATCCTTTTATATCCGCGCTTATTCATTTGAACCCCCGGAATTTTGAATCACACGAATTCTTTTTCCTATTTACGGTTTCCGTCATAACGCGAGGGGAGTTTGACTGGAGTTGGATCTGCGTTGGCGGCGACGTCTTACGCGATTAGACATGCCTCATGCTTCACCCTCCAACACCAGGCACCTACGGGTTCCGTTTCCGCCGCGACAAAATAAAATTAATAGAAAATCTACGCATGAGAGACACCAGTCTGATATAGGAATGCCAGGAATTCAACAGCATCCCCATGTTTCTCTACTGCAGATAAATAAATATCAAATCATGTTTTACTCAACGCCCACTTATCAATGTTTAAAACAAGTGACAGGCACTTCGTCAATCATATCCTACATACATACGAGTACATGCCCGTATGTTCAAAATAAATAGACGAAATTGTAACCAAATTGTATTCATTTTTATATTTTTCGTTCATAAGGAAGTCATTATGAAACCCAGTTGCATATCGAAAGAGCGTTTTATTTTAGAAAGTTTATAGTAGCCGATGACATTCTGAAACTGTCAAGCTGAGAACATCAATTGGCTCAGTAATATCAAGTCGATCTGCGGATTTGAGACCCTAGGTTCAATTCCCACAACCGACAAACATTTATTACCATATCCCTTTTGCATCCTCTCCACTAACATCTTTAGGAGCCGTGATTTGGTAACCGCTCTTCTCGTGCAAAAATATAATACTTACCGAGATCTGTTACGGCGGAGTGTCATATCCAGTAATGGGTACAAGGCGTGATGATATATTTATTTTGTTTAGAATTGGCTAATCTTATTCTAGCCTGTTTATAGTTGATAATCCAAATCTCTTTTCAAAAACTAAATGTTAACAAGGTTATATTAAAGTTTGATTAATCCAAAACTAAGGAATATTAAGTTAGAGTCTTTTTAGGTAATGCAATTTGTTAATCTGAACCAAAATAAATGAGTTAAATATCAAATGAAATACAATCATTATTTTAACTTATAAATGTGGTAACAAGAAGTGTTGTTTGTCCAACTAGCCATTAAGACAATATTTTCGTAGTAACACAACCAAACACAAAGCTTTCATAGTGTGACTTGAAATTCAAACATGTGAAATTATTCAAAAGCTTATAGAGTACAGTGCATGCAGTAGCAGATATTCTATTTACATATATTACAAATTCATAAACGAGCATGTCTCTTTCATTTAACATCGAAATTCGCGACACAACGACACTATAGAAACCGCTAAACAATCACACATCCACGCCTTTGTTAGTTTATCTGATTCGGTGGCGATAACGTTCTCTTCACTTAGCGCAGGGCAATCCCAGGAGCGTCTAGATAAACCCGCCTAAAAACATCACAGCCCAAGTCCAATGCCCGCCAAATTGATTTGCATGGCTGATGGGAGAGACAGAGCGCACGCACCCGACTGCTAGTGGGTCTGTGTGGAATTTGCATGTGTGACACCATGACGAAGGCTGAAGGATCATTTTACGGGTGTCTGAGATTACTACCACTGTGGGAACTGGCCTCGTGTTATAATCAAACTTGCAGATTTTTGTATGAAAAAAATCAGAAATGTCTGGACGTGACAGATCTATATTTATTTTTTAGGAGCAGTTCTTTCAAACATATTTGTTATAACTTGAGTGACCAATCTTTCTTTATTATAAGAGGACAGACCTTTATTTTAGAGAGTTGTTATTTAGATTTATTTATTTCATAAAATAAATATTTGTATATGAAGGGCTATAATTTGGTGCATAAGCGTGGCGAGGGTTGCAACTAGTTCAGGGCTGGACAGATACTTTCAACCGGAAGTTTGAAACTGAACAAGATATGAAGATGCGCTCAACGACATTGAATTCCCCGTGTTCGAATTAACTTATAAACAAATTTTAAGCAATTTTCAATCAATTAAATTTAGACCAATTTCAGATAGTTTTCTCTAAAATTCTTTCTCGCAGGAATATTATAATGAAAATTCACAAACAAATGCATTTTGACCCGCTGAATCCAATGGTAAACTTACCAAGGGCCTATGTCTTTCTGATTTTGATATATTGGTCAAAAACTGTTTTATTAAACAAATTAGCGAAAATTATCAAAAATTTTAAATTCTCTGAAAATTTATTTAAAAGTTAATTGAAGCACGAGAAATGTAATGTCTTTGAGCACATTTTCATATCTCGTTTAATTTTTGAGTTTAACTTTTCTTAAAAAATAAATCAGATATAATCGA
Source organism: Pterostichus niger (assembly GCA_947425015.1). Lineage (NCBI taxonomy): Eukaryota > Metazoa > Arthropoda > Insecta > Coleoptera > Carabidae > Pterostichus > Pterostichus niger. The sequence goes on along the minus strand of OX380336.1, from coordinate 1,210,021 downwards.
TGCCCGAATTGTCTTATACAAATTTGTAACTAATTTTAAGTAATTTATTTACTACTCTGCACAACAGGAGAACTCTATTTTAATTCATGCGTAAAGTTTACAATGATACTCAAACTAATCGCAATTTTTTAATTCTTCCTCCAAATTTATTTTCAAACACTTCTCGATTAGAAATGCATATCAGCTTTCGATCCCCGAGAACAAATCCCGGAGTAAATTAAAAGTACAAAGCTACGAATGCAGCTGTAATTTCTGTAATGATTGTCACAGCTCTGGAACAAACCCTTCTTAATTTCTACGTGTCTGCATTGATATGTGTCAGTCAGTCAGTCAGCTGACGAACTGACGTGCATTGTCCAGGGATAGAACTTCACATAGACATGCAGTTTAAGGGGTGACGCCGTCTGTTGGTTTATTCTTTCTCTACTGTCTTCTAAGTAGGGAAACAGATTTTATTTTGTATTTGCTGTACCGATAAATGCCGGTCAGTCAACGTATATCAAATAAAAGATTAGTAAAATAGATATGTTGGTGCAATGGGGTAGGTCGTTCAGTGGTATCGAGTCGGTCTGTGGATCTTGAGAAACCTGGTTCAATCCCCACAGCCGACAAACAATTTTCACCAATTTAAATCTACCCCTGTGGCTCCTCCTCCACACTTCACGCGAAAAAAATTATATCACTTACCGAGATCTGCTTAAGCAGAGTGCCACACCCAGTAATGGGTAAAAGACATGATGATATATTTATTTTATTTATTTATTTAATGTAGGAATACAAATAAATGGATGCATAATGTTATTAAATGACAGATGAAGCAATTTTAAATGCGCTACTCAATTTATTGAGATGAATCGTGATGTTTTTTAGCAAGCTGATGACTGGTTTAACCAAAAACAATTAAATCAAAACGAATATAAAATAAATAAAATAAATATACTCATATCATTACACCTTTTACCTATTACTGAGTGTGGCACTCCGCCATAGTAAATCTCAGTAAGTGCAATATTTCCACGTGTGATGTGCAATTACCAGCTGCCAAATTACGGCTCCCAAAGATGTTAGTTGAGGGAATGTTGTGAAAATTGCTTGTCAGTTGTAATAATCGAACCTGGGTTCTCAAATCCAAAGGCCGGTCAAAGTGTCCACTTGAGATGTAATCTTGTTTTGCTTTTATTTATTTACGAGTTTAAAATGAATATTATAAGATATAAATATATAAATATATCATCACGCCTTTTACCCATTATTGGGTGCGGCACTCTGCCTAAGCAGATCTTGGTAAATGATATATTTTTCGCGTAAAGTGCGGTTACCAGCCGTCAAGTCACGGCCCCCAAAGATATTAGTGGAGCCACAGGGGTAGATTTAAATTGGTGAAAATTATTTGTCGACTGTGGGGATCGAACCAGGGTTCTCAAGATCCACAGGCCGACTCGATACCACTGAGATATATTTAAAATTAATCAGTCAAATTTTGTGTCACCTAGTAAAGTGATTTTAGAGTAAAACCGTGTTAACAAGGTGTTAAGTTAAAGTGTTAGTGTCAGAATCCAGGTTAATATTGCACCTGTATTAAACGTTGAACGTCTGAACGGCGGATTTCTAAGACAAAACTTTAAAAGCGTTTAAACCGTCATCTTGTTTGATTGATGAACACATCCAGCTACTTCGGGATGTGTTTCATACACGTCGACTTAATTGATTCGCGCTCTTCAACTTTGGAACAATAAGCAATCTAATGTCTTTCAAGTTCTACATGAAAGATACATTCTTCTTCCTAATGGATGGAAAATTATTCTTGCGTCAAGAATATAGTGCATTGTTGCGAAGAAAATAATAGAAAGAAGATATTTGAGCAGGTCACATTTTGGTGGAGGCGTCAAGAAATAATAAAATAAATATTAGTTGTGGTCTTTCTCCAATAAAGTTAGCAAAATGTTCAAATCTAATTGAATTGAGATGCGTGCGATCAAATAAATGAAATATCACCGTTGACTAACTGCTGCATTGCTAAAAATTGTTACTTGTTTATGGTTGTTGTGTAACATAATACTTTTTTTGTTATTGAGTGTTTTTACTTCCTAAACGCGTACAAAGAAGTCATGTGGCGTGCACCTCAGATTTTTTGTTAAGTTTTTGAGATATAGCCTTCGGAAAAGTTAAATTCTTCATTTACTTCAGATTTTGTACTTTCCCGAGGTTATATCTCAAAAACTAAACGCGATATGAAAATGCGGTCAACGGCATTAACTTTCTCGTGCTTCAGTTAACTTATAAACATAGTTTCAGCTATTTTTAATTTTTTCAAATTTCCGCAAAAAAAATCGCAAAAATCGGTTTTTTAACTTTTTCTCGAAAACTATACGATATATGCACTTACTGATTTTTCCACTGGATTCAGTGGGTCAAAATACATATGTATGTAAATTTTCATTAGAATATTCCTATGATTAAGGATTTTTGGGCAAATTGGCTTAAAATATGAAAAAACCAAACCCTTAGGAAATAATTAAAAAAATGAAATTGCTTAAAATTGCATGAAATTTTGCATATAAGTCAATTCGGACACGGGGAATTCAATGCCGTTGAGCGCATCTCCATATCTCGTTTAGTTTTTGAGATATAGCCTCCGGAAAAGTTATATTCTTCATTTTCTTCAGATTTTGTATTTTCCCGAGGTTATTTCTCAAAAACTAAACGCGATATGAAGATGCGCTCAACGGCATTGACTTTCTCGTGCTTCAGTTAACTTATAAACATAGTTTCAGCGATTTTTAATTTTTTGCAAAATTTCGCCAAAAAAATCGCAAAAAGCGGTTTTTTAACATTTTCTCGAAAACTAGAAGACATATGCATTTAAGGATTTCACCACTGGATTCAGTGGATCAAAATACATATGTATGTAAATTTTCATTACAATATTCCTACGATTAAGGATTGTTAGGAAAATTGGCTTAAAATATAAAAAAGCCAAAGGGGTACCCCTTAGGAAATAATTAAAAAATTGAAATTGCTTAAAATTGCATGAAATTTTGATTATAAGTCAATTTGGACACGGGGAATTCAATGCCGTTGAGCGCATCTCCATATCTCGTTTAGTTTTTGAGATATAGCCTCCGGAAAAGTTATATTCTTCATTTTCTTCAGATTTTGTATTTTCCCGAGGTTATTTCTCAAAAACTAAACGCGATATGAAGATGCGCTCAACGGCATTGACTTTCTCGTGCTTCAGTTAACTTATAAACATAGTTTCAGCGATTTTTAATTTTTTGCAAAATTTCGCCAAAAAAATCACAAAAAGCTGTTTTTTAACATTTTCTCGAAAACTAGAAGACATATGCATTTAAGGATTTCACCACTGGATTCAGTGGATCAAAATACATATGTATGTAAATTTTCATTACAATATTCCTACGATTAAGGATTTTTAGGAAAATTGGCTTAAAATATAAAAAAACCAAAGGGGTACCCCTTAAGAAATAATTAAAAAATGAAATTGCTTAAAATTGCATAAAATTTTGATTATAAGTCAATTCGGACACGGGGAATTCAATGCCGTTGACCGCATCTCCATATCTCGTTTAGTTTTTGAGATATAGCCTCGGAAATGTACAAAATCTGAATTTGAATATCTATAGTTTAATACGCGTACAAGGACGTCATGTAGTGTCCACATCAGATTTTTTGATACTGGAAACAAAGGTATAATTTGACTTTAGTGACGTCCAAATGACATCTGTCAAAGGCAAAATAAATTTTATCTAAATTTGTAATTTATTTGTAAAATTAGCTGTCAAAAATTTTAAAATCTGTGTATGTGATTCTGTCCACTAAGGTCATTTTTTTGTATAATACTAATTTACCACATTTAAAAATGAGTAAAATTGCGAGATAGAATTGATTGAATGCTGCTGAAATGTTAGGTGGTATTTGTTGAAGTATATGTGGTGCATACGATTTGATAATAAAGGCAGGAACTTCGTCATTCATTGTGATAAAGCGAGTACTGTGTTTGATAAATAGCGTTTACCAAGTTCATTGAATAAAATCGTAAATTTCATAATCCATCCTAAAGTGAACAGGCGGAAGTTACACGCTTAGCAAAGCAGAATCAAATATATGCGAGCTCACACGTAATCCTCGATACACAAAATAGCGCTCGCATCTCCGAAACTGATTGATAGAGAACGAAATGCGAACCACTCACAAAATCAAACTGAATTATTTACGTCCTTATTCTGACAACTAAGTTCGCGAACTCTACTCTCATTAAATTTCTTCAAATAAGAATACGTACAATAATATATACCGGGAGTTTTTATTATCAGTAAACATAGGGATATGCCATTACCATAGTTACAGTTGAAAAGTTTGACAGCAATGCATTAGAGCGTTTATTTTAAAAGTAAACATAGGGAAAATAACATTGCTGTTATGTATAGTTATCAAAGTAATTAAGCTGTCCTCTTTCAAAATTATTTAGAGTTGTTACAAGAGAGAGTAATATTGAGTAAATATTGAAGAAGTGTGGTTCCAATAAAATGTACGAAATTATCTGCACCGGATATTCCCCCAACGATGGATAGGACGAGGTGCAGAAGTGAAGTGGCCTGCAAGGTCACCAGATCTTGCGCCAAACGATTTATTCTTTGGGGCCACTTAAAAAATAAATTTTATAATGGTGGTAGAATTAGTGTAGAACAATTAAAACGTAGATTTAGTGTTGCATCGCATGAGATTCCTCCAGAGCAAATTCATAATGCTATAAATTCATTTTCTAATCGTTTAGACTATTGTTTACAGGTAATTTTGAACAGTTATTAAATTAAAATTCCTATTTAAACTAATGCAATTTAAAGTACTTAAAATTCATTTAATTTGTTTAAACTTAAAATGTTTCTTTTATTGACTATTACACTATAATGCATTGCTGAAAATATTATTTTCCCTATGTTTATTTTTATAATAAACGCTCTAATGCATTCCTGTCAAACATTTTAACTGTAACTATGGTAATGATATATCCCTATGTTTATTGATAAGAAAAACTCCCGGTATATACATATCCTTGCAATAATTTTGTAACATCCTGTATAAGTTTGTCATGTTTTTAATATCGTCTATTAAATTGTTTTCTATTTTCAGTGTAAACTGTGAAGCTGACACAGATTTAAAAGCACACATTATAATTTTTTTTATGTTTGAGTCTAAAGTATCAATCTATTAATTAATATTTCACTATAGCAATTCTTTAGCATCTCAATAAAGTTATGGCTATAATGATGCAAAGGGATGATTGATGATTATAAGGAAGATTTGTTTGAGCGATTGTCCTCCCCTTTGAGATACGGCAAATTAGCGTTATCTCTGACACATATCAGAAGAGTAATTAAACAAAATGATATGCGAGTCAGACAGACAGTGACACACGCTGCACAGATAATGTGTTTTATTGAATTTGTTGATGTGATGTGAGATACGCAAGCACAGGGTGCGATGTGCGGTTGTTCCTAAACGCGCAGCCGCCTAATGGATGAAAGTGAAATTAGCTGCGAATGCAGGAGATAGTATTACAGAGGGTGCATCGTTCATACAAACGATTAAGGATTGTTTCGTCATATGCAATACAAGCTGCACCATTCCATATAACTTAATATTATATATGTATCAGTTACAGGCAGTCGTAGCCAGTGCATAAACCCAAAATGAAACTTATTCTTTAAACTAGAGATCCTCCGTTTCAATATTTTTGACTTCAATTTGTATAGTAAAAATATTTAAGGTATTGACTTATACCATCAATCATGAAAAGAACAAGTATAACATTACTTTGTGCAATATTACATTATAGTCTATTAAGTGGGGTACGTGCTTCTTTTTAAAGAATGTTCTTCAGTTTTGTCAAAGAATCAGTCTTTGCCAAACATTCTCATCCTGATACATCGCTTCAGTCACAATCATAATTCTCATATTATTCCTCACATTCGAATCTTCTATTATGGAACAAATGGCTCTTGTGGAAAATGTTAGAGTGGAGAGACTTCACAACCGTTAGAAGAAAGAATATATCAACATAATTATTATTGCAAGATTCTTGATCCAAATTATAGTGCTTTAACTCGTCATCATCAGGAGACTGGCCATATTTTTAATTTTTCTGAAGCCAAAATTATTGATGTTATGGAAAATAAAAAGCATAGACTTATTTTAGAAACGTTACATATAAATTTACACCATGATACCTCGATTAATTATCAAACTGATGCGTATAATAATTTAAAAATGCTCAAATTTTTTTAGGGAATTTAACAATTTAATATTTTATTTTAAATATTATTTTTGTTTTTTCTATTTTTATTTTTTGTTATTATTGACATTTTACAAATATTGTTTTATATTTTTAAAGATTTGACATTTTGATTAATTTGCTGGTTTTATATTATAATTATTGTATTTATATTTTAAGGAGCTGATGATACTAGAAACGTCCCAAAAATAAATATTTAAAAAAAATTGGATTTGTAGCCTTTTATTTATTTAATATATTCTAGAGTACGGTATAAATGGTAATTTGTTGGGAACGATTCGTGCATTATACGAAGATAGCGAGGCTGCGGTGAGAGTTGATGGTAGATTGAGTGATTGGTTTTCTATAGATGTTGGCGTGAAACAAGGTTGTGGGATGTGCCCGTGGTTGTTTAATTTATATATGGATGTGTTGTTACGAAAGTCGCTGAATGGGGCGGATGGTGTACGTATTGGTGGCAGTGTAGTGCCTGCGTTAGCTTATGCGGATGATGTAGTTGTAATGGGTGAATCTGAAGAACAATTGAGAAGAATGATTCTAAGTATAAATGAAGTAGGAAAAGGTTTAAATCTATTACTGAATGTTGATAAATGTAAAGTGTTAGTGTTTGAGAAGAGTGATTTGGTGACTGATTGCAATGTTTCGGTGAATGGTGTGAGATTGGGTCAAGTAAATGAGCTTGTATACTTGGGGAGTGTGTTTTCGAGGGATGGACGTATTGATCGAGAGATTGAAAGAAGAGTATCTGCTGGATGTAAGATATTGGGTGCTCTGGGAACCTTTACTCGGAACGTGAATGTATCCAGAGATGCTCGATTGAGTGTTTATAATGGTGTGTTAGTGCCTACGTTGATGTATGGTAGTGAATGTTGGGTATGGATGAAGAAACATGAACGGCGTATAACTGCTGTGGAAATGAGATATTTGCGGGGTGTGTGTGGATATACTAGAAGAGATCGTGTCCGGAATACATTGGTGTATGATGAATGTGAGATTGGGAAGAATGTTGTAAGAAGAGTGGGAATAAGTCAGTTGAGATGGTTTGGTCATGTAGAACGTATGTCGAATGACAGATTGGTGAAACAGGTGTATGTTGGTGAAATTGAGGGTGAAAGTTTGCGTGGACGGCCTAGGAACAAATGGATGAATATGATTGAAGGGTTGTTGCGTGAGCGAAAGATTCTGAGCGTGAAGAATAAACGAGCTTGTATGAAAAGAATTATGAATGTGGTTGAAGCAAAAGTGGTGTGTCAGGATAGGAATGTTTGGAGAAAATTAATTGCAGGATAAATATGATGAATGAAGACAAGCGTATGATTCTTGATTTTAGATTAATTGGTTAGATGTTTTGAGTGTTTACCTGCAATTGTGCGGAGACGATCTTCAGAAACAAGCGCAGTGTACACTAGCGAATGGATGAATGTTTGTTGTGTGTTGATGGATTTTGGTTGTGAGAAAAGAAAGAGTTTGTATGGAGGAAGTGTTAATGTGGTCGAATCGAGTATCGTGTGTCAGGATGAGAATGTTGACGGGTTCGTGCTACCCCATTTAATGGGATATAGCGTGATGTTATGTATGTATAGAACAAACTAACCATTCGCTCCTTTATAGCAGTTTCGTTAAGCTTCATTTTACGTATGTCCCGTGAAATTATAAAAATGCAATACAATCCAAAACCGGACACAGAGTTACCACGTTAATATAGCCGCATATAAAAGAATATATCTGAATGGTTTGAATTCCATTACAAACTACTACAATTGGAATTAAGTTTCTGTTGTGCAGAATTAAAATTAAATTTAATGAGCAATTTCCATGATTGCTACCTCCTTCATTCTACGAGTATTACAATTACAATAATTGAAATTAATTTGGTAAGTTTGGGATAATATTATTTTAAAAAATAAGATGATAGTTCAATGCGGATATTAGAGGAAAAGTCAGGAAGTAAATAGAGCGGTAACCATCTTAAAGTCAGCCGATTATCCGTAACAAACCTCGAAGTAACCCGGTAATATTCGCATCTAATATAATCCGTTAGGACTTCAGCCTAGGCACAGGATACTAGGTATAGCATTCCACGTTCATTATTATTCAGTGTGCATTAAATGCAAAGGGGCGACTTACCCCTTTATTGGAGTCGTGTGCAAATAACAGCATGACTTCGCCACCGCCGCGGACGAGAGCTGGAGCTAGAGAACAGCCCCAGGCCTGGAGAGGCAGAGATGCTCGAGGTCTCGACGTGTTTGCTTGTTGTCTTCTCGTTCAAGTTACTCATAACATTCAAACAGACCGGATGTTATGGAGGACCACACCGGAAATTCATACATAAAATTATATCGTAAATTTACTAGTTTATTATCATCGTTATAAATAAACAATTTGTCGGACAAGTCGTTGAACTATAATCCAAATTACAGTAACTTATAGAAGAATCCGAACCATTTTAAAAAATGTAACTCAGCGAGTTTCGAATGCGCAAATTCTTAGTAAAACATTGTTATACTATTTTCATTTTAAACTGGAGGGATCGGCATAAAACGATTAAGTGCACCGCAATTACGTTTACAAAGGAACTGAAAATATGACCCGTTATAACTGGTTTCACAAAGTTCACACAGGGTTGTACAGCCCCATTCGCCGGTATTTTTAAATGGTCAATCATAGGAAAAAACAAGAATAATTTAGCACGAATACGACCCTTAAAAAATCACCTGTTGTGACCATCGTTAAGCTATTTGTGGTAGCCGCACTAATAGATTTCATTGAAGTTATATGGGACAGGGACGTTTAATCGTTTTATGCCGATCCCTCCAGTTTAAAATAAAAATAGTATACCAGTAGAAAACTGATAAAAAGGTGCTTAAAAATGCACAAAAAAATATCCAAAACTCGTGAAAAAGGTAAAAAATGCATAAAACAGTGAATAATAATTTGTTGTACCTGGTGTATATTAGTAACATATCACTAACGATATAATCAGTACACTTGTGCTAATTGCATGACGAATGTGTTAGTGCATCCATTGATTGCATTAGCCGGCCTCGCCGGTCCAGAACGACAGAAGTTGGCTGTGTTTCCGTGCGGCGAGCCACGCTCGTTATCGACGTGTTTCCAGTCATATTAGCCGCTAATCGAATCCAACCGATAGCCGAACATGCTCCCGATACGCAGCCAGCACTGCACAACAGGATTTACAACTGCTGATACTGCAGCAGGATATTCCACCACTGTCATTCGACGAATTATTTATTCATAGGGACAAAGCTTCGAACTTTGTAATTTTTACAAGATAATTATGTTTATTAGCGAATAATGTTACTTTTAATATGATGATTTATGAAGGATGGTATATACAGTGTGTTTCATAAAAATATGCCATAGAAAAATTGCTTTACAGAAAAATGTGCCACATTCAATAATGAGTAAAAGGCGTTGATCATATATTTATTTTTCTACGATTGCTATGAAAAGTTGACAATTGCGCTCTCATTTGTCATCGTAAAGTTGAAGTTTTCTGTGGAACAATCGAAAAATATCTTTTTTGCGCGTCTCCAATGGCAACGCGCGAAAAAGACATTAAATGCGCGCGTTTCCAATGGCAACGCGCGAAAAAGATATTAAATGTGCGCTTATTTCAATAGTTACCAGGGATACAAACAAACCAGAAACTTGTCATTTTGATAGTTGCCAGAACGAAATTATTTTTCAGTACGTATACTTACGTTAAATAATTTTAAGATGCAATCGTAGAAAAAATTATGTGTGTATCACGAGCGTAAAGTGTCTTTGTTTCTCTTACACTATTGCAGCGCGAGCCGTGCTCAACTAACAAAAAATCACTTTACGCTCTTAATACACAAATAACTCTTTTGCCAACTCTAAGATGGGGTAGGTGGCTCAGTGGTATCGAGTCAGCCTGTACATTTGAGAACATGGGTTCAATTCCCATAGCCGACAAACAATTTTCACTATGTTAAAACTACCTCTGTGGCTCCCCCTTCATTAACATTTTTGGGGGACATGATTTGACGACTGATACCGAGATCTGCTACGACAGAGTGACATATCCAGTAATGGACAAACTTATGATAATAGATTAATTTAACTATCTCAACAACATTCTTCTCAGTGTAAATAGCTCTACCACGTTTCACAACTTCATATCAATTCCACGCATGAAGTCTCGACTTCACACTGGTTTAGTGGCGTCGGTGGCGTCGGGACGCTAACTTTTACTACGGCGTTCCGCTGCAGTTGTGTTGTTTGTTCTTTGGGGTGGATTAAAAATTCAGCGGACGTATATTGTGACGTGATGGGTCCGTTGGGTGCTACGCAGAGATAGTCTTGTAGCTTCTACAGAGGGTGTAGCTCTCAGACAATGAGACTTATGATGGAAAGAAGATTTTGAATGTTTGGTATTTTTATTTAACTGTTTAGCAAAGTACAGTTTTATATAGAAACTATTTGTTAATGTAAACTAATATTACTACTAGGTAAGTAAGTCAGTCTGAATGGTTTCTTGTGTACTGTAAACTGTAGGTTCCTTATATGTAACTGCAATTATTGTTGTATAGCTACCTGACTTATTTGATATGCTTACTAATTCTTATTTTCTTCTGATTGCAGGTAAGACCAAAGTTTACATTCAACAAACAACGTAAGTTAAAACTATAACTTCTATAAGTACTACTTTCGGCATGCCCCAAATAAATAGATACATTACATTAGATTACGATATTACAAAATATCAACTTAACTATTCCGAAGGCTATATCTTAAAAACTAAACAAGATATGAAAATGTGCTCAACGGCATTGAATTCCATGTGTCCGAATTGACTAACAAAACAAATTAATAGCAAATTTTAAGTAATTTAATTTTTCAAATTTAGACCGATTTCAGACCGTTTTCTCTAAAACTCTTTCTCGTAGGAATATTGTAATGAAAATTTACATACATCTGTATTTTGACTCGCTGAATCCAATGGTAAAATTCCCGAGTGCATATGTCATCCTGTTTTTGAGATAAAAATCAAAAACTGTTTTATGAGAAAATTTGTGAAAAATTTTCCAAAAATTTAAAATCGCTGAAAATTTGTTTAGAAGTTAATTGAAGCACGAGAAATTCAATGCTGTTGGCCGCATTTCATATCTCATTTAGTTATAAAATATAGCTTCGAAAATGTACAAAATCTAAAGAATAAGAAAAATTTTACTTTTTCAGAGGATATATCTAAAAACTAAACAAGATTTAGAGACGGCATTAAATTCCTTGTATCCTAATTAACTTATAATCAATTTGTTTAGTATAGATAACCACATATTAAATGCCACAGGTTTTTAGAAAGTAATTAAAATAGTTTGAGAAGTAGCCTACTAATTATAATTTTTTTGTGATAACTACTTCGTCACCTATGTTATATTTAAGGCCTGGAATATCACCCTGGTGTCCAAATAAAAACAAGCTTATATCAATATTTCAGTTGTTACAATTAATTTGTAAATATGGACCTACACAGTTTTCATAAATAAATAGTACCTAAATTATTTTTGAGTCAAGTAGTCAAGTTTACCTCCTCCACGTGCTTTCCTGGTGACATTTTTTATATAGTATAACGTAGGCGACAAGTACAGCTGTTGCTGTGACTGTTAAATTTCTTATAAATATTAAATATCAATACATTTAAATTGCCATAAATTTGACAAAAAGACTTTGAAACTTAATATATCTATATTGTTGTGTCAGTTATTGTTTGTTGAAAACATCTATTTTACACATTTAAAACATTATGATAGAATAAATAACGTCATAATTAATTAACTTAGTGTTTAAAATCAAATGTAACAAAAAAAGTTTATGAAAATTCGTTGTATCGGCAAGAGAAAGTCAAATATTTGTAAATATTCGAAAATCGCGTTCACACCAATTCGAATGTGATTGCCGTCAACAGGAAATATAAAATTTTTTTCCTAGTGCATACATTTTAATATAGTTAGCCGCGACATTGCAAACAAACTCTGCTAGAAAAACAATTTCAAATCAGTGTTGAACGTACAGACACGTTAGTAAAAGCCGCATATGTTTAACTCGTTATTTAAATAAATATTTGTCCACTTTTTGCAGAAGATTAAAAGCAAACAATCGGGATTTAATCATAAATATAATAAAACGAATGTTGGCATTGTTCACCGTCCGATCGATTGTCGTAATCCCGTCCCGGCAATTATGTTTCATCGCAATGACTTTTTAACATGTTTTCGACAATTCCAGGTTTATTGATGTGCTCTCAAAGCTCGTGAATTGTTTCGAAAGGATTAATATCCGAGTGCGACGTGTACTCCCTTTGGAGAGATTATCAGTTGTTCTTTGTTTCCTTGTGGACGAACACAAAGAATTTATACATCGATTTATACTGATATACATTATTCAAGCATGTTACTGTCAAACTTCCTCTTTGACTTGTTGCAAAGCAAGATTCATAGATTGATTGGTTTATGATTTAATTAATAGACAATCAAATGTAAAATCTATATATTTGCGAAAGACATCAGAACATAACAGTACAATCCGAAACGAAATTATGTCTTTGACATGATAATATATGAAATGAACATTACAAAAAGTAATGCATTATAAAATTATGAATAATGAAAACAACAAATATAAAAGTTTATGTATATGCAACATGAGTTCTACGGGCTCAGGGATCTTTATTTTAAACGTGAGCGTAGCGAGCCTTGCCAAGAAAATGTTCAATATTTAAATAAATGTATGATCAAGCTAGAATTAAATGCTTGCATGCAAAGGTTATGTACTTCTAAGAGCTTAAACTTTGTTTGTTAGAAGTGTGAGTGAAGCGAGTCTTACAAAGAATGCTTTCTAATTTAAGAAATAATTGGTACATAATAAAAATTTTGCAGATTGTGTAGTCCCGAATTTTATACTTTGCCTGTAAGATATAGATATAATTAGAGGTTTGTTTCGTGAATAAAAATTAAGATTAGTTTGTATGAAAGGAATTATAAATGTGAATAAACGTGATGTACTAGAATGATTGAATGTTGAATGAATTTAAAGAGTGTTTGAAGAGTTCATGCTATACTATTTTCTGCACAGTAGTATCGAGTCGGACAAATAATTTTCACCCCTTTGGGTTACCCTCCACGAATATCTCTGAGAGTCGTGACCTGACAACTGGTAACTGTATTTCACTCGCATAAGTATATATCACTTACTGAGATCTTCTAAGGAGTGATATATTTATTTGTTTTAATATTTTTTAAATATTATCTGGAGAAATTTGTTTCTGTAAATTTAACAATATATTTTATGGAATTTTCGTAAAACAATGGAGGGTACTTTGAGTCCCAGTTTTCCCTAACAGCATTAAAGAGAATATACTTATTTGGTCGTAAGTATTGAAAATAAGCGAAATGAAATTTTGTACTCTCGGCTTTGGCGCACTTTGAAACTGAATTTGAAGTATCCTGGTGATTATATAATAGCGTTGGTAGGCTGCGTCAGTCGTCAGTCGTCACTCGTCTCTCTGTGCCTGTGTATGGCTTACGTTGTGAGTTCTTAGAAATCCTATTGTCGATTTGAATAGACTCACTTTGTACGTGAGTAAAAAGCTGTCGTTTATCTGCAGCCGTCCTGCGCATATAACCAACCAACCACTTTTCATTTATGTTCGCACATTTTCTCAAGTCGTGCTTCTAATTCCTTTCTCTTGCTCTGAGTACTTCAGACCCAATCTTGGCTCCCGGTCTCGAACTGAATACAATGTCGACTTGCCGTATTGTGTACACGTCATCAGCAGCTGCTCCAGACACGAAAAATGTTTAATCAGCCGTTAAAGATGAACTGTAATCTCGCACAAGTGTCGTTTGTTTTACGAGCCAGCACCCACAGTCTACGCTCTAATTCCTACGCGCAAACGTTTCGCCTTTAACTACGACATTCAAATACAAACAACAACCAAAAGCCAATGTTCTGGAACACAATCTCCAGCATTATCATAAATTTTAAAAGGTACAGTCCAGATCTGTACTGTTCCACAGTACATATATTGTGTATTTAAGTGATTTTATCATATATCGTGACTGAAAGAGCTTGAGATAGAATCAAAAGAAGAACACATATTCACCGTGTCCATAATGCTGATGAAAATTAAACGACGTTAGACTTCAACAAGAAAAATTAATGAAGAAAAGGAAAAAAACACTGTCTAGCAAGTCATTCCTTCCCGCGTTATTCTCGTTCGTCATGTGTCTTTCTTATGCTGTGTGCACATCAGCGTCGTGCAGCGTTAACGAAAGTTAATAATAAGAAAAGAAAACATTTGAGTTTCCTATTGAATTCTTCTGTTTTCGCTTTCACATCCATTTACACGTCCGGCGGGAGAGTAGGCGGTGGAAACATGTGTGCAGGGCGCGAAATACTCGAGTATTTTCGCCAGGTACGAATATTCCTGATAATATGTTTCTCCTGCTGGGATATTACTATAACACTACAAGCAGGTGTTACTGTAAATAAAATGAAACAGTTAAGATTGTCCGTAATTTCTAAAATGGTGTATTTCATTAATTAACGAGTTTAAGATTAGTGTTCGCGGAGTCCAGCATGATTGTTGATATTTAGTATAAATTGCAGTCAATGAATAGAATGTAAGTTAGTAGGTGGCACGGTATGGTGTGAATGTTTAATTCCTTGTAACCTAGTTTTAAAGCAACACTTCGCGTATTCAACATCGAAATCGGCGTCATTGGATCAGATCTGGGTTCTCTGTGAACACGGCGCCGTACACAAGGATTCCATTTAAAGGGTAATCTGAAGGGTTTCTGCTCTATTCGCAAACACATGTGTTCGGAAACTTTCTCCCTTGTATTGGTGGCGGTGGCGGTGAAGGAATCTTACCCCAACCCGACCCGAACCCAAGCAAGCAAGCTTCGATTTGCGAAACGCGCCCAACTCGCTATTTGAGTATCGATAACATGATGTCTACTTATACGCACTGTTTTCTTCCGTAAAGAGAGCTTTTCTTCAAGGATTTCCACGAAATTGAAAATGTTTTCCTTTACAAATATCATATTTAGATAGACGGGAAAAGAAATACGATATATTGTAAAATAAATAGATATCATTACATTTCTCGAAAGATTGCCTACACCATCTAGAAATAAATGGAAGATATGATTATCGATGGTTTGTTGTAAAAATGAAAGATGGGGCGAGTTTCTATGACAGGAATTTTGAATGTAGATAAACAGTAGTGTCAACGATACTATCATATTCTCATTAACAGCTCTTAAAATAGTCACTGTTTTTATTATTGTTGAATGGAGTGATCATTTTTCACTGTTGTTCATATTTCTAAAAACAAAATTATGCAAAACACAGAATATTATTAAACGATAGTTATTGAGTTATGTAATTTGCTACCATTTTTACTTTAATGTATAATAATAATGACAAAACTTTAAAGATTTGTGTTTGTCCTTAAGACAACCAATAAAATTGTAGTTGGGATAGTCCGACGTTATTACTTATATCAAACATTTCAAGGTTATGACAAACACAGTGACTAAGTTAAGAGCTGTGAATAAGGCTTTCATTAAAATTAGTATGATTTTCATTTGCAAACATTCACACATATTTCATTTAGTTGTCAAATGAATTATCTATTACTCTGCCGATGTAAGGATAAACTCTGAAGTGGATGGAAAAGATAATATTCAAATTAATGCAGTCTTCTATGTCGTTTTAGAATTTATTGTTTCGTTTCTTTCAGAACTAATTCATTACAAACCATTTAAAAATTGGACAAAGGTAATTTTTTGAAAGTAATCACTCGAAAAGTCTTGTTGTTATGGTGATATGTAGATAACTTATAATTAGCGCCCTGGTGGAATTGGTAGGTCTGGTATGTCAGGTAGCTGAGCAGCTGGTTCGCCTTGTACTGCCATAAATGTTACCAGTAAGCAAACGGCCACAAGAAATAGATTCATAACCTTAGAAAACATCTTATCGATTTCTAAAACAATTCATTATTAAATTGATAAGTGCTCCATAACAAAACGAGAAATAGAAAAAAAAGAGAGCGAAGGGTGAGTTTCTTTAATTTTCTTGTCTTGTTGTAAGGCATTTCACGATGGATGAATAATTGAACATATTTAAAAATAAAAATTTAAATGTGGAACATCGGAACATCTGTATTATACAAACATTTCAAATAATTTTAATTTCGATAATCCAATTTTGTTTTATTCTTGTAAAATTATTACCTATTTTATTTATTATTATACTTACATGTTCTCGAAACTTGCTGTCTAAAAATACTATAATTCGGCTTAAAAATGTGATCTTATATAAATCTTGAAATATGAAAAACATCACGTAAGAATATTGTTTTGCTATTAAATTACTCCATTGTATAAATTTGTTATAAGCAGTTTATCTAATATTTTGATTAAAAATGTAACAAATTAGAAACAACATTAGTTTTTGTTATCAACATGGTGCTACTAATAATAAATAAAAAATAAAGAAAGAAATAAAAAATCGTAAATATCACGTAAAGAGAAATTATGTTTATGAAAAAATAAAACTGGCTTGTATTTTTCGTGCAAAACTCTTATTTGACACATAGAAGTACGACATTTACCTTCACTTAACTTTCAATTACCTCACAAAAAAAATATATTATTTTGAAAACAGACCACTTATCTTATTTTTATAATGATATTGATAATACTTTAAAATTCTAACTAATTGACAAATGTCAAATGTTTTTTCATCTGCCACTGCTATCAACTGAAAACTTTTATTTCTTTTTAAATAATAATATGTAAATAAAAACTAAATCAATGCATTATAGGAAAAATAGTATGAAAGACACATATTACAATGTCCAGTTGTAATACTATTTTACAATATACCATGTACGAACGTAATTAATTGTACGTATTTCGTTTATTATTACATTGTCATAGTTTCAAAACTGTCATTTGACATTTCGTCATCTAATAATTTTCCCCATATTTAAATACAACAATATTGTAATAAAGATATGTTAAAATTGTAAATATAAAACACGATAACTATACTTACATGTTGTATCTACAAAACGATTACAAGCAAAGTATATTAAATAAGAAAACAAACATAATATTTGTACTTGCATATTTGCTCTTGAATTGTAATTGTAATACTTGTAGTGGAGCAGGTATGTGTTGATTAATACATTTTTATAATACAAAACTAAATTATTTAATTATTTTACTTTAAGAAAATCAAGAAAATGTTTTCATCGCACAAGTTAATAATTTTACTTCTTGCTACATTCATTGTAGTAAGTTTGAGTGATCCAGCTCAAGCATGTGGCGATGATTGTCAATGTGGAAAAGATTCGAGTGATCCTGATTCCGGATGTTCAAATAGTTGCAATTGTAAAGAAAGTCAGGATAAAATCCACAAAGAAGGTTGTGGCTGTGGACATAAATAAACAGAAGTTAATCACTTTCACTACCAAACATATTAATGTAGAAAAAAGAATTTGAGATTGTTTGGTAGCGACAAATATTGTTAAAATAAATTGTTTTCTGATGAAAATATAAATGGTTAGAAATGAAAATGAGTAAATTATTCTTTTCTGAATGAGTGGGAGATAAACGACATTGTCTAGACAGAGAAGGGCTTCCATTAGATTCGAATTATTTCGCCGTGACATTGTTTGACACTTGCAATTGCATTTCTGCGAGAATTCAACTCATTGTTCAATGAATAAGTAAGAAGTTGCATCTGCGACGGGCGACAGATAAAGACATTTTTTCATGGAACTTTTAAATGACTTCTTTTCTCATTTATTTCTTGCTTTTATTCGGTTTTTTTTCTACATAATCTTAAGAATTTGTCTGCATTCAACGACGTTGTTTGTATAATACATAAATGTAAGAATTGTAATATTTCAATTTTGTAAGCACCTAAACGATTTTATTTTAATATTCAGCATGGTATATTTGTTTACAGCCGTATAAAAGTTCTTGGAATTGTTTTCTTTCAAATAATTTTAAAATGTTTGACAGCGGAACATGTACATGTAAGTTATATTGAAAATACTATATGTGTGTATTAATTATTAAGGGTGATTTAATTTCTCCATGTGTGTATGAAGTTCGTTGACATGAATACAAATTGTGCATGCAGGTACGTACACAAGAAATTATACACATATTTGTAAAATTCATAGAAAATGCATATTTTGCATGTGTGCACGAGATTTACCTTCAATATTTTTATCATAATCGATAAATTTATTCATGGAACTCCTTCATTATATATTACTATGCCTTTATTATTTTCACTTGAATACAAATTATTCTAGGTATTTTCTTATATACATAATAATTCTTTGATCCTGTTAAATAAAAATAAATACGTCATCAGGACTTTTACCCATTACTGGATATTGCACTCAGATCTCGGTAAGTCATATATTTCTTTACGTGAAGTTCATCAAATCACGGCTCCCAAATATGTTAGTGATAGGAAAGTCACAGGGGTAGTTTTAATATTAAATGTATCATAACATCCAAGTTAGTATACGGGGTGTTTCACAACTTGTGGCACTTATTTTAAGCTCATATAGTACTTCAATATACTGAATACGAAACAAAATATTGTTTTCGAAATTTGCACAAATAATTGCAAATTACTTGAAGCAAACATTTGTCGTACAGCTGAATTGATATGTTACAGTAATGAATAAATATTAGTAAATTATAACCATTGAAAGAATTATTACACAACTTCAAGTAAATAAAATAAATTTTAATGTTTATTAATTTTTATTCGTATATTAATATTTGCTTCAAGTAATGTACAATTATTTGTGCGAATTTTTAATAATTTCTTTCTGTTTTAGTCAGTACGTTGACTACTATATAGGGTTAAAATATGTGTAATAAGTTGTGGAACCTCCTATTTAATTAAAGTTGACGTGTAAAAATTTTGCTAACTTCAACTTATTAAAAAAAAAAATACGACTATATTTGCGTAGTCGAGATTCCACTAAAAGTACTGTAATTGAGATTAAGTTCCTGTTGTACAGAATAGCAAAATAAAATGTATTAGAAAACCACAGGGTTCCCTGTTATCAAATTTAACGATGAATATTTTGTAGCAATAAATATTCGAAAGCAGTGGTAGAAACTGGTGCAGATTACTTCTGGCAGTGGCAGTGGAACAGAAGATTAAAAATACATCGTCGGATAAACGAATCCCACATTTGTTTTTTGCGTTAGGCCATTATGCATAGCACAAAACGTATTCTACAGAAGAATTCAACCGCATGTGCATTTCCAACACGAGTAAAACGAATCGTATATGAGACAATAATTCGCATAATTCTATTTCCGTAGCGCGGACCTATTTTACATCGAAAATTCCGGTACCGAAGCTTTTATTGTAAGAACGCTGCTGCTCTTTCTCATTTCACCGCGGTCCTACATACATGCATTGCTCGCGTACAAACAGACATTGTATACCCGGACACTTGTACGAATTCTGGACGCTGAAGGAAAGTTTTGTGCACGGGCGACGCGACGCTGGTCGTCGCGATATATTACTGGAAGGCGCTTTGCATTTAGATGGGTAAAAATATAAAACTAAATTTCACTTGTGTTACATGAGATTTATGTCAATTTGAAAACATGTAGACTATCGTTATTTTCGGGAATAAGACGGCCATAGTTTCTTTACTTGTTTAATTTATGTTCTATACGTTTATATCCTGAAAAATAATAAATTTAACTTCCTGATTCACTAAATAAACTTAATAGTTATTTCAGTATTAAAGGTAGTAAGTGCTTTTTACCGATTGAGAATAATTATGGAGATTTCAACTTTATTCAATCTCCATTATCATCGCTTTTAGTTATTGGTACTTGTCATACTCCGGATCTCGTGCTTGACGGTATTGTATTAGAGCGTTGTCAAGTTACAAAAAGCCTAGGACTATTGATCGATGAAGATCTCAACTTTCGCGCACACTTAAATATCAAACTAAAGGCAGCTAGGATAAAATTACGGCACTTGTATCAATTTCGAACATTATTATCTCCTCAGGTTAAACTACGCTTAATATACTCATTAGTACTACCATTGTTTGATTACTGCGCCTGTACGTACATCCCAAATCTAACCCAATCTGAGAAGCAAAGGATTACTTTATTACAAAATTCCTGCTTAAGATTTGTTTACGGTGTGCGTAAATATGACAGCATTTCTAGATATAGATCTCTAGCAAATATGGAAAGCATTGATTCACGAGTTAATAAATTGTTTCTTACTCTCACACACAAAATTAAAGTTACTGGTACTCCATCATATCTCCATGATAAACTTAAATTTAAAAATTATGAATACGGTCTACGAGCTAGAGATTTATATGTAGTTCCTTCATTCTCCAAATCTAAATTCAAATGTTCATTTTCTTATCTAGCACCAACTCTGTATAACACTATTCCAGATAACTTAAAGTCTCTGTCGTTAAGTTCATTTAAATATCATATTAAGAAGTTATTTATTTAATATGCACTTTTTGTCGAACTTATTTATTTATTTTATTTGTTTAATACAATTTTTTGAAATGAAACAATTTATTTAAATGTATTCTGTTGTATTGTTTTTTATTTGTCTATTTTTTCTATTTTGTACTCTGTACTCATTATATTCATTAGGTACATTTTCTTTATAATTTTTGTAATCTTATGTACGTGGTTGGGTGGAAGAACAGCCTTTGGCTGAACCCCGCCTTTGACATGTGTCAATAAAGTCATTATTATTATTATTATTATTATATCCAATACCGGTAAGATACTTGTAGACTGCAACGCTTATTACATTTTTGTATGATTGATGCACAACAAAATTCATATATATCATCACGCCTTTTACCCATTATTGGGTGTGGCACTCTGCCTAAGCAGATCCCGGTAAGTGATATATTTTTCGTGTGAAGTGCGGTTACCCGCCGTCAAATAACGGCCCCCGAAGATATTAGTGGAGGGGGAGCCGCAGAGGTAGATTTAAATTGGTGAAAATTGTTTGTCGGCTATGTATTTAACTATGTTTTTATTGTTGTTATATGTTACCACGGAAAATGATCGTTCAGAAAACTAGTCCTTTCGCTTCTGTTTTTAGGCCATCAAATTCATTTTACTGATGTATTTTAGAAAGTACAACCTAAGTAATCGCTAAACTAAAATCGGTGAACAAGATATCATATCTTGTTCAACTGATGATGGTCTAGTCGACCGAAATACGTATTGTAAAATAAACTTTACATTATTTGAAACTAACCTAGTGTTTTTTTAATTTAATTTTATTATAAAATGTTTCAAAGAGAACCGACAGTTAAATCTATAGAATTTATATTTCTTTTTGTTTAACCTAATTATGTTTATTAATAATCCTATACTTGCCTATCAAAAACAATCAGAATCTGTTGGATTTCCGTGGAGCAGATTTTATAAACTCTACAGAAAATAAATGTACTTTCTGACTCACATCTTTAGTAACGTTATTCATGTTCCACAAACCACCAATTGCATTTTTCCCCACTATCGCATTAACAGCATTGAAATGCACGCATTGTCCACACACAGCCAATCAGGCCACATTCTGTCTTGTACAATCAACGACTCATGGTTCTCGCTTGCCTAATATTGACACTTGTTAGGCTGGTTAGATATTTATGCGTGTGCGGCCATGTGCTGCGCCGGGACGTGTTCCATGTCCGAGGGTGAAGTGCATGTAATACAGACAATAAGCGATTTGTAGTAGCCGCGGTGCCGCGGTTACTGTTTATAATTTATGATGCCGGGTGCATGGCGTTGCTCGTGGTGATGACGATGGCGATGGCGATGTATCTGATTGGGAGGGAAGTGTGGGAGGTGATTGATATGAGTGCAGTAATTCATCGCGTGAAATTTGAACATAGACAATTTGCAGAATTAATGACAATGTTGAGATGGTTTGAGTATATTGAATTATGTTGAATGAAAGATTGGATATAATTGAAGAGTGGTGGAATAAATACACACTTGTCTCACAAAATTCCAGGGGCAGATCCAGGGGAGGGGTCATGGGGGTCATGACCCCCCTCCCTAAGCATGGACTTTTTTTTAAATATTGGCCCTAATACATAATAATGATGTCATTATTTACGATAACTCAATTTGTTAAACAAATTAAATAGAAAATATTATCTAAGAATTTAAAATTCTAAGATAATTAAGAACTATTGTTTGATTTATTATTCTAATAAATAGCCAAAAACCAATATTTTGTGGGGATATTATTTCAACCTGCAGATGGGAGAGGTATTCTATTTAAGACCTAGTCAAGTATGTGACTACCGACATTTGCAGTTAGAAAATCAACTTCTAATTCAATAATTTTTGTACTCTATCGAAGAACCGTTTAGATATTGAAACTTTATGATTTAAAAAGTGTTGGCGTTCTTAGGAGAAATTTAATGTGATTTAATGCGATTCCAAAGACGATTTAATGTGATTGTAAAAATTATTTAAAGCAGGAATATAATAAAAACAAATGTTTTTTTTTATATTTAGAAGATGTACAATAACCCCCCTCCCTCCCGAGACAAAATTCACTCCATGACCCCTCCCCCTAATTCGAAGTCTGGATCCGCCCCTGCAAAATTCAGCCTCCAAGTCAACTTATGAGGTCCTCATCAGAGGCTGGCCAGCACAGTTAGTAACCATAGACGCGTTTCGCTCTTATTAGAGCTCATCAGTATGGTACAACACACTTCTTCACCTAGAACAAAGTTAACGTGAAGGAGCTGTGTGACGAAGAACTATGCTAGCAGAGAGACCTCATAAGTTGACTTGGAGGCTGAATTTTGTTAGACAAGTGTTTAGTTTGATATTTTATTATTAAACCTAGTTTCACCAAGTGAGCATTCAAAGACAATTAATTTTGTCTTTGTTGTTTTTTTAATAAGCGCTAAATATTTTTTTATGGGCATAAATAGCTCTTCAAAATTATGAACCGGAAAAATAATTATCATAATTTTACGAAGTCTAACTTACGCAAATATATTTCGAGCCTTGTTTGTATGAGGTAGGTGACTCAATGGTATCGAGGCAAATTGTAGATCTGAGAACCCGGGTTTGATTCCTACAGTTGACTAACAATTACCCCTGTAGCTTTCCCGCCACTAACATCTTTGGGAGTCATGATTTCAGGGCTGGTAACCGCATTTCACATATTTATATATCACTTCATAAAATCTGCTACGATAGAATGCCACATCCTCAAATAAAAGTGATAGGAAATTTATTTCTTTATAAAAGCAACATCAAATGTTCCTCTTCTAATGGCACTACAGCCCAAATCGGGCCTGGGCCTACCGGGCACACCGAGCCGCAGTTTTTTACACTGCCGTACTGCCGGTCTTCGTAGTCAAATGCTACATTATTTAAGGCGTATAAGTGACTAGCTTATAGCGCCCGAGTGTGAGAAATACATGTAACTGTATTTTATATTTTACGACAAATCACTCATTGTCGACAGGCGGATTCGAACTGACGAACCTTGGTTCAGGTGACGTCACAGTATGTTAAGAGATGTGCCTTAACACGCTCGGCCACCGCGCCTGTCATCAAATGTGTCAAGATCCTTTAAAATCCATAATAATTACAATTAGTGTCCGTTTATGAATTCAGCGGCATATCTTCACGAAGCATCGTATTATGAAATTAATTAGTCTGTAAATTTCAGCAGCGTTCAGGAAGATAAATGAATGAATGAAAAGAAGGAAGGTTTCATTTTAATCCAAATAAAGTCCGTTTACCCTGTCAGAGCAGCGAGTGTACACACTCGATAAACATTCCATTTGAGTTATGACTTTTTAATCCGATTCGCGTAACATCAAACAGAAAAAACTGAATTCTCTTAACGCAGTTAAAGCCTAGTTCACAAGCGAACAGAGTGTGAAGCACAGGGATAGAAATTAGGTGACATTCAAAAATTCAATAGCGGTGCCGCCATTTCGAATGCTAAATGCGAACTAATTTAAAATGGCTGACCCAATATTGGCTGTGAGATAAGGTATGTCTTGTCGAATTCTCTGCGTTTTATTGCCCTACTTTCACCAACAATGAACGTTCCACTGCAAATATTTTTTCTTTAAACTTTTAATCTAAAATGCACAAGAAAAACGATTATATACCTAATCTATTAGTACATTCAATTTCTAACACTATTGCTCAACAGGAAATTAATATGGGATACAACAGCTTATAGTAAAATCAAAAACAGTCAATACAAAAATGCAAAGAACTTATTAATCAAATCATTAAAACAGCCAATGCAAGCACTGATTGTATTTGAGTGGTATAAGTTGTAACTATAAGCTGCATTGTAATTGGGAATTAATTCCTGTTGTGCAAAGTAACCAATAAATAAATATAACAAAGTTAAAAATTAATAAGTAAGTGTTCCAATACTGTAGATCCCCGTCATTATATAATTGATATTAGTTTAAGATTATGCAGCAAAGTACAAAAACTCAAGAACTGGCATCTCTAATTTTTTATTTTAATTTATTTTTTAGTATTACTCATTTAACATATATGTGTGATTCAGCTTCTAGTACAGACTATTAAGCTCCTTTAGTATAATTGAGTATTATTGTGTATCATTTGTGTAAGTATTTCCTTACTACAAATTAATTTCGTTTTAAAAACAGATCAACTGTTTTCACAAACGGACAAATAAAAACACAATTCCTCGTAGCATTTGTTTCACCCCCTGTGATCGGATTACCTCCCCTTGCCGCACTACCCTCTCCTAATCCGGAACAACGAGATAAATTCAAACCATGGTGCAATGGAATTTATGACTCACACTTTAAAGTGCATTTAATTTCCTGGACTAAAGATGTTCCGTTTCGCTATGGAGCTACACCGGAGTACACCCGGAACACCCGGAGTCGACGCGATTAATATTAAACCATGTATCGAGTTCTAACAACGGTTTATTGCTTCCTCAATGCTTCCGTCATGGTCTCTTTCTTACATTGCATAGTTTGTATTCGCTTTATTGATTCTCAGAACTGATATTGCTGTTACTAGTACTTTCTTGAAAATTGTAATACCTATAGGTACTTTCCTTTTACATTTTATACTAACTGACTACAATTCTTTTGTTCGACTCAATAACGAAATAAAATTTTTATAAACATTTGATGTTTTAAAAGTTGTCAAAAATACCATTTAACGGGACAAAACTTGTAAACTTAATTTAAATTAACATTAAGCAAATGTCATATGAAATAATTGATACTACTGTCAAATATTCGATATGATTTAATTTATTTAAAATTAGGTTGTAATTAAAGTTTTGTAAATATAATTGCTTTATCGTTTCCTGTTCGGAAATTAGTTACTGTTATTATTTTGTAAGAATTACTTACTGTTTTACTACCTCGAAAACCTATCGGTAAATATATTTAAATACTCGTCCGGGCAAAAAAAAATTATAACGCATTAATTTCTAAATTAAATTAGCATTTGTTTTGAAAGCATTAAATAAGAATATGGCGTATTATATTCAATATAAGTTTTTGTTACAACTTTTCCATTTTTAAAAGCATTTTAAAAAATGTAGGTAGGTAACCAAACACTTCAGTCAAATACGTATTTGAAATTCAAATTTAATCAATATATTGAAGTTATTTTTGAAGCGGTACACTTACTGATTTATCCTGCAAAATTTATGCGTTTCTAAAAATGCATGAATCTTCGAAACGCTGAAATTGTATCTCAAATAAACATACCCACATCACTTCACACACACACGAACAAAATTTGGTAAGTTAAACTAATTTATTGCATTTATTCATGAAAAGATGCTTTCAGATATTCGCTTTTACCAACCCAAAATCCATACATGAATTTAGAATTAGAATAACTGGTTAGTTTTTCAACATTCACTTTCCCAAAAGATTTAATTTTACAGAAAACATTGGATCGAATTCAGCTCTCGTCATTAGCCTAGAGATCATCTCTAGTTTTTTTATTAGTTCATCTTTTTCTTCTTTAGTTAAATAATAATACTGAAGGCTTATCGGGGTGTTTAATGTTTTGCATATTTGGAGGATATATAATCTTTCTACGCCTGTTAATAAAATGTCATTCAACCTACTGGTTTCCATGACGGTAAATAACATTTTAATCACATGCTGATAAACCATGACTTCGAACGTTTTAGTCACGGCTTGAGATATTAAGCACGAAGTGAAGGTAACTTCAGGCAACTGTCATTGTAACTTCACCTTACTTTTTAAATAATTCAAAAAACTTAAAATTTTATGTTGCCTTAATTTGCAATCGTAAAAAAAGTATAATGTATCTAACGAAATGAACGTCTGTACTGATCATCTCATATGTTCGCAATCGAGAAGTCGGTAGAAGGTTCTGGTAACAAATGAGGAGACATAAAAAGGCAGAGTTTTTTGGAAAATGCAGTCAGTTTGTTCGAAGCTACCATACAGTGCTGTTGGAAATAAATTGATCGTCGCAAAGAAATATCGCTTGGCTAGTTTTATAAACTCTTAAGATACTCTTATTATACACTCGCTTCGTTTCGCACAGCTCGCGTTAAAAAAGACTTATAACTAAAGAAACGTTTATAAAACTTGTTCATAATATTCTATTACAGTTTAATTAAACAGACTGAATTTAAGTACGATTCTCTAATTATACGATTAAGAAGCTTATTTTAAAAACTGAAGAAGAAGAAAGAAGATTTCAATTTCAATTAAATATAACACAACATCAGGATTGGGATACTTTTCCGTTTCGTACTTTGCATATTGAATTAGCGAAATGGAGGGTTAGATAATTTATAGAAGGCGCTAATTCTGCATGTCAGGAATCTGGGCGTCGCGGCGGCCAAACTTGTTACGGAATTAAGAAGAGTCTGAATGATTCACGGGCTCACGGCAACTGCTCAAAAATTAAGGAGCCCCGTCACTCAGGTATAAGAAATTCTTACTGCGGAAGAGCGCTGTTTCAGAAGCAATTGATCCAATTCTCTTTATGCTTCACAGCGGTCCTCAACATCTTCACTAACACTCGCTGAAAAGATCAATAACTACACAAACTATTATATCTTTAGTTGTTTCCCATGGCATTCTTTTTCTATATTTATTTTTATGTATCTTTGATGCTTTTCAATTTGCAGTAAAATACTTTTTTGGTTGGATTGTACCAGAAAACATTTTGGCATTCACTGGTTGGATATAACGAGACACTGAATCATATTTAGTTTCCTGCCAATTCAGCGATACTGCAGATTTTGGCAAATCAAATATTGCATACTAGAAGAAGTTTCACTTTTATCTAATTAAAGTACAACCTAAAATTGTAATTATAATTAGGGTCATCTTAAGACTTTCCTGTACCCTATAGGCAAACAATATTGACCAACCCCTTTTTAAAAATAATAATTTCATATTATCAACTGTTAAAGTTTCAAATTCATTTTACGATTAGATAAAAAATTAATGATGGAATTCCGTGATTAATCTACAAATTTATTGATCCCTAAATCAGTTAATAATGAACAAAATTTCATCAATATTTGTTGATTATATTTCATAAAAACATAGGTTCTGTTAAGATATTTTTCATCATTTATAGATTTATAGATTTACAAAGTTTATGTATTTACGTAGAATTATATAAACTTAATAGTTTCTACATGTATTTGAAACAATTTTTTTAAGTATGTCTAATTTTATCTAAGTATATCTAGAGAAGAAAGTGAGATTTCTTCCCGAAGATACTGTTTCATTTCCTTAGTCAAATACAAGGGATATTGAGCACCTGAAACTTTCTTAACAAGGTATATTTTTATCAATACCCTATTAAAAAGTAAAATTTTCAGCAATAAATTAGACATATGGATTAGATATATGAACATATGTCAATTGGATATTACTAATATCTTTGTTTGTTGTTTTCCATTTGTCATGAGTATGACTTTACTTTTCTTCCCTAGGAATGAAAATGTTACTTCTTTCTCTGAATTAAGGGAAGAAAATTTAACTTTTTGACAAGGTTGTAAAAAATAATTTGCTATATCAAATATGGTCAAAATAAAATGTAATATTTGGGCCCGAAAAAACTCGGGCCTCCAGTATTTATCGTTTTTGTTTCAACATAAAGACAACTCTGGATATACGAGTAATTAGCGTAATGTATTTAATCTTGACCATCAAGAAAATATGAGAAATAGTTGATTGCTGCAACAAGACGTCACTATCAATTCGTGCTTCACACATCAATCACTTATATGCGATATTTCAGTGACGTGTCAGAGACAAAGTCTTATTACATCACACAATTGATACAGGCTGCATTTTGTATCATATCTCTTCGTGGAAAACACAGACGCAGACGTCGGTTCCCGAGACGCCACAAGACGCTGATGTCACTTCGTGGACGTGCAATTTTTCACAAACATATGCTATCGGTCATAGTCCGAGGCGCAAGGACAATGAGATCAATGTTTGAGATAAATGAATGCGACAAGAAGAAGATGTTGAAATACTAACAAAATGGTGGAACTTAATAAAATATACATAGTATTGACTTTAAAATATATTATTATTTAATTGATGAGCTGAGTATGGAATTGGGAATAATGGTTTTAGAAGGAGTGGACATGAGTCAGTTTAAATAATTTGATGTGATGGAACGTATGTCGAAATTGAAAAGGGTCTCCAATTGTAGCGATTGCTACTAAATATTTAAACGTCTTATTTCAAAGATAACGTAAAATAACTATATATTTTAGAAGCAAAAATACAAAGACTTATATTGTTTTAATATTCAGAAAATTCTAATAACAATTGTTTATCTTTAACCCTAAAGCTACTTTTATTATTGTTATTTTCAATATTTGACAAATAAATAATAAATAAATGAAATACTACAGATATATAAAGGGCACAGTAGTATCGAGTCGGCCTGTAGATTTGAAAACCCGGGTTCGATTCCCACAGCCGACAAACAATTTTCACCACATTAAAACTACCCCAGTAGCTTCTTCTCTACTAACATCTTTAGAGCCCATGATTTGACGGCTGGCAACCGAACTTCACGCGAAGAAGTATATCACTTGCCGAGATTCTGTTTCGGCAGAGTGCCACATCCAGTAATGGGTAAAAGGCGTAATGATATATTTATTTTATATGAAGGGATATGATTGAAGATTCTTTTGTCGAAATGAAAGAATAAACGATTTTATATGAAAAATATTATAAATATGGATGAAATGAAAGTCAGTTAATCTAATAAATAAATATTTTAAAGGTTTGTGCTACCCAATTTGATGCTACATTATGTTATGTTATGCGGTGTTTCACAACTTAGAGCAAAAAATTAAAGGGTATATTCTGTACGACGTGCTGATCATGAAACAAAAAGAATTTTTTTTTAAATTCGAAAAATTAAGGGTTGTTAACCTAAAACATTTTTTGTAGTACTGCACTGGATTTGCTTTCCTATTAAACACAAACAATGAAGTAGGTATCAACTACAAAAGAATAATTACACAATTCAATTATTAGCAGTTCTTTATAATAGAATTTTATTTATTTAATAACTTTAACATAATCATCCACCCAGTGGCAGTGGCAACGAAAAATTTTGGACTGGGAAACATGGAAAATAGTTTTGCGATTTAAAAAAAAATTCTTTTTGTTTCATGATCAGCACGTCGTACAGAATATACTCTTTAATTTTTTGCTCTAAGTTGTGAAACACCCTGTATTCAACATTTTATCGTTTGACGGCTGGTAACCGCACTTCACGCGATGAAATATATCGCTTACCGAGATCTGCTGGTAAAAAGCGTGATGACATATTATTATTATATATTATATCATATGATTTCTAAGCGATCATGTTTTTTTATCCCAAAATATATAGTTATTCAATCACCTACATTTGAAACAATAAAAATCCTCTTGTATCTTGATCTAAAGTTGAGCGATTTCTGTCCCACATATCCAGTTAACAAGTCTTAAGATCGATCCTTTCACAGATTTGATCTCGTTGAACCCAGTAAAAGAATAAAATATTAGATATTTGTCGAATCCCCTCTGACTGTCCGTTCTCAGTGAACATCTTATCTTCGTGTTATCTTCACGCGTTGACATTAAGTTGCCACATAAAATCAGCGCACCGCAACCTCGATTCAGCATCAGCTGCATAGCGTTCGAACCCTGATGCTGATACTGTCGAAGTGTCGGTTTGATTTTAGGGCGAACGCATCGAATTGCGAGGATATTGCGATATGAGATTGCGGGAAGAAGCTTTGATGTGCGATCAAACGATTGCTGGGATTTTAATTTTATTCCTACGAAGTTTATCGCGAAATTGAAAATGTAAATATCTGTTACATAGTTCACAATGTAACAAAATGAAAGCACAATAACATCAAGGTGTGCACGAACTCTTAAAATATTCACTGACCATTTGTTTATTAAATTCATCCTACAATTAATATTCATCAAACATCCATATTAATAATTATTTTCATACAAGCTCGTCTCATTTTTCATTCACGCAACATCCATAATTTCTCACCCTCAATTTCACCAACATACACATGTTTCATCAACCTTTCATTTGTAATAAATAAACTTATTTTGTAGAATATAGAAAATATTGCGCTGCCACCAATTTTTAGTTTTTTTTATAAATATTGGGTAGGTGGCTCAGTGGTATCAAGTCGGCCTGTGAATGTAAGAACTTGCGTTCGATTCCCCTGTAGCTCCCTATCCACTAACATCTTTGTGGGTGTGATTTGCTACGGCAGAGTGCCACCCCCAGTAATGGTTAAAAGGCCTTATGATATATTCATTTTTTATTTAAATTTAGTTATTTCTACGAAATATTATTTTATCATGATCAAAAATATTTAGAAACCGTAGTACTTAGTTAATATTAAAAAGTAAATTATAATTCGCTTTATTTTCTATTATAATTAAAAAAGAAATTCAAGGTGTACCTACAACAAAAATGTAGCAGGTTTAATACAACTGGAAAAATGTTTCATTAAATGTCAATTAAGATAATAATCTGTGTTCCAGGTACTACGGCAACTACCCTCATAATAAATTTAATGATGTAGAATTATATTAGCATTTTTACATTAATTAATAATTATAATTAAACCTGAAAACTTGGCATATATATATTTGTACTACAGAATTTTTAAATAGCATATAATAAAGTATCCCTCTCCCTTTTCGATTTAAAATTGAGGAAAAAATTAAAGATGATGAACTGTACATTTCCGGCGAGACAACTAGCGACATCTCTGATTTTTCGCTTGAACTCCATAGCCTTGGCCACGAGAGGCGCGCATGTCGACCGCTTTGTTTGAATTTTCCCGCGTAGAAATATTGATTACCAACTGCTTGTGGTTTACCGATTTTCCTTTAGATGTCTACAGGAGTCTCTCTTGGCAATTTTAGTTTTCCGTTTACATTTATTTTTAATTATTAACTAATTATGTTTACATTAATATTAGTTTAGTTAGTAAATGAGATAGTTATTATTGTAAATATTTACAAGAGGGTAGTTAGCAACTATATTTGGTTGCTAGGGCAAACATCTTCTGACAAAGTTTGTTGATTATATTAAACTTTATCATTAAAATGTTGAGTAAGTACTTCCCACAGCCAACGCGTTATGGTTTACTTCCAAACTGTCATATATATATCGAAGTATAAAAATGTTTTCAAACATCTGAAGTAATCAATCAAACTCTCAACTTGTATCCAAAATACTTTTGAACATCTTTGTTAATAAATTTTTTATCTTGATTAATATTTGAATAGCAATAACATTACATGTTTTCATGAGCTGTGTCAATGACGAAATAAATATCTAAGTTCGATTGTTACAGAAAACAACTGATTTGTATTATATAATTATTTGGTTCTCCCACCACTAATTTCGTGATTTGGCATGTGGTGGGGGCTACCCCACTGCCATCTTATAGCAGAGAGTAAAACTTTCTCATATCCTAATTTATTTCGATTTACAATTTGTGCATTAATAAATTTGTCGGTTAATTTAAATCAACAAAAAAATGCATATAATGCTTTGAATCTCATTAAGCTAACAGTATATGCGCCTTGGTTTGTCTCCTGTGCTGTAATTAGAATTAAGTTCCTGTTGTGCAGATTGGCATTAATAATAGAATACTATTTGTATTCTATGGTGAAGTCGTCTAAATTTTGTTGTATTAAATTTGTTGTAATAATAAATGTATAATTTTTTTAAAATTTATTTTCTTATAGGTATATTTATCGGCTTTGTTCAGGAAAATGAATAATTTAATAGCATTGTTTTGCAGGAATATAAAATGACATTTATATTTATATAAATTATGCAAAATTTACGATTGATTTATTAAATAAAACTGTTGGTAATCTTATAATTATTAAATTCATGAAAATATGAATAAATATTAAATGACGTGGCTTTATTTATGCATTAATAATATTTGTATTTATCTGTCAGAAAACTAATAATTTATATAATTAGTATTCATTTTATATTAGTTGAGAAGTTCATTTCTCATTTATATTTAAAGTAACTGCTCTCTTTTGATGAATTCTCCAATTAATTATGGAAGCCTGACAAAAACCGACAGAACAAAATTGAATAACTTAAATAAGTCTAAAAACTATTTAATAAATGGCTGGTAGTCTTCGAGCTGACACGCTCATTGTTGCAGACAACAATCAGCATGATTTATTATTTAAGACAATATCCTTGCTGTCATAATGGAAATTTGACGGATGATCGCCAAAAACGCAAGAGTAAAAAATATTCTCCGATTCGTTGTTTCACACCCTGCGTCTATCTGTCTGTCTGTCTGTCGGTCTGTGAGTTTGTCTGTTGCGTGGGTGTGTGGAAGCCAATCTTATTTCAACCATTCCCATCTTGACAAAAAGGAATTAAGATCTGCTTCTGATTTGGTCTGCAAAGTTACGCTTTAAAGATAAATATTTCTATTTTTTATAACCCTGTCATAAAGTAATATTTTCTCCTTTAATTCGGAGAAGAAAGTGATACTTTTCATCCCTAGTAAGTAAGTAACTTATTTCACTCTCGCTCACTATTCTATGTATCCTCGATCTCGCATGAATCTCAAGAGAGCATTGAATACCTCATGTCGAAACTGGCTTAAAATAAATTTTTGTTTTGAAATATTTTGAAATATAAAAATTGTTAAAAATGTGTTAATTAGATAAAAACTAAACGAGATATGGAATTGAGCTCAACAGCAATGAATTCCACGTGTTTGAATGAACTTATATGTAAATTTCTAGAGATATTCATTTTTTGAAATTTTCAAAATCAGATATTCAACTTTCCCGAGGCTATAACTCAAAAACTAAACAAGATATTGAGATGCGGTCTGAAAGCATGAATTCGCCGTGGTTCAATTTTAGCGATTTTTATTATTTTGATAAATTTTCGCCAATTTTTTTCCTCGTACAGTTTTCGACCATTATCTCAAAAACTATAAGACTTATGGACATAAACATCACACCATTGGATTCAGCACGTCGAAATACATATGTATGTAAAATTTCGCTACATTATTCGTACGAGTAATAGTTTTAGAGCAATTTGTTTAAAAATCATAAAAATCCCAAGGGGGAAAATAATTAAAAATTCTCAAAAAAGTTAATTTGCTTTAAATGAGCTCAAAATTTGTATACAAGTAGTTTCGGACACGGGGAATTCACTCGTTCAAACCGCATATCAATATCTTCCTTAGTTTTTGAGTTATAGCCCCTAGAAGATTTCAAAAAAGTTAAAGAAAATAGGTTAGTGGTTGAAACAAGATTGTCAGATTTGGGCAGACGAACCATGTTACCATGTAAGTGTTTGATGGTTGTTTCGCGTGTTCGGAGCCATCTGGAACTCATTTGTGAGATTTCGCCGCGGTGCAACAGAAGTGCTAGGCTCAACACATCATATAGTATATATCGGAACAATACTGAATTTTTTGTTGAAGGCTCATGCAATTATTTTTTGCCTTGGTGTAAATGTAAGAATATAAATATGAACTGCAATGCGCTTCGAAACTTCAGGGTAAAGCGTAAACCGAAAACAGGAAATAGAAGAAATATATCTACTCATACTTTTTAAGGGCATTGTATAGTGTTCGTTTATTATCTCATACAATTTAAGTGCAAATTACAATTACTTCATTTTATATCCAAAAAAGGATCGAATAATTCGAATTAAGTTGTAAGTTTTATTCTGTACTGTAATTGTATTAATTTCCTGTTGTGCAGTGTTGCAAATAAATGAATTTAATATAATTATATAACAGGTACATAATATAGAATTTTGTTGGACGATTATGTACGAGTTGCATACATGACTTTATATTTGACTGCCTTTTCTTAAAAATATGTTTAAATGAAACAATTAGTTTGATTTCAAAGTGAGCTTTGTTTCTGTTTCAAAATATTATTTTAAATTTTTTAAGTGTGTTTGTAATATTATGTCAAAGCTTAGAAGACTCTTAAGAAATGTAAAATAAATTGCTAACTTTATAAATTCTTTAATAGTATATTATATAAAAGTGATATATTTCCGGACTCATGTGATTCTATTGTTATTTCTTGTTGTCTAGCAACGGCTATAATCTACAAAAATTAATTTTTAACTTGTTGTTGTTGATTTGTAATAGTTCTCATTATAATTCTCATTAATATTACAATGGATAAATGATAATTCTGTATCAGTCTAGCGCAATGCATATCCCATTAGAAGCAGAACAGCAGATATAAACGTTTGGGGTTGAAAGGAAATGATGCATTCACGTCTGTATCATCACATTCCTCACAGACAACACAAAGGGAAACCGGAACTATGAATTTAACTAACCACAAGTCAAATTGGCAATATAACAGTGGGCGTCAGAAGTAGTTACCCCAGTACCCGCTGCCGCTGCCGCTGCCGCAGGTTACGCACCGCGGTATCAACCAATCGGAAAATTACATCGTGCTTTTGTAACCGCGGTCCGACTGCCAACCGGGACCGGGACTACGGGACCACGGGACTGGTTGCCGGTTGCTGCACCTAACATAGTTACCATTGTTGTAACCGGTATTTCATGCGAAACGGAGATAAATTAGTCCTCAACAAGGCAAAGGACTCCATGCAGCATTTTGAACACTTCACGACAGCGGGAAGCTTTCACCATCAATTGTTATCAAGGGTACTATTATTGTTAAAATGAGACAAACATTTCTCAAATAAATATGATTCGTATCAAATTACGGTTACATATAGAAAACACCCTGGCGAACTCAAATTTTTAAACAAAATTAAATTATCCCAATTAGTTTTTAAGTTACAGTACTTTAAAATAAAGAACTTAAAAAGGTTAAAATGATTATTTTAGTAACACATGCACAAGAAACACGTTCTTATTCCCTAATTTTAAGGAGAGAAACATTATGTTTCTCTCCCTAGGTAGCATGTTTCTCTCCCTAGAGACTACGATTATTAACTGTTTGCGTCGTTTCCTAGGTAACTAGTTACGCAACCCATATTTGACATTTGTCCCGATAAGACAGTAATTTTTGTGCACTTGTTACGAAAAGTATAATATGCTTCACGAGAGGGCGCGATTATCCCTTGTGTGAAGTTGAAGTTTATGGGGTAGATGGCTCAGTGGTATCGAGTCGGCCTGTGGATCTTGAGAACCCTGGTTCGATCCCCAAAGTCGACAAACAATTTTCACCAATTTAAAAATTTACCCCTGTGGCTCCCTCTCCACTAATATCTTTGAGGGCCGTGATTTGACGGCTGGTAACCGCATTTCACGCGACAAAATATATCACTTACCGAGATCTGCTTCGGCAGAGTGCCACACCCAGTAATGGGTAAAAGGCGTGATGATATATTTATTTATTTTTTATGTGAAGTTGGCAAACCGAGACGTAAGCGAGGGCCGAAGGCTCGAGCTGAAGTTGCATGTTTTCCTCCCTTGATGCATAACATACTATATTTTATTCAGTTTTTAAACATATATTTCTCAAATGAATGTACCTCATTTTGAAAATATAAAAATATGGATACATAAACAAAAAGCATGAGGAATACAAATTCTCAAGCAGTGTTAAATTATCTTTAATGAATTTTGAATTATAGTTGATCCAGCATTCGTTTGAACAAATTGAAAATTTTTTGTTTACTATAAATTTCGCGACTTCCAAAATATATTTTAAAAAGTTGTAAATTGTGTGACAAATAGAAAAACGGTTTATGGAAGAGTTTCAGCCCAATAAAATAATGGTTCTAATTTCTCTATAAAATATGTGAAGAAAGTTATTCAGTGCTAGATGAAGTATTCTGTGTTAGCTTGCGGAAGTCTGGTGGAAGCCGCGATGGCTGGTATTGTTGGGAGGCTAATCGAATTCGCCGCACTTGTTGCGTGGCGGTGGTGGAGGCGATGGCGACGACAGCGCCGCGGTTTGCGGTCCTCTGCTCCTTTTGAGTTTTTGCATGTTATTAAAGAATAATGAGCTAAATAAATGTTAGTCATTCCAGAGGTAATGACTGTAATTAGTTAGGGTTTTGAAAGTCTGCACTGGACCTGCGACGGTTTCACCCAAACCGACAGAAATGGAATTCTATATTAGGCAAAACGCTGGATTCCGAGGGTGTTCATAATAAAACAGCCTATTTTAAGAACACGAAAACTACAAGAATTTGTTAAGAAATATTTAAATGCATGGCGAACAACCCCATTTTGCGAATCATTTAATTCTGAGGTTATTTAACAACTGTCAAAATAACATTTCCTCCCCATACATAAATACTAAGCCATTTTAGGTGCAGGCTTCTTTGAGGACTATGATTTGACAACATACTAAATTTTGCTACAATATAGAGGCATCCAGTATAGAACAAAATGGCTGTTCATATTTTTAAAATAATGAGAACTATGAAGAAAAGTACGTAAAAGTAATCAATAATAAAACAAACAAGTAGGTAGCTAATGTAGCCAAAATTTGTAAAAATAGGTTTTAGTTTGAGTACTTGTGCTCTGCAATTGCGAATCCAATTTATTTTGCCATAATACATATGAAAATAATGTGAGATACATTTCCGATAAAGTCTATACGGACGAGTAACGTATAAACTATAAAAAAGCAATTTATAAAAAGTGATTTTATCTGCGCAGAGGCAGACGGTATGAAAATAATGGAATATTCAATATTTCCCTCTAAAATAGGATCTGCAGACAACCCGAAGAGAATTAATAATACCGGAAATTGAAAACGTAATTGATTTTATTATAACGAATTGCGCTATTAAAATGCACTTCCATAACGAATCCATTATACATGCAAAATGTTACAATAACAATTAGGAATTAGGCAAAGTATCTTCTGAGTTTTAAATAAATGCACGCGAAACTAGCCAATCAGATTACCTTATTTCACGAATAGCTTGCAACTCTACAAAGAATTTAATCAACTAAAAGATATAAACGGAGGAATTATTATGTAAATAAACTATTTTACGACTATACAGAGAAGTATTTAAGAGACAATTAATTTCTTCTTCTTTTACAATATTACTAACTGGTTCTCTATAAAATATAACAACTTGAAATATTAACATGTTCTTCAAGAACAAAAATACTTGAAGACATTGAATATGTAGAAACAAAATGCAAATATTTATCTTGTTAATAATTTTTACTTCCTTGTACGAAGTAAAGGAAGTATTGTAATCGCTAAAATTTTAGGTTCTCAGATTTCAACGGAAATAGGTATTTTGGCCCTCCCTGAGTCCATTTTGACTAATTTCGTCGTGAAGTCTGTACGTACTCGCATAACTCAAAAACGGTAAGCCGTAGAAAATTGAAACTTTATATTTAGGACTGTTATAACATCTAGTTGTGCACCTCCCTTTTTGGACATTATACAACTATCGGAAGTGGTACTTTACTTGAAGCCTATAATAGATTTTCATGAAAAACTATATTCAAATATAATTTAAAACTTTCTAAATTTGGTATATAAGACTACTATATCAATGGAAATAACATAATAGATTTTGGTTAAAATAGACTAACCGGAAGTGGCACATTACATGAAACTGCTAACAGTTTTCCTTGAAAAAAATGGTATTATTTTAATTTTAGAAATGAATGCTGCAAATAAAAGTTTTAGAGAATTAAATTCTGCGTCTATCACATTAAGAATTTTTAAATTAGCTTTTTGCATAAACGATATATCTAAATTTAAATATTATATATTTTTAGATTTAAAAAAAAAAGTTAAGTTTGCTATGGATTAGAACAAAAAATAAAAGATATAATGTCAAATATGTGCAATGTAAAAAATATCTATAGTTTAATACGCGTACAAGGAAGTCATGTGGTGTCCACATCAGATTTTTACTTGATAATTCCATCATATCTCGCACTGCCAAATGCTTCAAAATTATATTATAAACAGATCATGCTTTTTATCTATTACTGGATGTAACACTAGACATTTTTTCTATATCTTTTATTTAAAACATTTTTGTTGTTGTCAAGTAATTTTTGTAACCATAGGAATAAGTTATATTCAATTAGTGTTCCCAATGTTATCGCAAATTAGAATTAAATGTAGGACAACAGATTGCGAGCGTCATTAGTATTTCATCGAAAATTACTGAATGCAGTTATTTTAATTAGCGTATAGCATCAAATATGTTTAGACTTTAAACATAACACTAACAGTAATTATAAACAGTATTCTAAATGTGACACACATGTTCACGTGTAAAACAAATGTGGAAAAAGAAATATTGAAATGAATGTTTTTGTCACTGACCTAATTATAACACTTCATTTATTTCTATCTGTTTGTAGTGTGTTTGTTTGGACGCCAAAACAGATACGCTTTTTTATCATACCAGCTTTTTTTGTAGTTTGATTGAATAACACTTGTTGGCACTGGCGATAGATATGAGAAGATAAATTTTTTACGGATGAGGCTATTTTCATAGTTTTTCCAAACTACAATTCATAATATACACGAAATCATGATGTGTTAGATTAAATGGTGCAGCATAAATTCTTGAAGCATTCACGTAACAACCTTTAATTCTTTTTACGTTTCACATACTCAAACCATCTTAATAAAATTCTCCGGCAGAATATATTAGCGTATTCAACAATTCGGTGTTAAAAATATGTGCTATTTTTATGAGGAGCTTGTGGTGGTTTAAAATTTGCAAATTAAATATTTGAATAAACATTTAATCCATAACTTTTAGCGCTTCATAAAACCGGACATAAAAATAAAACTTTATGCAATTATGCCGCTAATATTAAATAATTGTCATCCGCAGATCAACAAAAAACCCCAAACAAAACGTAAAACATTCACCCGTAAAAAGAATCGTGCACGGAGCTTCGCCGAGTGGAGAGATATGCAAAAAAGTAACATTTAATTACGGCGAGAAAAAATGAAGCGTTTAATTTATTTCGTGCTCGGTACAGATGCAAGATAAATTCATTATCAGACGTTGAATGCCTCCCCGTTGAGGCTAATTTGCATGTATAATTCGCGTTTCGCGTTTGTTGTGAGTGGGTTAGTATTGTGTGTTTCCCTAGTGCCAGCGCAACACATTATGCACGTTTAGCGTGAACAAAACATTATCACGTGGGGGATATATCAGAGGACAGCCCGTCACATGGAGCTGGGCTAGTAGAAAAATGTTGCCGAAAAACTTATCGTAATGCTTACGAAAATATATGTTTAAAGTTGGATACCGACATAACATCACACTATGCACGAACATTTAAAATATTCTTTGAAATGAAGATATTAGAACTAGGCTTCAAAAAATTGTATGTTTAATATAATATTTTCATATCAAATGTGGGTAAATTTCAAACTATTATTAACCCTTTGCACTCCGTTGTCGCCGTAATTGCGACATTTTTACATTACATGCATGCAGGGTTCGTAAATATCATGATATTTATAATAAATATCAAAATATCTGATATATAGGATATATATCAGATAAATATCACTTTTTGGATATTTATTTTTTAATTTTAGTTTTTGTACACATTTATTATCACAATAGGAAATACAAAATAAATTATTACTCCTAAATAAAAAATTTACATAGGTAATGAAAAAAAGTAAATATACATTGAATGGAT
Source organism: Pterostichus niger (assembly GCA_947425015.1). NCBI lineage: Eukaryota > Metazoa > Arthropoda > Insecta > Coleoptera > Carabidae > Pterostichus > Pterostichus niger. The sequence continues at coordinate 1,169,376 of OX380336.1, read as the reverse complement.
ACACAAATATTATATAGTACTAAGAATAGTAAGAATATTTAAATAATCCTATATCCTAAATAGGGGCAAATCATCATCTTCTGATGAACTTCCTGAACATAGCGTTGCAGATAGAGACTCACTTGGCCAAATCCAATCTAAATTAGTTTTTTTTTGTAGTTTCTTTTTGGTTTAAATATTTAAACATAAAAACTAATTTACCGGCTTTGTCGTTACCGAGACGATTACGTAATTGGGATTGGACAATGCCAAAACTGGAGAAATATCGTTCCAGCCCTGCTGTGCCTGCTACAGCAGTGTGTAACTGTTCACATAGTTCAATAAATGTACTTTTATTTGTCCACTCTGACTCATTGATAGTTACACTTTTCCACCATATTAAATGATTTGTATTTCTAAAATGAGTACCAAATAAAAATTTTGGAAATAGTTCAGACTTTGCCGTTAATGACATCACAAATGGCACACAATTTGGATTTATGTCGTTGATGTAAAGTTAGTCAAAAGCTAGTAAAGTAAGAATTATCTTTAGAATATAATTTTAACAGAATTAATGAAAGTAATAATGAGAGGTATACTGTATTTATTATTTGATATTTTTATATAATGGATATATATCTTCGAACCCTGTCTATAACTTAACTGAAGCACGAGAAAATTAATGCCGTTGACCGCGTTTTCATATCACATTTAGTTTTCGAGATATAGCTTCGGAAAAGTAAAAAAATTGAAAAATTCGAAAAATTTCACTTTTCCGGAGGCTATATCTCAAAAACTAAACAAGATATGGAAATGCGCTCAACGGCGTTGAATTCCCCGTGTCCGAATTGACTTGTAAGCAAATTTTCATACAATTTTATGCAATTTAATATTTTTAATTATTTCCTAAGGGGTACCCCTTTGGTTTTTTTAGATTTTAATTCAATTTTCCCAAAAATCCTTAATCGTAGGATTATTAAAACGAAAATTTACATACATATGTATTTTGACCCACTGAATCCAGTGGTGCAATCTTCAAATGCATATGACTTCTGGTTTTCGAGAAAATGTTAAAAAACCGCTTTTTGCGATTTTTTGGCGGAAAATTGAAAAAAAATAAAAATCGCTGAAACTATGTTTATAAGTTAACTGAAGCACGAGAAAATTAATGCCGTTGACCGCGTTTTCATATCACATTTAGTTTTCGAGATATAGCCTCGTAAAAGTAGAAAAACTGAAAAATTCGAAAAATTTCACTTTTCCGGAGGCTATATCTCAAAAACTAAACAAGATATGGAAATGCGCTCAACTGCGTTGAATTCCCCGTGTCCGAATTGACTTGTAAGCAAATTTTCATACAATTTTATGCAATTTAATATTTTTAATTATTTCCTAAGGGGTACCCCTTTGGTTTTTTCAGATTTTAATTCAATTTTCCCAAAAATCCTTAATCGTAGGATTATTAAAACGAAAATTTACATACATATGTATTTTGACCCACTGAATCCAGTGGTGCAATCTTCAAATGCATATGACTTCTGGTTTTCGAGAAAATGTTAAAAAACCGCTTTTTGCGATTTTTTTGGCGGAAAATTGAAAAAAAATAAAAATCGCTGAAACTATGTTTATAAGTTAACTGAAGCACGAGAAAATTAATGCCGTTGACCGCGTTTTCATATCACATTTAGTTTTCGAGATATAGCCTCGTAAAAGTAGAAAAACTGAAAAATTCTAAAATTTTCACTTTTCCGGAGGCTATATCTCAAAAACTAAACAAGATATGGAAATGCGCTCAACTGCGTTGAATTCCCCGTGTCCGAATTGACTTATAAGCAAATTTTCATACAATTTTAAGCAATTTAATATTTTTAATTATTTCCTAAGGGATACCCCTTTGGTTTTTTTAGATTTTAATTCAATTTTCCCAAAAATCCTTAATCGTAGGATTATTAAAACGAAAATTTACATACATATGTATTTTGACCCACTGAATCCAGTGGTGCAATCTTCAAATGCATATGACATCTGGGTTTCGAGAAAATGTTAAAAAACCGCTTTTTGCGATTTTTTTTGGCGGAAAATTTAAAAAAAATAAAAATCGCTGAAACTATGTTTATAAGTTAACTGAAGCACGAGAAAATTAATGCCGTTGAGCGCGTTTTCATATCACATTTAGTTTTTGAGATATAGCCTCGGAAAAGTAGAAGAACTGAAAAATTCGAAAAATTTCACTTCTCCGGAGGCTATATCTCAAAAACTATTTGATATTTTTATATAATGGATATATATCATTGCAAAAATATGACGATATATATCAAAATAAATATCATGATATATATCGATCGATATATATCTTCGAACCCTGCATGCATGTACTTGTATACTATGTATGTATGTAACTAATATAGTGTTGGAGTTATTGGTATCCTCTATAAGTATTTAGGCTGGAGTGCAAAGGGTTAAGCAAGGTAGACCTGATTTAAATCAGTGTGATTTTTAAAAATCATTAATTAAAAACATACAGGCGCCGTGGCCGAGCGTGTTAAGGCACATCTCTTAACATACTGTGACGTCACCCGAACCAAGGTTCGTCAGTTCGAATCCGCCTGTCGACAATGTGCGATTTGTATTAAAATATAAAATACAGTTACATGTATTTATCACACTCGGGCGCTATAAGCTAGTCACTTACACGCCTTAAATAATATAGCATTTGACTACGAAAACCGGCAGTACGGCAGTGTAAAAACTGCGGCTCGGCGTGTCCGGTAGGCCCAGGTCCGATCTCGGACTGTAGCGCCACAGATGATGATGATGAATTAAAAACATATTTTTGTATTTTTATTAATTTAATTATATTTCTGGTACAGAATTAAACAAGTGTCTTAATAAAAATATAGTTGTTTAATAAACATTTTTAAGGTTTTTTGTAAAACAGACAAAATAATTTTCAATCTTTATTTATTAAATGAATTAATATTAAATATGAAAACATAAAATTTCCTGTACGAATATATAAAAGTATAGTCGAGCATATAGTTTAAGAAATTCGTGTTAAACCTTTAATGTGCAATAATAATCGGAATCACATATTTTTTAAATGAATTTTTCATATAAATAGTTAAAACTAATAACTTTTACTCCATTTAGTGATACTAACAATAATAATAAAATTTAAAATATGACAAATTCGATAGATTTAACTGTCGGTTCTCGTTGAAACATTTTATAAATATCTTGTTCACCTGATGATGGTCTAGTCGACCGAAATACGTATTGTAAAATAAACTTTACATTATTTGAAACTAACCTAGTGTTTTTTAATTTAATTAAAATATGACGTTAAAAAAATCAAGTTACTGTAAATTGTTATTTAATTTAAATAACTCCTAATCGATGAAAGGTATGAAACTAAACTGAGGATATGCATACCACATTGCCTTCTATCGTCAAAGCTTCACCTACAATCAATACCTGGCTGTCACCACTTAGCACCCTTCTTACCATCACATCTTAGCACCACTATACAAGAATCCTTCTCAGCACCCTGTAATCCGAGCTGCAGTAACATGCAACCCTTTCTCGGTCCTTGCGTTGCATGTTCTTGAACGCGACACCAGTGTCACCACTTGTACACCCCTGGTCGAGGGCTGCGTCAGCGCCATCGGGTGAATACTGCGACATGTCCGAGATGTTAGGGGATTATTTGTGTTATTTGTCAGACTGGGGTTATTGCACGAGGTTGGTATTGACAGTGGCTTTAAGGACAAATGTAGAAGATTTAGTTAGTAAGAACTTCAAATAAGGCTCAGATAGGAATATTGAAAATAGAGGTTTAGTCTTCTAGATTTGTATTTATTTGTTACACTACATTACAGGGTAGGGGGCTCAGTGGTATCGTTGGCCTGTGGATTTTGAGAACCTTGGTTTAATCCCCACAGCCGACAAACAATTTTTACCAAATTAAATCTATCCCTGTGGCTCACTCTTCACTAACATCTTTGGGAGCCGTGATTTGACGAAGAAATATATCATTTACCGAGATCTGCTATGGCAGTGTGCCACACCCAGTAATGGGTAAAAAACGTGATGATATATTTATTTATTTACTACATAACATGAATTATACTTATATATTTATAAGTCCTTTATTGCCGAGTTTACGTTTATTATTTGTTTTGCCTATTAAAGTGCAAAAGGTCAGTATCTACTATTTAAAGGATTTGAAATTTTTGTTTTTATTGTATAAAATAATATTAACAAACATTTTGAAAAGTTTCTATTCTTGTTTCATCGTTTGTAAAAGCAATAAATATAATTTTGAATCTTATCTATTTTGTACTATATATGCAAAATAATTATAGTTCTAGATGATTTTTGTTTTTGTTTGGGAGAACTTCACCGTGGTCAAACCAGTACTTCTCCTTGGTGGTAGTACTCCGTCGCGTTGCCTGAGGATTAGAAACCCCGACTTATATTGTATTACGGCAATAAGCTGCCTAGGAGCTTTCCTTGTTCTCTGCAAGACAGAGGGATACCTACAGCCGTGCGCACGCGGGTTGCACGAGCGCACGACCCATGTCAGTCGAGGTAATTACCGGTTGAACGGATCTCTGGAGACACCGGGCGTCGTGGCGTCGTACCGTCCTAGTGTCTTCCCTGCTTCATGCTTTTACAGCGTTGTAGTGGAAATGGAAAATACGGAGTACAGGTCTTTCCGTGTTTTATCACGATTCACAATTCTTAATAATTAGCTTTTATTTGGTATTAATAACAAGATAAAATACAACTTAATGAATAACAATTTTCCCCATATTAAAATTACCCAGAAATATATCACTTCGGTAGAATGCCACACCCAGTAATGGGTAAAAGACGTGAGGATATATTTATCCCAATTACACAGTATTTTTTAAATAAAATTTGAAGTCAGCCAGTTTTGAACGCACGATCTCTTGCTTGTTAAGTTTTATTCCGGTTCTATCCACTGGATTACAATTATCTATATTTAATTTAGGAAATTAATTTTTAAATGTTCATTACTTCAAAATTATTCTAGACAATAGTTATTTACGTAAAAAGTCAGGAAAGCGTTTAATTACAGGATGAGTAAATAGTTTACGAATCCTGTACGACGCTTTACTGACGTGTTATGTATAACATTTTACCTGAATCTTATAAACAAATAATAAATATTTTAAATTCATTTAAATTACAAGACATATTTGATTTACATATTCAGTCAGTATTTTATGTTGTTAAGTAACTAGAAACTCATATTTGTGTCATTACCTGTCTAGGTATGCAAAACAAAGCTTTCCTGAGTCTTAAAGGTCAGGCAAATGTTTCTATTGAATATCATGATGTATTTATTTATGAAAGTTTCTGGCATCCTTGTTTAACTTGTCAATAAATTCCCGTGGCAATGTTCGTTCCTGATTCCTCCAGGTACAGTTTCCCAAACCCGTGCGACATAAAATCCTTGATGTGACAGTGTGCACGTGTTATGATCAAGTAGGCTGGGTACTAAACTCCTTAGATCGAATCTTAGAAGGTAGCGCTCTGCTCACGTACACAGTTACACTACGCATCTTGTGCGCAGAGCTCGTCTTCTTCTTGCTTCTTGTCTGCTAATTGACATCCGATGTCCCAATGCCATGTTCCGGGTTCCGGGTTCCGAGTTCAGAGAAGCTGAATTATTTATCCGGAGTTTTGTACGAAGCAGGTGCAATCAGGAATGGTGAAAAATTCACACGGGAAGGAACATTGTTTAATACATTTGTTAACATTTATATACGTTTTTTGCCGATTGATATTAAAAGTTTGATTTTATTGATAATTTGTAGACAGTAAAAATGGTTGCTATGGAAAAATAACAAACTTGACATTTACGATTTAATTTAACAAATATAATTACAACAAATAGATACAATTTTGTATATCCTTCTTCATCAATATTAATTAAATATTGATTGAAAACATTCACATGAAGCAAAATGATTTTTATGAAATTATAAAGATCAAATATGGTTATACATAGCAACTGTTTAACAAATGCATAGCAACATGATTGCTTCGATCATGGCGGTAACATAAAAATATTGAAAGTTATTACAAAAGTAATATTGATTCTAAATAATTGACCAAAAAATATGTGTTTAACATAATTTTAAAGTAATGTGCAAATACTTTTGCATATTTTGGAAAAATTATTAAATTTTTGTCTCGCTAATAACAGATGTGACGATATATTTATTTTATTGATCTAAGCTCGTTTGTTCTTTGCGATACTCACAGATTTTAAATGTTGTGTATAGCCTGCACATTCCTCTTTCTAATTAAAATTAATAATCATTTCCGAAAGTAAAAAAATCAATACCTCCTCCATCTCTTCAGCGTTAGCCTTATCAAAATGATCGCCCCCTCTTCGAACAATAAAACGTTCGACTAACTAAAAGGGCGTTACACGTTCCAATCCACATGATCGCATTTTTAATTAAATTCCATCTCACACTTATCTACCAGATAATCTCAGTTAAAGCTCAGCAGGACAGAACATCTGAACATCAGAACATCACAATCACCAGGACAACGACTGCTGACTGACTGAGTCTTTTATATTTGCATACAACAGCGGAATGGATTGAATTGTCATCACGGGCACAAGTCTGCCAGGAAGGGTGATGGTGAAGGCGACGTCGACGCTTGACGTTGGCAGTGAATCCCTCCGGACATGGGCGTCGCGTGCAGGGTGAATAGGGCTCAAGGTTAAGATAGGAGAGGAAGTGGTGACTCAGTATGATGGATAGTCATGTGGAACCAAATGCAACAGAATTGTGATTTTTAATGGCTGGTGAAATTGAGCGTGAATGAGTCTGATTATTGATTTCTTATTTCATATAAAGCTGTTTTAATATTCTGATTACGGCGTCTGCTACTTTTGAAATTTGACATATTTAAGAACGAATTTGACGACATTAAAAAACTACATACATTTTAACCAGTTTTTAAGTTAATGGCTGTTTTTTACGAGGTATACATTTTGTTTTTCTGTCCTATCAAAAAGTAAAATTTATTATTTATTATTATTGTCTTGTCACAAATAAGCCTTTACTTTCCTTATTATTAATAATTTTAACAATAAATGAATTAAATATGTGATTGTTCTGAAATTGCAGATCTCTACAAATTATATTTGAAACATTTTTACAGTGGTAGCACGCCTGCTTCATAAGCAAACTATATGTAGTTCCATGTTGTTTATAATCCACTGTAAGTTGTAAATCTCCTTCAGTGTAATTATGATTAATTTCCTGTTGTATATCGTAACAAATAAATATAAATTTACTAGTTTAATCAACAATAAAAATAACCATGACATTCAAGCAGCTTTGTCATAACTAAATCACCCATATGTTACTCTAACTCATTTCAAAATGCTAACTGCCCTCTTAAAAGTAGCCCCAGGGCGCCGCCACTGCCGTGTCCCAAGGGTGTTCAGTTCCCGAGTATCCTACACGGGGCTGATACCCGCTTATTACTCGCCCGCCAAATTGGTGATTCACCGAATTACGGCGTAGACATTGAAATGAACATGTTCGGATTATCATTTCACTGTTAACTCATTGTCACACAGGGCAGACAGACGCAACCTCGATATGTGGGTGGGTACCTTGCGTGCAAAAATATCGTAAATTCATTTACACGAATAAAAATTAATGGGAAACATGGGGTTCAATTATTTTTATTGCCCAGTGAATTAAACATACGGGTTGTTATTTTTATTGGTGCATCGTGTTTGAAATGGTGCAGTTACCTCCCGCGAATTTTACACTATAATTAACTAATTGGGCGATCTGGTAAATCATTGTTTTCATTGTTTAATTTACACCCAGTCTTTCTATTTACTTCATTAGAGTTCGCGTTATCAGTACATACTATAACATATATCTTTATTTTTTTGCAATAATTTTAAAACATCCTATATAGGTAAATAATAAACAGAATTACATTAATATTTATTGATAAGAAAAACATATTTTGTTGCGAAATATGAATTTAGACAGAATTCAGCAATTAGTAATTTAGCAGTTAAGAGGACGTTGCTAATAGCAACGGCTGATGAAACAGTTGCTAATAGCAACCTAAAATAAAGTAATATTTTAAGAAAAAATATGAATTTCGTACGTAAAAGTTAACCCTTCTTGACAACTGTATAAAAAAAGGTTATGTAAGGTTGTACAACTAACCTTTAATACTTTCGACATTGAAAAATATGTTACTAATTTAGGTATTCTTTTTGTTTTAGGTATGTACCTGTATTTTGATTGTGCTTCGGAAACAAAGGAACTAATATGTAAGTAAAAACTTCTTCTGTGGTTGTTAAAAATTGTGCAATATGACATGAATTTAGGAAAATATTGTTAACGAAATCTAAGTTTATATAAGTCCTTATAAGTAAAATAAATGACTATCCTCCTGCGTAAAACGTCGACAAGAAAACTCGGTTGAAAAGAAAAGCTCGAGTACAAAGCAAAGAAAGAAAAAGGAGTCAAAAATCGGGAAGTACATTTTGGTGGAATCCATGCGTTTGACATTCGCCAACGTACGATCATCAGTCGAGTTGGAGTCGGGTAAAAGTTGGCCCGTTAAATGTTTCTGGGCGAGTGAGCGTTCAACACCACCGCGCATGCGTCCACAGGGATTCGCCACTCACTCGCTTCCGTATCCGGCCGGGCCGAGCTGGGCCCTTTTTTAACTTTATAGTCGTCGCCGATTGACGAAGCGGAGACTGAGACGGAGAACGACGCTGCTGTTTCGCGCATTACGTGTGAATATTCCAATTTAAAATACGGTTGTTCCTGAATAAATATTTTACAAATCGATACGGAAGTTTTTCTTCTTTTGTTTGCGATTGTCTTTTTAGATTCGGTCCAAGCGAAACGAGACAGCGAGTGAAAAAATTCACTTATTCAAACAACCAAGTCTACGTTCACGAAATATTCTTTCTACTCGCATGTCTTCACAAGGCCCTACGATCTTACAATCAAATACCTGATCAATTGCTATTCTAAATCTAGTTGGAGAGTTGCAGAATGTCACTTCATAAATTCTATACGGAAAGTACTGAAAGGTTTCTAAAGTCCTATGGTTCTATATTGAACGAGGACAGATTTTTTATGGGTATACAGTTAATGTTGCGGAGATTCATGCTACCCCATTTAATGGGATATAGCGTGATGTTATGTATGTATCATATTGCCCGGCAGTACGGTGGTGTGTGTAACGTTACGGCATTCGAATTCCGAGTTCGAATCCTACTCAAGTTTAGAATATATGAACGACTACACTACGGCTATACTACAGCCTATACTGTTATTGGGATTTAATTTCTGTTATTCAGAGTATCATAAATAAATAAATAAATTTTTATTTTACTTAAGTACAGTCTATTTACTTATATAAATAAGTGTTACAATAAAAAATAAAATAAATATTGTGATCAAAAAGTATATATTTATTTATTTTTCTACTTCCGTTAGGAAATAGACGTTTTATTTCACTTATTTGAGTTAGGTAATGAACTGCATTATTAAACTAGTGAAATAATGAGGTAACATAGAAACGAATTCTGATGTGTTATTTTTTTTTATTTATAACTGTAATTAATATGTCAAAATTTCATAATTTCAAAAACTTTTTTTTTGTATTAGAACGGAAGTAGAAAAAATATTGTATGAAACTAGTAAGGAAATAAGGTTATTACTTTACTTATGTGTTTAAATAACTTGGCTACGCCTCGTTCTGCAAATTTCACATGCGTTCATTTCCTTACTAGTTTCATAAATAGTTATTATTCATTTAAAAAATCGTGGAAAAATAAGGGAAGTCATTAAATTGTCGATCGAAGCTACAGAATAAACACCAATAAAAAAAGGAATAGAAAAGAAAAAGTTTTGTTAAATTTGGGTTTGCAGCCTGCTCGCACTTCTATCATTGCCTTGTATAATTAGTGTATTATGGCATGGTCCTGTACTCGCATGAAAGTCAGCCTGTGATTAAATGAAATAAAGAATAAACGTCAGATGCGACAGTTTTCCTGGCCGTGCGAGAAAAATGAAAATAAACTCGGAGTCATTAAGTAAAATGATTTGGGCAGACAGAGCGGAGCTCCAGCACCGCGAGACACGAGGAGAAACAATTACTCATATTTTTTGTCGTGCGCCCTTCATGAAGGGTCGCGTTATATTCATCCCCACCCTAGCTAATTATCTCGCCGGTTGTAGTCGCAGTGTGCCCTGACAGACAGTTGCGGGACGCGTTACGAATTTTTTATATTTACCGTCGTAATCCCGGAACATTTGTAATATTGAAATAAATGCCACCACGAAAAATTCATTTCATCCCTCGGTTCGATCAAGTTTATGAAACGTACCTAGCAGTTTACATAAATTCACCCCGTAGTTTGTATTTATTTACCGCTATATTCAAAATTTTATTATAGTTATGAGATATTCAGAATTTACTCATATTTCACTCCAAACATTTATACAAAAATAAAATAGGAACCAGAGCAATTGCAGACCTAAATAGACTTTTATTTCATAAATCATGTTACGCTCTATTTATACAGGCTGTTACAAAATTATTGCAAAGACGAATTAGGGAATCAGGAAAGAAAAACCATATCCATGACAAGTGGAAAGTACGAGATTTCTTGCATTAAGAGTTAATGTTTTCATATGAATTTTAAAACAGAAAAATTATCTAAGATGATTTTTAATTTCTTTGATTACAAACTGAATCATATTTTCATGTTTACAATAGTAATTACAGTCTGGAAAGTGAGACTTTACAGTATTAACAATGTAATAAATATTATGACATTGTTACCGTGAAGTTACTATGTAACAAACAATTTTTGACATTTAATTATAATTATTATATTATAACAGGCGCGGTGGCCGAGCGTGTTAAGGCACATCTCTTAACATACTGTGACGTCACCCGAGCCAAGGTTCGTCAGTTCGAATCCGCCTGTCGACAATGTGTGATTTGTCGTTAAATATAAAAATACAGTTACAGGTATTTATCACACTCGGGAGCTATAAGTTAGTCACTTATACGCCTTAAATAATCTGACTAAAGAAACCGGCAGTTCGGCAGTGTAAAAACTGCGGCTCGGTGTGCCCGGCCTCTATGTTCGGAAACGGAATCATGGGACATCATTATTATTATTATTATTATTTATCAAGATTTTGCGTACTATTTTCATATCGTAATATGAAAATCGTATGCAAAATACAAAATACGAGTTGTCATAGTAATGTAAATGAACAAATCACATACTTCGCGAATTGACATTTTTTGACAGTTGTAGAATCAAATCTTTTTCATTGTTATAAGTACATCAAATACTATTTTAAATACTTTTACTAGTAAAAGTAGTAAATCTCAGATTGATAATTGATTTCTGTAGATCGAATCAATTTGCATGGTGTTAAAACCTATTTCCTTTCGATGTGGGTTAGCAAACATCCAGGATATTTAGATTTTGTTGCACAGTGCGTACAAGAAAAAGTTTTGTGTCAGGATCAAGACTAGATTAACGTGTCACTGTAAATAATTCTACTAAAGTATTCCTCAGACATCGTAAACTTTTATCCACGGAAAGTTTTCTGGCGAACGAAACTTTGCAATGATATGGAAACACGTTGTAGGTAACACAATTACCTAATGCAACAAAGCCTTATCCTCGTCCTCAACTGAAACTTCACAAAAAAAATTAAAACATAATTCATACCTACACGAATATTTACACATACATAAAATTATACCCCATCAACTCTTCAAATATTTGCTGAACATTTAACCATTACAATTCACCTTCACCTATTTCAGTTCACAGATTTCATTTTAATATGCAATTTATTAAATAACAAATATTTATTATTATCTTTATATTTATAATGAGGTAGGTGACTCAGTGGTATCGAGTCGGCCTGTGGGTCTTGAGAACTCTGGTTCGATCCTCACAGCCGACAAACAATTTTCAGCAAATTAAATCTACCCCTGTGGCTCCTCCTTCACTAACAGCTTTGGGGACCGTGATTTGACTGCTGGTAATCGCACTTGACGCGAAGAAATATATCACTTACCGAGATTTGTTTCGGCAAAGTGCCACACCCAGCAATTGGTAAAAGGCGTAATGATATATTGACTTATTTTATTATAATATTTATTATGTTTACGATTAGCAATTGCAATTATCAATTAATCAAAGCATCTTAAAACTTTGGATACAAATTACAGCTAATAAACTCATAAATGAATGATTGAGAAATGGAAGTAGTTAGTGATATATGTCGATACGAGAATACTCTCGTATATCGCCTCGTAACGCAACGAGATTCGAGTGAATAAATTATATTTGAGACGATATGGCCTCCAAAATTATCTCTCAAAAACTAAATGAAATATAAAAATGCGCTTAACGGCATTTAATTTCTCGAGCTTGAAATTTTCTGAGAATGGCTGAGGAACTCAATGCTGTTGAGCGCAACTTCATAACCCACATCGAAAGGAAATAGGTTTAGTTTTTAAGATATAATCTCCGAAATAATTGTATTTATCTCAAATTTAAACGTTTTGCAAAAAACCCAATTCCCATATCTCTATTTATTTGGGGCATTCGATGTAGTAGAATTAAACCTTGGCACTAAATATATCAAAGAAAGTAGGATTAGTTATAAATTATCTACAACCCAAACTAAGTTCTTAACTAATCATAAAATATGAATTTCCTCAAGTTCGCTTCACATGTGTGCTTTCGAAGCAATTAGCTTCAATTAGCCAAAACTTTCTCTCATGTGATATTTCCATACGTGGATGTTGTCAGAAAACAAGTGGATAAATTATAAACAAGATGGCAACACCCTCTCGCAGAGAGAACAGACACCAAACTAGGGTATTGGTAATGTATCTCCGTTATCTTGTATCATTTAATTAGTAATTAGTTAAGGCTATTAGTCGATTACATCTTGATTAAATATCGGGATGGTTCCACCCCGCGCCACCAGTGGAATGTTTCAATTAGGATATCCGAGATTGCTTGGAAAGATAACGAAGAATTATCAACAAATGAGTGAAAACATTTCGTCAATAATTTCTGTCATCATCGATCGATTATTTCTGCAATTGTTTTCTTATTATTTTCCGGCAGTATAGTGCTGTGGATAGCGTTGCCGAATTCGAATCCGGAGATCCCAAGTTCAATTCGCAGTTAAGCTAAAAAAAATATATATATGAAGTATCACACTGCGGCTCAGTGAGTGCAGAGTGTATTTGGGATTAAGTTCTTGTTATACAACGTACCATAAATAAATAAATTAATTAATCATTTTAAAAAATTTCACTTATTTGGGTTAAGTAATGAACTGCATTATTTAACTGAAAATGATGAGGTAACATAGCAACACACAAAAAATAAGATATCTAGGTAGACGAATTCTGATGTGTTATTCTATTATTTTTTGAATTTATAACTGTCATTAATATGTTAAAATTACATAATTTCAAAAACGCTCTTTTGTATTTATTAGAACGGAAGTAGAAAAAATATTGTATGAAACTAGTAAGGAAATAGGTTATTACCTTACTTATGTGTTTACATAACTCGGCTACGCCTCGTTCTGCAAATTTCACATGCGTAAGGTAATAACTAGAGATGGGCGAATATCTTCCGCGAATAGTCGAATGCCGCGAATATTGACATTATTCGATATTCGAGATTTTCGAATATTAACGTCAGTATAGCGAACATTCGAATACCTCGAATATCGCGCTATATGTTGACCTCAATTTTTGAATATGTTTTTCTTTATCATTTGTACATAAACTTAAAGCTATTACAATACTTTTAAGTTATTAATAACAAAGATATTTTGTTTTAAAACCATGAAGACTTACCATATTTCAAATTTGTTTTTCACCTTAAATTTGAAGTTTTCGTCTTTTTCTTTTTTGTTTGTACTTTTTGTTTTAATTTTATTTTATCTTAACAATTTCATTCAAATAATGAAAAGGACATAATTAATAATTATTAATTATAAATAAATTAACTTCTAGGACTATTCGAATATTCGAGTACCTCGAATATTCGAGATCTGATTAATATTCGTATTCGCTATTCGAATTCGAGAAATTTGATATTCGCCCATCTCTAGTAATAACCTTCATTTCCTTACTAGTTTCATAAATAGCTATTACCTCCTAAATCCGTCACTGCAAATTGAATTACAAATTCTGTGTGATTTAAGAAGAGGTGATCGTAGCCGTTCTGATTGGTTAGTGATAGTGTGATAGCCGGAAGATCATTGAATTACATCGTAAATGTATCGGTTTCCATTAATTTTTAAACGTGGGTTGTCCCTCGCTACCCTAGTCTCGCTTACTTGCAGTGATTTAGTTCCCAAGCTCTGTCTGTCCGCCTGACCAAAATGTAAGTGAGATTGAAAGTGTCATCGCCTCTCTGTAGTGCAAACAGCCCAACAGCCGGGTGCTTTATGTGAAAATGGAAACAAATCATGATTTATTGATATAGCGTAACCTTTCAACGTAATGAAATTGTACACGCGCTCTTGGTGACGATGTCGGTGTCGATGTCGGGTGAAGTTCCGTTCGCGCGAACGCCGAGGTTTGGTTCACCGCTAATCGATCACGGATACAATAACCGCTTCTTGTGGGACTTGGGACTCTACCGGTACCGGTAATGAGCCAAGTTTCGGCGCTGGTTACGCCAACTGGTTCGCCTGGACGAACTGTTTTTAAGAGTAGTTTAAGGACACGATTGACTAAAGGCGGCACTTTATACACACTTTCCGGAACTTTATTTCAACAGACTATTAACAAATACGTATAACATTTTTTTATAAAAAATTACAAATCGTATTAAAACCTCTGGTTTAAGGGAAGCTACAGAGATAATTTTACGTGATATATGGCAATAAAACCTAGACTTTCATTTCCACAATCCGATGCTTAAATTAATTTTCTAAAACATGTATCTTTCAGATCTATTTGCAATATAAATTTATTTATTTATGCTACTCTGTACAATAGAAACTTAATCCCAATTACAGTACAGAGTCTAGACTTACCGAACTGCAGTGTGATAGTTCATTAATGTTTAGCTTCAGTGGAATTTTAACTAGGGATTTTCAGATTAAAATGCTGTAACGTGTACCACACCACCGTACTGCTGGACATATAATTAATATAATTCGAAATTTTACATTTAATTAGATAGTTTATTGACATATTTTTGACCTATACTTCTTAAATACGATGTATAAAATAATATTTATACAAAAAAAAATGTAGGTCATATATAACTAGATTTTTTTTCATTCCTGCTGAAATCTTTGATGAGCCATATCTTGCAAACTAGAAAAGATATTTTAATTATGTTTACATCATTAAATTTGCTATAATTAACTTGTACTTACAAAATAAAAATGAGTAAAATATTCTGATCCAAACGGCCGTAAAGTACATTTGAAAAATTCCTGCTGATCAGCTGTATCTCTGAAACTATAACATATATTTGAGTTCTGTTACCTATATTGGATTTAGCATTAGTGACTCTATATTTCAATAAAATATCATAAAATTATATTAGTAAATTGTATTACAAAATATATAAAATATAAATATAATGACAGTAAAGTCGGAGAAGTTTGTTTTTGTTTGATTAATTAATTATTTCACGTCAAAGCAGCTTTGTAAAACTGTGAAACAAAACGTATTTAGTTAAAGTCCAACAGGATATCTCGGAATGACCCTAATTCCGTAAGTGAAGCAGTATTTTCGTACTTACGTATTCAAACATAAATTTTATTTTCTTTCTAAACATAAACACAGCTCCGTCACTTGACTATTTCTGTGTCAGTTGGCGTTGCGAAGCGCCATAAAGACCAACTCCCTTCATTGCAAATAAATTCCTTCATTTTGCTTAACGGTCCCGAACGATAAAAACACCAAAGCGCGTTCCGTCCTCACAACAATGCTTTCAATTTAGCGGCATTGTCGCAAAGCAGTGTGGAGACTCTGCCAAGTCGAAGGGGAAAGATTATAAAATGCGAATCGGCTACAAATTACGCGAGTGGTGACGTCATATCGTTATTCTACTGTCCATTAAACTGGGCGGAAACAATCGCTTCTTACATGTGAGTAATCATCATTATTGCATGATGCACGCACTTCGCGTGTGAGGATGGATGCGTGTCAGATTTTTCTTTCTACTTTGTTTAATATGCCTACTAGATGCTACAACTATCATTTGTCAACTAAATGAGATTCTAGATAATAAATAATTTATATTGTTTCTGATTTAATAACCTGAAATTAGCTGCATTCTAATCTTCATCTACTGCATCTAAGGGTGTTGTAATTTAACGACTGGTAACGATACTTTTCGTTTGGTATTTAAAGCTGATATGTTAATGGAAGATATGCTATTGATTGATTAAATATAAACTAAACATTTACATAATCAATAATATAATTGGAGAAATTAGTAATTATCTGTGCCCTGATGTGCTATTAATCCATATATATTTCATTTGGATTTCCAACCAGGCTTGGGAAGGCTAAATTCAAATATAATTATCTTCTCGCTTAGTAATTTTAAAAACCTAGATATACAGGGTGTTTCACAACTTAGAGCAAAAAAATAAAGGGTATATTCTGTACGACGTGCTGATCATGAAACAAAAAGAATTTTTTTTAAATTCGAAAAATTAAGGGTTGTTAACCATAAAACATTTTTTGTAGTACTGCACTGGATTCGCTTTCCTTTTAAACACAAACAATGAAGTAGGTATCAACTACGAAAGAATAATTATACAATTCAATTATTAGCAGTTATTGATAATAGAATTTTATTTAATTAATAACTTTAACATAATCATCCACCCAGTGGCAGTGGCATCGAAAAATTTTGGACTGGGAAACATGGAAAATAGTTTTGCGATTTAAAAAAAATTCTTTCTGTTTCATGATCAGCACGTCGTACAGAATATACCCTTTAATTTTTTGCTCTAAGGTGTGAAACACCCTGTATATTATCTAAAATTTAAACGAAATTTGCAATACCAAATAAAATATATAAATAAACATATAATCACGCGTTTTACCCATTACCGGGTGTGGCACTTTGCCGGAGCAGTTCTCGGTAAGTGATATTTTTTTTCGCGTGAAGTGCGGTTACCAGCCGTCAAATCATATCCCCCAAAGATAATAATATAAAGTGGAGCGGAAGCCACAGGGGTAGACTTAAATTGATGAAAATTGTTTGTCGGCCGTGGAGATCGAAGCAGGGTTCTCAAGATCCACATGCCGACCTGATACCACTGAGCCACCTACCCCATTATCGAATGTAATACGTAACCTAGGTCAGAGCAACTCTTAATTTTATTGTTTGAGTCATTCACTTTACGATTCGTGCAACTGAGCTGAGAAGCCGAGAACCGAACCTTTCAGTCGAATTGCTGTACCGACAAGAATCAAAAATATTTATAAAATGTGCCGGGTCATCCTCGCTTATATTATTATTAAAATTTCAAAATGAATTATACTCTTCCAATACGATGAATTTCCTGTTTCCTCCCTCTTGATTGAGGGTCTTGCTGCAGTACATAGTCCAGTACTTAGTAGATGAAAGTCTTTGTAGTACATCAACACAAAGTCACACAAAACCATCCATACATACTAGTTGCTAGCAACAGTACACAACTCCACCGAGGGGTTAACAAGACTACTGCAGGACAAATACCGCACTGAACAAACACAACGTTGGCTGGGTTCGAGTCCAGGCAGTGCGCAATGCTTCGCGACCCTTGCTGAGATGCGGGTAATGCAGTGCGCGTTTTTTCGATGTTTATTTGTCTTTGTAATCCCCTGTAACACTACCAGTGGATGAAGTGTTTTCTCGGGAGACCGGACATTGTTAATGCGAGGAATTCTGAATTTGATTTACTTGATTTTTTCTTTAAGTTAAAAACAGAACAAATATTAATAAATATATTATTTCGTACTGTCTATCATATAGTTTCAAAGCACCAATTCTATAAGACGTTGATTTTAATAGTAATTTGTACATAAATAGAAACTGACATTTCTTCTTGAAGAGATTGTTTCTTTTCTTGAGCCGGGGGGCGAAAGATATAAAGCACCTGAGAGAAGAGTAACACTTTCTTCAGAAGATATACATATAATTCATTATCCTATTAGAAAGTAAAATCTGAATGTCATTAATATCAAATAATGTCTTTGTTTTTCAATTGCTTTACTTTCTTATTTTAAAAATACTTTCAACTCCAAGGAAGAAAATTTTCTTTTTAACAGAGTCGTGACAAAAAAAAAATCGGTTGAAATAGTTTGTATATTTTTAGATTCATATTGTTTTTAGTTAAACCTGTCATGATACTTAGAAAACTCAACATGAAATTAGGGTGAGTCACATACGAATATGATTAAGGAAATATTTTTAACTTTTAAACATTGGGGTTGCACATAACCCACTACAAAAGAGAACTACAATAATTTAGGAACGTTTAACAATAACAAAAATGTTCTATAAAACAGGGTAGCACGAACCCTTGAAAAATTTATAGATTCATCCTGGAATTAATCTGCACCAACATTCCTTTCATTACAAGCACGTTTCATCTTTTGTTTATACAACCAACCTTTGCTCATATCCTTCTATTTATTTCTAGGTGGTGCATACATTTTTTTCTTCTAAAAACATCCCTCTCTTAATATGTTTTAATTTATCCTGCAACTAGTCTTCATCAAATATTCCAATCAATACAAACACATTTCATCTTTTGTTCACATAATATATTCATCCATTTACTCTTAGGTGGAGCATGCAATCTTTCACCCTGAATTTCAACAATTCATCAGACATTTCACACGCCTTTTTTTCTAAGAATATTCTCCTTTAAATATATTTTTTACAATTATTTTAATTTTCTGGTAGATTGATGAGAATTGTAATTCTTCTAGAATTCTCGATAGCTTAAAGCTAACAGCGATGAGTTCCTTTAAATCGGATTATAAGCGCATGAATAAGCAAATCAGCCCCTAAATTTGTCCGAGTCTAATTGCCAGGAAGGGGTAGGATTATATCCAAATTCACCGTCCATCGTCACCCGCCCGTACCCCTCTATCTTTCCATTCTTTCCAGAGGATTTCCATTACTGGAATAATTATCCTTTCCCTCTTGTCCCGTACCTCGAAATAAACCCTGGAATATTTTGTTTGTGTAAGAAACGCATACCTGCTAGATGCCAGTAGTAATTTATGTCTATGGAACGATGAATGAAGTAAGCGAGTCGCGAGAACATGATGATCTGCAGGTTTTAATGACGAGATGCAATATGAGTTTGAAGAATTGGAATCTCGGAGAGTTTAGTAAGAAATAGGTCAGCGAGGAGAACTCGAGAAAATGTAGATACAGTTTCATACTTTTATTTGAAGCATTTCCCTCTAAAATAATTTAGAAAAGTTTGACAGCAGGGCTTATACGTACATTTTTGCTGACGTCACATTATAAAATATTTTCAGAAGCAAGTAAAATTACTTTATGATAATCAATAAAACGTCAAAGTTTGTGTAGATACATCTGCGTAAGAAAACAAACTTTGTGTTTGTTGTATCAAAACATAAAATTTTAATTTCAGTGCCACAACCAACTTCAATAATTCATAAATCTTTTCAGGAATTTCTTTGATGTCCGCTGTTTGTTATCTCAGCGGAAAGATCTGTAACGGGCCGATCATTCCCTTTAATAAGAATTAAAACTTTGAAATTTTTACAATCTTATATTTATTTATCATTGTTGCCATTAATATGGAACGAAAAAATATTTATTTAAAAACAAATTTAAAGGCAATAAAACTTATTTCAACTTACATTCAGAAAATAAGATATTTTTTGAGTGATTCAGATGACACTTTAAGCTACTGTAATTGTAATTAAGGAATTAAGAGTCTGTTGTGTAGAATAACAAATAAATAAATAAATGACTGAAATGTTTTCGCATCACCAAATAAATATTAGTTTGCGGTATTAACAGGCGATAAATAATAATAATAATAAAAATGAAGATTACTTCCTCGAAAATGCGATACAATTCTTGCCAACAAATGACAGTTCTGACACTGCAATAAATTACGAACACAACCCCAGACGATAACGTTATAATAAAGTGAAATCGGAAGCTTGGCGCGTTGTATCTGCGCCAGATTATATTTTTTACGTTTCGACTTTTGTTTGGGACAAAAAGAAAACAAGGGAAAGAAAACAAGTGAGAAACATTGACGCGTGGGACAAATGCAAGTCGGAAAAAGTCGACGCATTGCACGTGCCAGGAACACGGACAAATTGTTTCAAACGCGTGCGGTTTGGGTTTGACATCGTGAGACCAAAATAGAATATAGTGTACTGATTAAGCCTATGCTGTTTGGGGCAGAACAATAAGTACGGAAATACTTCCAGCAGCATCTGCAATTGCAGAGGATTATAGGACATTTTAGTTTGTATTTGGTGTATCTACAATATAAATGAATTTCATGTGAGCAGCAATCGCGACTTGTATTTGTTTTAATATAATGGAAAAAAAATTTAAATGTCATCACGCCTTTACACATTACTGGGTGTGGCACTTGTGCCGTAACAGATCTTGGTAAATGAGATATTTCTTTATGAAAAATTTGGTTAGGAGTCATCAAATCACGGCACCCAAAGATGTTAGGGCACAGGAGTTGTTTTAACTTGGTGAAAATTGTTTGTCAGTTGTAGGAATCGAACCCGGGTTCTCAATTCCACAGTCCGATTCGCTACTACTGAGCCTGCTACCCCATAGTAAAAGTTTTAATATAAAAAAATAAATAAATATATCATCACGTCTTTTACCTATTACTGGGTGTGGCACTCTCCGTCAAATCACGACCTACAAACATCAGTCTCTAAAATCATCCCTTTTTAGTGAGATAATTAAGTGAATTATTTCTGATCAGTTATCTGAAGGGTGTAGTTTGGTTTTTTGTACTATGTAAATATCAACAGTCTTTTCATTGTATATAAATTCAGAATGTTGCAAGTCGAGAATAACTTCAACCCCAGTAGTTTTATTATGATTTACCCCAACGATAAAATCCCAACATTGTGTTTACAACCCTGAGACAATCAACAAATTTTTCAGATTACCCCTAAATCTAATTTAATTTAAATAATCTAATTATCTTCCCCTGTAAAACAAAGCAACAAATTATTTAGCTCATATCTTCATTCCGTTGTGTTTACATTAAGGGTAAAGTTAAAATGACGTATGTAGGTAAATAACTCGTTCTTTTCGTCTCCACTCCCCGCGGTATCATCAGATACGCGATGTAGAAGCCACTTAATTTATTTTGACTTTTTTATCAGTGGGACAGAAGTTGACATGAATGTGGGAAGATAGGGATGTTTGTTAATTACGTGAACATGGCCGATTAGGCGACGCGGTATCGCGTATCCGTTATGTTGCGTTATGTTAACGTATTTCGCTGAGTTAAGGCTAAAGGGACAAGGGTGACTGTATTGTTTTCTATCACGCTATTATTGTCTGGAAATGTACAGTCCGCAGTAAATTTACACTTAGTTATTTTTAAATTAAACCGGCTTACATTTACCCTACTTTTTCACCATTTAATTATATAATTAATTAATGACTTCAACGAAAATACCTTCTCTACTGTCAAACGTTCTTAAATTATTTTAATCAAACGGGCAAGCGAATTTTAATCAAATGGGGTTTGCTTTTTGATTGTACATTTTGTGAAAAATTAACAAGTAATAGTAAGAAATATTATTTATATATTTTCAAAAAATTTATTAGATTTCGTTTATGCAAATAACAACGACGTATCAGCTGTAGTTTTTTACAGGTACCCGCATCGAAAAGTTATTAGGTCAGGTAACGGTTAACGGTTTTTATATCATTAAAATTTCGGTTTCGTTTATCGGTAACGATTTTTCAAAATATTATATGGTTTAGGTTTTAAAGTTTTAAAATTTCTGTTTCGTTACGGTTTCGGTATTTTTCGGTTATGCTTTTTTCTGATTTTGGTTAAAATTGCTCTTACCATATCTCAATATACTTACGCGCAATATACAATTACAGTATATTTTTTTAGCAACTAATTTGCTAATTTTACTTCAATTTAAAAGTATTATTTTAGAATGATATTGATCAACTAGTATTCGAACCTAATTTACAAATATCAAAATAATTTAAATTTCAAATCTGTCAGTGTTACTAAATTTGTGGTTCTTTTTTAATAATAATTTTTAAATAAAAAATTAATCGGTGCGTTATAGGAACAATAGTATGAAAGACACGTGTTATAATGCCCAATTGTAACATTCACATTTTGCTTAACTCGCCTACTGCTCGTAACTATGTTTATTACAATTAAGGTCATTTTAATACTAGTTTTTCAATTTACTATTATTAAACTTGTGGAACAAAATTAATAGATAAAAGAATTTAATTTTTCTGAAAGTAACTAATATATCGTATAAAGAGTAAAAATGAAATGATTAACACGTACCGCATTTTATAAACTACTACTAAAACTGGGCACGTAAAATAATAATAAAATAGCGCCACATGTGTGATGAGTACCTGTTAGGTACATGCATGTAGTACACAGAAAGATTATTCTAGTTTCTCATATTTATTTAATTTTCGTTCTCATATGTTGGTAAAACTGCGCTCGCATTCTCACAAATTCATAGCAATCTAGAAGATAAATTGAGCGATGCAACTTGCGCTGGAAACAAACGCAAAACGGTCCAAAGAGAACAAAACAACACATCCCAAAAAAGTTGAAATGCAAAAAGTTGTGGAAATGATGCGTGTGCGTTTTTCACTGTCACGCGAAGGGTGGGTGGTTGGTAGACCTGGGCTCATGTGTTCATGTGCAACGTGTCACGTGACGATAAACATTGCCAGCTAATGTTCTCAGACTTATCATTGTTTCTTTCCATGTTGCGCTGTTCTATTTTAAGCGAGATTCGTCAAATGCCTCTTCTTCCATTATTACTATCTACCTTCAGTAATATTTCACCAAAAAAATAACTTATTCCAAACTTTGTTACTCGTCCAGAAACTATGCAACACCTAAACAAAAGAATAAATACAAAAATGATAAATAAATCATATTAATTTGGTACTATTGATGTGTTGTAACCAATGTAACGTGTAACAAAATATTTGGGAGCGTGCACGAAATACTCACTTGAAACCAGGGTTCGTAAATATCATGATATTTATAATAAATATCAAAATATCTGATATATAGGATATATATCAGATAAATATCACTTTTTGGATATTTATTTTTTAATTTTAGTTTTTGTACACATTTATTATCACAATAGAAAATACAAAATAAATTATTACTCCTAAATAAAAAATTTACATAGGTAATGAAAAAAAGTAAATATACATTGAATGGATACACAAATATTATATAGTACTAAGAATAGTAAGAATATTTAAATAATCCTATATCCTAAATAGGGGCAAATCATCATCTTCTGATGAACTTCCTGAACAGCGTTGCAGATAGACTCACTTGGCCAAATCCAATCTAAATTAGTTTTTTTTTTTGTAGTTTCTTTTTGGTTTAAATATTTAAACATAAAAACTAATTTACCGGCATTGTCGTTACCGAGACGATTACGTAATTGAGATTGGACAATGCCAAAAGTGGAGAAATATCGTTCCAGCCCTGCTGTGGCTGTTACAGCAGTGTGTAACTGTTCACATAGTTCAATAAATGTACTTTTATTTGGCCACTCTGACTCATTAATAGTTACACTTTTCCACCATATTAAAGGATTTGTATTTCTAAAATGAGTACCAAATAAAAATTTTGGAAATGGTTCCGACTTTGCCGTTAATGACATCACAAATGGCACACAATTTGGATTTATGTCGTTGATGTGAAGTTAGCCAAAAGCTAGTAAAGTAAGAATTATCTTTAGAATATAATTTTAACAGAATTAATGAAAGTAATAATACTGTATTTATTATAGACTATTTGATATTTTTATATAATGGATATATATCTTCGAACCCTGTTTATAAGTTAACTGAAGCACGAGAAAATTAATGCCGTTGAGCGCGTTTTCATATCACATTTAGTTTTCGAGATATAGCCTCGGAAAAGTAGAAAAACTGAAAAATTCGAAAAATTTCACTTTTCCGGAGGCTATATCTCAAAAACTAAACAAGATATGGAAATGCGCTCAACGGCGTTGAATTCCCCGTGTCCGAATTGACTTATAAGCAATTTTTCACACAATTTTAAGCAATTTAATATTTTTAATTATTTCCTAAGGGGTACCCCTTTGGTTTTTTCAGATTTTAATTCAAGTTTCCCAAAAATCCTTAATCGTAGGATTATTAAAACGAAAATTTACATACATATGTATTTTGACCCACTGAATCCAGTGGTGCAATCTTCAAATGCATATGACTTCTGGTTTTCGAGAAAATGTTAAAAAACCGCTTTTTGCGATTTTTTTGGCGGAAAATTGAAAAAAAATAAAAATCGCTGAAACTATGTTTATAAGTTAACTGAAGCACGAGAAAATTAATACCGTTGACCGCGTTTTCATATCACATTTAGTTTTCGAGATATAGCCTCGGAAAAGTAGAAAAACTGAAAAATTCGAAAAATTTCACTTCTCCGGAGGCTATATCTCAAAAACTATTTCATATTTTTATATAATGGATATATATCATTGCAAAAATATGACGATATATATCAAAATAAATATCATGATATATATCGATCGATATATATCTTCGAACCCTGCTTGAAACAAACATTTTCTGTACCACTGGACTGGTAGGTTATTAATTTTAATGTTTAGTAATGTTTATTTATTTCTGTAACCTATTAATCCAGTGGCTCGAAAAATGTTTGTTTCAAGTAATGTGCAATTATTTTTGCGAATTTCGGAAAAAAATATTTTTATAAATTCTTTTTGCGTTGTATGCAATACATCCTGTAAGTATATAATTGTATATGATGATGTGTGCAAGCACGTACATTAATCATGAATATATAAATTGAGAACAATATGTCGCGAGGTCAATGACTTGTGTATATAATTACCTGCAGTTAGTATACATTTATAGATACAGGTCAGTATTTTAGATGAAGAATTTAAATAGTTACTACTACTATTTGAAGTACTTTTCGTATAAAATATATTTGCGAGCAATAAAAAAAATAAATTTCACATGTCTAACACCATTTTCTCATATCTTTTTTTTTAAATATTGTCTGATTGCAATAACATTGTATGTACGTCTATGATTGTGTAACATATAAATTTTTCTGGTTTTTATTTTTTGATCTTGAATAAATTCCCTAATCGTTATTTGTTAGGTATGCATCACAATATAATTATAAAAAGTGGTAAAAGGCTCTATTGACAATATTGGCAGACACTAATAAGTCCGTCTTTACTTTTCGACCAGGGTTCGAAGATATATATCGATCGTTATATATCATGATATTTATTTTGATATATATCGTCATATTTTTGCAATGATATATATCCATTATATAAAAATATCAAATAGTTTTTGAGATATAGCCTCAAATTTGCTTATAAGTCAATTCGGACTCGGGGAATTCAACGCCGTTGAGCGCATTTCCATATCTTGTTTAGTTTTTGAGATATAGCCTCCGGAAAATTGAAATTTTTCGAATTTTTAAGTTTTTCTACTTTTACGAGGCTATATCTCGAAAACTAAATGTGATATGAAAACGCGCTCAACGGCATTAATTTTCTCGTGCTTCAGTTAACTTATAAACATAGTTTCAGCAATTTTTATTTTTTTTCAATTTTCCGCCAAAAAAATTGCAAAAAGCGGTTTTTTAACATTTTCTCGAAAACCAGAAGTCATATGCATTTGAAGATTGCACCACTGGATTCAGTGGGTCAAAATACATATGTATGTAAATTTTCGTTTTAATAATCCTACGATTAAGGATTTTTGGGAAAATTTAATTAAAATCTGAAAAAACCAAAGGGGTACCCCTTAGGAAATAATTAAAAATATTAAATTGCTTAAAATTGTATGAAAATTTGCTTATAAGTCAATTCGGACATGGGGAATTCAACGCCGTTGAGCGCATTTCCATATCTTGTTTAGTTTTTGAGATATAGCCTCCGGAAAAGTGAAATTTTTCGAATTTTCAGTTTTTCTAAATGTGTACAAAAACTAAAATTAAAAAATAAATATCCAAAAAGTGATATTTATCTGATATATATCTTATATATCAGATATTTTGATATTTATTATAAATATCATGATATTTACGAACCCTGTTTTCGACTGCTAACTGTTAACAGACAGTTAGGATACTTATTCTGTAAAATAGAGCTAAGAGCTAGCTCTATAACTGTGACGACAAGTAACAGTCCTAGTTTCTTTATTACAGAATAACCAGAGTTTTTATCTTAGTAATTTTGGTGCGTAAAAGTTTTAAAATTTATGAAACAATGCTGTCTTGATAACTAAAAGAGTATATATACTTGACAGCGCGCGCTAATTCAAAATTAAATTTTATCACTTTTTTTATCCAAATATATTTTATATTAAATATTAAATTAATATTTTTTCGGCCCGGTTCATCCAAAAATAATCATATAATATTTTAAAAAATATTTATTTGAAAACAAAAATTTAATGAAAATAATTTATAAACTGAAACATATTTTCTTGATCAAGTTAGTGTTTTCTTTTAGATTGAGAACCACTGGTTCAAGTGGTCAGAATGTTATAATGGGAAACATTTTAACTGTACTTAACAAAGCAGCAGCATTCACATTTTTTTAAATGTCAACAATAAAATATAATTAATGTTTATAGTTGCTAAGCAATGCGTAAAATTGTATAGAATGTAATTTTAAATTACTTGTTCAACATCTGCAAAGTAGAAGAATATAAGAGAATCTAATGACATTTTAAATAATGTTTGTAAGAAAGAATCCTTGGACAGATGATAATAATAATTACAGTTTGTGTGACGTAGTGATTGAAATTCTACTAATTCTAGTTAACGAAATCAAGGTTGTTATGAGAATGAAATAAATTGACCAGGAAATGCTTTGCAGTCAAACACTATAAATTATTTTTACAATGTAAGCAAAGTCATACAATTTTAAATATGTATTTGCTACAATTTTAGAATTGATTGTGCAAAAAGCGTATTTATTTTCAGTGCTAAAAGTGATTGTTTATCGCACAGCGTGTAATAAACAAACTACTTAACGTAAAAATTAAATATTTGATGTTTTAAATTAGTACAATTAAATGAAGCTCAACCGTAAAAAAAAAGTTAATGCAACTCGTAAAGTGACACTTTTAATGCTAGTTAATAAGGGTAGAAAATAAAATATAAATGGTATTAAGCGGATTGTTATGTACTAATTCCTATTAATTAATTATTTAATTAACCATATTTATTAATTTCTAGGAATTATTCAATTCAGAGATAATTAAAATAAATTAGTAATGACAAATTTGAAAATCAACCAAAGCTTTTCATAAATTAAATTAGAACTAATATTTTATGTCCCGTTTTACGATCGGTATGTTGTTGCTCTGCTTTTGCAGATCTGAGTAGATTCTTTGTAAACGCAAAGCAAAAGTTGGTGCGTTCAAATCTCCAATAAATGCGGTTGTACCTGAGTGGTTCAAATTCTGCTATTAGAAATTTGGATTAAATTAATAAATAATTGTATGATATATTTATAAAAATTGTAACTTATGTTATTTCGAGTTTGTTGTACCGAGAATAATTTTCTACA
This sequence comes from Pterostichus niger, assembly GCA_947425015.1. Taxonomy (NCBI): domain Eukaryota; kingdom Metazoa; phylum Arthropoda; class Insecta; order Coleoptera; family Carabidae; genus Pterostichus; species Pterostichus niger. The sequence goes on along the minus strand of OX380336.1, from coordinate 1,141,446 downwards.
ACAAAATAAAATCAAATATCTCCAAAAAAAATGGAGAAAAATTCCGGATGTCAGTATTTTCCGAAAAAGTATTATAAACACATTGCGTTGTCGTGTAGGTCCACCGAATATTCGAATTCTCATCAATACGTGGTTAGGACCAGCTGCGTTCGCTATCGCTGCTTCCCTCTCCGCCACTAGGTGGCAGAGCCATCGCGAGAACGCCGGCAACAATCGCCGTCGCCGTCGCCGATCGCTCTGCCCGGGACGGCGCCGCGCGTCAGTCGTATTCCGGCCTTCGGAGAGAGTCTATGTCGCTGCCTGTCAAAAACGCACGCTCTTCGAGATTCGGTTGTGCGCGATGTTGCTTTTAGTGCTAGTGGTTTAGTTTGTTTAGTTCTGTTAGTGCTTGTGTGGATATTTTACGTCATTATTGACAGATCACGATGTTTGTTTTGTTTTAATTTGTGTGCGAACTTCAACAATGGTGGATAATAATTCGATTATTGAGGGAACTGTCAAATTTCGCGATGGAAAGAAGGTATGAGGAACTATCATTTGCATTGTCTAGGGGGCATTTCGACTGTCATTTCTTTTCGACAAACTCAAACTTAAATAACACTCGAACAAAGTTTCAAAACTTATTTTAAATTATCATAACTACTATTTAGAAGCTCTGTTCTATCTTCGTAAACTTATTACTTACAAGAACACATTATATAAAGTTACAGGACATATATTTACTTAAATAATTACTTACAATAAATTAATTTAATATTAAATAATTTAGATTAACTTGAACGTAATCTAAACAATTATTTTATTTATTATTATAATTAAAAGTAATCTACGTAAACGATCATAAATAAATATTATAATATCTAATTAAATAATAGGTGTATCAAATTATCCTACTTTTACAATGGTTTTTACTTTATTTTTTAGTGGCATCTATTAATTTGTTTGACGTAGATAATAAAATAAACATCAAATTAAAATAATTTATATTTGATTGAAAAACCAAAGTCATGATAATAAATAATAAGCACTTATTTTTTACATAATAATATAGTATAGTGCATCAGAAAAATATTGATAGGTCTGTTCTGACATTAACATTCCTAAAATATATTGGTTTTGTTTTTAAACTACTTATTTATTATTACTATCGAAATAACAAGCCGAAACCTACATAATCGAAATGGAAAAACATTTTGCAAATAATTGATTGTCAAATATATTTGTAATATATTCGAATAAAAGTGCAATTTGAAACACTTTTGTCTAAAATAATTAAAGAACTTTTGACAGCGACAAATCAACAACATTTTGCAGTTGCAGATCTTAGTAGAAAGTTTGATCTGTTAGGATTATGACTATATCTATCGCCAATAAACAAAATTATCTGAGAAAGCCTTACAAGTCTTAAATATCAAGCGAGCAGGTGCGTTTTGCGTGTTTTACATCGACCCCAGACAGTTTAATTTGCCATAGTCGAGTGCCGAGGAAACCTTGCAAGACTTCTCGGATCTACGGATAATATTTCAAAAAGAGCAGTTACTTCTATTCATACGTTTTTCATTTTTTGTTTGTCAACATCGGGGATTTTTATATAAGTTCCTGTATTGTGGTTTATTCTATTCAGTATTCAACTGAGTTTGATTGTTAAAACCTTCATCCTGTTATAACTATTATTATTCATTATTTTGTTGAAATTTAATACTTAACATCACGCTTTGTTCTATTAAATTAGGTAGCAAGAAATCCTCGATACATACATTCTTAATCTTCATTAAACGTTTCATAATTTTGCTTCACCCATATTTTAATTATTTTTATAAATTAAGAATTATATAATTCAAAATTGGTTTGACGTATCACCTGATTACATACCTAGATAGTTTTTTGATTTACGTATTTTTTTATGTTATGATAAAAGCTTAACGTCATTGAACTAGAATTATTGCAGTTACAAATACAATTGCTAAACACTTATATTTTTACAACCAAATTTAATTGCAAAATACATTTTGTACGCACATTTATTCTATAGGTAATGTTTGAAATTATTTCATTTGTACGTATCAATCAGTTAATTATTGATACGGTGAACAACATTTTGGTTATTATTTTTGTTGCAATAAATCAATTTCAATTCCAATAATATTTTATTGTATTGCCCAATTATATTTTAATAAAATATTTTGTAATTTTTACAAAAACAAAATTAGAAAACATTTGATAATTGCTATATTTTTTACTGTTAAACATTCCTAAAATATTTTAAAGAAAAATTCAAATATGTTTAAAATAATAAATATTTATAGGATATAAATTATGATTTAATACTAACAATATTAATTTGATTTTTAATTAGTTTATGGCTATAAAATAGCACATATTAAATATTAATATGTCAAGTACACAGTATAAAAATTAATAACAATTTTATGAAGAAAACATTCTTCAAAATAATTTCAATTAAAATATTTCAATTGATTACTATTCTCCTTAAATAACAGTGTCACTGCACTCGACTTTAGTTCATGTCTTTCAGTTTATAAAAGTGTCACGGGATCGAGATTACCTATGACATATCAAAAATATACAGAAAAATTGAAATAAAATTAGATTTTAATCACAGGCGACTGTGGCTTAGTTGGTTAAAGCATTTGACCGGAGTTCATAAGGTTCCAGGTTTAAATCCAAGCGGTATTTCAAATTTTCTTTCTTTAATTTAATTTGAATTTAGATTAATATAGAAATTAAAACAATTTTTACTTAAATAAAATAAAAAATAAATATCATTATGCCTTTTACCTATTACTGGGTGTGGCACTCTGCCATAGCAGATCTCAATAAGTTACCAGCCGTCAAATCATGGCTCCTAAAAATGTTAGTGGAGGTGGAGCCACAGGGATAGATTTAATGTGATAAAAATTGTTTATCAACTGTGGGAATTAAACCCGGGTTTTAAAATCCACAGATCGACTATTCCATACAATGGTTAAATATAATTAGATGTATTAATTAAAATAAATATTGTTTATGCAAATTAACAATAAAAAATGAAACATTCGGAAACTAAATTTATTTGAAGTAGTTTTCTGTAAAATAGAAATGTTTGACATAGAAAAATATCTAGAAATTCCTGACTTGATATTTTTAAGAATCCTATACTCTCTGCGTAAAATTTAAAACAATCATCTCACAAAATAAAATCCTACTCAAAGCAATAATAAATTCCTTGTTGAAATGTAATAGTCATAGTACAACAGAATATATTCCAACATTCTCTGGAAATACAGACATGAACACCAGTCGTATGCATTGAATCAAACATAACGTGTACTATAGTTCAAAATATAATGTAGTACTCGTACCAAGTACTTTAACATTATGATGCATTAGGAAATAATGTCTTCATGAGAACTAGACACCAACTGCTTTGTGGTTTAGAATGTGAGAGCGTTGGTGTGGGTGTACAAGACCGCACACATATCGTTTTATATATAATATCACGCTATGTCTCCTAGCAAATGAGTAGCACGAACCCTTCAAACATTCTCTGAACATTTATTCATTAAATCCAACTTTAAATAATTCGTCATTTTTATCAAACAAACAACAAACCTTCAATCATAATCATACATTTATCTCTAGGGATTCTAAAGATCCCAGAGATCTTAAAGATATCTCATTCTTTCATTCGACATACGTTCCAAATTCAAACAACTTTTTTGGAATATTGCACTGATCATACACCAAAATATTTTAAACACTTAAAGAAATTATAAATGGTGAATGAAGTGGTGAAAAGTTTGGCGGATATTCATTGAATGTTCAAGGATTTGAAATACCCCAACATTTTTTTTTGTTAATTCGGATAATCTTGAGACATATCATATCAATCTTTCAATAACCATATGTTCCTCATTCTAACAACATTTTTTAAATCTTGCATCATAGACCAAGGTGTACAAAACACTTAAAGAAATTATAAATGTGGATGAAGTAATGTTTGATGAAGTTCCGAAGATAAATGAATGTAAATTCGATAGATTTAACTGTCGGTTCTCGTTGAAACATTTTATAATAAAATTAAATTAAAAATCAACACTAGGTTAGTTTCAAATAATGTAAAGTTTATTTTACAATACGTATTTCGGTAGTCTAGACCATCATCAGGTGAACAAAATATGAATGAATTTGTACATTAGAGTAAGACTTATAAATAGTATACACAAGAATTCTGACACAAGAAGTGGGAGATACATGTTTGAAAACAGATGTGATAAGTACAATTAGTTTGGGAAAATACATTTATGACCATAGTTGAAAGAAAATAAGATCAGACCGAAGAGGTAACTATACTTACTTACTCTAATGTACAAATTCATTCTTATCTTGTTCACTTGATGATGGTCTAGTCGACCGAAATACGTATTGTAAAATAAATTTTACATTATTTGAAACTAACCTAGTGTTGATTTTTAATTTAATTTTATTATAAATGAATGTAATAAATAAATGTTCATTCATTATTCAAGGATTTGAAATAACCTAACATTCCTTTTGGTTCATTCAGAAAACCTTGAGATATATCATATTTCTCTAAAATAATATATAAATTTATGATAGCAGAAAATTTACGATGTTGTAAAAACATTTGTATAAAATTAAAATATAAAATTCTGTAGAATTCTCTAGAGATCAAATATAATACTGAGAAATTGATTTGTAATAAAATTTCAAAGAAACTACATAAAGTTATGCAAAAAAGCTGGCTGCATGTCTATAAGCTCTCGAAATTCGGCATTCCACAGGTTTACCAACAAACCAACTACAAAGGATATGACATCAGCGAAATGCCCCCACGTGCAAATTGAAAATTCTGGATGTAAATTAAGTGTAATGTTTTTGTTTCTAGTGGAAGTCTCGATGGTGTGTTATGCGGAAACTATCTCCAGTTGCAGGTAAAACAAAATAATAACGCTCGCTAACTCTCCTTCCTTCCATTTTGTGTAATTACCTCGTGTAATTTTACAAACTAAACTCATATTTTGTGTTGGATATCTACGTACGAAACATTATTAAATATATTTATTATTAATGTTAAACATTGCATTTTACTTTATTGTGAATTTTTATTTTTATCAAAACAAAACCTATTGTATTTTGTCGGTAAATCAAATTAATTTTTAATTACAATTTTTATCATAAGAATATATTTAGTAGTTATACAACAAGAATTTTGAAAATAACCGAATATACAGTTAAGAGGATAAGGAAATATGGCACCGGAAGACATATTAAAACTCTTAATTGTTCATTTTAATGTATTAGCTTGGGTATTTATCTAAAGTTATTAGTTAGCCAGCAAAATTGATTGATTGCTTTAAAAGATTATAAATAAATAAATAAATAAATATATCATCACGCCTTTTACCCATTACTGGATGTGGCACTCTGCAGTAGTAGATTTCGGTAAGTGATATATTTCTTCGCGTGAAGTGAGGTTACCAGTCGTCAAATCACACCCTTCAAAGATGTTAGTGGAGGGGAAGCCACAGGGGTAGTTTTTATTTGGTGAAAATTGTTTGTCAGCTGTGAAAATCGAACCAGGGTTTTCAAGATCCACAGGCCGACTCGACACCACTGAGCCACCTACCCCATTTAAAGATTTACCCTGCATATACAGGCAATCGTAGCCCAAAATATGTAATAATTCACTTGTTCTAATCTTATTTGAATCCAAAATAATTCAAATTAACAATTGTTCGTTCAAATTAACTTATAACTGTAGGCTCCCTTTGCAGTAATTTGAATTAGGTTCCTGTGTGTGAAGTAACAAATAAATAAATAAATTCCTCCAAAGATTATTCGCATTGCTGTTGACTAAAATATATAAACCGCGGATCAGGATATAAGAAGTTGATCCACCAAAAAAAAGGAAAATCTTTTGGAACGAAGCAGCACTTGTTTCTGGACAAATCAGTACATCAAAACCCAGTCCATCCCAAAAACCCAGTTTTCTATGAAATAGTGATTAATTTGTTTTTCAACCAAATTTCGATAACACCTAACTAATTACAACATGTTAGTAGCCTCTAGCCTGAAGCAAATCTCAAGGTTGTTGTACCAGACATAAACCAACAGTTGACTAGTCTTGTTCACCTGTTCCATGCTCGTTATACGATCCCTTGATTTACTAGTCACCTGACACTGGTCGGGTTCAGCGGTCACACTTACATAACACCACGCTAGCTTCACGCTAAACATAACGCTACGTCGCGTAATTTGAGAAACGAAAGTTAGGTATGCTGTGCATTATCGCGAGGTTTTACATGAAGCAAAGTTCAACGTGAAACATTTACACGTCAAATGTTTGGTGTTTGACGCAACTGTTTACGACTTACCGAGTTTATGACTGTAATTTTCAGCGAACACCAATCATTAGTTTTTTACGTGTTTCAAGAATTTTTTTTTACACTAATTATAGTATAGCATTTTCTAATTGTCTCGAATATTTGACATAGTATTTTTCACGTTGCATTTCAAAGAAAAATGTTGCAAACAAAAGTTGTAGAATATTTAATTCTGTGCAAAATTTATTTCAAGCATTTTTCCATAAACGAGTACATAATGTTCGATTGTCTTGGAGGCGATTTATTTCCAGCGAGCATGTTAATATGAAAAACTAAACAGTATTTCAAAGTGTGCTTTGTTGCTTTTCTTTAACAATATTTTAAATACTCATTCAACTGTCAAATTTGTCAAAAGAATATGGAAGAATGTGTTTACAATATCTCATTACTTAAAATCAGGGTTCGTAAATATCATGATATTTATAATAAATATCAAAATATCTGATATATAGGATATATATCAGATAAATATCACTTTTTGGATATTTATTTTTTAATTTTAGTTTTTGTACACATTTAGGAAAACTGAAAAATTCGAAAAATTTCACTTCTCCGGAGGCTATATCTCAAAAACTAAACAAGATATGGAAATGCGCTCAACGGCGTTGAATTCCCCGTGTCCGAATTGACTTATAAGCAAATTTTCATACAATTTTATGCAATTTAATATTTTTAATTATTTCCTAAGGGGTACCCCTTTGGTTTTTTCAGATTTTAATTCAATTTTACCAAAAATCCTTAATCGTAGGATTATTAAAACGAAAATTTACATACATATGTATTTTGACCCACTGAATCCAGTGGTGCAATCTTCAAATGCATTTGACTTCTGGTTTTCGAGAAAATGTTAAAAAACCGCTTTTTGCGATATTTTTGGCGGAAAATAGAAAAAAAATAAAAATCGCTGAAACTATGTTTATAAGTTAACTGAAGCACGAGAAAATTAATGCCGTTGAGCGCGTTTTCATATCACATTTAGTTTTTGAGATATAGCCTCGGAAAAGTAGAAAAACTGAAAAATTCGATAAATTTCACTTTTCAGGAGGCTATATCTCAAAAACTAAACAAGATATGGAAATGCGCTCAACGGCGTTGAATTCCCCGTGTCCGAATTGACTTATAAGCAAATTTTCATACAATTTTAAGCAATTTAATATTTTTAATTATTTCCTAAGGGGTACCCCTTTGGTTTTTTCAGATTTTAATTCAATTTTCCCAAAAATCCTTAATCGTAGGATTATTAAAACGAAAATTTACATACATATGTATTTTGACCCACTGAATCCAGTGGTGCAATCTTCAAATGCATTTGACTTCTGGTTTTCGAGAAAATGTTAAAAAACCGCTTTTTGCGATTTTTTTGGCGGAAAATAGAAAAAAAATAAAAATCGCTGAAACTATGTTTATAAGTTAACTGAAGCACGAGAAAATTAATGCCGTTGAGCGCGTTTTCATATCACATTTAGTTTTCGAGATATAGCCTCGGAAAAGTAGAAAAACTGAAAAATACGAAAAATTTCACTTCTCCGGAGGCTATATCACAAAAACTATTTGATATTTTTATATAATGGATAAATATCATTGCAAAAATATGACGATATATATCAAAATAAATATCATGATATATATCGATCGATATATATCTTCGAACCCTGCTTAAAATAATTTCAAAAGATTTAAAATAAATTACATTAATTGAACTAATTAACTAGGTATAATAATTATTTTGAGTTTCATTGACAGAAATACAATTTTGCTATTTATCGTACTTGTTCTATAATATGCAATATTATGGACACTAGAATTGAACACACGATTTCTTGATTGATAGAACTGTTAAAACTATGTTTAAAATATTTTTGTTGAATTTGCAGTAATTAAGAATTGAATTTGAAATATTTCTGTGAGAATGTAAAAGTAATTTCTTTACTTTCAGTTTTTCTATTGCGCTATCTTACTACTAGTATTACGAAATAAATAAATATTTACTAAAAAATAAATTTAGGTCATTTTTTAAAATGAAACGATTTTACCTTCTGCATTTTATCAATATTATCGGCTGAGCTGTTTGTATGTACAACAGATTAAAATACAAAAAAATTCTGAAACATGGTTTAGTACAGTTATTACAAATATGTATTATTTTATGCTGTATGAATAACAGAATACTGTGAATTATAATTAAGAATTTTTAAAAAATTACGTAATGTGATATACTTATCATAATTATGTTGTTCATTTCCGTTAGTTATGAAATTGTATAAAATATTTCGTTAAATTGTAGGTATCTAATAAATTTTTTTCGTTTCCTATATTGCATTGTTATTAGATAAATTATAATCATATTAGAAGTGGAAAAATGGTAATACTTTACAAAATTTGTAGTATCCAATTTAAAAATATGTAAATAAATAAATATATGTACCTAGTTTAAATTATTTTCGGAAAAAGCGCCTCTTGTGGTTAAGTTTAGTATTCAGTGATTTCCTGTTTTTTTTTGTGACATTTCAGGTCTTATAACATGGGTGACAGTACCGGAATCATTATTTTAGTCTAGTCGTTGTAAGACAATAAATGAATAATAAATAATAAGTGAAAAATTTTAAATGAAAAATGAAATTGCAATTATTTTTTGTATAATTCGATCGGTTAAAAAACAAAATGAGTAATATTCCTATAGTTGCAGCTCTTGCCTGACGCCTCGTCGGAAAATATATCACTTTTCCTGTTAATTACACGGAATACAATTTAAAAAAAGAATCGTTTTAATGTTAATGGACTTGATATCCTAAAGCGGGATGATGGTTTGTGGTTTCAATACATTTTAAAATTATAGTATAGAATTTAATTATCTATACAGGGTGTTTAAAAATTATTGCCAAAAAAAAATTCAAGGATATATATTATAGTATGTACTGATAACAACGCAAAAATAATTTTACCGAAATTCGCAAAAATAATTGTATATTACTTGAAGTAATTGATTACGTTGTATTCAGTACATCAAATAATATATTCTTTATTTTTTTGCAGTAATTTTGAAACAGCCTGTATATACTAACATCTGTGGATGTAATAATTGTAACACCACTCTTGTTCATCGCGTCGCATTTCATATTAGAAAAAAAATAAATTATTGTGATTTGCAGTTTTAAAAAATCGGCAAAAAAATCTGCCATTTATATTTCCTGCTGTTCATGATTGTAAAATTAATTTAGACAATGCTTCAAATAAAATGCATAGAAACCTAAATTTTCTCTCATTTTTATTGAATGCATTTGTATACGTTTAACAGCGCGCAATACGTATGTATGATTATTTTTCCAATATTTATTCAATATGGCGTAACAATCAAATTAATAAAGCACAATCTAATCTCGCTTATCACCCACAATTTCAAGCTTCATTCGAATCGATTTCCACAGGTGGTACTGTTAGCAGGTATTGTTTATAATACACATTTCCGATTTGAGGTCAGTACAAACGCTAGAGATATTATCACTATATTGACAACACAAGATGATAACAAACGGGACAAACACGGTACGATTTGCAAAAGTGAGAAGTAATGATGTGTCAGAGGTGTCACTCAAGATGATCGGACCGTGGTTGGTAGCATTGTGTCACTAGATATGCAGCGTGGCCGGAAGTGGAAGAGATTTGTCGATGATATTTTGATATTTTCATCTTTATATTATTGGGGGCGGTATTGGGTAAACTAAGATGAATAATATATATACTTGTCAATTGGGAAGCGTTCATGGAACAGCTTCCCATTCGTTCAATAAGTTTATACTGGGTCCGTCACGAAAAGAGGGTCACATGAGAAAACAGTTACTTTAAATCAATAAACTAATTTCATTTCATATGAAATTAAATATGCAAATTTACAAAGTTTCAACTTATTGGTTTTAGCCACGGAATTATAACAAAATAACAAACAAATGCACGCTTTGTTCTGTGAAATATGTTAATACAATGAAATCTTGCATTAAATTATAAAATGTCTTTTATTAGAACTATTTTTGTCTAAAATAATAAGGAAAGCAATACGCACGGATAAAATTTTGATAACCGCACTTCAGACGAAGAAATATATCATTTACCGAGATCTACTACGTCAAAGTGCCACATTAAGTAATGGGTAAAAGGCGTGATGATATATTAATTTTTTACTTCCTTGTACGAAGTAAAGGAAGTATTGTAATCGCGAAAATTTTCGGTTCTCAGATTTCAACGGAAATAGGTGTTTTGGCCCTCCCTGAATCCATTTTGACTAATTTCGTCATGCCGTCTGTACGTACGTACGTACGTACGTATCTCGCATAACTCAAAAACGGTAAACCGTAGAAAATTGAAACTTTATATTTAGGACTGTTATAACATCTAGTTGTGCACCTCCCTTTTTGGTCATTATACAACTACCGGAAGTGGTACTTTACTTGAAGCCTATAATAGATTTTCATGAAAAACTATATTCAAATATAATTTAAAACTTTCCAAATTTGGTATATAAGACTACTATATCAATGGAAATAACATAATAGATTTTGGTTAAAATAGACTAACCGGAAGTGGCACATTACTTGAAGCTGCTAACAGTTTTCCTTGAAAAAAATGGTATTATTTTAATTTTAGAAATGAATGCTGCAAATAAAAGTTTTAGAGAATTAAATTCTGCGTCTAGCACATTAAGAATTTTTAAATTAGCTTTTTGCATAAACGAGATATCTAAATTTAAATATTATCGAGTCGGCCTGTGGATCTTGAGAACCCTGGTTCGATCCCCACAGCCGACCAACAATTTTCACCAATTTAAATCTACCCCTGTGGCTCCCTCCCCACTAATATCTTTGAGGGCCGTGATTTGACGGCTGGTAACCGCACTTCTCGCGAAAAAATATATCACTTACCGAGATCTGCTTAGGCAGAGTGCCACACCCAGTAATGGGTAAATGGCGTGATGATATATTTATTTTATATTTATTTATATATTTTTTGATTTTTTTGTAAATTAAGTTTGCTATGGATTAGAACAAAAAATAAAAGATTTAATGTCAAATATGTGTAATTAAAAAAATATCTATAGTTTAATACGTGTACAAGGAAGTCATGTGGTGTCCACATCAGATATTTTATTTATGTATTCAAAAATATTATTTTTCAAATTTTATAAATTAATAATTGTTGTAAATAAGTGAAACAAACTGTAATGCCTTTATCTGTAATATCTATAAGTACTTTATCTGCAATTACAGATCTGTGGGCTGTTACACGCCATCAAATTAGTACATTTTAAAATATATGGATAATTATTTAAATTATTTATTGAATACAGATTAACAGAATTTATATTTTCATTAGACTAATACACCTCTTCTTAATACTGCAAGTAAAGCCATATCCATGGCAACTGCAAAACAAAGGTATGATTTGATGTGACATCCAGCTGACATTTGTCAAGATAATAAATTTTATTTTCTCTGAAGTGTTTTATATAATATAAATAAAACAGCATCTTCGAGAATGAATGTGTCACTTTCTTCTTTTAACTATATATTATTTATGTTAAGAAAACAACAGTGTATTTACTATATTTTAATATTTTTGGAAGAATTTCGTTCGATAACTGGTCGTTAATATTGTATCGAATATTGAATGACAGAGTGAAGATTTAATGGTATTAGGTAAAATCTGTCGAGTTAATATAAACTTGGGTCAAATCCCAAACCGTAACTAATATTTACACTGTACAGCCGGTAGATAATGGAGAAATTATCACATCCAATAGTCAGTGAACTGGCTGAGATTTATGTGACAATATGACGAGATTCCCGCCAAGATATCTTGATTAAATTTCGCTGAATCTCCGCAGCATATTAGGCATTCCATCTCACGCAAGCAATCCTCGCTCTGTATTATTTTATTGGCTGTGGCTGACAAATAAAATCATTATTTTAATTAACAATAACAATCATCTGAATTGAGGTTGGGAAATTAATGACACAAACACAAACAAATGTTGAACATATTTCACAGCGCAAACCAAGTTACGGAGGGTGCAAGTTTTAAGCGAGAATTGAAATATGGATGTTGGGACATTTTCCGATGGACGATGGCTGACCAGTTTCATATTTTATTTATAATTAATGACAGACAGTAACGAATAGTTGGTTTATAATTCAATTGTGATTCATGCTTGATGTTTGTTGACCGAACATTCAATTATTTTGTCATTCATTTGAAATTCTAATAATGCTTGACATATTTTACTCACAGACTAAAAATTACACTACAATGAAATACTTTCAAACTTAATATTAAATTTCATTTACTTCAATAATACAACTACATGAAAATTATATATTCCCATACATTTATTTCATTTATTTTAACAGCGATTAATTAAATATCAATTCAATCGCATTCTAATTTGACAATGGCCATACACAAATTTCGTATTTCTTTCAAACAATCCTAAATTATTATTAAATATTTAAACGGCGCAAAGTAATAAGGTAGGTGGCTCAGTGGTATCAAGTCGGCCTGTAGAAATGAGAACCCGATTTGATTCCCACAGCCGACAAACAATTTTCGCAACGTTAAAACTATCCCTCCACTAACATCTTTTGAAGCCGTAATTTGACGGCTGGTACCCGCACTTCTCGCGAAGAAATCTATTACTTAGCGAGATAAAAATAAATTGTTCGTGATAATTTTCCAGGAAAAATATTCAACTGTATTAAATTTTGTTTCTAAAACTATAAAATTTTAATAACATTTAAAAACAAATTTCAGCAGTAATAAAATAAGTTCAATGAGTTTTGTTAATTTATGTAAACGTAGAATTTAATTCTCTACTGTCCAGCTTAATAAAATACAAATTAATTTAGTTACAATGTAAATAAAATTTATTCCTTCAAATGATGGTCGAACTTTTAATAGCAATGTTATATATGCCGTAAAGCAATAAAATTGATTCGAATTAATTAATTTAAATACATTTACTACAGCAGTAAATTAATTCCGTCCTTTAAACAATTAAACTTTTGTTTCAAATATGTTGCTGTAAAATAATCAACGAAGTAATAGTATCGGAAAATATATTTCCCATAGATAAATAAATGAATATGCGGTGATCAATCAAAATGGCTGATTTAGTTATAAATATCTTGATCAACAACTGAATTTCGAAGTCCGTCTTCGCGGTGATGCAGTAGTTGTATTGATTGGTGAGCTTGTTCTTGGACAATGTCATTAGCATAAGAAGTCAGTTGCCCTACCCAGTGACATCATCCTCAGAAGTAACACTCATAGAACAGAACAAGTCCTGGTCGATAGTATACCAATGTAATACACCAGAGAGTCCGAGTGGAATGATATGACATTGAGCAATGCGACCAGTAAAAGGATTTCACAAAAAAATCGTATAAACCAAAACGGCTTTGGGCAAAAACCACGGGGTATTAATACTGCGGACAGGTAGCCATCAATATTGCGACATTCCTCAACCGGAAACAGAACAAAGAGGTCAAGCCGAAATATATTTTCAAGGATGTAATAACAGAGAAGAAATTGCTGCGTAAGAAATTGTATTTCTTTAATCAATCGCGAGAGAGCAGAATGAGCAAAGTCTTCGCAAAGAGAGAGAGGAGACTTTGTCTGAGCTGTGGCAAATTATGAAGAGACATCAAAAATCGCGATGAATAATTCAAGAAGTGCGGATAAAAGGGTTGTTGAAGAACGCTATTGATGGATTCAATCAGTTCTTGGTTGTCGCTCGTCTATTTGATCATTGACTCTGTAAATCTCATTAGGAGAGATGTCCTCCATCTTGAAAATAATTCTAATAGACGGCGCCCGAGTCTGACATCGCATTTTATCCAATCGCCTCAAATAAAAGTTGGCAAACAGAAAGGAAACTTCGCGAATAATTAATATTTTTCTCGCACAATCATGTGATGCGATATCGATTTGCAGAGACGAATGTTTGTAAAAATGTTCAATGTCCGATGATCCTCTCTACGCATTAAAATAAACAAGCAAAATACATTTGCACTGATTGATATTACATGCAATAAAACTACAAGTAAATGCTTTTAATGTAAGTAGGAATACCATAATTATTGACCATGTTCCATACGCAGGACACATGTTGATTTAAAAATACAAGTACGACTCACTGTCTAATTTATACTACGCACGAACCTTACGCATTAATTACAAAATATACGTACATAACATCACACCATGCTCTAACAAATAAGGTAGCAAATATCTTTAGAATCTTTTGCTTCATCCGCATTCATAATTCCTTTCATACAAACTTATCTCATTTGTCATATTCATTAATTTATTCCTAAAACGACCTTTATTTTACCCAAACCATTTCCTACTTTACAAAATATAAATCGACAAATCTGCTATTACAAATCCATCACTCTTAAAATTGGACCAAAACTTGATAATATAAATACTTTTTTCATTTCATAACATCATGCAATGTTACAATAAATTGGGTTGAAATAACCCTTCAAATTTTGCACTTAATCTTTGTCAAACATTTCTAATCCAACGAACCACTTTCACTTCATTCTCATTTATAATTCCTTTCATACAATTATATCCATCCATTTATTCTTAGGTCGTCTAATTATTCTTTCATTCCCAATCTCACCAATCTTTCATTCCACTAAAAAATATAAAAATTGACAAATCTGTTGCTCCAAAAAAGTAACTAAATACCTGATGATCGATCTTATTTTAAAATAAAATATACATCACGCTATGTTGCAATATATGAGGTAGTCCGAACCCTTGAAACATTTTTTTATAAGATTACTTTAAATTAATCTAGATTCATAATTTCTTTTATATAATCTTGGGGTAGGCGGCCCTGTGAATCTTGAGAGCCCTGGTTCGATCCCCACAGCCGACAAACAATTTTCACCAAATTAAATCTACCCCTGTGGCTTCCCCTCTACTAACATCTTTGGGGGCCGTGATTTGACAGCTGGTAACAACACTACACGCGAATAAATATATCACTTACCGAGATCTGTTTCGGCAGAGTGCCACATCCACTAATGGATAAAAGGCGTGATAATATTATTTATTTTATTTATTTATTAATCTTGTTTCATTCATTTATTCTTAAGTTGTCCTCACAATATTTCACTGTAAGTTTTACCACATACATACGTTCCACATACCGAATTCACTTCTACCAATATTCTTATAAATCACACATTTCAGTCTTCAGATTCTGGAGAATAAATCTAGGTATTGTTTTTATAATTTCGATACTTCCCTATAACCAAATGCCTTGTTGGTGTCAGTCAGGTTAGTTCCACTAAAACGCTGTCGCTCCAGCTTTAGTGTTATACCTGACTATCTCTTGCCAGTCGTCTCCAATATCGAAGTTAGCTCATTGTTCCTCGACTGTGCGGAGGTGGCAAGGGGTTGGCTCTCGTGGGGGTGCGGCAAGGGAGGAAGAGACAGAACAGAAACTTTGGAATTCGTTCTGTGGCTAGCTCAGAGCGCACCAGCACATCTCTGCCTCTAACTCAATTGTCGAAGCGCCGATGCTGAGGTGGAGAACGACTAACGCCGTTAGCCGTTACACTAACTTTACATTTCATGGTTTGTGGGAGAGGTTGGCAAGTCGTTGGGAAATATTCAATAATATAAATAACATCATATAAATATTACCGTTTGTTACGCACAATTTGTTAATACTGTTCGCTTAATTGATTCACAGAAATATACTCGATTTATTTTTATTGTGACATAAATTCAATTTTAAACTTAGTTCAAATATATAATAGCCTAGTGAAATTAAAACATGTCATTTTTGGAAAGCATTCGATGTACATATATTTATTTAAACAAAGTATAATATAGTTGAGATCCGCAATTGCAGCACTACTACTATCACAATTAAATAAAATATGGTAACATATTCCAAACTAATGTTTAAATAATTAAAACAATTTTTGGTTTAAATTCTGTAGAATTTTATTTAAAATTCGACTAAACATCGAAATTTAAATCAATTTTTACAGAACTTAATTAAAAAAGATGCTTTAATTATAAAAATAAGATAGTCAAACTGAAATTTTAAAAGGGACACAAATTATATTTTCTTGAGGCTGTATCTGCAAAACTAAAAGAAATATGTAGATGCGCTCAACAGGGTTGAATTTCTCGTACTACAATTAACTTACAAACAAATTTTCAGCAATTTTTATTTTTCGAAAAATTTCTACTAAAATTTTTATATAAAACAGCTTTGTAACAATATCTCAAAAATAAGAAGGTGTATGCACGTGAAAATTATACTATTGGATTCAGTGAGTCAAAATACGTGTGTATGTAAATTTTCGTTATTATTATTATTATATTCCTACAAGAAAGTATTTTAGAGAAAACTATTGAAAATTTGTCTAAAATCGAAAAACTCAAGGAGTTTCAAAAAACGAAAATCTCATAAAATGTGTTGAGTGCATACTCATATCTAACTTCGTTTTTGAGATATAGCCTCTAGAATGTAATTATATTTCCCCAAATTTAACCCCTTTTCACATTTTGTACCATAACAAAATTATTTGGTAATTTAAATAAAGAAAAATATTCATACTTATAAGTACTGAAAATTATGAAAAAGTTAAAATAAATGCCATTGAAAATTATAACAAATTCCAATTTAATTATTATTTCAAATAACAGATGTCATTACATTACTATTTTACTTTATTTTATATATATACAGGTATTTGAATCAATGTTTAAGATCCATAAGCGTCACTCAATCATGTTTGAAACGGTTTGCTAACGTTTAGAAACGTTATCAAACCAATTTACGGTCAGTTGCCTGCTGTCATTTAAACTGTGATATTATGATAGTTTCTGTAAGTTTTACTATAGTGATTTAGTGTTTTTTAGTGCTATTATTTACTATAAATTAGTGATTATAGTGTGTGGGTGAATAGTGAGTGAACTGTCAATGCCGTATGAACCAGATAGTTTCATAGGAGTCGTCGATAAAAGGTTAGAATTGATAAATATGCTTAATACTTGATATACCTTCTTGGATGATATTAAATAAATATGTATTAACATATTATAAGAACATAAAAATTGGTTTAATTGTTCGTTGTTTGTCTGTCACAAATAATTTTGTAAACACGAGAAATTCAATACCTTTGTGTATGCATTTGTTTGTATCTTGCTTCCTGCTTATACTGTTTCTAGAAAGTTGAATATTTCATAAATTTTTCTCCATTTCATATTTTATATTATAATCAAGTTATGTATTGATTTAAACCAATTAACATATTGGTAACGACTACAAAAATAATGAGGCATTTAATGGTGCATTTGCTAGATCAGATCACATGGATATATTTTTTTCTACGACCACTTAGAAATCTGCTCATTGGATGTTTGTTGTTGCTATGGAAATGAGGTACATTGCAAGACATCGTGCGAAATGAATTTGTTTTGTAGTCATTTCATTTCAGTACAGGTCATTTCATTTCAGTACAGGTGCAATTTTCTTTTAAATTACACATGAAAAATATAAAAACGCATGCGTAAAAAATAAAATAGACGTAAATTAGAGAAGTATTATTATTTATTGTTGGTTATATTGAATGATATGTTTTGACAGTTGTTAAATATTATGTTATTGGGATCGGTTTTGTTCACATTTAAATTATTAAGATTTTCCAAATTATTAACTGTTGTGGAAGTCGACGTTACGTTTTCATCATTTCGCCAGTCCATAAATAATTTATATGTAACTTCATATTTATTTCTAGATTTTTCGGGTAATAAATTTAAGGAAGTTATTTTTGCTGCTTCTAAGATATTTGGTGGTGTTAAATCAAAATTCTCGTCGCTATCACAATATGCAAAATATTAAAAGACGTTTATAAAAACCGAACTGTTATTTAATTTTAGTTACGTTGCTAGGATACTAACTTAGGATTGACAGACATTGAAATGGTGAAATCGGCCGTTGCTAGGATACTTATTTAGAATTTTCAAATATTGGAATGGTGGAAGCAGGACAAATTTATTGTTAAAATATAAATTAAAAAACAATACTGTATAGTTGTAGAAAAAGTATAGTGTACAACTCGCATGGAATGTCCATTTCATGCTGGTTGTACAATATACTATTTAAATGTTACTTTTTTCTTAAAGGGTGTTAGTAGAGTTTTAAAGTGTTGTTTAAGTAGTGGGTGCCCGTTTACCTGGCGCAGGCGCCGCCAGAGAGGCACGCAGACCTAGCAGAGTTTGTGCGTAAGCCCGCCACATTTACATATGAAAGTTTAACGTTAGTGATAAATGGATTTTGTTTGACTCGCTCCAAACCGCTTTTATGTTTTGTTACCATATTTCCAAGCTTTTTTTTATTATTTCGTACTGTTCTTTTTTCGTAATGATTTCCTGTTTTTGATAGATTTCTAAAAAAAAAAATTGTTGCACTTTATTTTGCGTGGTCTAGTCGGAAATATTTTTATAACTTTTTTTGGGCAATGTTAATGAATACTATATATGGTGTTCATTTTAGTTTGTTTCAAGGTTACTGTGTATAATTAATTTATTATTTATTAACCTTTTAGTTGGCTCGTGATATTTAGAATTTAATTCAGGAAGTATTTGCTTTTCATTAATTTTATAATTGATTCAAAATTTACTTTTCATCATGCTGTTCCAGTAAGCTAACACTGCACTGTTATTAAAATGACACACCTATACTTCTTGTTGAACGTACTAAATATTTATACGTGTACTAGTTTCAAAAGAACTTCATAATATCATCGAAAAAACGCAAGTCAAAATAATGATTATAACTAATTAATTAATTAATTAATTTCTTTGCATTTACTTCGTGATCAACTTTTTAAATTAAGTTCTATAAAAATTGATTTAAATTTCGATGTTTAATCGAATTTTAAATAAAATTCTACAGAAATTAAACCAAAAATTGTTTAAATTATTTAAATATTAGTTCAGAAAACTGTTTTCATATGTTACCCTATTTTATTTAATTGCGATTGTAGGAGTGCTGCAATTGCGGATCTCAGCTGCATTATACATGGGGTAGGTGGCTCAGTGGTATCGAGTCGGCCTGTGGATCTTGAGAACCCTGCTTCGATCCCCACAGGCGACAAACAATTTTCACCAATTTAAATCTACCCCTGTGGCTCCCCCTCCACTAATGTCTTTGGGGGCCGTGATTTGACAGCTGATAACCGCACTTTACGCGAAAAATATATCACTTACCGAGATCTGCTTAGGCAGAGTGCCACATCCAGTAATGGGTAAAAGACGTGATGATATATTTATTTATTTATTCTATAAACTACAATTTGTCGAATAAAGTCTTGCATTATGAACTTGTTACACAAATTGCTAATAAATACGGGAAATTGGGTCACGACTCATTAATGGTTGTTCTTATCCGTATTGAACAATTCCATTTCTTCTAATAGTTTGATAGATAGCAAGCATGCAATAAAACGTTGAAAGTATGTTAGAGATTTCTTCTGTCATGTCGAGCAGAAGTAAATTGTCACACGGCGTCGCCGTCATTAGCGGTAATATCGTCTCTGGGCTCGGTTGTATAAATGACAGCAATCTCGTCTTCACTCTCCACAGTCTGCAGTTCTCGCTTCGTTCGTAAAAAAACCAACGAGGAATTGGCGCCACGAACTCACTGTCTACATGGGTGGTGCTGCTACACATGTGTTTCCTATCTCAGACATGAGATTGAGAAGTCATAACTGGAACGAAGTGTGACAATTTTTCAGTTATTTATTTATGTTACGCTGTACAACAGGAACTTAATCCCAATTACAGTACAGAGGTCCGCACTCACCGAGCATATAATTTTTAGCTTGTGTGAGATTCCAACTCGGGATCTCCGAATTCGAATTCCGTATCGCTATCCACACCAGCGTACTGACAGACAATGTAAACATTGTTAAAATATTTCTGCTTCCGTCTGTTCTTGTGAAAATCATACAGTAATTGTCACATGGTAGATGCTCATATTTTGTGAATCACCTATTAGTAATTGTTTTATAAAAAATATAAAATAAACACTTGGGTAAGTCTCACAAAATTCAGCCTCCAAGTCACCTTATGAGGGCATAACTTTTTAAATTAAGTTCTGTAAAAATTGATTTAAATTTCGACGTTTATTCGAATTATACATAAAATTCTACAAAATTTAAACCAAAAATTGTTTTAATTATTTAAACATTAGTTGGGAATAAGTTACCATATTTTATTTAATTGTGATAGTAGTAGTGCTGCAATTGCGGATCTCAACTACATTATACTTTGTTTAAATAAATATATGTACATCGAATGCTTTCCAAAAATGACATATTTGTTCATATTTAGTGAATCACCTATTAGTAATTGTTTTATAAAAAAATATAAAATAAACACTTGGCTAAGTCTCACAAAATTCAGCCTCCAAGTCACCTTATTAATTAATTAATTCCTTTGCATTTACTTCGTGTTCAACTTTTTAAATTAAGTTCTATAAAAATTGATTTAAATATCGATGTTTGATGGAATTTTAAATAAAATTCTACAGAAATTAACCAAAAATTGTTTAAATTATTTAAATATTAGTTCAGAAAACTGTTTTCATATGTTATCCTATTTTATTTAATTGCGATTGTAGGAGTGCTGCAATTGCGGATCTCAGCTGCTTTATACATGGGGTGGGTGACTCAGTGGTATCGAGTCGGCCTGTGGATCTTGAGAACCCTGCTTCGATCCCCACAGGCGACAAACAATTTTCACCAATTTAAATCTACCCCTGTGGCTCCCCCTCCACTAATATCTTTGGGGAGGCCTTGATTTGACAGCTGATAACCGCACTTTACGCGAAAAATTGTTTTAATTATTTAAACATTAGTTCGGAATAAGTTACCATATTTTATTTAATTGTGATAGTAGTAGTGCTGCAATTGCGGATCTCAACTACAATATACTTTGTTTAAATAAATATATGTACATCGAATGCTTTCCAAAAATGACATATTTGTTCATATTTTGTGAATCACCTATTAGTAATTGTTTTATAAAAAATATAAAATAAACACTTGGCTAAGTCTCACAAAATTCAGCCTCCAAGTTACCTTATGCCCTCATAAGGTGACTTGGAGGCTGAATTTTATGAGACTTAGCCAAGTGTTTATTTTATATTTATATTAAACCTAGTTTCACCAAGTGTATGGACGACAATTAATTTTGTCTTTGTTGTTAGTAATTGTTTTGTTCACCATTTTAAACCAATTCATTTGGAAGCTATAATATCACTTATCAAGAACTGCAATAGGTAAATCCCACGCGATAAAATATTTACTCAATACAGACATGTATAATTTGCCACGAACTATATCTATATCATTAATACCTAATACAGTTGAAACACTCGATTAATAAACTAGAATATTTGTGGAATGTTGAGGCTCCAATACCTGTACAACACACTGAATATCGAGTAATCAATACATACACACATACACACACCCCCTCACAGAGATCACACAGCTCGCAGGGGAGATGAACGAGAACAACAGCTGATCACCCGTTGTCATGACAGCCAAGCATCGAGATCACGCTGATTGAGATCTACTTAATTATGGTGAATGACATAATTGGGACGATGAGCAGCGACAATCGACTGATTCTAGACTCTCCACTTGATATAATGGATTAATTAAAAGTATAATTTAAAGATCTTGATACACTTGTGGTATCAAATCTTCAGAAATTATTTTAAAGTGCTTCAAATAAAAATGAATTCAACTTATATAAGTCAATGTAATTGAATTTGAGTTCCTGTTGTGCAGAGTAGCAAAAAAATAAATATTTCATGATTTAGTGGGAACCGCTCGTCGCAGTTTTTGATTTCGCTAATTGCTCGTCGATTGTTTAAATTAATTTATGTAGTGTGTGGCAATTGTTTGATTTATCAGACCATATAATTTTTGCGCCAAGGCTACAGGACTATTAAATGAATTACATCATTTTATTTTGATAATTTTTAATTAGGATTTACCGAGTAATTATTTTAATTTATGTTTTCCTTGAAACGCGGCAAAATAATTATCATTGTTTTTTAATTAATTTTAGTGTACATATTGTGCGGTTAGATAACAATACAAGAAAAGGAACTTATTGATAAGAAAATGTTTTTATTTACATGTATCTAAAAAGTGGTTGATATTTGCAACTAAATATAGTTATAAAAACTTAGAAAAGAACTGCAAATACTTTTGAAGGCTGTTGCATTATAAATAGAATACTTTTTTACTGTGAAAAAACAATTACTTATTTACGCGATTCTCTACAAAAGAACATTTATTAACATACTAAAATAATTCAGAATTTAACAGAAAATCGTGCGATACTAATTAACAGTTAATAGAAACATTGTATTAAGCACAGGAATTCGAACCGAAACCTACATATTTGTTTTGAAATATGGAAATCGAAAATCGAAACGAAAATTTAATTGATTTCATAACCGAAAGCGTAAACGAAAATATATATATAGGAATAAAGAACGTAGACACTTGATGTAGTTTCACAAAATTATTTATTAACAAGTTGATCGATTTCGGCTTATTAGGCCATCTTCAGAACGTTCAGTCAACGTTCTGAAGATGGCCTAATAAGCCGAAATCGATCAACTTGTTAATAAATAATTTTGTGAAACTACATCAAGTGTCTACGTTCTTTATTCTTATTCATAATGTTTCACCAAGTGCCAACGGCTCATACTTTTGATATTATATATATATATATATATATATATATATATAGTTTTTAAAATTTTGTCTCGCTAATTTGGCAACTTGAAAAAATAATAAAATTATTGTTTCTTAAACGGTTCTTTCAAGGCTAAAGTTTAGGTTAAATTGTGGCATAAATTTCTGTCGACAACGTATAAATAATTTGCACATGCAGCATCCGTTTCCAATTACTTTTTAGCAGCAATTAAATCTTGAGAAAATGATAAACACCCTATTCTAAACATCACCATGTGATCCTTTTAAACGTGCCGATTTAAAAAATAAGACATCGAAAACATGCACCATGACATCACCACTTTCAATGCTATTTAAGGGTCTTTGCTCGCTCGGACAAACTTACAAAAACTTCTCATCTGGCGGATGTGTTCCCGTAACTCGAAACTTCAACTCTTGGGTATGTGAAACAAGTTGCAAGCACTACCGCCTTGGTGTCTGCGATATTTACTGGACTTGGACATTTGGACAGGTGGCAGGGAATACAAACTAGTTTTTCAAATGTTTTATTTATTCAGTTTTTTATGAGGAAATGAAAAAATTGTTGAAGAATTGTTTACATGTTATCTGAACTGTCAAACGAGATAATAAATTAGTTGTGAAAACATCTGAAGGATATTGTTACATGAATGTCAGGTATTTTAATTAGAGATTAAACTATAACATTGTTTTGTTCTGATGACATCAGATATTATCATTGTTGAAGGTTACACAAATTAACATTTCTTGATTTTATTTATTTATTTGATATTCTAAACAACAGGAAATTGATCCCAATTACAATATAAAGGGGCTACAGCTTATAGTGGAGTATAAACTATTTATACGCAATCGTATTGTTTTGATACAAATTAAGGAAAGAAAGTGAAACATTTTTTCCCGAAGCTGTCGTTTCATTTTTCGAGTCAAACTCGAAATTTATAAAGTACTTTATTCACCCGGTATACTTTTACTATTCTATCAGGATATAAAATTTGCAGATATAAATTCGATTGTTTTTTATATAATTGGTTATTCAAAAGAAATGGCATCAAATAGTGCCATAAAAAAAATTGAAATTAATTAGGTAATTATCTGTCGTAATTGACAACGAAAAATATCATTAATTGTTCAATTTAAAAGGAGCACCAATTTTTTCATCGTTTGTAAAATTAATTTCTTACACGCAACGTTTTTGATGGTCGATGAAAACTATACCAATTAAATGTTACAAGAAGATTCAAAATCACAAATTTGAAATTAATTATCTGTTATAATTGACAACAAAAAATGTCAACGATTGTGTTAAGCTCAAACATACCTATTATATATATATATATTTATTTTTGTTTATCATGGCACAATTTGATACCATCTTTTTAACCACTGATATGTAACTTGGATGTCACTAATGTCAAATCAAACCGATATTTTCCATTTGACATGATTTGGTTTTACTTTCATTCCTAAGAATCAAAAGTGTCACTTTCTGCTTCCAATTTCTTTCTTTAAAAGACTGATATATTGAATTGAAGGAAGAAAATTTTTATTACTTCATTTATTTAGCTCGGAAAATGATAGATCTACAACTGTATGTCTGTATATATAAAATATATTTTATTAAATAATAGCATTTTTTTTTAGTATAATATTTTGAATCCGGGAATTCCGGGAGTTCAAGCCTTTGAATTGTTAGCTCTTCAGTCATTATTTTATATTTTAATTAATTTATCATGTTGTGAATCAACGGTAGTATCATAGCCTAGCGGATATAACTGAGATTAAATTTGCGTTTATTAATTAATATGCTTTTTTTTATATAAAAATATGAGTCTGCGTGATTCGAAGAACACTATAAGCTAATGAATAAATAAATAAACGAGTTCTTAATCCCTGTAGATTAGCTGGACTATAATTAAGATGAATTTCCAGTTGAGCAGCGCTGCAAATAAATAAATATATGTAATATTTATCTTGCATAACTAGACAAATTTGTTTTTAATATCCATCCGGTACTGCATAATTGTTTATGTAGAATCGTCGATTAGGAAATTGATAAAAAAACAATAATACAAGTGTGCTTGTACTCCATTTTGTACAATGTTTATCACTGTTGAAATCGTAAACCGACATTTTTATCAAAAGCAAAACTAAAAGCATTGCCATCACAGTACTAACCTTGTAAATACAGTTTCAAAGTTATCTATTAGGTAAAGTGTACACGTATACAGCAACATAACCGCTCAGCTCTCGCTACAATTACGCGCTCGTTTGTTTTGTATCACAGCCGTCTAATAATACACATTGTAATGACACGCCATTATACGGGTAGGTAATTATATCCATCTCGTAAACTATTGCAATGCGTTCCAAATAGAAAGAATGTTTTACGCGAACGTTGCCTTATGACAAATCGTGCTAACAAAGCATATGTCAATAGGGATTTTATATTTTACCCAATATGTGCTGGGTGGTGATAATTGTCAGAGATATATGTGAAGCTTGGAGTTGAGAAAGTGGACAAGCCTGTATGTATGTTTCGTTTTGCTTCAGGCTCTGCGAACTGCAACTTTGCTTTGTTGTAAATGAAATACGTTACAACTTTTTTTCTTAGTTTAATCTTAGACATACTTTATTGCATTTTAGCTTTTATTGTTTGTACACTTTTTATTTAAATACAAGACCATTACACAACAAGTAATTAAATCCAATTACAATATAAGAGATCAGGGCCTGATTAACCAATAGACAAAAAGATAAATATCTCGAGTCCGATTCGATCCCAGAATTTACATATTTTCTTTTGCTTTCTTACTATAGAATTGTACCTTTGGTTTTATACAGAAGTATGTTCAAAAGTGCTTGAAAGATATATAAAGAAACCTTAAATACTCAATAATCTGTGAACTCTAATTTTGAAAGTCAAATCGAAATATTGTCACAAATATTTAATTTATTTATGCTACTCTGTACAGGAACTTAATCTCAATTACAGTACAGGGTCCGGACTCACCGAACCACAGTGTGGTAGTTTGGGTTGAACTCAAACTCAGGATCTTCGGAAAACCGTAACAATAACCACTCCACCTTACTGCCGGACTATCATATAGGTCCTACAAGGAAATTAAATGGTTTATTGACCTATGTTTGCCCTATGCTTCTTAAATATGATGTATAAAACAACATTTAAGAAAAAACAAATACATCAACATTTTTTTCATTCCTGCTGAACTCTTTGATGAGCCATATCTCACCAATTACAAAAGATATTTTAGTTTTGTTTACACCATTAAATTAAGCATGATTTACTTGTTCTTACAAAATAAAAATGGGTACAAAATTTTGAGCCAAACGCTAGTAAAGTACATTTGAAAAATTCCTGCTGATCAGCTGTATCTCCGAAACTATAGCAGATATTTGAATTCTGTTTTCACTGCTGAAATTATCGCTATTAACTTTATATTTTAGCATAATTTCATTAAAATAAATTTACAAATGTTTAATTAACAATCAGTAAAATGGAGTAACGTTGCTAGATTAGATTACTAGACAACAAGAAACAATTAAATTAGGTACTAATTGCGAATCTTGTTTAACTCTTTAGCGAGTAATTACTGTGATATACATTCAATGTTTTTGCTAAGTAATGTCTTGTACAAGCGCTGTAAAGAAAGTAATTTACGAAAAAGATTTATAGGCAGTTTTTTTTTTTGTAGAAATTTAACAAAAACTTTGTGTGGCCTTCACAGTGGATAAGTCGGTTCTGTATACAAAGAGTACTTTACAATAATTCAATTCAACGGAAGTTTGTGGGTCAATACAAAATATACGACCGACATATATTGCTGATTTGTTACACCCCGTCACAAATGCAATGTAGATGCTCAGTATTTTCAGTTATTTGCATAGCTTGTATTAACATATTCTATCAAAATATATCCCTGGCTTTGTATGGCATTTACTATAGAAGATTCTTCTGGGTTTTACATTTGGTATTGAGGTAGAGTTATTAGCTAAGGTGTTTTGGCAAACTAAATATATTATAAAAAACAACAAAGACAAAATTAATTGTCTGTTACTTGGTGAAACTTGTCTAAGTCTCACAAAATTTCAGCCTCCAAGTCGACTTATCAGGTCATCGTCAGACTTCTCATATCATTTTACCATTGCTTAGGGATCTTATTCTCTGCTGGCACAGTTCTTCGTCACACAGCTCCTTCACGTGAACTTTGTTCTAGGTGAAGGAGTGGGTTATACCATACTGATGAGTAAAGCCCGGATTTTTAGGCAATTGCCTAGATTCAAATTTTAATATACTTGAGGCAATTTCGTTTTTCTATACATAGGTAATATGTTTACGTGTAATGGAAAGTTTTTTTTTCGTGCCTTAGAGCCTATTTTTTCTATATTTTGGTTATTGGGCCTATTTTGCCTATTTTTGTTGCCTATTCTAACTTTTATTGAGCAGACAAGGTTTATCATCTACTTCGTTGACTAATTCAGCACTCGACAAAGTGTTTCAATTTAACCTATAATATTTAAAGTATTTACTTTAATCAAGTTTTTGTGTGTGAATTTAAAATGCCGAAAGAAAAAACGTTTTTTAGTCAAAATTTTACGTGGCAATTCAATTGTCTTTGCCATTAATCAATGAAGCTGAGGTATCTTTAGACGATATGGCTAAATATAAGAACGCCCCTGTCACATTTTGTGATGTCGAACGAAGTTTTCAACTTACAAGCAAGTTCTGACAGACCGAAGACAGTCCCTTTCCGAAAATTTCATAGAGCAATTGCTCGTAATATTTTGTGAATTAAAGTATACTACATAATTTGAATTTGCATAATAGTTAATAAAATGAGAACCCTATAGTATTATTTTTCAGATTGCGTTAATTTTTGTTTAAAATGATTATATTTTTCTAACGAAAAGTAGATACGAGTACCAGTATTAGAAAAATGATTCGTTTACTTTTTTAAAACAAATTATTTACATTTAGGCTGCGTAAAATCCCGCCTATTTTAGAGTAATTACCGGCCTATATGCCTGCTTATTTGGGTGTTTTTAAGAGCCTAAATATCCGGGCTTTACTGATGAGCTCTAATAAGAGCGAAACGCGTCTATGGTTACTAACTGTGCTGGCTAGCCTCTGACGATGACCTGATAAGTCGACTTGTGAGATTTAGACAAATGTTACTTTAATATTTTAGTATTTTATTAAATATATTATCATGCCTTTTATACATTACTGGGTTTGACACTCTGTCGTAGCAGATTTTAGTAAGTGAACACTGCCATTAAAGTTGTTAGTGGACAAGGTGACAATGTTTAAATAATTTAGCAGTTTTGAAAATGTCGGGCTAGGCTCTGCAACTGCATAATAATGGATGAGACAGTGTCCAGAATTTGGGGTTGTCATTGTCGCGAGTCAGTTCCGCTCGAATGCGATGGTGGTCAAGCATGCAATGCTGACCACACAACCATACAAGCGGCACAACATTCGCACCTGCCTGGCCTCGACCTCCGCAAGGTCCTTCACACACCCAACAGCGGCGTTCAGAGTTTTTATTTGCATTGCATTCCGCCGGTCGGGTCGGTCTTGCCGTTGTGTTCGTTCGTTCTGCTTTGTCCGTTAGCTGGCTGTGGTTTGCGTTGTTTTATGGCCCCGTTGTTGCTAATGAAATTGCGGTTTTGATTGAATGAAACGCTCTACGGGATTTTTATTAATGGATGGAGAACTGGAGAGCTGTTTTCGGGTGCTTAACTGATTGTTATTGCTGATTCTGTTGAAGATTTTCCAAATACTACTATAAAAACTGAATTATGTGGCTCGTAAATTCTAGATGAACACTTTCATGGCAACAAATTGTCAAATTTGTTTTTCGCCCTACTATTACACTTTTCAAAATACATATAAATAGTTCATTTGTTAAAGGCGATGGCCTCTCACTTATTTCTTACTTTTGCAGAAAAGGAATAAAAATGAAACTGTTTGTTGAAATTTTTTATAGTCTAGTGCTCTCGTTATCGTCAAAACGAAATTAATCCAAATATTAAATATATTATGAATGGTGCATGGAGTAATAAGTATTCATTAAATATTTTTTAATTTTCATGACTAAATTAGTTAAAAAAAGTTTATCCCAGAAAATATATGTATACATTGTGTATCCATATTATTGCAAAAAATTTGAAGGTTATATATTATTTAATGTACTAAATTCAACGCAAAAATATTTTTCCCAAAATTTGCACATTACTTGAAGCAAACATTTTTCGTGCCACTGAACTGATAAGTTACAGTAATGAAAAAAAACATTAAATTTTATTTTATTTAATTAAAGTTGTGTAACAGGTTTTTCATTACTGTAATCTATGAGATCAATGACACGAAAAATGTTTGTTTCAAGTAATGTGCAATTATTTTTGCGACTTTTGGACTAAATTCTTTTTGCGTTATAATTAGTACGTACAATAATATATATCCTTATTTGTTTTGCAATAATTTTGAAACAGCCTGTATGGGTATATTCTCACAGAACAAAGGAAGCAGTGCTTTATTTGTTTTCAAGCAAGCTTTTCTATTGGGTTTAAGTATATTTTTTCAATTTGAATCATTTATTAATATTATATACACAAATCTTTAACCGTCAATTAGCTTATACGAGTAGCTGATTTTGTTTTACTGTTAAATATCTCAAAATTATTTTCAAGACAACCAAATGTTCTAACATTTTTTATTTATTTAAAGTATATATAGGAACATTTGACTACTGGTACTATCAGTTAGACACCAGTTAACTATTATAAAAATTTTATAAAAAATTTACGCGTGTGCTAAATCTGCAAAGGGCAAACTGGCGTATCCCGCATTGAAACGGAACTGGCGTCCGATGACAATGGCCCGCACCCAACGTAAATCATAGCCGTGTGCCACTGTATGGCGCCGCCACCGCCGCCACTGTCAACCCTGCCCAGCGGCTCACTTACACCACCCTCAACCCCCTGCCGCGTTGCCATGACAATGACTTATTCATGTACGAATGTTCGGGATAATGGCCCTCTACATCTGCTAAATTCTACCAGAGCTCGATCCTTCGTTTTTATGTCTTCATTTTCACCGCTTTCTTACTATTGTGTTTGAGGAACCGTTTCCGACAATTGTTTCGTAAATTTATCTTTCCTTTCAAACCCACACATACAGTAAGTCTGTTTAGTACGGTAGATGCTAAGTGCACGGAACCGCAAATTCTATTCATATTTCTGTTCTACAATCTCACTTTCTGCAATACTTTCCCAAAGTTCAAATCGCTCACATTCAACTAACATCTATAAAGATAGTCGCTCAACGCCTGCTAATTACACGTCACATCACACCAGGATCTGCAATTTAATGCCATTACATATATACCAGGTGTAGGTTTGAAATATGTAATATAGGAAATACAATAACATTTTGGTAATATCTTTGGGGGCCGTGAAAAAATATATCACTTACCGAGATCTGCTTAGGCAAAGTGCCACATCCAGTAATGAGTAAAAGGCGTGATGATATATTTATTTGTGATTGTTGCTTCCCTAATTAAATTAGAACAAAAGTAAAAATACAAAAAGTGTTGAGTATTAAGAACTTCATCTAATGAGTACCTACTTTTTGTTCAATTGTTTTCAAAGCAACAGTAACAAGCAAACGAAAAATGGTTTTTATAAAGGAAATAATAGCTTTAATTTGACAAGTTTATTTACATATTTTATTTAAAATAATAATAACAATTATAATAAAAATTATTTTCGTTTTTTTTCACATCACTTTCAAGCCCAAATTGAGTAACAAGTAGATACTTATTAGAAGCAGTTAACATTTTTTGTATTTACACTTTTGGTACTTTTTTGTGTTGTACTGTCATTGTTTATTTTCTTGTAAGTATAAAAGAACATCTAACCAAAATAAACAAATATGACACACAGGCAGTTCTTATGAAAAACAATCATAATTTTGAACTAATTTTTTGTTACTATCCATAATTCAATATATGCTATAGAAGTCCACTTGAATGCGTGAAATTATGTGGTTTGTTACAATGTATGCAAGTGTAATTTGAGAAGAATCGTGTAACGGATGCATTTTTGTATTTTTTAAAGATAGGTATTTCCGATATGAATCATTAACGGCCAAGAAAGACTGCATTCCTTGAAGGTGATACCTGCAGATTCTGAACAAACTTGTTCTAGTCAAAATGTTGCAGTCTTATATAAATACAAAATACCGGACGTGATCTTCGGCTTCACGTCTTCCAAATTTCCATTTTTTCTTTCTCTTGGCTAATATTTTTAGCCGCGCTGCAGTCAGTAATGAGTTGAGAAACCGCGGCTAATTATACGACGACAGAGTAAAAACTTCCACAAACTCTGGGTTCGCTTTGCGCAACATCCGTCTTATAATCGCTGCATAAAGACACCTATTCATTACAATTATGTGTAATAATAACACTATCAGATTATTTTTTAAATAAGCGTGAACAGTTTTGACAAATTGCTATCAACTGCTTTTTTTAAATTATTACAAGGAAATTTTAATTGCGCTCTTTAATCGTTGTTGTGAAATCTGTCTCAAGGAACTGCCAAAATAAATTAATACAAACAAGAAATACAAATTAATACAAATAATATGGCTATCAATCATTCTTAATTCATCAAACAATGAATTAGGAAATATATCAAACTTCTCTATCTATCCAATCATCCTCTTTGAGCTCTCGCATTTCCATGGGTTTTTATTACATCCTGATGCCACGTTTGGTTTGGAAATTAAAAAAACAAACAAACTTTGAAATAATTAATATTGAGAATTGTGGTTCATAAGATCCAGGTTCAAATCCTGACTGTATTAATAAATCTTAGTGACAAGTATTCCATAATAACAAAAGTTATTTATGTGATTGTTAATTTTGTGAAAACTTTATTAGACATTTTTCTCTGCAATTGCATTAAGGTAAATAAGTTATTTGAATAGATCTAGTATTGCTATGCATAATTTTGTGTTCCAATTCATTAATTTGCAAATTTGTGTTTGTCATATTTTCTAGAAATTTCATAAAAATGTTGTAACTCCAGTTTAAGTTTAGTGGGCGTTCACTAAAGATGTTTTTATGTCCACCTACACAATCTCCCATCTGTCATAAGTCTATTCACCAGCCTAATTTATATTCTTCCCGGAAGAAAGCTTTGTAATAAATCAATAAAGCCATTGTCAAAATATGTAATTTCCAGAATTAGATTATGATCGTTTCTTCGAACGAATTTGATGGTTCTAGCTGTTAAAAGCGCGAAATTCAGTAGCCATATCAGAAAGTGATACGTAACGCACGTCAAATAGAATTATGATTAATCATGGAAGTTTTTCCTCCTTGCGTGAAGATGAATGCTTCATTCATTGGTCACCAGCACATTCCCTGCGTGCGAGGAGTTCAATGAATAGCGATTATTCCGACTATAAATTTCCAATGAAAAATTACTCCGGCTTCGGATATCACAACGTTTTATTTCTCTCTGTGCTTTGTATGTTTTTGTGCGCATGAATAATTGATTGGTAAAGGAATATTTAAATAGAAATTCAATTATTTTGCTTTACGTAAGAAATGCCGCGACGGAAATAAATGGAAATGTTGGCGGTTTGATGGAACTTATCATTTATTTACTTTATTTACTCAACTGGAAACGGTCACATAATGACTTTGAAAATACATTGTTACACGGAATTATTCACGGCAATAGTACTATTTATTTAATTAGTTATTAATGTTGATGAAATTTACCCGTCACATCTCTGGGTGCTGTGAATTTTAATTCAATTAGTTTCTACACTACCTAAGAGGTAATTATTTTCAATTTCTGCTGTCAAAAACTTTTATTTGAATTTGTTCAAGAATTGGTGACAAGAGATTTTTCGAAAAATGCTATCAAACATTTCTTAATATCTTGAAGAAAAGTTTATAAGTTAAAGTGAAGAAAGGAGAGGCCCTTTCGTCTTTAGCATGGTGTTTAGCGGTGACCAGGCACAGAGGTCATATATTTCACTCAGTGTCGTGTTTGTTTTGTGTTCCGGAGCTGTTTAGCGCGGATCCGGGAGCTCCGGACGACCGGAACTTCAAGCCAACCCTTCAGGTTGCATATCAGAACTTCGCCTACTTGTGTTCTCAAACTAAAACTAAATTACGCTCGCTCTCGGAGAGAAATTTGCAAAGAAAACTTACTTGTTTGATCTCCTGAGAAGATACATGGAAATTACTTATGATGTGTGATGAACCAAATTTTATTACTTCTGACAAGACAAACTACTTTTTATGCTAATACACTTCTCTAGAGATTCTTCACAAGAACTTCACAATCATGTCAAACATTTCTAAATTACTATAGCAGAAAATACTTCAAATATAATTAGTATTCCAATATGTACAATCATTTGATTTTAATTTTAAATACAAACTATTTTTCTCTAAAATAACCTGAGATCGAAATAAATGTATACAGAATGTCCCAAGAAAACTGTGCCTAATTAGTGTACATTCCTAGTACAAATTTTAAAGTTGTAAAAAACTGATCTTGAATCATGTAAATAAGTACAAAGTTTAACTGTGACATACATATTTTAAACTTGATTTTAACAGTAATTAAATAAGGAAAATATAATACCTACACAAATTTATTCATATAGAGTGATCCAAAATGTTTGACCCCACCAAGTCGTTCTAATTTTTTGTTTGCTACATCGCTGTGATAGTGGACTATGACTGACAGTTCGCATTGGTGTGCAGTGAATTTATAGGAGTAAATTTGAATCAATTCAGGATAATTTTGATCTTAATTATTTATTTGTGTTTGTTTCTAAACAATACCGTACATCATCTAAAGTAACTTGTGTGAGAATAGTGTGTCTCCCAATTGATTTGCCTTTACATACACTTCCAGAGTTACGAAAACGTTCAATTACTCTACGAATATAACGTGTAAAAACTTTGTAATCAATGTTCCATGAAATTAACAAAATTTTCTAGAAATTGTTCACCCCACTGCTCTAGAGAGTATGTCCATTATACAACCCAGTACGAAAATATGCGCTCGAAAAGAAACTTGTCATGCTTTTTTATAATAACTTAATAATTTCAATAAATAAGTTTTAAAAATTACTTCATAGTTCAGTTCTATACTTACCTTGTAGTCCAAACAAGATATTAATAAAATATGTATCAATATCAATAAGGGATAAAATACGACAACACTACTGAGTTACTGAAGTGTTATTAATTATGTAAATATTCTCTGCGTTTCCAGGATAACTAATACTAATTTTATTTCGTGGAAAATAGTTGTGATAATAATGCGAATTTTTTCAAGTCACGTGAGGGTCAATCATTTTGCATCACACTGTATAATTTAATACTCGAAACATGCAGTTCAATATTTTTTTTGTAAAGCAATGATAATGATAAACTTGTTTCCTATGTATATCCCTTGCTATTTGTAATAGTCCTGCAAAATCAGAGCTATCACAATTTATCCAGGATTAAATTAATAAACGAATATTTATTTAAATATCGAAATGGTACTGCATATTGTATTTTTAAAATGTAAAATAAATTCAGAATGAAAAAGAAATAAAGTAGCAAGTGTATAAATGTTTAAATATCGTGTTTCGTTCAACAAAAAATTCATTTGTGATATAAACGGCATTTTCGCTGCAAACTCACATATAGTTTCATTTCCACCGCAGGCATTTTAATTCGAGCAGTGATTTATCGTCATAATTTTTTATATGCGATGCTTTAAAATCAAACGGGGTGAATGATATTTCAGTCACGTATTAATAATACGGCTGTTATACGTGCGAATCAAACACGACGGCATTTGATCGACGCGATGCGTCGCGACGGGACGGTTCGCTCTATTGTGCAGGGAAAATAATGAAAATTGTTGAAATGACTGCGTCGAACGCCCTCGACAGTTGTATAAACACAATGTTTGCGTTGCAACTGCGATTTACTAGCACCCTGTATCGTGAACACTCGCTTCAATGAGGAAATGAAATATCATTGCTACATCGTCGCGCGATATTCACTTCACTCACTTGTGACACCATCTGCCAAAATTACGAGTATTTTTGGAAATATTCATTGAATTTTACTGCAATAAATACATAAAAATATATTAAACATTTTCAATAATTCCTAGCTACGCAGCTTCTTAGATCTTACTAAAAAACGGACTCGTTGTCGTTTTGAACACCCGTATTGTATTCGTTATGAAATGATTATATAACGAATAAAAAAATGAACAGAAATCATCTCATCTCGAAATCACATCAAAATTAGAATTGAAATAAAAGTTTGTTGAATAAATACGTAACAACGACTATAGACAAAAAATAAATAAATATATCATCACAGCTGTCAAATCACGGCCCCCAAAGATGTAAGTAGTGAGGAAGCCACAGTTGTAGTTTTAACGTGGTGAAAATTATTTGTTGGCTGTGAGAATCGAACCCCGGTTCTCAAATCCACTGAGCCACCTACTCCATACTATAGAAGCGAATCATTTAAGATGTTCATTAATTTCAGTAACAATTTAGCATTAGGTTAAGTCTCTTAAGAGCAGTTTAACCTGGCTAATTCTTATCGAAGTGCCTGAGCAATTTAGTATAAAAACGAATGTATATTTAATAGCACATCGCCACAGTTAGTTCCAGAACAGCCACGCATAGAAGTGGCGCTACTAATGGCAATTGCTCTATATATAAATTTCTAGTCTCTAATTACGAGTTAAGCACCACCGACAATGTGTTCACATTTTAATTATCCCAGAATAAGTGAATTCTAGAGAGTTCCTTTTCTTCAGCACTTAACACAACTAACTTCTCCCGAGAACCACACATTTTCAAAAAGGTTACATTATAATTTATGTAGGTTGAATTATCGTGAAGTATCACATTTATAAATTTTTAATAACAGTAGAAAATTGTTTTTGCGTTTATAATGAGTAACTGAAGCCATGGTTGTAATGTAACCTAAGATATTAAATAAATATCCCGCAGGCAGAAATGCAGAACTCCACAATGGGAAATATTCTAAACGAGTCTGAAATTTGCATAAATTATGAAAATTCGTTGTTGAAAAGTTGGGGCGTGATGAATTTGGTATAGTTTATTTTGCCAATTAAGTTAACTGTATAAAAATGCTAAGTGGCTCATTAGGGCAGAGACGTAAGAAGAAGATGACGTGGTACAAGTGCATGAGATGAAGTTATGTTTCGCTGAGGATGTTGTTTGTTGTTAGTCTCCGCTTCAACTTTAACAATGTTAGGTATTGTTTTGAGACTACGAACTACATTTGGTATGAATAAACTTCATGAACTACCGACAAACTTTCATAATGCTCTCGTCAACTACTTACTTATAAAATTCCTTTGGCTGTCTTCTTTTTCTTAGTGAATGTATAGTTACAAGTACGTCCAGCGATCATTTGGAAAAATGACTTTTATATCCCTCCATTCACACTAATCGATGCTACTGTAAAAATTCATGTTTTCAGGCAAATGTATGCTATACGTAGATTACAAAATATCTATAGGAAAGATAGATATTGCTTGAAAACATTTCAGTTTTTATTAATTGATATTCTTGGCTTAGCAACATATGCACAAAACTGAACTGATCAACTGACTATACATTCGCCTTATTTTGCTAACGTATAATTTTTTATTCTTTTGTAGGTATATCGAACCATATTCTTGTTTTTACTATCAGTTGGTGTAAAAAGTACAAATCTTCATTAAATTTTCTAGTGAAAATTAGATAGTTCATTTGGTTATAACAATTAAAAATCAATACACTGTGATTGTTCAATCTATCCTGACACAAAACAAAACAAATGACAATTTGTTATTAATTTAAATTCGTTAGACTCTAGAAATGATTGAGATAAAAATTAATTAGTTTCTAACATATAGAAATAGGGCTCCAGGAGAAACTGCTACAATAAAAATGGGTACAAAAATAAAATAAATATATCATCACGCCTTTTACCCTTTGCTGAGTGTGGCACTCTGTCTAAGCAGATCTCGGTAAAGATATTAGTGGAGGGGGAGCCACAGGGGTAGATTTAATTTGGTGAATATTGTTTGTCGGCTGTGGGGATCGAACCAAGGTTCCCAAGATCCACAGGAATACTCAATACCACTGAGCCACCTACCCCATAAAAAATGGGTAATACGCTGATATTAGTATCTCACAGGTGGTCATGGAAATATATTAATACATTATATATTTATTTTATTGAGAAATAATTTAAATTTTTTATGTAAATAATTTTAAATAAATGTAATACTATCTTGTAACTTTCTTGTTTGAATGGTTAGGTTTTCACTATAAGCTTTAAACTTTCTGTACTGTAATAGGAATGAAGTTTGTTTTAGTATTTATCCAGATGCATTTAGTTCGATGTTGTTTTGTTCTGTGGTGGAGATACAGTTGAAGCAAGTAAAGTTGAACGGTGTCAGGTTTTCCTGTTCGCTTCAGGGGAGACATAATTCATTGAGTTTGTAGGCGTAACTCAAATGCAATAATAAGAACGAGATAATTCTACAATAAATTACTTAACCTGAGAATAATACGATAAGAAGTATATGAATTATGAACAGTACTTGTCATTTTATATTTTTGCTTTTGGAACATTATCTAGTTTTGTTCATG
Organism: Pterostichus niger; assembly: GCA_947425015.1. Classification (NCBI taxonomy): domain Eukaryota; kingdom Metazoa; phylum Arthropoda; class Insecta; order Coleoptera; family Carabidae; genus Pterostichus; species Pterostichus niger. Next base: position 1,103,470 of record OX380336.1, on the reverse strand, counting down.
GAACTTGTTTTCAACAAGTCAGTTTTTTTAATATACTTGCTTTCTGATAAAAACTAATTAATGCCTCGCTTAGTAAGTTTATATAAATAAAAACATAGCGATTGTTTAACAGCAATATTAGTTTTTCCCTATGACCAAGTAACTTCGATCTGCTTTTATTAATTTAAACTAACTTTTTGCTATTAGAAAGTTAGTTATTTAGCAGACAATAATTTTAGCAATCATTCTAAAGTTAAAATAGTAGTGCTATTGCTTCACAAGCAAGAGTTCGTTATTTCCAAGTAGTTTAAAATCCATTACAACCTATAGATCTTAGTAAAAGATTTATGGAATAGGTTTACAGGAGCGAATGGTTGGATGTGATTGAGATTTGATGCGTGATGGAGAATTTTGGGTGATAGGAATGTACAGAGGGAGATTCATGTTACTCCATTTAATGCGATATAGAGTGATGTTATGTATGTATGTATGTTGAAAACACAAGTTCAATTGAAATGGAATTCAAAAGCTTGTAGAAATATACTAAATAAATTGTTGATGGTTAATATTCCCTTAACCTCTTTTAGGAGGTTGCTAATTCCTCTAAAACAATTACACGTTATGCTGTAATTCATCTGTCAATAATGCCCTCCGTCGTTCTCTCTCTACTGCGGTTTAATATTTCGCACACGTCCGCAATTAGTGTAGCGGAGCTGGGTATCCCGCCATCCACATCGCTGCAGCATCCGTCCTCCGTGTATACCTTCAAACAACACAGCACCGACCCACTATAGACCTTGTGCTTGCGTTATGTTACGTTGTGATATGTTGTGTTGTATCCTACGGGTGCGAGGTATGCGTGGGAGATGCGCGAAAGCTGATTGGAGATATGTAACGGTAAAGAGGAGTATGCGAACTGAGAACTGACCTAGAGGTACTCACTAACAGCCTAAGATGGTGAAGTATGGAACAATGAGTGATGACCGAGAAAGACATTTTATTTTCTTGTTGTTTATTATGTTGTTATATTTAACAAGCTTTACAGTTATTGTATTGTGCGAAGAAAATTACTGACGAAACATTGAATTGAACAGACATTTCTAACCATGACAGGTTTTGAAAGAATATAAAATTTGTACATCTGCGCATTGTTCATCGTTTTATTCACAATTTACACTCACTCTTTTAACAACATTTTATAAGGTGTTCAAAAAATGGGTACCATGTTTCAGGTAGAACGATTCTTTGATTAATTCGGAGTTGAGAATCCTAATTCAAAAATTTATGCAATCTTTCGTAAATCCACACTAGCTATTTAATAGTTACTTTTGTATTAAGTTCTCGAAATTAGTGTTTTTTCAAGCAAAGTAAAGAAAAACAACAAAAAACATTATGAATTTGGTATTATGTATGTGTTATAACCAGGGTTCGAAGATATATATCGATCGATATATATCATGATATTTATTTTGATATATATCGTCATATTTTTGCAATGATACATATCCATTATATAAAAATATCAAATAGTTTTTGTGATATAGCCTCCGGAGAAGTGAAATTTTTCGTATTTTTCAGTTTTTCTACTTTTCCGAGGCTATATCTCAAAAACTAAATGTGATATGAAAACGCGCTCAACGGCATTAATTTTCTCGTGCTTCAGTTAACTTATAAACATAGTTTCAGCGATTTTTATTTTTTTCAATTTTCCGCCAAAAAAATCGCAAAAAGCAGTTTTTTAACATTTTCTCGCAAACCATAAGTCATATGCATTTGAAGATTGCACCACTGGATTCAGTGGGTCAAAATACATATGTATGTAAATTTTCGTTTTAATAATTCTACGATTAAGGATTTTTGGGAAAATTGAATTAAAATCTGAAAAAACCAAAGGGGTACCCCTTAGGAAATAATTAAAAATATTGAATTGCTTAAAATTGTATGAAAATTTGCTTATAAGTCAATTCGGACACGGGGAATTCAACGCCGTTGAGCGCATTTCCATATCTTGTTTAGTTTTTGAGATATAGCCACTGGAAAAGTGAAATTTTTCGAATTTTTAAGTTTTTCTACTTTTCCGAAGCTATATCTAGAAAACTAAATGTGATATGAAAACGCGCTCAACGGCATTAATTTTCTCGTGCTTCAGTTAACTTATAAACATAGTTTCAGCGATTTTTATTTTTTTCAATTTTCCGCCAAAAAAATCGCAAAAAGCGGTTATTTAACATTTTCTCGAAAACCAGAAGTCATATGCATTTGAAGATTGCACCACTGGATTCAGTGGGTCAAAATACATATGTATGTAAATTTTCGTTTTAATAATCCTACGATTAAGGATTTTTGGAAAAATTGAATTAAAATCTGAAAAAACCAAAGGGGTACCCTTTAGGAAATAATTAAAAATATTAAATTGCATAAAATTGTATGAAAATGTGCTTACAAGTCAATTCGGACACGGGGAATTCAACGCCGTTGAGCGCATTTCCATATCTTGTTTAGTTTTTGAGATATAGCCTCCGGAAAAGTGAAATTTTTCGAATTTTTCAGTTTTTCTAAATGTGTACAAAAACTAAAATTAAAAAATAAATATCCAAAAAGTGATATTTATCTGGTATATATCCTATATATCAGATATTTTGATATTTATTATAAATATCATGATATTTACGAACCCTGGTTGTAACCAATGCTGCGTGAAATAGCTATTTATGAAACTAGTAAGGAAATGAAGGTTATTACCTTACGCATGTGAAATTTGCAGAATTAGGCGTAGCCGAGTTATGTAAACACATAAGTAAGGTAATAACCGAGTTTTCTTACGCGTTGCATACAATATTATTTTTACTTCCGTTCTAATAAATACGAAAGAGCGTTTTTGAAATTATTTTGGCATATTAATGACAGTTATAAATTCAAAAAATAAAAGAATGACACATCAGAATTCGTCTACAAAGATATCTATTTTTTGTGTTGCTATGTTACCTCATTATTTCACTAGTTAAATAATGCAGTTCATTACCTAACTCAAATAAGCGAAATAAAACCTCTATTTCCTAACGGAAGTAGAAAAAATTAATTTAGGGTGCAAAACAATGAACAAAATACGCATTGCTATGGTAATGTATTGTTATTAATGAAATTGACAGTTGGAGAAAAAAGAAATTAAAATTTGGCAACAGCAACACTGAACTAAACAACTATTATATCAGTTATCAGGCAACTATACAAATAAATCTAACAAATGTTAAAATTTGACAAATGTTGTAGAACACATATATAAATTAGAATCACGATTAAACGCGAGAATAATTTTGCGTTCTCTTGTTGTCTCCACCCAAGGGATGAAATTCTACGTGGATATCCTCTCGCGGGTCAAACCTCTTGACTTTTGGCGTCTGCCTGCTATTAACACGTGTAGTCTGGTGGCGTGTTGCTATTAGCCACGTCTGACGAGCCAAGGGTAGAGTAGAGCAGAGAGCGAGCACACAGCCACGTCAAGATAAAGTCGGCAATCATGTTAACAAAGCCATTACACGTCGCACGACTACGAACAAGGAACCAAGCAAGAAATTTGCCAAAATGTACACGACACGCACGAACACAACGAAATAAGTATAAAAGCGAAATTTTCAATTCTTTCATCGTTTATTACACTATTAAGTTAATCTCCAATTATTTATAACAATACACAGCATTTATATTATTTCTAACTTATTTAAACAGAAATCTCTTTGACTCCGCTAATATTTTCAGTTGTTATGTTCGCGTTTTAACTTACACTAGCTTTATTTACATACAAGTATCATAAATAACTATTATAAATGAATTAATCATGATCTCAAACATCATCAAAGAAAAGATATCAATAGCGACCTAATAAAGAATGTTTTTCTGTCAAATTTGATGCGTGTGTTGTTTGAGTTCCATCTCCTACGCGCCACGACAGAAATGTGTTGGAGTATTATGTTAATGTGAGTAGCTATGCCTCGTGGTTTTGACAAACAAGCTACAAGATCTTGTAAGTGGTTGCCATTTGTTTCCTCTCTATGTACACAACACTTACATCTTTACGAATAAATAAGTGTTGTTCTTTTCTTTCCACTTACTTTCATTGCATCCATCCATTCATGAATTCATCCCCTTTATGTATCTAAACATTCGCAGTTGTGATGATTCTACTAGCATTCTATTATAGATATTTAAGATGATTTAGCTCTATGGAATCTATGTTCAATTCCGTGAGTTTATTTTACATGAATCATAGAATTTGCCATATTCATTTGACAGAAATATATCAGTGTTTATTTTAAAATGAAACGTCAACATTTATATTAATTAGTATCATATTGTTCTTGGAGATTAGCTACCTATAAATATTATATGTAGTTGATGCAAATGTGGAAATATATTTTGTAACCGAACGATGGCGAAATAAAATGGTAACAGCAACTGGACAAGCAAGTCGTCTAATAGTAAGCCAGCCCTAAACATGAACTGCATTTTGGAAAGAATCAACAAAGTGTGATAGAATCTCACATTAAAAAATTCACCCAACAATGATTTTATTTTGAAATTGGGAGTTCTCTGGACGTTAAATTTTTGTTGTGTCTCGTGTCCTCGGCTAATTTGCATTGCACTATGTCTTTCATTTAAGGTATAAGCAGGTCAGTCCAGCTCTTGCCAGAAATTAGGCGAAGTGTAGTGTATTGTCTTTAAGTCCAGGGTGCATGGTCCGGCTTGGCGTTTCTATTCGGATATTCAATACTTAACAGAATGTAAATAAACCAGAATTAACTTTAGGGCCCCTCAAGTATCTCTAATAGAACAGAACAACAAAACGAACGATGAAGAAATAAAATGGTTTGCTTATTCCCTCGATCTAGCAACATTTTAAATCTGAAAAATCTGGGAAGATATTTCAGCTGTCTAGTATCTAATGTTATGAATAAGTTTAATCAAAATAGTTTACTTTCTATGCTTCATTTTAAAATGAACGCTCTGATAAATTACTGTCATATTTGTAACCATGCATATGTCAAATCTCATGTTTCACTTGAAAATAAACTCATGGAACCTATAAGAATTTTGGTGCAGTTGAATGTTAGTGAATTTGAGGATAAATGATTGCATGAACGATCTAGAAATAAATGTATGAAAGTGATTGAAAGTTTGTTGCGTGAAAGAAATATGACAGAAGCTTACATGAAAGAAATTTTGAAATTGATTGACATGAATGTGATGCTATCCTATTTATTAAAATATAGTGTGATGTAATACTAATTTGATTTATTTTTGCAGGTATGTACCTACTTCATCCTCCATTTTAATATTCAACGGGCGTCAAGTAGTAAGTAGCAATTTATTGTCTTTTCGACAAAATAATTTTTACTGAACAAATCTTTCTAAAACATACAACTGTTCGGAAAAATTCAAAACCGTGTACACGTGATTTAACCCAAAGGTAGTCACTAAAAATCCATCATGAATATCAATCAGATCACACAAAACGAGCGGCAAGCAGCGCACAGTTTCCAATTGAAAAACATTATTCCTGTATCTTAGTACTGGGAATCGTGATCTAAATACGATAACGCTACTGAAATAATATACATAATTCATGCACGAAGCAACGTAAGTTAACATAACGCAAAGGAAAGCGTAAGTGACAAGTGACGTCACGCGTCGCTCAAATCTGACAGCGCCAGATGAAGATGCGAGTTGGTTGAGTCAGTCACACGATATGAGATCGGTTATGCGTGCTTATCAAATTACTCTTTTCACTTATGTGTTAATGATATTAAAGGATGAGTAATAGTTGTTTAGGTTCAGATCAGCCAGGGGATTTTTAGTTTTTTGTTGGCAATACTTTGTTTTCATTCTACCATACTTTATTATATTTTAAAACTAATTTAGGGATACTTTTCTTTTATTAATTAAATATCATTGCATCATTGGCTGATAGCCCAAGCTCTGTTTTTGCCTGTTTTAAGAGCAGTATTTTTGGGTGTTTTAGCTATCTCTAACATGTTATAGCCTTGCTTTTAAAACACCCAAAAACAAAGCTTGTGTGCTACCAGCCTATATGATTTATATACGACTGTGCTTGAGTGGATCGGACTGTAAGCTGTAACTCTCCTGTTCTATAATTGAAATTAAGTTCCTGTTGTGCAGAACAGCAAATATAAACAAGGTCAAATAGAAATATATCTTAATTTTAAATACAAATTTTTATGTATATAAATGCTTTACAATTGCGGAACTCAATAAATATTAGAATAAACATGATGTCAACTGTTAAAATCACCTGGAATTTTATATTTGAAAATTGGTAGGCACTGTAATAAAATTCTGGTCGTGTCTGCATAATTCTTTGCCAAAACTTTTGGAAGTAAAATTATCAAATTATTTTGATTCGTTCAGTTGATAGAACCTTCGTCTTAAAAGTGAGTTTAACCCTCAGGTATTTTTGTAAATGATTTCTCTATGCATATTTGAGTTGATTTTTAATAGCATAGCTTAGTGAATCAAAATATGTCGCGCGTTTAAATCTCACTGAATTCAACTTATGTAAAATATTTGATAGTATCTGAATAGTTCTAATTTTATTATAAGCTACTGTAATTGGAATTAAATTCCTGTTGTGCAAAGTTGTAGGCGCCCTATACTGTAATTGGTAACAAATAAATAAATAAATTTATAATGTTATTTACTATAAATATTGTAAAAGCGGGGAACTGTAATATCTGGTGTGTTTGGAAAATTGTTGTTTTCGTAGATAGAAGAGCAAATATGCAAAATTTATGACCATGAAGACATGGAAGATATTTTAATACTTTGCATTCCACAAATCTATTTTATTTTCAAAATAAGAAACTTTAGCAATTTTACGAGCTGTTCTCTTATCGTTAATGCATGTATGTAAGTTAAGTATATCTATAAAAGCTTTATAGTTCGGAAATAATCTCTCGGCCGACTAACACAAAGAAAATAAAGCCAGTAACATAAAATTCAACTATTTATTTATTTTAATTATTTTCGTAGCGATAAAATTGTTATCAAAATAAAAATTTACATACAGAATTTTTGTCCTAATTTAACCAAACAACACGTAATCAAATAATAAAATCTTTTCGTTTGTTGGGAACAAAGTAATCTACTCGCGATTTGAAAACACTTGTAACGTGAACATTTGCAAGTTGTGAGTAAAGTTAAAACGTAATCATCACGTGACATCTTATTGTAGCGTGTGTTGTACACTCTGTGGTTTCAACGCGAGTGTACCTTGTCCGGGAAGTTGAAGTTGTCTGGAGTAAAACAGCGCTTTACAACTTGTTTTATGATTTAACTTCATGTGTTTTCTATTCCGGTGTGTCGGGATGGCTTTAGTTGGAAAGTTCTTTGTTTCAACATAGTCAAAGATATAAATATTTTCAAATGGAAGTCTCAAATGTTTTATAACTATTTTAAATAAAAATCTGGAATGATCGTAATTTTGAACTAAATAATGCATTGTTTCAAAAAGATAGGAAAGGATGGGAGAGTTGGCCTGCGCGTTATTGAAATTCTAGCGTTTCAGGAAGTATAAAACAATTCGTTTTCTCCATAAAAGTACATTTTATGTGTGACCCCTTTCATAACCCCACAAGCACGGCCATGTTTGGTGGTATCTGGGTATCTCTCCGAGATAAGACCACTGCAAATCTAACTCCACAGAGGATAAGTTTCGCATTAAACAAGAAATATATGTATGTAGGTAATGGTATGCGTGCAGGTCATATAAATTAACCTTTGACCCTTGAGTGCTGTGCTACGTTATGGCAACGTTACGTTGTGTTGTGTTGTGCCCAGCCGGAGGATTAAAGAGGATGGTGCTTGAATTCTTGAAAGGATTTTGCATTGTCCTGAAGATTATAGGTATTAGGAACTTAATTATTATACGTGTATAAATAAATAAATATATTACCTAATTTTAGTTTGTGGGTCAAGGTATGGCCACTGTGCAATTGCAGATCTCTGAAGATTAATTAGTAATTCTATAATCCATTTAAAATGATTTAAAATTTACATGTGAAGTACGTTAAAACTAAAATTTGCACATACTATTATGCAAGAATAGGTGCATAACTAATATCCATAAATTATTTACCTATAATTTCCTGTCAAGATTAAGCAAACTTTATGAACAGGTATAAATTATTAATGTTCCTTCAAAGAAAAAGAAAGTAATAACATACTAAAGGTTTAGCTAAAGATAGGGAATATACTGCAATGCATAACGATGCAATAATAATAAAATATAGAAAAGATCATCGTTATCAAATTTATTATAAGAATATACGTTTTGATCGACGTCAGTCTTCTCTGCTGGATAATTTAGAAGAACATCTGGTAATTCATTGTTTTTATAATAATATCTTTGGAGGCCGTGATTTGACGGCTGTTAACCGCACTTCACGCGAAAAAATATATCACTTACCGAGATCTGCTTAGGCAGAGTGCCACACCCAGTGATGGGTAAAAGGCGTGATGATATATTTATTTATTTTTTATTTTTATAATTAATATGAAATGTAATATTGAAGTTTACTGCGATTATTATTTAATTGTATACTTATTTATATATTGAAATTGTGTTTTCTTTTCTAAGTATTTGAATTTTTTTTTTATATATAATCTCGAATATGGTGCATACATAAGGTATTTTACTCTACTTATAATAAAAGGATTTTACTAGGTTGTATGAATGTAGCTGAAATGTTTGTCATAGATAATTTCCTTTGACTAGTTTTCTACCAATCATAATATTTGTAATTTTAATCTGGTAAAATCCTGTTACCTAGTCCATGTTAGTTTGACACAAATTTATTTTGGGGTAGCACGAACCCTAAAAATATTAATAGAATATTCCCTCAGCCTAACACAAAATCCTTGTCAAACATTCTCATCCTAACACAAAATCCTCGCTTCAAGCACATATGTGTACATACTAAGAATTATTCGTTAGGCAATAAACCTTCAATCACATCCCTCCATTCACTCCTATACACCTTTTTCATTAAACTTTCTTTCAACGTATGTTTCACACGCTCATTTCTTCCATAGTACTGTCTTTTGTCAGAAATGTTGTCCATTTAAAATTGGTTGTTGATTTAAACTTTCGTCCATCAAAAAGCACTTTTTTCAATCACAGTATGCTGTGTTGTGAAATAGTACAACACACCAATTGTGATTTGGCTCTTGTTGTTGTCCGTTCTCCGTATTTTTACAAATAACTGCGTAGTGTGTCAGTTGTTTGCGGTGGGAATCGCCATTGTTTTACAGCTAAATAATGGAATGGCCGACATGACAGTTTCCAATTGATTCGCATTTGTTCTCCTGGGCGCTGTGCAGCACGCTTCCCACTCGGTTTTATCTTTACTTCATTTGTGTGTTTGTCGTTCATTAAATTAAAACACATGCATAGCTAGCAAAGTACTCGTAATTGGTTCAATTTGCGACGAACTTTGTTGTCGCGAGAAGTGACTGCCAGCCGAGGTTTAATTGGAGTCTTGGTTTTAATTACTCTTTAATATGTGCGATACGTGCTTTTTATGTCATGCCACTCACAAGGAAGAAGAGAAGAGGACAACTTTCAGATCACTCTTTCGTACTTAAATATTTAAATGTAATTTATGCACTCGTTCCAAGCTTTATACATCATACATCGTATTAACATGTAAATACATATTTTATACTAGGATTTTTACTTTTTTTACTTTTGAATTTCATTCAAATTTCATGACGCTTAATATGGGTTTTCATATACTTCATAATAAGACCACCATTTTCCCATTTATTCTAAACAAAAATGTATTTCATAACAGATGAAAAGCAATGTTATTATTTCATATTATTATTACATACAGGTAACATTTGGCCAGAGAATAACAAATCTTATAAATAAAACAACTATCCTGGGTATTAGTCCAATACATTTTATAAATAAATAATTAAATAAAATTAATTTTATTATTTTAAAAAACCTGGAAAGTCAAAGAGAAGAGATTTATTGAATAAATCTTGTCAATTTCTAATTTACCCATTTCTAATTAAGATGTTATTTAACGCCATAGAATCCAGTACATTAAATTACATTTTAATAATGGTAGTAATTAAAGAAAGATTTTTCCATTTCGGAATTTAAATGTGGTTGTGTCATACAGTTGTAGATAATTTTGAAGAATCAAAATGTGCTTTGGAATTTCACGGATTGAAAGTTTCTCTGTTTGTACTTTTTTCGTATAGTAGTAATTGGGCATTAGAATTTAAATTTTGGCTTGGGCTTAAACAAATACTTGGCAAATCCAGTTTGCAAGTCGCGTTGAATCGCTTTTTGTTGATTCTCCTACATTCGCTTAATTTAAAACAAAAGCCACTTGTCCCCGTTTGTTTAACTGTCGCCATTGGAACAAACGAACGAACAAACAAACAAACGAACAACGAAACACCTGAACTCTGCCTATCTAATCTCAGTTGCGGTGTTGCACTATCGCAGCGTTCGATCGCTGGATCAGTTTATAAGGTTTATAGTCACGACTGCACCGTTACGAATCAATGGTTTGCAGATCACGACAAGGGAAAGAGAGGAATGGAGGATGGAGCCGACAGCAAGTGAACTGAACGTTGTACTCTCGGTTTTATTATGCGATCTGTCGAGCGCTCTGTTTTCACGGTTTTGCGATTGTGAATATCGTTGCCAATAAATTTCTTGGAAGACAAGGAACTTGTACATTCAAATATACACTCGTTTATTTCTACAAGATAGTTCTTCGCACATTGCAAGGAAATATTAGATTAATGTCAATTTAAAATTGAGTATGCTTCAAATTCTTCTAAAAGGAGGGAAGAATTTTAAATGCACATATACACTATGTTCTAACAAATAACGTGCAACGAAGTATGTATTCTTCATTCATTTACTTTTGTTCATTAAATTAAAAGCAAAATTTTTGACTTTTTTTAAAGCTCAACTTTGAGACGCCATAAATCAAAAACTAAAAGAGATATTGAAATGCGGCTTGAACGAGTGTATTTCTCGTGCGCTACTTAACTTGTACCGGTATTTTGAAAATTTTGAAATTTTTTCAAATTTTTCGAAATGTTCTTTTGCCGATATTTTAAAAAGTTGAAAAGATAATGAAAATCTGAAAACACCAGTGAATTCCTCGCGTGAAAACACATAGGTTTCAGAAGAAAATTCGAACGGATACATTTTTTATTACAAAAAAATTGAAAATGGCCGTTTCTTGAAAATTTCTTAAGGGGTTAGCCTTAAGATTTTTACGATTTTTGGCCATTTTTCGTTTTTTTGTAATAAAAAATTTATCCGTGGGAATTTTGTTGTAAAAATTTACATACCTATGTATTTTTACGAGAGAAATTCACTGGTGTTTTCAGATTTTCATTATATTTTCAAGTTTGTGAAATATTGAGGAGGAAATATTTTGAAAAAATTTAATTTTTTTTAATATTTTCAAAATAACTGTACAAGTTAAGTAGCGCACGAGAAATACACTCGTTCAAACCGCAATTCAATATCTCTTTTAGTTTTTGAGTTATGGGCTTTCAAAGTTGAGCTTAAAAAAAGTCAAAAATCGCTGTAACTCAAAAACTCAAAAAGATATGAAGATGCGCCTTGCGCCATTTGATTTCTCGTGGTCTGAATTATATAGAACCACATTTTAATAATTTTCGATTTTTGAACTGGTTCAACCCAAAATTCTCATTATTTTATGTACGAGCTCTTAAACGAAGAATTTGCGAACAAACCTCTACACAAAAGAACTTTTGGATTGTTTTAAGGTTCTAAATTTATACCTAACGTTTAGTTAATGTAATTTAAAGTAATTAAAATTCATTTAATTTGTTTAAACTTAAAATGTTTCTTTTAGACTATAGACTATTACACTTCAATGCATTGCTGAAAATATTATTTTCCCTATGTTTACTTTTAAATAAACGCTCTAATATATTGCTGTCAAACTTTTTAACTGTAACTATGGTAATGATATATCCCTATGTTTACTGATAAGAAAAACTCCCGGTATATGAAGTACCACGTTGCGGCTCGGTGAGTCTGTACCCTCTACTATAATTTGGATTAAGTTCCTGTTGTACAGAGTGGCTGTAATAAATAATAATATTAATATCATATACATTTGTAATTTCTTTCATCTCATGTTTTACCTTTCGTTCACACAATATCCATTAATTTATTCCTAAGTCATTCAAGCAATCTCTTACAATCTTACAACCTGCAGTTAAGGTTTGTCAAACAGTCCTTTCGTACCACATCATCCACATTCCTAACCCATGTGATTCAAGTTCAACTCACCTTTCGTGTACACAACAAACCTTTAATTCTATCCATCCATTTATTGTTAGGTTGTTCACACAATCTGTCATCCTCAATTTCACCTTCACATTCGTAATTCCATTCGTAAAATATCACCTCATCTCTAACATATACTTGTTTCAATATTCTTTTATGCGACATGCTTTCAAAATGCCCAAACCATTTGAAATAATACAGACTAAGTCAGTAAAGGTAACGTTGCTTGATATATGTGTATGTAGGTATTCATACAAAGTTATAGAGATATACTATGTAATAATATAAACCTATGTACATTCATACGTACACCGAAGTAATAAATTGGTATTGAAGGAAATGTAGTATGAATCATTTGAAAGCAGGAAAATCACGTAAAGGATTAGAATATTGAAATGAAATTGAATTTACGAGCTTAAATACGAAACGGGAGATATGTCTACTGGCCTATTTATCAATTTAATTACATATTGTTGTTGTAATTACTCGGCATTCGAGGTAACGAGTTATTAATTAATTGATTATTGATAAATGTATGTGTTCTGACAACTTAAATACAACGTCGTTCAAATTTCTGCTTTTCCATTATTATTTCACTGTGTCATTTATCATGGAGCATTAAACGGAAAAATGAAAAAAGTATATCTTTCTGTTATTCATTTCGTTGTTTAAAGATTGTGAGAATTAAAATTTATCATTTTTGTCCGTTTGTCCCAGATGTGAAAAAAAAAACAAAGTACATTTATTATCACATAAAAAATTTAAATTCATTCATTAATCTTTGGAGTTTTTGCCGAAGTTTTCTCCTCGTAAAACATTACATGTTAAATTCAATTAATTTATAGAAACATCAGTAGATTAAAATTTTATAACGTAGTGTGCGTCCCAGATTCTTGATTAGCTCCAACGAGTTTTTAACGAGCTTGTAAAGTATTCATTACACCATCCTGTTCGACAAACTTTGACGTTTACATCTTAATTATTATCTCTGGAAGCATAAATAAAAATCAACTTAATTAATTCCTTTCCGCCATGGAACTGCGAACAGTGAAAAAACTCTCTCACGTCGTTAGGCTGTGTTGCTTGGCAACCACGGTAAACAACAGCTGAAGTGGCCACTGGGAACATCTGAATATCGTGGTAATCAACGCTTTTAAAGACGAGCTAAGGAAATGGATTACGAGTGCAACCAATAAAAAAATATGCACCAGACATGGTTCTTGAATACCAAGCACAGTTTTGTTTTTGTCTTAATTGAATAAAACGTTTTCACGCTGGTTTTATTGCAGATTCTTTTTCAGATCTTCGAAGCTTACAATCTTTTTAACATTCATTATTTCTATAATTATTTAGGAGATAGTTGGCCCCTACATTTATTCATTAGATTCATCCTACAATTTATCTGGACTATACTTTTCATTGATCCACGGATATGCAAGCAATTTCTGCGATACATTTTTTATTTATCAGTCTTTTATTCTACATGCTAAATCATTCTTCTTAATTTCGCTCATCATACATCTCACATTAAATTTACTTCCTTGTAAATCATCTTAGATCGGCTCCATCAAATTTGTTTAATTAGTTATGTTTATGATTTACTTACGACAATATTAAAATTAAACTATAAGTCTGAATACAGCTTTTTGTTTTTATAAAGAATGATTATTCTTTGAATGGTAGTATAAGTGGCTTTTCATTAGATTTTATGTATTTGAAGTGGCGGCTGGTGCATTTATTAATTTGCATACAACAAATAAGTCCTTGATCGAAATCCCGAGTTAAGAAAGAGAAGATTAAATAAACTTCCAATTAATTTCTGGAACTTTTCAGAAATGCAAGTCTCTTAGCCAATTAGGAAAGAAGAAGTTAGTTTGAAGAAAAACTAAAAGAAAGCTTGAATCGAAGATTTCATTTCAATATTACAAACTTGTCCATTTAAAATCCGTCTTAATTTTAATTAAAATCTCTGAATCTCAGACAAAATCTGCAATAACGTTTCTTTGTACGTAGCTCATTAAATTACAACACAGAGTGAATAGGAAAAATCCCTCAAACTAAAACGAAAACTTCTCTTAAGAGAACATGAAGTAGAAAGTTTCGATGTACACATTATTAAAATGCAGCAGCGGCAGCTCGATCGTCGTCTGTTTGGGGTAAAGGGGTTGGGTGAGTAAGTTATTAGTTGCGGCGAAGTGTGCGCTGGACGGTCTGGCCGCGCCAGAACAATTGAGTGAAGTGGCCACTCGCATTCGCAGTTCGCATGCTGTGTGGCTCTGCTGGCCACTTGGATCTGAACTTGTCCAAGTGTTAATAATGGACATGGATGTGTTGGGCCAATCACTGCCCTAACACATTCCAAAGATGTATTGATGGTGTGATGTTTTGTTGTATCCATAACTTACTATATATTTATTTTTTTAAATTCGGTTATTTGCTACTCTGCACAACAGGAACTTAATCCCAATTATAGAACGTTATAGTGGGATTTGAACTACTCAAACACAGTCTTCTTTGAGACCCGCGATTTGACGTCTGGTTACCAAAATATGCTACGGCAGAGTGCCACACCTAGTAGTGGGTTAAAGGCGTGATGATATATATTTTAATTTTGTCGCTGTGTACCCTAGCATAATTTTACATGTGACAAATAATGATTATTAATTATAATTGCAAATTGTAATTAATAATTGGATAGCTAAGACTTCAGTCTTATACAAAAAGAAAAAGTACAAAACTTAAATTGAAAGTTGTTTCAAGTTCTGCTGACGAAGTTGATTAAGAATTTACTTATCTTTTTATCTTTCAAAATAGTCGTCTATTCAGTTTTAAAGCAACATGGATAAGTTTGAAAACTAGTAGGTATTCTTAAGATGTACAGGGTATTTCAAAATTATTGCAAAAACATTAAAGGGTATATATTATTTGATGTATTGAATACAATGCAAAAATAATTTTTCCGGCATTCTCAAAAATAATTGAACATTACTTGAAGCAAATATTTTTCGGGCAACAGGATTGATAGGTTACAGTAATGAATACAAATTAGTAAATATTAAAATTTATTTAATTTCATTAAAATTGTGTAACAGATCTTTGAATGTTTAATGTTTACTCATTTTTATTCATTACTATAACTTAACCAGACCACTGGCTCGAAAAATGTTTGTTTCAAATATTTTGCAATTATTTTAGCGAATATCGGCAAAATTATTTTTGCGTTGTAATCAATACATACAATAATTACATATCCTTAATTTTTTCTGCAATAATTTTGAAACCTGTCTTTTCTTTGTCCGTCTGTATTTTCTTTTTTGATTTTGCTAAACCTTCCTTTGAAACAGATCTACTTAAAAATGATAAAACATATCAAGAAAACAATTAATGATGTTCTATTTATTTTAATGAATTACTTCGTGGTATGATTTCATTTAAATCAGTATATGTGTCGTTGAAGACAAACCCGTTGTCAATACTTATCATATAGGAGTCTTGGGATTGATGCTGCATTAGACACTATGACAGAAGGCAAACAGAAGGTCCCTGGTTCAAAACTAGGTGATACACGGATTTTTCTGTCATAATTTTAACTTTAAATTATATTTATATACCTAATTGTACCTTGTAATGAAATTAAGAAACTTAAAGAATCTTGTAAGTATAGATTAATATCATTTTTGAAATCTTTGTCTGTAACTGTAAGAAAGGTTGCAGCAGCACCCCAACAAAACAGTAGCAATAAAATCGTTGACCCAGACACAGTCCATTTTTCCCGTTGACATCTCGCGCTGCGCTGCTGTTATGTCCCGACTTGGAACTTTTTGCTGGTAATTTCCGGGCCAGAAAAATGATCAAACTTCATGAAGAATGAGACAAAAAAGGTTCGACACTTTGCTGTTGATTCTGTGGCTGCGGCACTCGAACTATATCATTGTGTATTGTGTAAGGCTGGCACTGACACTGATTGTCATGAGTAAACGAGGGCGGAGGGCGAAGAGTGGTGGGGTTGGGTCTACCCCCGACTACAGAGCAGGTGGAAAGTCTGACAGGGGCGGTATGTAGTATGGTTCAATTATTTTGGAAAGATAGGAAATGAAGTAGAACATGAAGGACTGTTACCGAATACAAAAGTGAAAACAAAATAATAAATAAAATAAATAAATATCAACAGACAAAATTAATTGTCGTCCATACACTTGGTGAAACTAGGTTTAATAAAAAATATAAAATAAACACTTGGCTAAGTCTCTAACCATGGTTACTAACTGTACTGGCCAGCCTCTGACGATGCCCTCATAAGGTGACTTGGAGGCTGAATTTTGTGAGACTTAGCCAAGTGTTTATAAATATATCATCACGAATATTATTTATTACTGGGGGAGGCACTCTGCTGTAGCAGATCTTGATAAGTGATATATTTCTTCACGTGAAATGCGGTTACCAGCCGTTAAATCACGGTACCCAAAGATGTGAGTAGAGGGGGAGCCATTGGGGTTGTTTTTATCTTCATAGAATGCTTCAAATGGCTTGGGATAATAAAATATTAAAATTTAAATTAACTTGATTTATTTATATTCAATTTACATGTAGCCAAAAATGGCCATTTTAGAAATATGCTGAAATACTGCTTAATTTTTGTTATAAATTGTTGTAAAATTATTAAATTAAAAAAAAAATTACTTGGAATTTTCAAATAAGAATGTTTAAATTAATGACCTTTCTTATAATAAATATTTATAACTATATTTTTGCTAAAATAAAATTACAAAAATATATCATCACACCTTTTACCCATTACTAAGAGCGGCACTCTGCCGAAGCAGATTTTGGTAAGTGATATATTTATGCACGTAAAGTGTGGTTACAAGCAATCCCTAAAGATGTTAATGGAGGGAGAGCTGATTTAGTTCTAATTTAAAGCATTCTCTCTTATAATAATTTTGAAACGTTTGTTATCGCAAAATATAAGAATATAGTGGAATATAGTTTTTGCAGTTATTTAAATATTTACACAGATTCGCAAAATCGCACGTTCCATATTCCGCAGTCTGTTATCTCCGGATATTTACATGCATGCTATTTTTTGTTTAATTTGCTTTTCACTTCCTGATTGAATCTATGACTAGCATTGTTATTTTATCTGTATGTAAATCGATTATTTTCAAACACTTCTTAGAAATGTTCTCAACAAGAGTATCAGTTTTTCAGTTGTAAAGCAAACAACATGCGAGCATATTCAATTAAAATTTGTGTAAAAAGTGATTAGTTCGTTACATACGAGTACGATTACTTTACGTATCGCGATCGTGCAACCATGCAAGTCATGAGCAAGTCATAAATCAGAATAAAAAACAGATTTAATTGTTTGCTTTTACCTGTAAAGCTACCGTATAAATTGCACCGCCATCGCGGTATATACCCAATGTTATTTCTAATAATGAGTATGCAATCTAAAGTGGCTGGCTCGTGTTTGACTGTAGTCAGGAGGGAACTAATTCCATGTACATGAGACTCAGTAGAGTAGAGTGATGCTAAAAACAAATCAACAACTATGAGTTAACAGAAATCATTCACGACCTTTAACAAAATGGGGAAACTTTCATTTTCGATCGTAATTTATAAATGATCTTAGTAATGCCAGCAGATTACTTAGGATATAAGAAATGAAGGTGATACAGCATTTTTGGGGAATTTTGGAGAATAGAATTACAATTTCTAGGGGAAATATTTAATTCATGCACAACTTGACTACTGAAAATCTTACTTCTGTGATTTTTCCTCAATTACATCTATTTTAAATACATATGCAATTGCAGATCGTAGAATATAAATAGCATCGTTTAAGCTATAATTAACTGTCATCTGTTCTACCCATAATTTTTAAATTCAATGTCGATGAACGCATCTTCATATCTTGCTTAGTTTATGAGATATGGCCCCTGGTTGATGATTTACTTTGTGGATGAAAGGTTAAATTACAATAAAATAATAGACACTGAATATATAATTTAGTTTTAATTAAAGAAGGATAAATGAACATGTAAAATTATAACTGTTTTTCGAAAACTGACAGTGGTCATAATAATAAATACGTAAACATAATAAATGCTTAAAATATTGAAAATTACTCATAGATCACTGCGTCGCTACAACTTCATTAGATTTTGTATTTTCCCCAGGCTATATCTTGAAAACTAAACGAAATATTAAAATGCGCTCAACGGCATTGAATTTCTAGTTCAATTAACTTATAAACAAATTTCAAATTTTTAAAAATCTTCGCCAAAGTATTCTCATAGTTTCGTTTTTAAGATATAGTAAAGAGTTGAATTTTTTTTTATAACTTTACTCATTTCAGATTTTTTATTTTTTTGAGACTATATCTCAGAAAAGAGTTAAAAAGGCCACTCATACTTTTAAGAATTTCTTAAACAAATAAATTGCTAAAATTAGTTATAAGTCAATTCCGAAATGATAAATTCAATGACACAAAGTCTATATTTGCTATTTCTCATTTAAATTCGCATTGCGTGCATCATTAGTTTTCATAGTACACAATTTGTCAAATAAAATTGAATATAATTATTGTTCTGCAGCAACTATTTACCGAACGAATAGCATTATAGAAAGTTATGTAAAATATACTATGTCATTTTACTGTAGCAAAGCACCATAAACATTTATCAGTATCGTTCACACATCGTAGCAAATGCGTGGAGGCATACCACAGGTAAACTCACCTGCCAGTCGATAAGAGTGCAGTGAATATCGTCACACGCTCTGTTATCACTTATCGCATGCTTATCAAGTGCAGCTCGGAGTAAACACCAAACACCCAGCAAGCTGTCCCGAATGATGCATTTGCGAAATGTGATCGCATATCAGCAACCTTCCGGTGAAAATAAAAAACGAATTAGATGCCAGAGAGAACTTTCCCAAGGAGGTTTTTTATCAAATGTATCGAAAGGAAATGGGGATATTTTCCGAAATAGTTTTCTAGATTTGATTGGGTATCTTCTGATGACATGCCATTACGGAAACTTACGGACATATATTCGATTTTCCCAAGACTTCAATCACATTCTAACATACCCTTACCTTACCATGATTGACAATTAAATTAAAATCGATTTAGATATAATTTATTTTAAGAATTAATCTTGTGCCTATTTTTGAAAGTAAATTACACACAGTTGCAATTAGATTTTGTATAGTAGCAATTGAAAATTAATCAAAAAGATAAGAAATGAAGCAGTGTTAATCTGTAAAATTAATATTAAAAGTTGTCTAAAAATATAATAACTACCACACTGCGTCTAAGGTAAGTCCGAATTTTGTGTTTTCAGTGGGTTTAAGTTCTTGTTTACATATACAGATAGTCATGAATTTGGTACTAATTTAGAAGCAGAATTAAATAATCTAAATATTAATATATAATCAGGGACGCAATGATAATAGAAAATTTTATTTTCATTTATAATCTCCCTAGAATATTGTTTCTTTTCGGAATTTTTTGTGTGTATTCAAACAACATATAACTGAATATATGTAATTTGCCCGAATATGAATTAATGATCGAACACAGATTCGATAAGAATATCGTAACGACGCCAACACAAGTAAACATAATTTTAATTATTAATTTTGCTTAGTTAAGTCAAGTAATGCATTTTTATTTTACTATTGTAACCATGTTTAATATAATGTTTCTATTGGCTGTTAAAGAATGTCGTACGATTTTCCATGTTATTTGCCAGTAAAATACGTAGCGGTTGTATAGATTTTTAGTATTGATATCGATCAATAAATAATTATTATAATTTATATATTAATCGCTACGAACATCCAAGTAACTGTATCAAAAACCAGTTTTGTATGTTGTGATCTACAATTTATTTTTCAAGGAAAACTGATGTAAAAACTAACCTAATATGCGAACTGTATAAAAAATATTGGAATGCTCGAAGCGTTCTTAGAAAATGTGCCCCTTTGGGCATTTTGACAACAAGATAAAAAAGTTAGTAGGCAGCTGTTGTGTTGACATTTTATATTTTATGTGAAACCTAATTAGGGGGGGCCCACACGTGACTCATAACTCCACAAAGTGTTAATTCATTTATGGAGTTCAGCCCCAATTCTCAGTGACAAATTTTTATACAACTACTTACAACACTAGAAATGCCACTGTCTTTAGTCGTAACTGTCGCTGCTGAACTGTTTAATGTCTGAACTATTTTTAAATAACTAATTATAGGTTTAAGAAAGTCAGAATGTATTTATAAATTTGTCACGGGTTTTAAACTACTGACATGATTATATACATGAGAAATATTCAAATAACTTATGTTCTACAACCTAACTCTATAAAAACATATTTGTTCAGTGCAGGAAAATTTAATATTTATGCAAAAAAATTTATACTGTTTATTCTACTAGTATTTTTTGTAACTATATTTACAAAATGTACTACCATTTTAAGAATATAACTTCACGCTAAGCCCCATGGTGTATTTGGCGCAGTTGTATCGAGTTTAGGATTAAAGAACCCGAGTTTGATACCCATAGCCGACAAACAATTTTCTTCACATTAATATTACCTTTGTGGCTTCCCATACACTAACATCTTTGGGGGTCGTGATTTGACGGCTGAAGATCTGCTAGAATAGAATGCCAGACCCAGTAATGGGTTAAATGTGTGATGATATATTTATTTTTATTTATAAAAATAATCTTCTTGAAATATTCCACTGCTTTTCTTTCTTCCACATTTGTCCGTCAGTACGGTGGTGTGGATAACGTTATGGAATTCGAATCCGAAGATCCCGAGTTCGAATCGCACTCAGGCTAAATATTATATGAACTACTACAATCCGGCTCGGTGAGTGCGGACCCTGTACTGTAATTGGGATTAAATTCCTGTTGTACAGCGTAACATAAATAAATAAATAATTCTATTAATGCAAGCCCAATTATCAAGAAACCTGAAATCAATCCATCCATTTATTCCGCGATCGTCTAGTCATTCATCTTCAAATTTTTCAATTATTCATTCGACACAGTTTCAACATGCCCAAACAATCTACTAACACAACCCACTCTTCTAACAATATTGTTTTCAATTCCCCGCATTTATGTCGTTTGATTGTCGTGAGCTATGACGTCGGTTTCCATTCGCCAAGCCAATATCCTCGCCATTATGCAAATGTGCTTAGATAATTGTTTTTGTGCATCCTCGGACGTCGAGGCCATGGCTCGAGAGCAACGAGATCTACTCTCTGTGCAGAGCAGAGCAGCAAATAACAATTAGGACGTGTGGTGCACAGACTCTGGCTGGTGCGGTATCGTGATGCGGTTTAATTGCTACTTGGAGCAGCGGTGAGACTGAGAGCTCTTTCGCTCGCCTCCCACCACCCTCGGGATTCTGCCCTGATCCTAATGGTGACATATTGCACCGATCCATGGAAGGATTACCGTACATCACCACCCAATTTGTCACATGAAAAATGGTTCTTTTTTATTGTTTATATTTATGATTAAAGATACAAATTGAGACAACTAATTAAAATGTTTAGATTATAACAATATTGATGATGCATGTAGTCTTGAGCTAATATTATTTCATATTCCACGGGTCACTTCAAGAAATAAAGCACTATTTCATTGCAAAAGAGCTAGGACTAATTATGAATTGAAATCCCCTATAAGACAACTCTGTGTAGCATATAATAATATATCATGTATCATTGACATTGACATATTTGGCGATTCCTTACCTAGATTTAAGCGTTTATTAATTAATTATTTCTCTGTTTAAGTTACTTGTATATTTTCTTATATTTCTGTCTATTTCTTTTGTGACAACTCATTCTTTTATTTTTTGTATTCTGTATAATCGTCCTGTAATTGGGATCTTGTATCCTGTTGGATCGATTAATAAAATAAAAAAAAATTAATATATTTTTTAGTTTTTCCTTCAGGATGTGATCTCTAGATATCTATAGGTGGCATAGCTTTGCTTTTACAACTGGTGCATATAAGTAAATTAATTAGTATTGGATCGTGTTTCATTGTTAATTGATATTATTATTTACTTAATTATTACAGTCAGACGTCTACGCGTTTATATCCTTCACTTCAACTTATATCCAAAAAAATATGACTGTATTTTGAGTAATTTGAATTCCACTATAAGCTATTGTAATTGGAATTAAATTCCTGTTCCACAGAGTAATATAATTGAATGGTTAGGATTTCACTATAAGCTGATGTAATTGGGATTAATTCCTGTTACGCAAAGAAGTATTTTTGAGTAGTTCTGATGCCTCTATAATCTGCTGTAATTGGGATTAAGTTCCTGTTGTGCAAAATAGTATATTTAAGTGGTTTGAATTCCATAATAAGCAAATGTGATTTGCGATTCGGTTTCTGTTGTGCAGAGAGCATATTTGAGTTGTTCTGATACCGCTATAAGGTACTGAAATTAGGATTAAATTCCTGTTGTGCATAATACTATACAGGCCCGACGAGAGGGGAGGGTAGGTAGAGTAAAATACCCAGGGCCCGTGGAATTCAAAGGGCCCGGATGTGATGCTATTTTATAAATTGCTTTTAATTTTCTACTATTTCATTAATTTTTTATATTCTTTACTAAAACATGGTTAACGAAATGTCTGATACACGTTTCCAACAATTTATTACATTGTATAAAAATTACAAAATGCTTGATCAAGGGCCCCAGTTGCAAATTTTAAATACATTTATACACTATTCAAAAGTACATGATTACAATGTTGCATTTTTGTTTCTTATATTACTACATTGTATACAACACACATAGGCAAAGGCTCTATACCAGCGGTTCCCAATCGGTGGGTCGCGACCCACAAGGGGGTCGCCTTAGCTTTTTTTGGGGGGTCGCCTTGGCTTTTTTGAGGGGAAAAAATATAATCACTAAGTCCTAAAATATATTTTGTCAAACCTTTTATTTTTTGTTTTATTGATCAAATATGCGAAAGGGAGGTCGCGAACATTTTTAAAAAACTAAAAAGGGTCACAATTAAAAAAAGGTTGGGAACCACTGCTCTATACATTTGTGCGTAGTGCTGTTTTGGTATCCCCTGCATTTATCGAATATGCAACTAGATATTAGATAGTCATACAGTGAGTATACAATACACATCGCTGCACCAATTAACTCAGAATTTTCTATTTAATTTTATTTATATTGTTATAACTTTATTTAGATATTAATAATTCTTATTGTTGTCATACATATATTTATAAATATATTTAATTAATAAATATTCAAAGTTAAAGGAGGCCCGAATTTTTTTTTCCCGGGGCCCCGTTTTCCTCTTGGCGCCCCTGATACTATATCTGAGTGGTCCAAATTCCACAATAAGCTATTGTTGTTGCGATAAAATTCTTGTTGTGCGGAGTAGTATATTTGAGTAGTTCTGTAATTGGAATTAAATTTCTGTTAGTATATTTAAGTAGTTAGTATTCGATTATAAGGTAAATTAATGAGGATTAAATTTATATTGTGCAACTTAGTGCCGTTATAAGTTACTGCAATTGAGATTAATTTCTTGTTATATGAAGTAACAAAATTAATAAGTATTTCATAATACTGCTGTGGAGTCTATCGTGTAAATTCCAACAATATTTAATAAATAAATTCGTGTCATCAGACAATTCATACAAAATTTATGATTCAAATATTAATATATAACAATACTTAAATATAAAAATAGAAGTGATAGCTATATCACTGTTCGAAATGATGTATTTCCTTACTAAACGACTATTGATATCTACTAAATTATGCACGTACTAACCTTTACCATCGACATATAATAATGAGCACCTATAATTCAAATCTCATTTAAATTACAAATACATTTGTACAATCAGATCCCAGTGCCAGACACTCATCATATACTTCGCCATGACAATGGCTTGGAAAGCTATCACTTTTATCGAACAATAGTCGGATAGTTTAATGACACTTTCCGTTCATTTCAAATAGCCACATATTTTTATATGTCACACTGTAGTCGTTATAAGACCCCCGTTAGGTTCGAAAGGTCATACTACCATACAATACGACAACTTGATTGGATATTACGCAACATTAAAGTTACTTTTTGTAATTGGATCTTCACGATGATTAGAACCAAATTATTCTTGTTGTTGTTAGTAAGATGTTATTTATTGCTGATTCGAGAAAGTGTTTATTGAAGAATAAAAAGGAATTTTAAAAGTGCATAGTTTCTTATGAATAAGATTTGATAAATATAGATATGTAGAGTGTAGAAAGAAGTCGTATAAAAATATGCAATATAATAATAGAATATTTTGTGTCCGCATCCACAAGTATTGTATTCGAGCAAGTTAACAAATGATCTGTCTGCAGTTAAAGAGTTTAACAAAACTGATCGTAGTTATACATCGTCAGAATGTACGAAACGCTATTCTCAATATGTAGGTTAATGTTGTTTTTGTAAAATAATATATGGAAACAAAATAGAAAGAACACAACAAGACTGAAGACGACATATAAAAACAACAGAGCGCTATTTGTCGTCTGGAAATATTTTTAAAACGAGGAAGAACTCTTACATATCCATAAAACTGCGTTAATATTTCAGCGTTGGAAATATCATCCATCCATCACAGAGCTTCTTCACTAAAAAATCCAACTTTTTATGCGTTTTTTTGTGTATTTTTTCGGGTGAGGATCAGACTGACCGTTGACCCTCCATTTGCATTGCGTTAACGTTACGTTGCGTTAATTACACTGCATTGATTTCCGGTGATTGTGTCCACGTGGACACTACCTGCTACGCTACGTTTGCGTTATCGGATTGAAATACATACGTACGTAAATATCAGCGGAAGGTCATGAAAATTTTATGTGTGTGGACGGTTTTTTTGCGTGGCGCGAGGTTTGCAGTTTACTTTGTTTTTGATGGGGCGGATGTTTTTGTCGGGCAAATATAGCGAGGTAGTTTTTGTAAAAGAGATTTTTGTGGTAGCACACAAATTTAATTTACTCTTCTCGCACCTACGGATAACGAGTTCATTTCTTACTCATGGTATTTCACCACTGAGAGACCTTGGCATTTATTAATTACACTAAATGGTTATTTTTAAAAAGGACAAAATAGTATAAGAAATATAGGTTTATAAAACTTTTTTACTAATTCTTTGTTATGGAAGTTCTTTATATGCAGATTTCGTTAAATTAACATACTTCACATACATAGATACCATCACAATGAAGTAGCACAAGTCTTGAAATATTCACGGAACATACACTCTTAAGATTTATCAGTTTTCGTCAAACTTTCTCATCCCCGCTTCAACCATATTCTCGTTTTTTCCATACAAGCTCATTTATTCTTTTCATCATATAACAAACATTTAATCGTTGCACATGAATATAATTTTAGTACAAAAGTTTAAATACGAAACGTATTAGAATTAAAAACTTTCAAAAAAGAATAATACAGTAATTATTGATTTATAAATAAATAATAGTTATTTATGGTACAAGTGTGTTATATTACAAATAAGTCACGCAAGAAAAATATTAGTCCACGAGGGGAATAATTTTCTGAAGTGACTTATTTGTAATAACACACGAGTGGCATACGAAATTTTATCCAACAACTAGAATTAAGACATTAAAATATAAATTTTGACACAATTGTCTACATTTCAAATAATATTCTAGTTAGCCATACTTTCTTGTTTTGTTGTCTAGGTTACTCAATTTTTTTAAATAAAGAATTTCATATGTTTGTAGACTGGATGACAACTAGAAACGTCAAAGGTATGAATGAAAGTGTTTTTCATAGGAAGTTCTAGACTTTTTTGGTAAAATATCAACAACGGCTTTTTCCGCTTCCTTAATGATTATATCGGGAATTAAATTCTCATCTTCCATTTCGAATACTACAGCTGCAACCTTTTTTCAACTTTGTTATATTTAAACTCAACATTGAGTTACAAGTCATAATTTATGCGTGACTTATGACTTATAACTCACGTGTGACTTATAAGCCACTTTACTAATCTAAAATGACAACAATAATGACTTTATAAGTAGTGGGTGTTGGATAAATAAATATAAATCACGCCTTTTACCCATTACTGGGTGTGGCACTCTGCCTTTGCAGATCTCGGTGAGTGATATACTTCTTCGCGTGAAATGCGGTTACCAACCGTCAAATCACGGCCCACAAAGATGTTAGTGGAGAGGGAGCCACAGGGATAGATTTAAATTGGTGAAAATTGTTTGTCGGTTGTGGGAATCGAACCAGGGTTCGCAAGATTCACAGGCCGAATCGATACCACTGAGCCACCTACCCCATAATTTGTTTATTATTTATTTTATTTATTTATTATTGATTTATTCAAGTAAATTGATGGAAAACAAACTAAAATAATATTTGGTACCAAATAATGTGTTGTAATCATTGGAACGTGAAAAAATAATAATTTGAGAGCGTGTGCGAAATACTCATTTTGCGCACAAGGGTGCAAAATAGTGTGCGAAATACGCGTTTTATAGTAATGTAAATGATAAAAAAATCACGTACTTCGTGTATTGATATTAGTGAAAAATATGAACATTTTTTGCCAGTTGTAAAAAAAAAAATTTTAGCAGTCATAAAATAAGAAAAATGAATTGTGTGCAGAATTTAATTCTATACAACTTTTATTTAAAACATTTTTCTGTACAATAATGAGGACAGCAATGTTATTATAATTTTTTTCCATTTTATTCGCCCATGGCAGAGTTTTTTGTTGAACAATACAGTTTTATTGTATAACAAATATTTATTGAAATATTTGTCAGTTGAGAAAGCTTTTATAAATAATGGTAAAATGAATTTGATGATATATTAATAATAATAAATGTTTTTACAGTATTTATTTAAATTACTACTAAAATAAATATTGCAATATTTTCATTTAACACTGACGGTTATGTAATCATCAGAATATTAATTTCCCTCATATGTTATCATCATCATCATTCAATCAATGTAAATGACAATTCTGTTTTCATTTTTCGTTATTTAATATCCTGTGGCTTCGAAACGCTCATATATTTGAACAGCGACGAAATGTGTTTTCAATGTGAATATGTACTGCTACAGTAGCCTCACATCGTCAGCTATTGGTGTTCATAAAAGTTTACTGTAAAGTTGTTAACACTTGGTCATAAAGTGTTAGGATCACGACCAAAGCAGAGCGGAGCCAAGTCGAGCAGTCATTCGAAAAGCGACTCGACAGATTCGGATATAAATTACCTGTTGATGACAGTCGAACTTAAGAGGGTAATGTAGCTAGGTTGCGCGCAGCATAAACTTGGTTTTGAATTACAGATAAAATTTGAACTAAATGTGGTCGAAACAACTTTCTTTTTTTTTTAATTGAAGATAAAGATTGAATCTATGTTTATTATGTGTTGAAATTTTATTTTATTTTTAATTTTTAATTTTACAATGACACAAACTTATGTAAGTTCACAACAACGTTACTCAACAAATGAATAAAAATTGCAAATTTCAACACATACATAACGTAGATTGTACTTTTATCTTTAAAATAAGCCTTTGTTTGTGAATATTTATTTATATTTAGTACCAATTTGAACTCCACAACGAATCACTATTTACATGAAAAATCGGCTGTGATAGACAACGCAAGCTAGCGCTACTAGTGGTATAAACGGGGACTAATATTAAACTCCGCCCTAGATTTCTCCTTCCCAGTGCAGACATTTATGTACAATACAGAAATTTGTTTCCTACGTATTTTCTTGCATTTGTCTTACTATTAAGTTATTTTAATGTACCTATTAAAATGGGTAACCGGAAAGGAAATAAGTCAAGATTATACTTGCATGCCGCTAAAAAGAAGTGTACTAACCTACGGGAATATAACAGGTAGGTATCTAATTATTCTAGTAGTACTATTCAACTAATTAACTCTATATTACAACAATTACAAGAATTTAACAGAGATGTGTTGCTGATATCTGTCTATTCGTTTAAATTTATAAATACAAATATAATTGTAGTAATCAAAGTTGACTAGTTGATTAGTACCTACTTTTAGTGTTGTTATGTATAGGTATTATAAAAACATCTCTTGCATGAAATACATATTTGACTAGAAAATATTTGCGGTAGAAAGAAAATAAGTATTTTGTCCCTATTTTTTACCTAACCTGTATAATTAAAATATGTATTTATAATTGCAATTATATATTTTTTTAAATATAGGTGTAAACAATATAATCTTCCCTTTCCAACCAAACATGAAAACATAAATATGATCATCCCTGTTACAAGTAACGCTTCAACTTGGTTACCAGCCGTCAAGTCACGGCCCCCAAAGATGTTAGTGGAGGGGAAGCCACAGGGGTAGATTTAATTTGGTTAAAATTGTTTGTCGGCTGTGGGGATCGAACCAGGGTTCTCAAGATCCACAGGCCGACTCGATACTACTGAGCCACCTACCCCATTTCAATAATCCTAAAAATATAATATTATGAAAATGAAATTTTTTTTTACCAATTTCTCATATTAATTATATTTAATGAATTTCAATTATTATCATTTTTTCAGTTACTATTTGTGCGCACGATTGAAATACATGTATATTCTTTGCATTCGCATCTAACGGAGTGAGTAGAGGGAGAGTGAGATGGAGCTACGCGCTTGTAGAGATGGAAGATATCACTGTTTGGGTGGGGACGCAGTGTGCTGAATTGAGCCAGCCTCCAGGTTCCTCGCCACCACACACCGCTGGGAACGATGGATATTTTAGTTTGGTACATTACGCTCTTAACGCGTCGTTTAGATGTTAGTATTTACTAGACGGGAAATTGTTTATGGGTTACTCTAGGGGTAAATCACCCTGAGTCAAACTACGAGATAACCTACTACTTTGTTTTCAACAGTTTTGCCGAAATACTAAAACTTCTATTATTTATTCCTTTGATATCATTATTTTAAGCTTTATTATTATTAATAGATTTAATTATTATTTAAATTAAATTCATCATATTTTTATACGGAGTAGGTGGTTCAATGGTGTTAATTCGGCTTGTCGATTTGAGAACCCGGATTTGAATTCCACAATATTCAGAACCCTGGTTCGATCCCCACAGCCGACAAACAATTTTCACAAATTTAAATCTACCCCTATGGCTCCCCTCCACTAATATCTTTGGGGGCCGTGATTTGACTGCTGGTAACCGCACTTCTCGCGAAAACATATATCACTTAGCGAGATCTGCTTAGGCAGAGTGCCACAGCCAGTAATGGGTAAAAGTCGTCATGATATATTTATTTATTTTATTTAATATTCACCAAATTTGTGACTTCCCCATCAGTATCATCTTTGGGACCGTATTTTAACGGCTGGTAACTGCACTTCATGTATATAAATATACAGGGTGGTGACCGCGACTTTAATGTACAACATTTATTTGAAACTTTTTTCTCTAAAGTCATAAGGGAAGCAGGAAATTATAAATTACTATTCCTGCAGCATTAGTTCTTTAGCTTATTACAAGATAATTTTAGAAGCAGTTTTATCCATCTATACCTATTAAAATCACGCCATGACCTTTGCCCTTTAGTCTGGTTAATAATTAAACTAATTTATCTAATAATAGCAGATGTGACCTGCTTAAACCAGACATAAATACCTCTTAATGCTTGGTGAATCTTAACTAAACCACTGAACTAGAGTCATCACCAAAAAGACAACGTTTCCATCATCAGTAATTATGATATAGAATCGCGATGTCTTCCTCGTAATTCCTTGCCGGTCGCCAGGCAGGTGGTAAAAGCAACGGCACCACCTCAAACCAGTTACCAGTTCAAATCTTCGACCTCAACAAGTACAAGCACCGCGTGTATAATGTTTGTGTATCGCCGATATTATCGCGTGCGTGCTAATGTGAACTCCCGCTTGCTGGAAAGACATGTTTACACTGTACTGAATTATTTAGTGTTTTTGGGTTTAAGCGAACTGGGTTTTTTTATGAGGGTTCATCAGGTCAATAGCTCGGTTTGAAACTTCAAAAGAAAAAATGGTAATTTTTGAATTATACAAAAATATGAATTTTTTAACTAGATTTGAAAACAAAAATTGGATATTTAATTTATCGAATGACTTTTTTGTCTCGACCTGCAGTCTCGACTAAATGTAACATTCTCACGTGCAACAAGCAAACACTCATTTCGCACACACAAAAATAACTATTAGATACTACAGTACTTCAAAACATATACAGCTTAAAATTATTTGACAGTTTTAAATTAATAATAATATTAATATTTATCGATGCAAACTATAAAATCAAACTAAGGAAATTATACAAGAAGTTAATATTTTCAATATTTAGTCGAATTTTAAAATTTATATAAAGGTCTGTATGGTTTAATTTTAGGTTACAAAATTAAATGTCACACTATATTTGTTGTAGTACATGAATGTTACATATTAAATTAACATTTTTGATTTAGTTGGTAAAATCTAAATTGAAAGAGCTTCCTACATAAAAATTAATGGTAGAATTCTGTGATATATATGGGGTAAGTGGCTCAGTGGTATCGAGTCGGCCTGTAGATCTTGAGAACCCTGGTTCAATCCCCACAGCCGACAAAAAATTTTCACCAATTTAAAATCTACCTCTGTGCCTCCCCCACTAATATCTTTGGAGGCTGTGATTTGACGACTGGTAACCGCACTTCACGCGAAGAAATATATCATTTACCGAGATCTGCTTACGGCAGAATGCTACATCCAGTAATGGGTAAAAGGCATGTAATTAAGAAACAAAATAATATAAATATTTGTTGATGAGTAGAAAATAGTTCATAAAGTCATAAGTTTCGTCGCAATTTTGTTCATCATTTACAGATTTATTGATTTCCAATACTCAAAATTGTCCCACACGTATATCTTGAATGACTATTGGTAAATATTCCGCAGAGGCTCCGTGGTCATCTAAGGGAAGTTTGTCGAAACCACAGCATTGTAAACGCATCTTTAGCAACGAGAACATAATAACAGCGAACATCCGCTAGTCCTCCAGCAACAACAACTATCCCTTCTTGAAACAGGTGTAGTAAAGTCTTCGTCATCACCGAGTAAATGTACGCGCCACAATGTCGTACTGCGTAGCTTTAATAATGTACAGAACCTGCTCCGCGTCTCCCTTCGATATTGCTGATAAACTTTAATGAGAATATTCTGGTTTAAGTTCGTTATGTTTGCATTATTATGCAAAGGTTTACACTGGGGCCCAGCACCAGCACCTGTACGAAAAGTGCGAATTTCATTTCATTCCGCTCTGTCAACTTTGTAACTTCTACTTCTTCCTTCGCGAGAAATCATTCCAACGCCGTTTTTAATGTGTAAGCATCGAGGTATTCAAATCCTCCATTCCTGCTTCTTCCACTGAAGAAGGCTTTATTTGTTGCTTGCTCGAATTACTTCATTCACTTCAACTTATTTTTATTTAATAAAAATCAAATTAAACCTTCGATAATGCATATGTCATCAGCAAAATTCGAAATGAAATGTTAAGTCAAATAAATTTTACGAAAAACAAGAGGCCGGGGAGAATTATAATATACCTAGTAGGTTGTCTTGGAAGCTGAAATTCTATGGAATTTAGAAAAGTTATTAATTTGATTTTTATTATGGAATTTGGTTTTACTATATTTGTCTTTTTGTTTTATTTATTTTTATTTTGTTTGTTACTCAACACAATAGGAACCTTATCCCAGTTACAGTAACTTGTAGTAGTTTAATGAGAACCATTCAAACATAATCGCATATTTAGGACATAAGTTAAAGTCAACAAAATTTGACAATATATTTGAAACAAATAAAAAAGTTGAATTTAAGCTGTAAAAATTAAATTATTTAAGTTGGTTGAAAATTGCACAAAAGTAAGAAGGACCAACAAATATCTACATAAATTGAATTTATCATCTAAAAATGATCAAAATGGAACTGACTGATTTGGGAAGACACCATTTCTGTTCTTACAAGTCAGTGATTTCCCCGAGAGAAATGCTTCAGTTTCACAATCTGTTTATTTTCCCGGATATATTCGTATTCGCGGTTTATTTTACAAAATTTTTAATGAAATATTTACATTGTGTTTTAATATGTTTTTGCTGGAGTATTAAAGGATTATTTTTAAGCAGAGGGTGTATTTATAATCATTAAAGCTTGCACAAAAATTACACAAATTTTGAAAAAATAATCATCATTTATTGTTGTTGTTATAAATAACGTAAAATTAATTAACATTTTTATTTGTAATCTTTTGATCATAGTTAATGAATTAATCGTGTAAAATTCATTTAAATTTTTTTAAATTAACTTTATTGTAAATTATCTCATTAGAATAATGTGATCAAAGCAATACCTTCAAAATCATATTATAATAAAAATTTAACAATATATACTGTAATCAGAAACGGAGTATAGTACAGCATATTTATATGTCCAAAAGTATTACGTGATTAAAAATAAATTACATTAAATGAAAAAAAAAATACTAGTTTCTATTTTTGTTTTTCATAGCAATATTTGATTCCATTTTTATAATCGTCGTTTATATTTCTCATTAATAAAGTTCCTAAATTAATTTAGAAAAAGACTCAAAATAATAGAAGTAAAACTAAATTTCTCCATAACTTTTATTTCAAATATATTTCTTTCAAATTATTATTTTTTCAACATTACTTGTGAAAATGATATTTCCCACGAACAATTTAACCGTCTCGTTCACTAGTGATAAAAGTAAATAACTGTCCTCTCTAGTGAGGGAAACGGTTACTATCACAAATAAATTGAGTAAGGAAATTATCATTTAATTTGAGGACCAAGAAAATGTACATTTGCAAATACAACTCCTCTGATTTATATAAAATAATTATTAAATTTCTTGTATCGTAAAAATGTAATTTTCTCTTTTAATTTTGAAAAAATAGTATGTAACACGCGTGCGAAAGAGGCCATTGTAAAACTCATACTATTGGAACACAAATTTTGTACTCATTTTGCAATTAAACCCTTTCCTCACTAGTATTACAATATATTATTAAAAAGTTTTATAGTCGGTAGTATGATAATTTTTCTTTTCACCCTATTAGAAACTTGTTTTTTTCCAACAATTGAGACAAGAAAGTAATATTTTTAATCCCTAGGTAAGAAAGTAATTTTTAATGGAACTACTGTTTAATTTAGCATGAGTGATATTCAAGTGACCAAATGTCAAGGAAGTATCAAGTTTTTCCTAAATTTTTCATAATATATTTCTGAAAATTTTACTTTCTTATCGAGTAGTGAAAAATTTAACTCATAAGGAATGTATTATTCTTGCTTCAAACTGCTTTATATTCCACGCCTTCGGCTCTCCATATGAAACGACAACTTCGGAAATAAATTTGTTATAGAAATAATTCTTGTTTATTGTATTTTTTGATACGTTGAAATGAGTAAAATATGAACGTACGATATACGAGTATTGCTTGGTACAAGCTTCGCCAGAAAATAAAACAACAATCATGGTTCTATTTCTATGTCATCTTGCGAAACTATAATAACAAACTATTCACGGCGCAAGTTGCAAAATATGTCTTCTCTTCAATCGTTTCATTATCCCATCAGGATATCTAGATCTATCATCTCGTAGGTATCTAGATCGGTAAATAATCGTCTTAAACCTCAAGCACGAACTAAAATTGCTAAGCAATTGTTACGACATTGTCAACAATTTATTGTCACGATTCTTGCCAAGCCAACTAGGATGATTGCAGGGAGATAGTGATCTACAAGTACAGGATAGTACTTAGTACGATGTTAAAATGCGAAGGTAATGTAATCAAGTAATTAAAACGGTACTAGAGTCGGACTAGAGGGAGATTATCGATCCCGGAAAAATTTGTGCTATCTTTAACGTTATGTTATGTAGGAGGTTATCGCTTTACACACATTTACACCTATAGAATGGCGATAGAAATATAATGCTCGGAAATATATTAATTATAGTATTTAAAAGAAAATTTTATTATAGCTATTTACGGTATAAATAAATAAAAAATACTCAATGATGGACATAGAATATCTAAGATTAATGAAAAAATCTGATGTGCACACCACATGACTTCCTTGTACGCGTATTAAACTATAGATATGTTTTAATTGCACATATTTGACATTAAATCTTTTATTTTTTGTTCTAATCCATAGCAAACTTAATTTTTTTTTAATTCAAAAAATATATAATATTTAAATTTAGATATCTCGTTTATGTAAAAAGCTTCATGTAATGTGCCACTTCCGGTTAGTCTATTTTAACCAAAATCTATTATGTTATTTCCATTGATATATTAGTCTTATATACCAAATTTGGAAAGTTTTAAATTATATTTGAATATAGTTTTTCAAGAAAATCTATTATAGGCTTCAAGTAAAGTACCACTTCCGGTAGTTGTATAAATGACCAAAAAGGGAGGTGCACAACAAGATGTTATAACAGTCCTAAATATAAAGTTTCAATTTTCTACAGCTTACCGTTTTTGAGTTATGCGAGATACGTACGTACGTACGTACAGACGGCATGACGAAATTAGTCAAAATGGATTCAGGGAGGACCAAAATACCCATTTCCGTTGAAATCTGAGAACCGAAAATACAATACAATACAAGAAAGTAAAAAGAAGTTTGTGAAGACGACAAGAAACTAAACTTAATTCTAATGCAGGAGATCTATAGTTTATAGTGATATCTAAATAAAAAATTAATCCACAATTAATTTGCCTGGTAAAACGAAAAAGTAAAACAAAATGAAGTCAAGTTTTCAACACGAGAACTTGATCCTGTTTGGTGCACATTGTGCCAAGTAAATGGAGCGTTACTAATTATATATCTGATAAGCAATCCCGTGTAGTAGTATTACAATAATAAGAATGCGGCTTAAATATAAAACATGTGTTTTAAAATTAATTGCTCTTTGTTACCTTATAGTTATGGCTCGAATTTATGCTAATTAAAATAAGCAAGGTTATAGTGATTAATACTCAACAACATTTGCGAATAAATTAGCGCTGTAGAAGGGCTGAAACACAGGGTTGGGATAAAATATATATGATTTTGCAAATTGCAAAGGGATGAATACGAATGTGTGCGTACAAAGAAATTTCATTTTCTGTTGTGTCTGTGAGAGGATCACAAAATTTTCAGTTATATTCATTGTCCTGCGTTTGTTGTAAGCAGGTTCATAAAATGAACAAACACAAAAGATCTCGTTTAAAAGGATTCGTTCGTGTATTCTTTTAAAAATAATACAATACGATTTGGAATTAATACCATTGTTCCTAAATCATAATAAATTTTAATTTATCACTTCAATGAATTTACCTACTTTTATTTTTAAAAGCAGAACGTGTATTTTATTACTAATACCAATTCCAAAATCTGATTCATATTTTAAATTTAATATTTATTGTTCACAATTTTAATTCAAATTTAACTATAATGTGAAGGATAGAAATAATTAATGAAGACATGAGAAATCTAATGCCGTCTATACGGTTGTGTGGATAGAGATATGGAATTCGAATCCGGAGATCCCGAGTTTGAATCTCACTCAAACTAAAAATTATATGAACTACCACACTGCGGCTCGGTGAGTGCGGACCCTGTACTGTAATTGGGATTAAGGTGTACAGCGTAACATAAATAAATAAATAAATAAATATCTTGCTTAGTTCTTGAAAAAGTTATTTTTTCATAAATTTAACCTCGTTTCATATTAACATAAAAACAACAACATACGTTGTTTATTGTTATAAAATCATAATCTCAAGTGCAGAGCAGTACCTCTTTATAATAGTGGATGAGGATACTTAATGACTGCTATAAAAATGATATATTTATTAATTTATGCTACTCTGTTCAACAAATATTTAATTCCTATTACAGTACAGGGTCCGGACTCACCGAACCGCAGTTTTTTTAGTTTCAGTTCGAAGTCGTGATCTTAGGATTCGAATGAAGTGAACCGGATCACTAAATGAAATAGATGCAGATAGAATAAGATTTGACTAGGAATACTACATAGTTAAAAATTAGCACAGATTGTAAACTGTACATTATAAGTATCTTTTCTATTTTGCAAGTTGTATACAGTAAAATGTTTTGTTTTAAAATGTTTATTAAGGTTTGCTGTTGATTCGTCTTTAATAACACTTAGAATTTGGGAACAATAATCACATTTTATTTATTCCGTCACATAAGTCAGTAAAATGTTGTCATATTGAGCTAATTTTTCTGGAACTCATTATAAATAACTTTAATTGCAATAACAAATGAAATATTAATGAAAGAATATAATGCACAACCTTAGAGGTATATTGCGTTAGCAAATGACGAGATGAGGTTATATGAAAGGAATTATGAATGTAAATCACGTTGTTATACAGGGTGTTTCAGGACTAGTGTAACAAACTTTAACAGCTTATTCCTGAGGTCATTTTGAGCCAAAAATGTTATATGAACATAGGTCCTATTCCTTCTAGTTACCAAAATACAAGAGGTTGAAGTTCTATAAGTAACATGAAATTTTCAAATTTTTGTAATCAAGATACTTTCGGAAAACAAGAGTTTTATTGAAAAGTCATACCTTATTTGTCTTAATTAATTTTATTTATTAATATTAACATACATACGAGTTCAAGGCGCTCATTTTGAACACTTGCTGTAATTTTTTTTAAATTTGTTATCTTATTTCATATTGTGTTAACCTATACCATGTTTGGTTATGTTGTTCTGTGTCTATTTAATTGTGTCATTTTATGTTTTGTTCTCTAAATCGTATTCGTTAATATTCATAAATAAAATTAATTCAGACAAATAAGGTATGACTTTTCAATAAAACTCTTGTTTTCCGAAAGTATCTTGATTACAAAAATTTGAAAATTTCATGTTACTTATAGAACTTCAACCTCTTGTATTTTGGTAACTAGAATGAATAGGACCTATGTTCATATGACATTTTTGGCTCAAAATGACCCCAGGAATAAGCTGTTAAAGTTTGTTACACTAGTCCTGAAACACCCTGTATGTGTATAAAACGAATGAAATTTTTCCGTGAAAATAATGTGAATGAATTTGCGTATTGATTTATATGTTTGTTGAAATACGTGATTATTTATTGATTAGGAAATGTAAAATAAATGAAAGCACGGACATGAATCAAATAAATCGTTTGTTTTTGTTTGACTCGTTAACGCAGTGACAATGGAAAACAATCATTGTTTTGTTAGCTTGGAGTGTTTGAGGCAAAAGGGTAAAATGTAATTTTGAATCTGTGTTCATTATTGCGACATGTGTAAACTCATTCGCGGCCATGAAACTGAATATGAAATCCGTTGCTCTTTTCGGTCTACAAAAGCGAAAATTACGTAATTGCCTATTAAATGTAGAATTCATTATTCTGATTTGTAAATACAGTTAAACGAATTGAAAATAACATTAAATCCAATAGCAATATTTTAATTTATTCTATTGGAACTGATTACAATAAATGTACAAACTGAAACTATAATAAACAAAAACGTATTAGTGGGTAATATACTTCAAATATTAAGATGAAAAAATTTCATTTTTAGGGGAAGATCTTAACACGGCATTCATAACATACGTAACCAACTGGGAGCAAATTTCTTCCAGCCTTTGTTTCAGAGCAGTCTTGATTTCAGGAATCATGCTATCTAATGTTTCTTTTCCTTCAACTAAAACAAAATTATATGATTATAAGATATCAGTCCTAGAAAACGCAGTCAATTCTTACCTTTTTCCTGATAGTTATGAACAATGGAAATCTTTTCAATGGTTCCTTCAGTAGTTTCAGATATAATTTGTAAATAAATTTTGTCATTAATGTCTTTGTCTTCGAAGTTCTTAGTGTAGTTAAATTGAATTCCATCTACGAAATAAATTGTAAACAAATTAATGTTTTCTTCCGTTGAGAAATAGAAACTTTGAAACTATAAATATGAAAGTAAATAAAAATTGAGTAGACTTTGTAAAATAAAACTAAATCGAATGTCAATATTTCTATCAGTATTTGTTCATGATGTGTGGTCAGTATCAAGGTTCAATAACCTAACGCATTAATATGTTATTAGATTAAGTATGAAATAAACTAATTAGATATTATAACAATATATTATGGTTAATCAAGTTATTTGTATTCCTAGTTAATATATTGTTAAATTTCATGCTTAGTTAAAGTTACAAATAGATAATGACTAATTGTAGTATTGTTTTAATTATAGTTTAATTTATTATTTAATTATAATTGTTATGTAATTTGGGGCCTCGCATTTCTATTCTGGATGATTTTGTAGACCGATATTTATCGCAATAACCAAATTAAAATTTTAAAATATTTACAAATAATTTTGTTATTTTAAAAATCTATACTTATTAGAGTCACCATTTTAAAAGTTTCTTTCTATTTTACATTTATAAGGAAGTCATTACGAAATCCAGTTGCGTATCGAAAAAGCGTTCATTACAATACGGAACATTTAGTTTTAGACAGTTGGTAGTAGAAGATGACATACTGAATCTATCAAGCTAGGAATATCAAAATTTCAAAATTAAAAATATTCTGACATATTTTTGAAAATCAGTTGAATGAAAAATGCTTGAAATAAAATGAGGATAATGTGGTTCTGTGCATCTTTTTTTCTAAATTAATTTAAAAACGGAGGATAGCAGGAATTATGAATATATTTGCTTACCATAGTTGATTGTTGCTCTTCCTTTAGTGTCAATGTTCTTGCCTTTGTGTGTTCCAGTTGCAGTGAAATCTGCTTTCCAAACTAAAAATGGCAAATGCATTCCAATTTCAGCACTGTGTCCTCCGAAATCCATTCTACAAATATCAATTTAATATTAAAAATAATTAATTGAAAGAAGCAATTTAGTTACCTGGCATGAGTGGGTGTCAACTCTCCAGATTGATGTTTGATGTTTGTTAGGCTGTAAACGATCTCGTCAATGTTCAAGACTTGATCTAATGGATCATAAGTATTCAGATTTGGGATCTGTAAGGATTCATCACCCTTCATAATTTCTGGGACAGCTTTCTTAGCGCTTTTCAAGACGCAGTCTTCGAGGTTTGGATCACTTCGTTTACATTTTTCTATATATGACGCTGGAAACAACATTTAAAATAAGACAAATTATAAAAACATTTTACCAAGTTGTGACTAAATTCGAAAGTGCAACGGTTTTCGAATGATTCGGATTACTAAAGCTGTTGCTTTTTTGTACTCTAATTGGGATTAAGTTCCTGTTGTGCAGCGTAGAAAGTAAATTAATATGTAAGCTATGGAAAAGTACTACCTACAGCACAGAGATTATTTTATTTAAAAGCTAAATATTTCTCCCAATTTTTTAATTTAAATATATATATAGATATAGATATATCGTCACGCCTTTTACCCATTACTGGGTGTGGCATTCTACCGTAGCAGATATCGGTAAGTGATATATTTCTTCGCGAGAAGTTTTGTTACCAGTCGTCAAATCACGGCTCCCAAAGATGTTAGTATAGATGTTAAATATATAAATGGAAAATTTCCGAAATTTGGCTATTATTGTAATGATTCAAAATTGTACTTAAATTTGCAATTTCAGAGCTGATACATCCAAAAATGTATCTATAAAAAATTAATTATGTAAAAAATCTACTAGGTAGTTTTTTAAACAAAATGGCTAAAGTTCAAACTAAATAAATATCTACTGCAGTACAAATTTTAAATATAATGAATTTATTTTTTCCCCAATAATTTTTGAGATATTAAATCTTTTTCTTCTTCTTCCAAAGTTCGTACAAAACATAATATATTTAATTTATAATAACAAGAAGGTTCAAATCAGGTTTGTCTAGAGTGATATATGTGGTGTCTTCCAGCCGTAAAATTAGTATCCCAAAAGATTTAAAATACAAATAACAATTTTACTCAACCAAAGACAATTGCTCGACAGCTGGTATGCATGATTCCGAAGATATTATTCTTTGATTAAAGAAAAAAGAAACTTACGAAATGCTTCTCCGACTGTAGCAAAAACAACAGCTGCCGCCGCAATCACAATTACGTTCTTGAACTTCATCATTATCACCGAACACCGCACAACAAATAACTCGTGATGACCGCTCGTCGCCTATAAATGTCCTCGCCTCACAGACACTTTGACCTTACGTGACTAACTTGATTACTCCAATAAAATTATCGGTTTGGGAAAAAATTGTGACCCGCCGTCTTATCAAAGTTCAACATGAACACGTCTCTATATTCCGAGATGTTCTTTTATTTATTCAGAGTAAAAATAACTTACTGCAATTGAATTTCAAGATTCCGTGGGTGTTATGGCGAAGTTGTTTAGGTTTAAAGATGGAATTATTCAAAACTTTGTCGGATGCAACGAAACGTTGACAATTCGACCCAATGAGATTCGACCTTTACTTTATTTCATATATTTTTTTAATTTATTCGTTAAAAATATTTACGTAGAAAATTATGAAGAATTAATTGGTTAAATTTACAGGATTATTTATGGAAAATTGGAAAAACAACTAATTATAAAGATATGCTCAATAGAATTAAATTCATGCATACTTAAAATCACGTTATATCCCATCAAATGAGGTAGTACGATCTCTAAATACAATCATTCATCATATTAATAAAATAATCAGTGCTCATCAAATATTCTTATCCTCGCTTCAGTCACATAATTCCCTTCATACCTCGCATTTTATTTTAAACAAATTTTCAGAAATTTTTAATTTTTAAACTTAGGACCTGAGATACTTAATAACATTAAAAAATAAATAATTTTTCATTTAAAGTAATGTGCTTCTTTGTTATTAGTTATTTTACATGCAGTTAAGAGTCTCGTAGTAAATAAAAAAAATTCCGTTTGTATATAATATATCGTACATAACACGTCAGTACTGTGTCATTATTTACCTCAAGCGATTGTATTGTTTTCGACAAATAATGACGAACTTTGCTGCCTTGTTATATAAACTACTATTTTTCACGACCCTTAGTTTTTGAGATATATCCTTTCGATAATTCACCATGTATTAGAATATTTTTATTGTCTGTCTGTACGATAGTGTGGATACAGAATTCGAATCCGGAGATCCCAAGTTCGACTCGCACTGTAGCTAAAAATTGTACTATGGCTTGATGAGTGCGGTCCCTGTACTGTTATGGGGCTTAAATTCCTGTTGTACAGTGTAACATAAATAAATAAATAAATGAAGTAAAGTTGATATTATGTTAGGACAAATCGGAAGTAAAATTAGTGTTCGTACAAAACAGGAAAGGACGAATGTCGGCGTCTCTGCAATGTTGTGAATTCAATCTAAATACATATCCGATAGCAATGTGTCGATAAAAGCAATGCATACGAAATATCGCGGGGCTATTTCCCAGCTATCACAACTTTTGACCCTTCAAAGTGGACTGTGGAGACAGGAAATTGTGCCCTTTGTGGCTTGTACATCGGCCGGACTTCACAAGCACGATACACCTCTTTGACAATAAAGGAATGCCACAGGACTTTGAGGCAAACAACAAGGATTTGTCAAAAACCACACGCAAATTTTGACCCACATTCAATCTTCCACAAACATTTTCTTGACGTCTTTATAAACCAATTCGCTGAATTAAATTCCCTTTCAAACACATTCGCTTTTAGATGAACGCAGAGCGCAGAGTTCTCGACAACGAGAACATCTTTTGAAGAGACTTTCTTTTTAAATAATGATCATTATTTCCATTTTCAGATGTTTGTATTCAAATCATTATTGTAAACATAATAAATATTATCTATTTAGTTATTGCGACTGTTTACTAAATTTTCTCAACAATATTTTAATAACAACTTGTTTATCTATACGACCACATGATCCACTTGTGTTCATAAATTTTCAATATCACTTAAATTTTTGAAAATATTAACAAGAAAAAAGATTAGTTAAATTTATAAAACGAAAAATACGCTGGTTAAACCGCATTTCAATATCTCTTGCAGCTTTCAAAATATTGCCACAAATTTGCTATTTTTAAAAAGTAAAAAATCGGTGTAATTTACAAAGTAAAATAGATATAATAAGGCTCTAAACGGCATTCGATTTAGCGTGGCTTAAATGATATACCGGGAGTTTTTCTTATCAGTAAACATAGAGATATATATCATTACTATAGTTACAGTTAAAAAGTTTGACAGCAATACATTAGAGCGTTTATTTTAAAAGTAAACATAGGGAAAATAATATTTTCAGCAATGCATTGAAGTGTAATAGTGTATAGTCTAAAAGAAACATTTTAAGTTTAAACAAATTAAATGAATTTGAAATACTTTAAATTACATTAACTAAACGTTAGGTATAAATTTAGAACCTCAAAACAATCCAAAAGTTCTTTTGTGTAGAGGTTTGTTCTCAAATTCTTCGTTTAAGAGCTCCTACATACAAATAATGAGAATTTTGGGTTGAACCAGTTCAAAAATCGAAAATTATTAAAATGTTGTTCTATATAATTCAGACCACGAGAAATCAAATGGCGCAAGGCGCATCTTCTTATCTTTTTTAGTTTTTCAGTTACAGCGATTTTTGACTTTTTTTAAGCTCAACTTTGAAAGCCTATAACTCAAAAACTAAAAGAGATATTGAAATGCGGTTTGAACGAGTGTATTTCTCGTGCACTACTTAACTTGTACAGGTAGTTTGAAAATTTTGAAAATTTTTCAATTTTTTTCAAAATTTTTCTTCCTCAATATTTCAAAAACTTGAAAAGATAATGAAAATCTGAAAACACCAGTGAATTTCTGGCGTGAAAATACATAAGTATGCAAATTTTCACAATAAAATTCGCACGGATACATTTTTTATTACAAAAAAACGAAAAATGGCCAAAAATCGAAAAAACACCAAGGGGTACCCCTTAAGAAATCTTCAAAAAACGGCCATTTTCGATTTTTTGTAATAAAAAATGTATCCGTTCGAATTTTCTTCTGAAAATTTGCAAACCTATATATTTTCACGCGAGGAATTCATTGGTGTTTTCATATTTACATTATCTCTTCAACTTTTTGAAATATCGACAAAAGAAAATTTCGAAAAAAATTGAAAATTTATCAAAATTTTCAAAATACCGGTACAAGTTAAGTAGCGCACGAGAAATGCACTCGTTCAAACCGCATTTCAATATCTCTTTTAGTTTTTGAGTTATGGCGTTTCAAAGTTGAGCCTTAAAAAAGTCCAAAATCGCTGTAACTCCAAAATTAAAAGAGATATTGAAATGCGGTTTGAACGAGTGCATTTCTCGTGCTCTGAACTATATAGAACCATATTATAAACATTTTGAGTTTTTGAACTGGTTCAACCAGGAATTCACATCTGCATGTTGATATGTCAAAATTTTGGTCATTCATGAACATGGTAGCTCTGCAATAGCAGATCTTAATAAACTATACATTTTAAGCCGTGAAGTACAGTAACCAGTTGTCAAATCACAACTACCAAAAAAGAAAATTTTATTTAGTTTAAATAGGAATTTTAATTCAATAAAATTACCCCCATTTACTTGTAAACAATAGCCTAAACGATTATAAAATGAATATATAGCATTATTTATTTGCTTTTGAGGAAAAATGTACTATTTGAGAACCATGTCTTTAGTTTTGTAATTTTGAAGAGTGCCACACCCAGTAATGGATAAAAGGCGCGATGATATATTTATATTATTTTATGTT
The DNA here is from genome assembly GCA_947425015.1 of Pterostichus niger. NCBI lineage: Eukaryota > Metazoa > Arthropoda > Insecta > Coleoptera > Carabidae > Pterostichus > Pterostichus niger. Next base: position 1,059,216 of record OX380336.1, on the reverse strand, counting down.
GAAAAAATAATCTTACCATATTTATCGAACATGAATCTGATTTTTATTATGTAAGATTGATTAATTATTATTACTTCTGGGGTAGGTGGCTCAGTGGTATCGAGTCGGCCTGTGGATCTTGAGAACCCTGGTTCGATCCCCACAGCCGACAAACAATTTTCACCAATTTAAAAAATCTACCCCTGTGGCTCCTCCTCCACTAATATCTTTGGAGGCCGTGATTTGACGGCTGGTAACCGCACTTCACGCGAAAAAAATATATCACTTACCGAGATCTGCTTAGGCAGAGTGCCACACCCAGTGATGGGTAAAAGGCGTGATGATATATTTATTTATTTTTTTTTACTTCTGGGATATTTCTGCGTGTAGAAGTTAATTGCAGCGTAATGAATGCCATGAATTTTCGCACGTTTATAAAAATAATAAGAGCGTGAAAATCGTCCTGGTTAACCTGCATTAGTCGTCAAATCGATGAGAAGCCATCGTCGTCTGGCTCCCGCTGCGAATACGTCGTCAGCGTTTTCCACAGCTTTGACAAATAATTTCCGTGTGCAAATGATTTTGTTTTCCTCATTACTCGCCTTTAATTGCGGCTGTTTGCGCGCATTGCAGCGGAAATTCACGCTTAGTTTTATCAGCCACGTATGTGAACTGAAATTATTGGGGCGTGACAATTTCGCCCCTGGCGAAATACTTTAATAATGCATACACGTGCACGGAAAAATTCCATACTCGTTGGATTAGTTTTGTTACTGTATTTATTAGAATAATTTGTTGCTGGTTTTAAAAGTTAATAACAAAGATTAAGGGTACGGCGTGTGAATGTATTGGAGATGGGGATGTTATTACTAACTAACTGCGATGTATGGAGGAGTTACAGAGACACGATAAACGCATTAATGCAATGGAAGTTTGACTAGACTAGACTGTATATGGTTAACGGGTTTGACATGCATGCATTATTCATTTAATTAATGTGTATGGTGATAAACTTAAACTACTATTTCGTGTACCTAGTCAACTTATTTTACAATTTTAATTTTCAAATTCAAATGACTTATCCATTTATTTCTTTTATAAAATAAATACATAAATATATCATCACGCCCTTTACCCATCACTGATATATTATTTCGCGTGAAGTGCGGTTACCAGCCGTCAAATCACGGCCTCCAAAGATATTAGTGGAGGAGGAGCCACAGGGGTAGATTTTTAAAATAAAAATAAATAAATATATCATCACGCCTTTTACCCATTACTGAGTGTGGCACTCTGCCGTAAGCAGATCACAGTAAGTGATATATTTCTTCACGTGAAGTGCGGTTACCAGTCGTCAAATCACGGCTCCCAAAGATGTTAGATGTGTGTAGATTTTTTAAATTGATGAAAATTGTTTGTCAGCTGTGGGGATCGAACCAGAGTTCTCAAGATCCACAGGTCGACTCGATACCACTGAGCCACCTACCCCATAAATAATATAATAATAATAATAATATATAATCGACAAATTTATTTATTTAAATGACAGTTGAATTTTTGACCCTTACCCTCATTTTCACCAATACATCGGGTGTTATATGAAACCCTAGCTATACGGGTTTAACATGGGATATTAGTTTTTCCTTATGCAAAAGTGGTTAGCTATTCTTTGGAAAAAATTCTTCAAATACAAATGTAAATAATTCTGCATGTTTCGTAACGAAAATAATTGGTTTTAAAGTTATATAACAATATCTTTTTTATAGTAATAGCTAAAGCCCGGATATTTAGGCTCATAAAAACACCCAAATAAGCAGGCATATAGGCCGGTAATTACTCTAAAATAGGCGGAATTTTAGGCAGCCTAAATGTAAATAATTTGTTTAAAAAAATAAAATAAACGAATCCTTTTTCTAATATTGGTACTCCTATCTACTCTTCGTTAGAAAAAAATAATCATTTTAAACAAAAATTAACGCAATCTGAAAAATAATAATGTAGGGTTCTCATTTTATTAACTATTATGCAAATTCAAATTATGTAGTATACTTTAATTCACAAAATATTTACGAGCAATTGCTCTATGAAATTTTCGGAAAGGGACTGTCTTTGGTCTTTCAGAACTTGCTTGTAAGTTGAAAACTTCGCTCGACATCACAAAATGTGACAGGACCATTCTTATATTTAGCCATATCGTCTAAAGTTACCTCAGCTCCATTGATTAATGGCAAAGACACAATTGAATTGCCACGTAAAATTTTGACTAAAAAACGTTTTTTCTTTCGGCATTTTAAATTCACACACATAAACTTGATTAAAGTAAGTACTTTAAATATTATAGGTTAGGTTGAAACACTTTGTCGAGTACTGAATTAGTCAATGAAGTAGATGATAAACCTTGTCTGCTCAATGAAAGTTAGAATAGGCAACAAAAATAGGCAAAATAGGCTGTATAAGGTAAAATAGGCACAATAACCAAAATATAGAAAAAATAGGCTATAAGGCACGAAAAAAAAACCTTCTATTACATGTAAACATATTACCTATGTATAGAAAAACGAAATTGCCTGAAGTATATTAAAATTTGAATCTAGGCAATTGCCTACAAATCCGGGCTTTAGTAATAGCCATGGAATTGCAATAAAATAACAAACAAATATCTAATAACGTTCTACCTGTTAGGTATATTTAGTTTAAAATGGAAAATAACTCCACAACCTATAACTCGTTTGACATCAACATCAAACAAGACAATTCCGCATTATCTTCATGTACTATTACATCCTCTTATCAGATACAAACCACACCTTGCTTGTTGTTGCTCGTATCCTCATCTTGCCATTGCGGTGCGGCACATATTGTGCGTATAACATCGTAGCGATTACGCACACGCACACGCAAACGCGAATCGCGGATTGTTAGCATGTCAGGTGATATAATAGCCGTGTGCCGTATGCACAACGTTCACGTAACGCAATGGAATCAACGAGATAATTGGAGCATTGTGTTGGAATGTGTAATTATATGTTGACAAGAAGTTGCTGCGAATTTATGTTAATGTTGCTAGCAGGATTATAGGTTGTGGATTAGACTCTTTGTTTTCTTGTTGTGTCAGAAGTTTCTTGAAGAATTTGCACATTAATCATTATCTAAATAGGAATTGGCGTTGATGGTATTTATAAATACCAGAAAAGTAAAAATTAATATTATGTTAATTAATTTGTTGTTATCAAGCTATTAATGTTATTATTTTGCATTAATTATATCGCTAGTTTATTTATAGGCAATATCATTTAAAGAATTATTGTTTAGATTATGTAATTTCGTGATTAATATACTGTTGATCTAAGTACATTTATTCTCCTTTGATAACTTGTCACTAAGACAGTGACTTGTAATTATTTAATTAATATAAATATAGAAGTAATTAATGTTTACAACTTTTTAACTAATATTTTTATTACAAGTCAAATCTTGATAAATACGATTGCCAACCTTGTATAAACTCTAGCTCATCAAAAGAATCGTAAAAAAAAATCCCTACTTCATAAATTTAATAACAATTAATATTACAAGATTATCTATGTATTTCTAGTATTCTTTTCTTTAATCTTTTGGGCAAACCAAAATTCTATCTTCCTACCATCCAATTCAGTGACTATTTTGTGTCGATTACTGTTACTTCATTATTGCACAAATCATAAATCTAAATCAATTTGAATTTAATTTTTTTAATATATTTAATAAATAAATATATCATCACGCCTTTTACCTATTACTGAGTGTGGCTACTAGCTGTCAAATTACGCCCCCAAAAATGTTAGTGAGGTGCAAGTAGAACAAATTAAAATATCTGATGAGATTTGAAAACCCGGGTTCGATTTCAACAGCCAACAAACTCTTTTCTCTACATTACCCTTGTAGCCCATAATATATTACTTACCGAGATATGCTATAGCAGAGTACCAAACTCAGTAATGGGTAAAAGGCGTGATAATATAATTATTTAAGAACAAAATTACGTCTGTGGCGTCCTCTCTACTAATATCTTTGAGAGCCGTGATTTGACGACTGTGGTTCTTCATTCGTATAAATGTATCACTTACTGAGATCTGTTATAGCAGAGTATCACACTCAGTAATGGATAAAAGGCGTAATGATATATTTATTTTTATCTGGCAAAATTTTGATATTTAATTAAGATAATTAGAATCTACAATGCATATTTGCTGCTATGAACATTTCGTAAAGTTTGACTAAACTCTAGTTTGCAGTTTGACAAAGCTATTCGACGCTTGAAATCATTTATTCATTGAAATCATAATGGCGTACTCAAATTGTAATAATTTAACTGCGATATCATTTCAGCACAATTATCAAAGCACAGGCAATTCTCTCCGCGTTGAACGTGACAAATAACCACATAACACACCGCTTTGCTCTTATGCTCTCAGCTATCTGGCGTTATAACTTATCATGGTTCTATCACAACGTATAGAAACTGGAAGTAAATTGTTCAAATTAGAAATAAAATAATACAGTATCATCTTCACTAAAGCCCGGATATTTAGGCTCTTAAAAACACCCAAATAAGCAGGCATATAGGCCGGTAATTACTCTAAAATAGGCGGGATTTTAGGCAGCCTAAATGTAAATAATTTGTTTAAAAAAAATAAATGAATCCTTTTTCTAATATTGGTACTCGTATCTACTCTTCGTTAGAACAAAATAATCATTTTAAACAAAAATTTACGCAATCTGAAAATAATAATGTAGAGTTCTCATTTTATTAACTATTATGCAAATTCAAATTATGTAGTATACTTTAATTCACAAAATATTACGAGCAATTGCTCTATGAAATTTTCGGAAAGGCACTGTCTTCGGTCTGTCAGAACTTGCTTGTAAGTTGAAAACTTCGTTCCGACATCACAAAATGTGACAAAGGCGTTCTTATATTTAGCCATATCGTCTAAAGTTACCTCAGCTCCATTGATTAATGGCAAAGACAATTGAATTCCCACGTATTGACTAAAAACTTGATTAAAGTAAGTACTTTAAATATTATAGGTTAGGTTGAAACACATTGTCGAGTGCTGAATTAGTCAACGAAGTAGATGATAAACCTTGTCTGCTCAATAAAAGTTAGAATAGGCAACAAAAATAGGCAAAATAGGCTGTATAAGGTAATATAGGCACAAAAACCAAAATATAGAAAAAATAGGCTCTAAGGCACGAAAAAAAAACCTTCCATTACACGTAAACATATTACCTATGTATAGAAAAACGAAATTGCCTGAAGTATATTGAAATTTGAATCTAGGCAATTGCCTAAAAATCCGGGCTTTAATCATCACATTGAATTTTTAGATAATATCTAAATAAAAAGCCAATCTAATTTTAGTTATTTATTTGTTACTCTGCATAACAGCAATTTAATCCAAATTACAATTTAAATTTTTAAAAGAGAAATCATGAATAACATTTTTGTTAAATTTTACTCAATTTTGAAGCTTATATTCTTTCATTATTTTTTGTTATGCTTTGAACTTCTAGCTTCAAAGTTAAGTACAATATATATATATTAAATTTCATTTATAATAACAATGATATTTTATTTCAAAAAAATCAAGTTACATTATTAAATGATTCAGCTTATCTCGTCATTAAATTTTATCCCGTACATTAATAATGTTTGTAATATTTGAACAGTTGAATAACAACAGTAACTATCTTTAGTTAATTATTATAAAGGGTGAGTTGTTCACAAAAGGGTCCTTTTTAGGGTTACACTATTTACTTATGATTGTGGTCAGGCTCTAGTTAAGGGATGAAATTTCGCGAGAATGTTGGTATTGTAGAAACAAAGCACTGCATGGTCTTTGTTCTGTGCGTGTTTGGCATCATTTGCTCAATGATAAATGGTAATGAAGAGTCTTGGTGATTTGTACAGATTTGGAAATGGAATTAACTTTCTTGTAGATGTTACAACCGCGTGTTTCTGCATTTTTCTTCGTGATTATTAATTTCCTTCAGGGGTGGTATTTTCAGTAATTCTAATTTGGTATCGGAGAGAATCGGTTTATTTAATTAAGGCCAGACAGATATTTTGATTCTCCAATGACCTGAATTACAAAACAATACTTTTTTGCTGCCATCTTTTATTTGAAGTATTTTTTTCTAAACTAATTTGGAAACATTTGTCAATGGAAAATATAGGATCCAAATGTTTTGAAAATATTGAAATATTTTTTAATTAAATTATGTTAAAAACTAAACTAATTTCTTTTTTCTTTTTTTGCAGGTAGGTCAAAGCGTTAAACTCTATCTTCTGTTAGTTAGAACTAGAACTATGTATCAGAAGATCAGGTGAGAGGGAACATATTTCATCTTAATTTAATTAAATTTTTGCCCCGGGTTACAAACTTTTAAATTTAATTAGTTACAACTACATAAGTAGATCTTCAGAAAGTTATCTCATTAAGATTTAACCAGGATTACCAACATAAATTAGTGAGGTTATTAAAAAGTCATTTTGAAGACCTACAATCAAACCAGAGTTCAAATTTTGCTGAGTGGTTCGGATTTCACTATAAGCTGTAAGCTCTCTGTACTATAATTGGGATTAAGGTTCTTTTGTGCAGAGTAACAAATAAATAAATAAATTATTACGCTTTCTCTACATTATTACAATAAAATGGAATATAAATTAAATATATTATTTGGCAGTACGATAATATGGGTCTCACTTAAAAAAAAATGTGAACTACCACACTGCGGTTCGGTGAAAATATTACATTCACTTAAATGAATAATAATTTCTCAATCTCGGGTGTCAGATTTGTGGTAGCCATTTTAAAATGTGTTAAGTCCATGAGTGATAAGGTGTGTTTATAAATATATGTCGAACTAAATATGATGAACATTCTCATCGCAAGTGTGCGTTAATTTACATATTTATCTTTATTTAACCCTTTGCACTCCGTTGTCGCCGTAATTGCGACATTTTTACATTACATGCATGTACTTGTATACTATGTATGTATATAACTAATATAGTGTTGGAGTTATTGGTTAAATTCCCATAAAAATTGCAACTATTGTTTGTTTCACGAAAAATTTATATAACTTTGCACAACGTATCTTCACTTGAATGTAATCAATTATGTCTACAATAAAAATTATTTAATAATGCTCTTAAATTAGTAATATTTTCTTGAGGAACATTCGATTACAATTTTTTTTCATTTAAGTTTTTGGTAAATAGGTAAAGTTTTCTTTCAAATTAATTAAAGTTTTGTACTATATCATGCGCATATAAATTTCTTCCTTACAAGATTTGATTAAATTCATTGAAATGAGTTAAGATATTAATAAATATCGTTCTCGGGCCGTATAAAAGTATCAAGCAATCTGGATGTAGCCCGCGAGCTGTAGTTTGGACATGGCTGATTTAGACCTTGTACAAAAATTGGGATTAAGTTCCTGTTGTATATAGAGTAACATAAATAGCTAAATATTACTTTCTATCGTTTTTGGGCAATTCAATCAAATTTTTCATTAATATTTGTACATAAACCTAATGTTTTCAAATCTATTACTAATACTTTCAATCTTTAGGAGTCAACTTTACTTAAATTCATTTAGGAGCATGATTAACCTTAATAATAAAGTTCATTTAAGTATCGGATTTGTTTATATATTTATTTTCTATTGCATGACATAAATTTAATTACAGTACAATACTGGAATCATAGTTTTAAAACATACGTAGAATGCGAATCCAAAAAGAGTAAGTGATAAGGTACAATTAGTGCGCAGTGCAACAATTTGAATTCTCGTTGACAGACCTGCAAGCATTCAACTTTACTTAAATTCATTTAGGAGCATGATTAACCTTAATAATAAAGTTCATTTAAGTATCGGATTTGTTTATATATTTATTTTCTATTGCATGACATAAATTTAATTACAGTACAATACTGGAATCATAGTTTTAAAACATACGTAGAATGCGAATCCAAAAAGAGTAAGTGATAAGGTACAATTAGTGCGCAGTGCAACAATTTGAATTCTCGTTGACAGACCTGCAAGCATTCTTCATTACACTGGGTGCACTTTGTCACGCTTGTTTTGCTCTATTTGCCACTGGACTCTTTAGCTCTTCGTGTGAAAGTTTCATGAATGAGCGTTCATTAGGATCATCAACAGTGCAAAACAACAACATCGGTGCACTGCAGTACAGTACAGTGTAGCGGTGTAACAATGTCCGCGAACCAACCGCAAGTTGATATAGTATCTGATGCTGGTTGTTCTGGACAATTATACCGGAATTGAGGAGTTCCATTATTTTAATAGGGCATTGATCGATTATCTTCATATCTCTTTTTGTTTTTAAATTGCACAGAACTTTTACTTTTTAAATCTTTAAATTTTTAGAACAAAATTCTTAAAATCACCTAAATCCATAAAAATCTTAAGGTAAAGCCTTAAAAATTCTTTAAAAAATAGCGTTTCGTTTTTTTGTAATACAGAATGTATCTGTGCAAATTTCTAACTCTCAATTTGCATACTTATGTACTTTTACGGGATAAATCATTAGTATTCACAGATTATCATTATCTTTGCAACTTTTTGAAATATTGGCAAGATAAAATGAAAAAAGGTCATACTTTCATAATTTTGGTATAAGTTAATTAGGGTACGAGAAATATATTATTTCAACCACCTTTCACTTATTTAATTCTCGTGATCTGGGCTCTCAAAGTTAAGATTAAAAAAAGTCAATAATAGCTCAGAAACTAATAGAGATACGAACATGCACTCAATTTGCTTTTAATTTGAATGATATAGAACCATATTTTTAAAATTTTGTATTTTAAACTAGTCCAACAAAAATTCGCATCGGGGGTTTGCGCTTCATAGTAAAACCAGATTTGTGTGCGAGATTGAGAAGAATGTTATTAGAAGAGTAGATATAAGTCACTTGAAACAAGTTGAATGTACAATTGATGAAAATGAGGATGAGCTAAGAATAAATGGAGTAATATGATAGAGAGTTTCTTGCGTGAATAAATGATGATCTATGAAAGGATGGTGTGCCAGGATAAGAATATTTTTCAAATATTAATTGCAGAATAAACACATCAATATTCATTAAATGTTTCATTCTTCTAATGCTTAAGATTACTTTATAATCAAATTGTGTTATACAGGGTGTTTCAGGACTAGTGTAACAAACTTTAACAGCTTATTCCTGAGGTCATTTTGAGCCAAAAATGTCATATGAACATAGCTCCTTTTCCTTCTAGTTACCAAAATACAAGAAGTTGAAGTTCTATAAATAACACGAAATTTTCAAATTTTTGTAATCAAGATACTTTCGGAAAACAAAATTTCGCGCAAATAGGGAATGGGAAAGTTGGCGTCTATTTAGATATCTGTCTTGGTATTCTCTGGACGCATAACGGGCATTACCATTACATAATCCATAAATAAAAATCATATCTGCATATTCAGCAGTACTATAACCATCCATTATGAAACAATAATACAATCAAAAGTACAACAATTTTTAATTAAGACAAATAAGGTATTACTTTTCAATAAAATTCTTGTTTTCCGAAAGTATCTTGATTACAAAAATTTGAAAATGTCGTGTTATTTATAGAACTTCAACCTCTTGTATTTTGGTAACTAGAAGGAAAAGGACCTATGTTTATATGACATTTTTGGCTCAAAATAACCTCAGGAATAAGCTGTTAAAGTTTGTTACACTAGTCCTGAAACACCCTGTATAATAATAATAATAAATGCAGATGTAGTATTTTATTCTCCACAACAATTAAAATGTAAATGAGAATGATATCATTGTGTAATAAGCGTGTAGGAGTAGTAAATGTAGATGTATTTGATCCACTGTTGAGAACATTTGCTTCTTGTACAAATAATTATAAAGCAGTAATTAAAGAGGAGCGAACAACAGATAAAAGGAGTGTACCAACAACGTGGAACAAAGCTGCATGCAACTGAATCTTCTTTCATTTGTAGAAAAAGAGAACGGAAACTAACCACAGTAGATATATCTACCTACGTTATTTGCCTACGCCCGTTTGTCTATTTCGTTGTTTTCTTGTCTTTTGTGCAATGATTTAAGCGGGTTCTTACTATGAAAGAAGCTTTGTTTTAATTTCTAACTCTTTTTGAATGCGAGGCTTCTTTGTTGAATGGGTTACATTTTAATTAAGAAGCTAATGGTTCGGTCACGCAATGTTTTGACGCGCGGGGTATTACTCACGTCAGTCCGATGCCCATTACGTACGGATGCTCACCTCGTAGGAGGTGCTTCGGTTTTTTTCACTTTTAAATTAATCTTGTAAGGCGGGCTGAATGCCATGAAGAAAAAATTATTACCCGAAAATGTGATTACCACGCAGCGAACAAGACATGAAGTTGTTGTAAGTAGTTACTTTGATTTTAAAGAGATTATTTTTCAATTATTTTTTTTCACATTTTTTTATATTTTACAAACTGTAAATAGTGTATAATTCAATATTACTACTACGTAAAAATTGTAAAAGTAGTTGAAGTAAGGCTTTTTATGAATAAGTTACGAAGTTTAAGGTACAATAAAAGGTTAATAACCTTTTTCACTTTTATATTTTAGCTATAAAATTTACACGACAATTACTAAATTAGTATCTATACACATATGAGGTAAAAAAGTGAAAATATTCTGTGCTCTAAAAATATCAATTATAAATTTTTGAATTGAAAGTTCTAAAATGTCAAAATTTATTTGGCACTGTTGCCACATCCACATAAATCCCTAGATTATAACTTAAAGGTTTTGTAATTGAAAGTACTAAATTTCGATAAAATAAATTATGCAAAGTAAAACAAAATACTAGAATGTATAATTATTCAATAACATAAATATATCATCACGCCCATTACTGGGTGTGTCACTCTGTAGAGACAAATCTAGGTAAGTGATATATTTATAGCCGTGAAGTGCGGTTACCAGCCGTCAAATCACGGTCCTCAAAGATGTTAGTGGAAGGGGAACCACAGGGATAATTTTAATTGTTTGTCGACTGTGGGAATCGAACCCGGGTTCTTAATCAACCGACCGACTCGATATCACTAAGCAACCTACCCCATATTATTATTCAATGAGTTTAAAAAATCTGCCTTCAATGAGATTGTTTCGGATTATAGTTCTTCGTATATTTTATTTGAATCAATTTTCTCTAAATTAATTTAAAAACGATATACAGGGTGTTTCAGGACTAGTGTAACAAACTTTAACAGCTTATTCCTGAGGTTATTTTGAGCAAAAAATGTTATATGAACATAGGTCCTATTCCTTCTAGTTACCAAAATACAAGAGATTGAAGATCTATAAATAACACGAAATGTTCAAATTTTTGTAATAAAGATACTTTTGGAAAACAAAAATGCGCGCAAATAGGGGATGGGAAAGTTGGCTTCTATTTGGATATCTGTCTTGGTATTCTCTGGACGCATAACGGGCATTACCATTACATACTCCATAAATAAAAATCATATCTGTATATTCAGCAGTACTATAACCATCCATTATGAAACAATAATACTATCAAAAGTACAACAATTTTTAATTAAGACAAATAAGGTATGACTTTTCAATAAAATTCTTGTTTTCCAGAAGTATCTTGATTACAAAAATTTGAACATTTCGTGTTATTTATAGAACTTCAACCTCTTGTATTTTGGTAACTAAAAGGAATAGGATCTATGTTCATATGACATTTTTATCTCAAAATGACCTCAGCAATAAGCTGTTAAAGTTTGTTACACTAGTCCTGAAACACCCTGTATATACCTATGTCTAATTTATTTATCGGCATCTAGTACGTTTTATTTTGTAATTTTCCGTGAGCAGTTATTTATTCTCAACAGTAAAAATGTTGTGGTGAATTGCTTAATACGAAGCGCAATGGTTACTTTAAATTTATCTTTTATGTAAATTAATCAGTTTTCCAGGAAATGATAAATAGGCAGTTTCAACCGAATGTTATTTATAGGTATTAAATAACATATTTATTCTGCGATAAAATAGTCAATACACAAATTCAAACGTCCAATTTCAAATGAAATCCATCCATCGAGACTTTCTTTCACAAAACATGACAAGCCTTTTAATCTTTTGAGAAAAGTGCAACATTGGCAGCTGCAGACTTTTAATTGAAATATTTGGTATCGAAGAAGTGAGCAGAAAGAAACTTGACGAACAGTGCAGTTTAATTTCCGCTTCCGATATAATCGCGGACCAACTGACCTATCAACGTCAGCACCGATATTAATGATCGGAGTTAAATGCCGATAAATTCCCCGACAAAGCGATGCCAACAAAGAAGTGCGTTCGTCGTTCGCTTGATTTAATAAGGAGGGTTTTTTTCGAAAGACGAGAAGGGATGATTAAATGCAACGTTGCTGCCGACTGCCCTTATAAATCTATACACACCCTTGTGGATCTGTGACTGACCGCAGCGAAGCGAACCGTAACTTTGTACTTTTTTCTTCATGTCTGCATGTCTTTTACTTCAAACTGATCACTCGCGCGTTAACCACAATTATTTACTCGTTATCCAAGTTTCCTTGTATTGCAAAGAAACCCATAACCATGTTTTCATTATAAAATTATTACATTTCGAACGTAATGTATCAACATTCATAATTTCACATTTAATTTTTCCATCACGGCGGATAAATTATGGTCATTTACATTATGGCCGTTTCAATTGACAATTGTTTGATATGACATTAATGTCATCGAAGTGACAACTATCAAGAGGATAAACAAAACAACTAAAATCTTAATTTAGTTCTGAAAATTAAATTTTTTATAAGGTAGTGACAAAAATTGTATGTAGACGTCGTTAAGAAAATTTATAAATTTACTCTAACTGGAACCCGGAAAATGACAGAAATGTTTATTGACAATTTTCTTAAAATCATCAGGCTCATGAAATATCAAAACTAAAATATGTGATATTAATTAACAGCTTATTTTATTTATGAAAAAGTTATTTATTATAATAATTGTTCAAAAATATTTCCATTTACGAGTAAACAGTATTTCAATAACTTTAAATTGATATTTCATGGCACTAATTATAGAAAATTTCCAATTTTGTCTATAATAAACTATTCAACTTTTTTGATATAAAATAATTTAGGAAACCAATAATTGAACATTTTAAAACAAGCATTGAAAACTGTATGGTGCGTCCTTTGAGTAATCACTCTATGACAGAGAGGATGATTCTTGCCTCAAATGCTTTACAAATGAAATGTTTCACCTTCATCCCTTAATATACAAATAACTATTCCATTTAATAATAATAATATATCATCACGCTTTTTACCCATTACTAGGTGTGGCACTCTGCCTAAGCAGATTTCGGTAAGTGATATTTTTTCGCGTGAAGTGCGGTTACCAGTCGTTAAATCACGGCCCTCAAAGATATTAGTGAAGGAGCGCCACAGGGGTAGATTTAAATTGTTGAAAATTGTTTGTCGGCTGTGGGGATCGAACTAGGGTTCTCAAGATCCGCAGCCCGACGCGATTCCACTGAGCCATCTACCCCATTAATTAATTAAGAGTTTATTTTATTTATGAAAAAGTTATTTATTATAATAATTGTTCAAAAATATTTTTATTTACTAGTAAACAGTATTTTAATAAATTTAAATTGATCTGTTTTGCTATTTCATAGCACTAATTATATGAAGAAAATTACCAATAAACATATCAAAAGATGCTTTTTCTCTTTAATAAACTATTCAACTTTTTGATATAAAATAATTTGGTTAGCCAATAATTTAACATTTTAAAACAAAACTCTAAGGCGCATCCTTTGATTCATCACTCTATGACAGAAAGGGTGATTCTTCCCTCAAATGCTTTACAAATGACATGTCTCACTTTCGTCCCTTTATATACAAATAACTATTCGATTTAATTCTATTTTAATGTATTTATGTTTAATAAATCTGCTAAAATGCAAAATATTCCTTCCTAATAAATTGATTCATTAACTATAAATAAATTACTAGTTTGCAACTGAGACATGCTTAAGTAAGACACATTACCATCAATACCATGCATCTCCTTCGCATGGGAAACACATACACATATGTGTGTTAATTACAATAAGGTCTGTGTCCACCTGCGCGCTCCTGTTGTATTATAGGGCCATGGAAACTGATATAGTGATATTCCCACAATGAAAACATGCCTCCTGCTCCCGCCTAAATAACCTGTCACTGTCCGCTAATAAGATTTGACTCATCATTTACCTGTTTTTAAACATTTGTTTAAACACTACTCACCGTGGATATAAACGGTTACTGGGTACTGATGGTGGTTAGTCATTGCTATTAGATTGTTTGGACATGATTGTGTAAATAATAAATAAAATAACTGACTGCGGGAATCACAATGGTTGCAACACAGCGGAATATTATTATTTACCATTATTAATAAATGTAAAATTAAAAGCGATTTTGTCGGTTAATATTAAAAAGTGTTTATGCTGGTAAGTTTCAATCTTCCAAGATTTATCCAGACAATGTTTGCGCTGTTTAATCCAGGTTATGGAGGATATCATGTGAGACTGGAAGGGTCTAGGATACACACACATATATCCTATCGAGGGTCCTGGACCTGCTAAAATAAACGAAGCTGATTTCGTAGATTTCCTCGCCGATTTGAGGGTTTAACTCTGGGAATGAATTGAGAAGGTGTCTGCCCCCCTTGACGGATGAAGCTGAAGCGACGGACCAACGTTCAAGTTTGGGTCCGAATCCCAGTCCGTTCAAAGGAAATGAAAGGACAGCCCAAAAATAAATGGATTTGTATGATTGAGTCTGATTTCAAAGAAACACGGATTTTTACCCTTACTTACTCGCAATCATCCCTTTGCCAATAGACTTATAATTCTACTCATCAAGCCAGAACTTTGTCTGAAGATTTCCTAAACGAAAAGAATTACAATCATACAAATTATTTAATCAAATCAAATACATCACGTTTTTATTTCATACTACATTAGTGATTTCAGCCCAGAAAGTGGAACTGCACAGTACTATTATCTTGGAGTTACTAGCTAACAAACAGTTTATGCCATTTAATTATAATTATTTTAAGACACTTTGGGCATTAAACATCACCCGCGGGAGGAAATAATTCACTTTTCTCCCACGTTATACAAATAGCTATTTATTTACAACTCTATAAAAAAGTAAAATTTGCATCCCTAGAAAAGCGAGTAAAAGTAAAATCATATCCAGTTGACATCTGTCAAGAAAATTGTAATTCTTATCTAATGATGAAATTCTATAATAAATCTATATGTTTATAGATCTATAAATCTATAAATTATGAACAAAATATCATCAATATTTATTGATAACTAGAAAATATTTCATAAAATCTTAAGTTTATCATTATCTACAAAACTTTTATATTTACGCAGAATTCCACAATACATTTCTAATTAATTCTTTTATATAACTGTAAAAATTGTCTGAGTTCTTTTTTTTACAAGCAAATAATTATTGTAGTTTAGTAGATATCACAATAAAAATAAGTCTGTTACGATCTGAAATTGCAGAGCTTCAACATCCACAATGAAATAAAATAGGTAACGATGAAGCTTGAATATTTCGCGTTGTATAATTTGTATATCCAGCGTTTCTAAATAATTTTAGGGACTGATGCTTCGTGCAGAACATCAACAGATTTGAGCGAAGAACCTCTGGGTTGATGTAATATTTTAATTTGTTATTTTAGGTGCAAAAAGCTTAGTAATCGTTGACGGCTTTTGTGTTTTTTTTGCGAGACTGGCTTTAAATATTAATTTTTCCCGTCACATTCAAATTCAAGCCAGTGCATAGCGATTACAAAGTTGGACTGCAGCAAATTAAAATTCAAGTCAGTGTGAAGAAAGATTTGTCGCGAAATCCGGATTTACAAACTCCTCTATAAATTCCGAGCAAGTTTAACAAGTTCAAATATGCAAATGTCGCCCAGTAATATATGCAAGTATAGAAAGTGTTAATCACGCCATAATGATTGTACTCCCTGAGTTGTTTTGTCGACAACTACGAGAAAAACTTCTCAGTCGATCACAGATCTACTAGAGGGATTCGCTCCGGAAACTTCAGATTGCTTTTGTTAAAGGGACGTGTGTTCTCCGCGAAAATTCTGCATCATTATCGTGGAGAAAACAGACAAAAACTTGTAGAAACCTGGGAAATGTAGTCGTGTAATTATAGGTCGTTGTATTGTACTGTTTTGCATATTACGTTGGTGATGAATTGTGATTTGCAATTTATTTAATTGTTGATTATTACAGATTTGTAGTGGGAGTAATTTGCTACTGTGTTGTTATTCCTGGTTAATTATGAGTACTTGTACTCGGAATATAAATAAGTATGAATCATTTTAACTGATAGATTACTATATTTTCTGCTGTCAAACACTTCTACTGTTGTAGAATAAATTACTTGTAATGAAAGCCACGAAATATTTTGTATGGGATAGATGGCTTAGAGATATCGAGTCGGCGCATCCGGGTTCGATTCCCACAGCCAACAAACAATTTTCACCACATTAAAATTACCTTTGTAGCTAAAATCTTCGGGGACCGCGATTTGATGTCTGGTAACCACACTTGCCGCGCATAAATATATGACTTACCGAGATATGCATCGGTAGAGTGCCACACACAGCAATGGATAAATGACGTGATGATAAATATATATTTTATATTAAATATGTTTAAGTTTGCAATAAATTTAATTGGTTTTATTATTATAGATGGTCACGCTCTATGCTTATTTAACGTAGTAACATTTGTGACATTTTAATATTCTCAGGAATGCATTGACATATCTCTAGTAACAAATATATCAATTGTCGCGATTTAGTTAGTGTATTATAATATCCGTGTTTTGTAACTGTTATATGATATATTTGTTTTATCTGAAACATTAGCCGTTTATCAAAGTAGAACAATACAGAGATACAGTCATGAACATAAGCAGCTATAATATACTTTTAGAATAAGTAGTTTGAAATCTTAGAAGGCTGTCATGAAGATATCAATTATTTATCAGACACAGTTGTACAGACAATTTACTTACGCTGCATAACATAAATAGTATAGCTAGTTTCATTATATATTTGTTATTCTGCACAACAGGAACTTAATGCTAATTACATGCAGTATCTTGTAGTGAATTTTGAACCACTCAAATTTAACCGTATTTTTTAAAATAAGTTGAGGTTGGCCAAAGATTTACTGAATGCAATTGAAAGAGCTTTCTGTAATTAAATAAATCTTAAAAACATATTTATATACACTATATTTATCAGCTCCATTTATTTTGGTAAACGCTATTTATATAAATCTACTAGGTTGCAACTGTTTGTAGTTGTAATATAATAGTAGCGCTGTAACTGCACAAGCGAGAGTTTTAAACTTTGCTACTTACTAAAGTATATCGATTTAGAAAAAGATGTCATCACTCACATTTAATAATTAAAACAATTTATTCATTTTCCATTATACATTTATTCATTATATAACTCATGAAATAAATTCGTATTGATAGTGTGAGAAAACGGTTACTATCATAACTAAATTGACTGAAGGAAATTTCATTTGACATGGTAACTAACGAAATGTGATGTGCATTTACAAGTACCACTCCTTTGATTTATATAAAATAATTATTAAATTGCTTGTATCACAAACCTAAAAATGTAATTTTCATATTTAATGTTAAAATATCTGATGTGGACACCACATGACTTCCTTGTACCCGTATTAAACTATAGATATTTTTTTAATTGCACATATTTCACATTAAATCTTTTATTTTTTGTTCTAATCCATAGCAAACTTAATTTTAAAAAAATCAAAAAATATATAATATTTAAATTTAGATATCTCGTTTATGCAGAAAGCTAATTTAAAAATTCTTAATATGCTAGACGCAGAATTTAATTCTCTAAAACTTTTATTTGCAGCATTTATTTCTAAAATTAAAATAATACCATTTTTTTCAAGGAAAACTGTTAGCAGCTTCATGTAATGTGCCACTTCCGGTTAGTCTATTTTAACCAAAATCTATTATGTTATTTTCATTTATATAGTAGTCTTATATACCAAATTTGGAAAGTTTTAAATTATATTTGAATATAGTTTTTCATGAAAATCTATTATAGGCTTCAAGTAAAGTACCACTTCCGGTAGTTGTATAATGACCAAAAAGGGAGGTGCACAACTAGATGTTATAACAGTCCTAAATATAAAGTTTCAATTTTCTACGGCTTACCGTTTTTGAGTTATGCGAGATACGTACGTACGTACAGACGGAATGACTAAATTAGTCAAAATGGATTCAGGGAGAGCCAAAACACCTATTTCCGTTGAAATCTGAGAACCGAAAATTTTCGCGATTACAATACTTCCTTTACTTCGTACAAGGAAGTAAAAAGACAACTTCCATGACAAATAAGCAGAAATTATGTTTGTGTTTGATTGTTTCGAATTCCACTATAAGCTACTGTTATTGAGATAAAACAAACAAAAGCTCTGCCATTCTTTTATCAAATTCTTCCCTCCGCAATCACGACTTGTGGCCACCCCTCACGTACGTCACCGCCTCCTAGTTACGATGCAAACCACGTATGGTCGGTAGGCCGTATATTCCACTCACATCTCTTGCTGCACTTTTTGCGCTTTCCTCGACCAGCTCGCCGCCTCCGTCAGCGGGGGTGGTGACGGCGGTAACTATGGCACGCACGAATATTTCACAAACCAAATTATCAGCTCCTGCTGCTGGCCAGGTAGCCGCGAATTAATTAAATCGTGTGGCTAAGGATATCGTTTCTCGCAGGAGATTCTATTAGATTTTTTGTATCGATTAGTGCATAATTTGAATTTATATACTGGCGATATTACATATTGTAAAGACCAGAGGTGGAAATAATCCTGGAAGTACATAAAATTTTGAAATTAAATTTTCGGTTTCATATACTACCTGAAATAATGGAATTTAATTATCTTTGGCATTAATTAAATAAAAAAATAAATATATCATCACACCTTATATCCATTTCTATGTTTAACACTCTGCCATACCAGATTTCTGCATGTGATATATTTGTACACGTGAAGCGCAGTTACCAGCCTTAAAATTACGGTCCGCAACGGGGTAATTTTAATGTCGTGATTCTCAAATCCACAGTTCGACTACCTTTGGTTTTAAATGTAAGATTATATTACTTTAAGATATAAATGCATAAAGTCCGTCAGTACGGTGGTGTGGATAGCGATATTGCATTCGAATCCGGAGATCCCGAGTTCGAATCTCACTCAAGCTAAAAATTATATGAACTACCACACTGCGGCTCGGTGAGTGTGGACCCTGTACTGTAATTGGGATTAAGTTCCTGTTGTACCGCGTAACATAAATAAATAAATAAATAATCAAGTGTATAAATCCGAGATAAAATTTTCGACTGAGTGATTATAATTCTAAATAAATTTTAGTTGAACAGAGAAGCGAATAAAAATCACAATCAACAATTGTAAAAAATATAAATCTTCTTGAGCGTTGACTTTAATTTTGAGTTTGAATATTTTGTAGCGTGACTAGCTATTAAGTTGCATCAAAGCTGAGCTTTGTAACTCGTAATCATGGGTTACCTGGCCAGACTTTTTATCAAAACAATTTAAATTTGCATGTATCCACTGATATCTTGATCGCTACAGTTTTTATTGGCTGTTGTCTACAGCAAGTCATGTTCTGGTCAATCCATTGTTTTGTCGGCTCATTTGTTTCAAGTTTCGCAACGATGTTTTTTCTGAGAAACCAACCATTATGTTTTATCTTAATAGTATACGTGCAACGTAACATACTATTTTATTCCTTGTTAATGCTTTTGTGGCGATAACACACCTAGCTGCCCACGACTTCAATTTGCAAAGAAACAAATTTATCGAGGTTGTATGCTTTTGTCAGAAATATTCAACTCATATTATAAAGCTTTTATTTTAAAGGAACAACATAATATTGTTTAATTCGATTTAAATAAAATTCTTTATTGGCATTATTATTGATTTCTAATTAGCGTACAACATGTCAATTATTGCCAATGACAAATAATTTAGATGTACATGTAAATGTACAACTTTATTCTCGCAATGAAGAAAGGAAATAACAACAAAGACAAAATTAATTGTCATCCAACACTTGGTAAAACAAGGTTTAATAAAAAATATAAAGTAAATAAGAGCGAACCGCGTCTATGGTTACTAACTGTGCTGGTCAGCCTCTGACGATGCCCTCATAAGGTGACTTGGAGGCTGAATTTTGTGAAACATAGCCAAGTGTTTACTTTATATTTTTATTAAACATTGTTTCACCAAGTGTTGGATGACAATTAATTTTGTCTTTGTTGTTATTTAAATTGCTATTGCGTAGCTTTTACTTTTTTTTCGGTAGATGGCATGATCTGTTCCACAGAACTTCTCATGTCATCTTACCTGTTGTTAGAGATCTTATTCTCTGCTGGCACAGTTCTTCGTCACCAGCTTCTTCACGTGAACTTTGTTCTAGGTGAAGAAGTGAGTTATACCATACTGATGAGCTCTAATATGAGCGAACCGCGTCTATGGTTACTAACTGTGCTGGCCAGCCTCTGACGATGCCCTCATAAGGCGACTTGGAGGCTGAATTTTGTGAAACATAGCCAAGTGTTTACTTTATATTTTTTATGAAGAAAGGAAAGTTTACTTTCTGAAGCGGTTGAGAAAAATAAATTATTTGATATTATGTATTATCGACTGGCTTTATTTTACCTCCCTCTGGAAATTTACTTTTTTTATGGGTATGAAAACTATCAGTTTATTCATTCAATTGAGGTAAAAAAAAATACCTTATACCATGGTAATCGTAACGGTCATAGATGAAATTCAACTTTTCGTAAATCATATGAATATGAAAATCAAAGGCTTATACAAAAGCAAAACAAAAAAAAACAAAAAAAGTCTGGTAAAGGGTACACATCGCATGAATGAATAATTTATATAGCGTGATTCGAGTTTGAAAATGTTAATATCGGTGTACGTACGATTATTTCGTAACTTGATTGAAAATTGCTGAAGTAAAACTTTAATTAGATTTTCCTGTTCAAGTAAATTTCCGGATTTTCTTAGCGGAAATGAAGGTTAACGTAATTTCCTGCTTCCTGCAAACTGAAATTCATCTTATTGATTATAAATGTAGCTATTTACATATTCACCCACTGAGAATTTTAAGAAAAGTTTTATTATAATTTAATTTCTCGTTTCAGTGGAAACTGTTTGTGTGTGAGTATGCGTTACCTCTTGATAAATATTTATATTTCCAACCTACCGCAGACGAGGTGATATATGGCTTGGTGTTATTGTTTCAGTTTTAAAAATGAAATAAATGATATTGTTTTATTTTTAATGCGAGAGTTGAAAGGGCGTGTATCGAGAGATTAATAGCTATGAGATGTAAATAATAATCAACTGATTAAATGAATTGTATCCTGCGTGCAAATTTGCATTGTACAGGGTGGACATTATTTTGGAATCACTTTTGGAAATATAAACTCAGAATTAACCTATCAATTGTAACATCTCCTTATATATATGTAATAAGTTTCATTCATATCCAACGACTTAGATTCTACAAAATCATCACGCCTTTTACCCATTACTGGGTATGGTACTCTGCCGTAGCAGATTATTAAATCACGGCCTTTAAAGATATTAGAGGAGGGGAAGCCACAGAGATAGTATTCATGTGGTGAAAATTGTTTGTCGGCTGTGGGAATCTAAACCGGGTTCTCAAATTCTTAGAACGACTCGATACCACTGAGCCACCTACCCCATAAGATTATTTATAAGGTTGAACGACTGAAAAAATAGTCGTAGTTTTGATGACGTCTCATCAATTGGGGTAGCACAAACTTTTGAAGCATTCATTGAATATTTCTTCATTCAATCTATAATTAATTTCGATATTGTGCTTCATACCACATTTGGTTGTATAGCAAAAATGAATATAGTATATTATTTAATTTAAAAAGGAATCGTATCAAAAAATATTTATAAATAAATAAAAATTATGTAGCGTGACTTGAAATGAAAACTCTTGCAATTTATTTAAAAGTAAACACTGATTTTGTTATTCCATAAAATTTCAAATTTAATATAAACTGAATAAAAACAAATCGTGTTGATGTCATACATTTTTATAATTGAAATGTAAATAGTTATTTTAATAAACAATATTGTTTTCATTTCCTGTAAAAAACCTAACAATGGCTTCGTGTAAATTACATAAAAATGCTTTAATAAAAACAATAGAAAACGTGTGTTTCCTCCAACGCCAACCAATGCCGAATATCTGATTGTACATTAATGAGATTTTCTCGTTTCCACAAATTTAATATTCTTGCAGGCGGCTGGCGCTAGTAATAAAAGAATGCAAGGACCACACAGGTTATTCGTTATCATTCTATGGTAATATACACCGCAGTGTGATTACTTGTAATGCAATGTGTCACTTGACAGTCTATTGTCACAAGCGCCACTGTCTTGTTTTTGTTTCGTTCATTTCCCGAATGTGTCGCTGCTATCTCTGCTGCTACAACTTCCGGTGATATCTTTGTTTCGCGATGATTGTGTTTCCGCAGACTTGTCTTGATTATTTAATTTTGTTACCATAACTTCTTGTTGCTCTGTGGGTAGTCAAGATGTTTCAGTTTTGTTGTTGAAAGTAGATCACATGTTCTTGGTATTTGATGTGCGATTAGATTGAATGATAAGAGGCTTTATCGCTGCGTAGGTGATGCTTTCGTTTATTGTGGTAGTGTGATTATATTGTAGGACGAGATTGAATTTCTAATGGATTTCAGATTAAGTCGTTGTATCTAAGTGACTATATTTACTTTTCTGTTTCGTCATATTAAATATAATACAAATATTTTATTTACTGTCGCATGAGATAACTATAATTGAAATAACTTTATGTGTATCTAGAGAAGTTAAATCATATATCTATTTCTATTCCAAGTCTATTTTTATAACAAAATATACGATTTTATCTTACTTGCTCCATTACTATAAATAAATAATAAAGATCGTACATTCAACCTATATATATATATATATATATATATATATATATATATATATATATATATATATATATATATATATATATATATATTAGAGATGGGCGAATATCAAATTTCTCGAATTCGAATATCAAATACGAATATTAATCAGATCTCGAATATTTAAACAAAAAGTACAAACAAAAAAGAAAAAGACGAAAACTTTAAATTTAAGGTGAAACGTACAGGCTGGCGAAAAAGAAATTTGAAATATGGTACGTCTTCAAGGTTTTGTTATTAATATCTTCAAAGTATTGTAATAGCTTTAAGTTTATGTACAAATGATAAAGGAAAACATAGTCAAAAATTGAGGTCAATATATAGCGCGATATTCGAGGTATTCGAATGTTCGCTATACTGACGTTAATATTCGAAAATCTCGAATATCGAATAATGTCAATATTCGCGGCATTCGACTATTCGCGGATGATATTCGCCCATCTCTAATATATAAAAGAAAAGAAACGTGTATGAGTGATTCGGATTCTACTAATAAGCTGCAGGTCTTCTATTTTCTAATCGAGATTTAATTCCTGTTATATAGATTAACATATAAAGATATATCATTTTTGTTTTGGTATTGTATATAAAAATCAATATTAAGAAAATCTTCCTTTATTGATGGTAATAATATTATTCATAGAGTATCACGTTATACCTGCATAGAGAATTAAAAATTTACAGCCACCAAGTGTAACGTCTCCAAATCTGTCACACCCAAGATCATATCGTGTAGAAATCTAAAATCACTTCTGGTAGAATTTTATAAGCTATAAGGGTTAATTCTTAGAAACTTAGAATAGTATAGGGGTGCTACTTTAAATCCCCGCTGTTTTATTGATTAAAGTGTACAGTCCTCCATTTTAGAAATTTTGTAATAAAATTTTATGTATTTTGAAGAAGTGAAATTATATTGTGTAGTAAATAATTTATGTCGTACATAAATAAAATAGTTTTTTTTTTCAACATTACTTGTAAAAATGAGATTTCCCTAACTCAATTTAGTTGTAATAGTAACTGTTTCCTTCACTAGTGTGATAATGGAACCGAAACGTCTACCATTGATTTTAATTATACAGGGTGTCGGGAATATACAGGCTGTTTCAAAATTATTGCAAAAAAATCAAGGTTATATATTATTAATATAAGCACTTTATTTGGACCTAATATTTTTAGTTCCATTGGATTGATAGGTTAATTTATAAAGTTCCTTCAAACTAAATAAATTTTAATCTTCACTAAATTTTATTCATTACTGTAACCTATCAGGCCAGTGGCACGAAAAATGTTTGCTTCGGGTAATGTATAATTATTTTTGCGATTTCTGTAAAATTCTTTTTGTCTTATATACCCTTAAATTTTTTCAATAATTTTGAAATACCTGTAGAGATATTTACAATCGAATTAAATATTAACAACAAATTATGTTCACTATTTCTAAAATTGTACAAAGTATAGTTGCTAAAATAAATCTAAATACTAATGAATAAGATTGACTAAAATATCCAAATGAAGTACTAAAGTATTAGGTGACTTTTGGAATTCGTTTTCAAGTGCCTATTTCAATAGCAGTGACTTTCTTCTTCCTTTCTTTGTAGTGTAATGTTCGTAAGAAGTGCTAATGGCTGCTCGTTGCGATGTTTGGGCAATTCATTATTTGCTTGAGAGAGATACATTAATCTTCTCCTCTTGAATCATTTCTAAGTACAACTAGCTGTACAGTGTAACATGTGCACACGAAACACTTGTAACACACTCACGTTCAACTGTTCAACGAAATTTTAACTACTAATTAACTAGCATTTATTTAACTGCAACTAGCATCTTGACTGGTTTTCTACCATTTCATTGATTTTTATAATTCATTACTTGTTTTTTTGTTTTATTTCCCGTTAGTTGCGTTGTAAAAACGGTGTTATACTGTAATCTGGGAAGGTATTTGTAAAGTTTGAAACAATGTAATTTTTTCAACTGCAAATAAAAGCCGGTGGAAAGTATGTAACTGACCGTCTGCCGTGTGTATTTATTTTCCGGGAAGCATTTGCACCATCCGCGCCATTTGCAACACACAATTCTAGTTGCAGAGCAATTGCCGGGAGCTATTAGTCAAGTGGAAAAGAGGGAAATTAATCAGTGTTTCAATAGGACATTTTTATTAAACAATAAAGCTTGTGCAATCAATTCCATCTGATGAGATTGTGGGGTTCGCGTCGGTCAAGCGCGAATCATCGATTTTTATTACACACATCACGGCAAAAGATTGCGGGATATAAATCAAAAGCTTGAGACCTAGGAGAAAAATGACTCGCGAGTCGCGATTCAATTCGGGAAAACGCGCCAACCGACGCCAACTAACCGCACATGTACAGACTTCACAACTTTTCAACCCCAACCCTAACCAAAAACCAAAAATACATTTTTATCTTCCTGACACCTTTGACATGTTTTTAATATATTTTGCGAGAAAATATGATTTAGGTGGCTAGTGAAATATGTACGAAAACATGCACGTTATCACTCTATTTGTTACGAAATGAAGTTTGTTTCGCAATCACTATTTTATCACACGTTGCCTTTAGTATTAAAACGTTTTATCTAATTTTATAACTTAATATCAGTATCACAATACTAAAAAAAAATACTGATGAGCCCTAATAAGAGCGAAACGCGTCTATGGTTACCAACTGTGCTGGCCAGCCTCTGACGATGCCCTCATAAGGTGACTTGGAGGCTGAATTTTGTGAGACTTAGCCAAGTGTTTATTTAATATTTTTTACTAAACCTAGTTTCACCAAGTGTATGGATGACAATTAATTTTGTCTTTGTTGTTACTAAAAAACGTATCGTAATGAGAGCTGTAATAAATTTTGACAGTAAACTGACAAAAATCAATGATGAAAATTGCATCAACCTACTCATGTTAAAATAAGAACAAAAAAGGCAATTTACAATTTTTTGCCTCATGTCAAAATTAAATAAAACATTGTATAGGGTGTATCAAATCGTGCCATGAAAAATAAATATAGATATAATGGGCATTGGTGACATTTTTAGTTGTCAAGTATGACAGATAATTTATCAATTGTGACACATAATTAATTTTAAATTTATGATTTTGAATCTTATTGATTATTGTAACATTTAAACGGTATGGCTTTTACCGACCACCAGAATAATTATATTTAAACCAATTACTTTTATTTCATTACAAAAAGTTCTAAATTAAACAATCGGTGATATTTTTCGTTGTCAATTATGACAGATAATATCCTAATTAATTTCAGACATAGATTTTTTTTCATGGCAAGATTAAATGCCTATTTTTACTCTCCCGATATGATATACATACAGGATTAGTCTGGGAAGACGAACCCCCCCTTAACTTTTTTTTATAAAAATAGAACATTTTTCTTCATATGGAAGTTTTAGTATATTTAATATACTATTTTATGACACATATAGAAATTTTTTTATAAAGTCAGGTTTAAATTTTTCTATTTCTTATAATAAAAAATTGAAGAGGGGGTTCGTCTTTCCATACTCACCCTGTATTGTATTGTACTGTACAATACGATACTTATATCTTAAATGACCATTATCTCACTCTGTGCTGCAAATAGTCATTTTTTCTATTGAAAATGACTCACTTTTTGAAAGACCGTAAAAACATAAATTTATTCTTCATTCTATTTACCGTAGCTTATAGTGTAATCCGAATCGCTGAGATACTAATATCTTTGAGAGCCGTGATTTGACGGCTGGTAATCGCACTTCACGCGAAAAAAATATATCTATTACCGAGATCTGCTTAGACAGAGTGCCACACCCAGTAATGCGTAAAAGGCGTGATGATACAGTCAAATTTTTGAAACAAGTCAGTGAGACTTGAACGTTCAAATTTTTGCCTTTGCAATTCTAATAAACCTATTAAACAATTTTGTATCAACTTAGAAACTATAAAAGATATATAAGTCAAGTTTTGACTACAATTTGATTGTCATTACCTTGACATATCAGCCTCCCACACTTTCTGGCTAACTCTGTGTGGGATTGAGTAAAGTGCGCGTGTGTGCATTGCTGGTTCCGCGTGGATGTATAAGTGTAATTCACTTGCGGCTCGGTTCCAGTAAATCACTTAAATCTCGGGATTAATTCAGTGCTTTCAAACCGCACTGAATGGCTTTATAAACAACGTTGTATAAATATTGAAATTAGATCGGTTCCTAGTGAGAAACACTTGGAAACTTAATGAGATAATGACATCGATATTGCAGAAATAGATTGCATGTAGATGATGATACTTTTGTGCTATTGTCATCTATAGATTAAGAAAAGAATAGTTTTACTGCAAATAGAAATGATGTAATCATTAAAGTAGTTATAATTATTGTAGTTGTCTTGTTATAATTATTTATAAAGATTCCAGGAGGATTGTATCATACTTTTATTTAAATCGACAGTTGACAAACAATTTTCACCACATTAACATCTTTGCAGACCATGATTTGACGCTTGACGCGCAGAGATCTGCTATGGCAAATTGTCACACCCAGTAATAAGTTTTGGGAGTATTTTATTTATTTATTTATTTAGTTGACAAACAATTTTCACCACATTAAAATATCTTCTACTAACATCTTTGACGCTACACGCGCAAAAATATATCACTTACTAAGATCTGTTATGGCAGAGTATCACACCCAGTAATAGGTGAAATACGTGATATATAGAATCTTTATGTATTAAATATTGAATCATGCTTTTGGAAGTATTTTAGGGAAGGTATTCACTATTTTATTTCATGAACATTTGAATCAGTCAAGTCTGGAAAAATATTAAATCGTCTGTTTGCGTTGACGAAGACATATGCTTGGTAATATGTAAACCAGCAAGCCGTTCTATTCGGTGAACATATGTCTGGTAATTCACAACTGCTACTTGGCACATTCCACTAATGCAGAGCTCCTCGTCCTCATACCCCCAGGTACCTCTAGTTCACCAGTTTCATTCGAGATGAATGAAGCACTTTACATAAGTAGAAATCAATCCTCGCTGAATTTGTTCTCATTGAAATTCAATTTGTTTTGAAAGCACTGAAACGTGCCCCTGATTGTTCTCTTTCTGCTGCAGGTATGTAGCGATGTTGCCGATTTGAACCGCTGGTGCGCACCGATCACTGTAAGTTTAGAAATTGTAGCGAGGTGGAATTCAAGTGAGTTGGGTTGGGATGCATGTTGTTGCAATACAACAATGGATCGAATTTTCAATTTAATACCAGTGGGGTTTTTTTCAACTGGGGAGTAATTTTCATTTCTGAACAAAAAAAACCTACAATGATTGGATGTGTTATTCATATTCACAAAAGAAAAATAATTTTTTGAAGTATTGTTTATAATTGCTAATTCGGATATAAAAGGTGTTTATACTTTCAGAAAAAATAAGTAGAGAGATTTCAAAAAGTAGCATTAAATCGTGCCATGAAAAACATACATACGTACATAGCATCACGCTATATCCCATTAATTGGGGTAGCACGAACCCGTCAACATTCTCATCCTGACACACGATACTCGTTTCGATCACATTAACACTTCCTCCATACGAACCAAAATCCATCATCACGCAACAAACATCCATCCATTCGCTCCTGTACACCTGTTTTGTAAATCTTTACTTACGCCCACTTCTCTAACAACGAATCTATAAAGAAATGAAGGCAGCATTACCTGCGCTTGTTTAAAAATACATTTAACACAATTGCAGTTAGACGCTGTATAGTACAAACTGAAAATGAAAAACAAAGATAGAAATAATGGGCATGTCTGAGCTAATCACAATCTGTGACATTTTTCCTTGTCAATTATGACAAATAATTAATTTTAAATTTATATTGAATCTTATTGATTATTGTAATATTTAAAAGGTATATATTTTACCGACCACCAAGATATTTATATTTGAACTAATTACATTTATTTAATTAAAAAAGTCCTTCTGATTTAAACAATCGGTGACATTTTTCATTATCAAATATAATAGTTAATTATCTAATTAATTTCAGAAACGTTTAGTTAATGTCGCGATTTGATACTATTTTTTAATTACGCGGTATTATCTCGCTTTTAATCCATTACTGGGTATGACTCTCTTCAAAATTGCAAAACTAAAGACATGGTTCTCAAATAGTATATTTTTAGTACTACTGGCCAATGCTACAGACAGTCATTTATCTAATATTGTTTAAATAAAAAATTGACTATTGACTATTAGTCAGTACCCACCCAATATTTGTAAAAAATCGAAATGGTGCAAATTTGCAAAATGATTAAAACATATGCAGTTTATTTATTTATTTATTTATTTATGTTACACTGTACAACAGGAACTTATTCCCAATTACAGTACAGAGTCCGCACTCACCGAGCCGCAGTGTGGTAGTTTATATAATTTTTAGCTTGAGTGAGATTCGAATTCCGTACCGCTATCCACACCACCGTACTGACGGACATAAACAAAGTTAATAGAGATCAACTCCTGCATTCATCACAATGGCGTCTGATCCATCGGCGAGTGCAGATCCTGCTATGTGTACGTACCGTATAGGTATAACTCTACTCCGGGTAAAGTAAACAATTCGTGGCTCCGGAGCCTCGCCGGAACCGTGCTCGTAACTCGTGTATGTTGTGTTTGATATTCACAAACGTAAGCCGCGACGTTGTGGCCCTCAATGGCTTTAATCCCGAGCAGAAAGCGCCTTCTCACAAATCAAAGCTTATTAGAAATCTGGACTCCGTTCGAGATGCTAGCTACTGGAAGAGGAAGAGAACCGTTCTGAGGTCAGTGGAGATTGAGGATTGCACATACTCAGGGGCGAACAAAAGGTCATTATTTAGTAGAACACAAATTAATAGAGAGAAAGCTACAGGAATAATTTTAATTTATATAATAACAATTTCGTAAAATTTGTATACAAGTCAATTCGGACATGGGGAATTCACTCTTTCAGACCGCATATCAATATCTTGCTTAGTTTTTGAGTTATAGCTCCTAGAAGATTTGCTGTTTTCAAACAATTTTCAAAATCAGATTTTCAACTTTCCCGAGGGTATAACTCAAAAACTAAGCAAGATATTGAGATGCGGTCTAAAAGGTTGAATTCCCCGTGTTTCAATTGACCTCTAAGCAATTTTTTAGCGATTTTTATTTCTTTGAAAAATTTTCGCCAATTTTTTTCTTCGTACAGTTTTTTACCATTATCTCAAAAACTGTAAGACTTATGGACATAAACATTACACCATTGGATTCAGCACGTCGAAATACATATGTATGTAAAATTTCGTTACATTATTCGTACGAGAAATAGTTTTAGAGCAATTTGTTTAAAAATCATAAAAATCCTAAGAGGTACCCCTTGGAAAATAATTAAAAAATTTCAAAAAAGTTAATTTGCTTTAAATGAGCTAAAAATTTGTATACAAGTCAATTCGGACACGGGGAATTCACTCTTTCAGACCGCATTTCAATATCTTGCTTAGTTTTTAAGTTATAGCCTCTAGAAGATTTACTGTTTTCAACAATTTTTAAAATCAGATATTCAACTTTCCCGAGGCTATAACTCAAAAACTAAGCAAGATATTGAGATGCAGTCTGAAAGGTTGAATTCCCCGTGTTTCAATTGACCTCTAGGCAATTTTTTAGCGATTTTTATTTCTTTGAAAAATTTTCGCCAATTTTTTTCTTCGTACAGTTTTTTACCATTATCTCAAAAACTGTAAGACTTATGGACATAAACATTACACCATTGGATTCAGCACGTCGAAATACATATGTATGTAAAATTTCGTTACATTATTCGTACGAGAAATAGTTTTAGAGCAATTTGTTTAAAAATCATAAAAATCCTAAGAGGTACCCCTTGGAAAATAATTAAAAAATTTCAAAAAAGTTAATTTGCTTTAAATGAGCTAAAAATTTGTATACAAGTCAATTCGGACACGGGGAATTCACTCTTTCAGACCGCATTTCAATATCTTGCTTAGTTTTTGAGTTATAGCCTCTAGAAGATTTACTGTTTTCAACAATTTTTAAAATCAGATATTCAACTTTCCCGAGGCTATAACTCAAAAACTAAGCAAGATATTGAGATGCAGTCTGAAAGGTTGAATTCCCCGTGTTTCAATTGACCTCTAGGCAAGTTTTTAGCGATTTTTATTTTTTTGAAAAATTTGCGGCAATTTTTTTTCCTCGTACAGTTTTTGACCATTATCTCAAAAACTGTAAGACTTATGGACATAAACATTACACCATTGGATTCAGCACGTCGAAATACATGTGTATGTAAAATTTCGTTACATTATTCGTACGAGAAATAGTTTTAGAGAAATTTGTTTAAAAATCATAAAAATCCCAAGGGGTACCCCTTGGAAAATAATTAAAAAATTTCAAAAAAGTTAATTTGCTTTAAATGAGCTAAAAATTTGTATACAAGTCAATTCGGACACGGGGAATTCACTCGTTCAAACTTCATATCAATATCTTGCTTAGTTTTTGAGTTATAGCCTCTAGAAGATTTGCTGTTTCCAAAAAATTTTCAAAATCAGATTTTCAACTTTCCTGAGGCTATAACTCAAAATCTATTGGTTTCAGCACGTAGAAATACATATGTATGTAATATTTCTTCTTTCCCAGCTTTGCTTATAAGTTAGTTTATCATGAGAGAAGTGTAGCAATATGTCTGTTTGAGAAGGGTGTACAAATCCCTGAATGCGGTCCTGTCCTTGCGATAGCCCAAAACATTACAGAGAACATATTGCGCGGACTCCATCCTCCGAGGAAAGATGTTGCTGGCAAGGCTGCAATCCGATTAGTCGGGCGGCGTTATGTGTAAATATCGTATCGGCCCTGATTAAATATCAAGTCTCTGCACCACTAGTGCTTTATAAACACCATTCATCCGCCCCCAGCAACATTACAACCACCACCACATTTACAATATTCTAATTGTAGTGAAACTACAGCACTTATCCTGTGATTGTCAGTGCGTTGTTTCTGATTTCAAAGCTGTTTTGTTACTCAGGTGACGATGAAATTCTCGTAGAGGATCAGATTCAGTGTACTTGTCGGGCGGTGGGTATTGGGACTTTGGGGCAATTGATGCTGGGGTTGAATTATAGCGATTTGAGAACTACTAATAATAGCAAGGTTTCGGCTTTCAAGCAACTATTTGTTTTACCAACTTGAATGTACGTCTTGAATTTCCTAGATTAACATACAGAATGGTGAATCGAAGGACACATCATAGCTGTTTTTGATGTGTTCAATTATTTTACATCAAAAAACTAAGTCGAATATTTATCACAGTATTTTAGTTTCATGGAGCGCTTATATTTACAAAGTCTTGTTGAGTGTACAGAAACGCCGAAATAAATAAATTCAACTAAAACCAAAAATTGTTTTATTAGTTTAAATATAATTGCAGGTAAATTTATTATAAGTTTCCTGCAAATAACTAAAATAATAAACAAGTTTTCTTTGAATGAAATGAGGGAGGAAACAATATTCAAGTCACAATTTAATAACTCGCTCTCCAATAACTCAATATCAGTTTTTAATTGTCACAAATTAAACAAGTTTCCAACTAGTTTCGAAAATGAAGTAAAGTTTTTATTAATTAAATGCAGCAAGACAGCTTCTAAAATATGTATCTTCCTTCAGGTGAATAAATCAGGCAACGAACTTCCTAATTGGAACCTGGAAATAAATTGGGAATTAATTGACAAGTTGCCGCAATTTTTTTCACTGTATTTTCGTATATTTCTACGTAGTTTCATAATAAAATGTAAATATGTGATAAGAATTTATCAAATAGTAGATGTGTTAATGAACTTCAATTTTTTCTAAGTTTCTTCAAATTATTCCAACTTTTTTGTATGTATACTGATAATGATTAAGAATTTCGCAAAAACATAACAAAGCCATAAAATAAAATAAATATATCATCACGCCATTTATCCATTATTGAGTGTAGCTCTTTTCTATAGCAGATCTCGGTAAGTGATATATTATGCGCGTGAAATACGGTTACCAGCCATCAAATCACGGCCCCCAAAGATGTTAGTGGAGGGGAAGCCACAGGGGTAGTTTGAATAGGGTGAAAATTTAACATCACTCTATTTTCCAACAAGTGGAGTAGCACGAACCCTAGAAGCTTTAACAAATAATCAATTCTTACCAAATACACCGTCTTCGCTTCAACCACTTTTATAGTTCCTTTAAAATAAGCTCACTTATTCATCACGCAACAAACTTTCAATCACATTTATCCATTCATTCCTATACACCATTTTCATTCATCTTTCATTCGTCGTACGTTTCATATGCTCAAAACCTCACCAATTATTCACGCTTAGTCCTCTAACAACAAATCTAAAAAGAAAAGAAAGGAAGTGAGCGACAGTAATGTGATATTTGTAATAAGATCTACAATTGCAGAACAATTATTCCAATTTTAAAAGCTCATTAAAATTGTACAGTATTCCAAGGAAATAGGTATCTAAATCAAAATATTCTTAGTTAGTCATATAATTCATTTCATTTTAAAACGTATGTATATAATAGCAAATTTGTGACAATTAGGGCAACAAAATGATAACCACTGAGATCTGCAATTACAGGTCTGTCAGTTTTATATAAACCAAACTTATTCCCAGATAAACGTAGCTCAGTCAATAAACAGAGGTAAAAGTTTATTTATTAACAGATAGGTAATCATGTGTTCAAATCTTTTTGTCCACAATTTATATCTAATAAATATAATTTTGACTGAATGGTTCGAATTTCACTATAAATTGTAGGTTCTTTGTACTTTATTTGAAATTAAATTTCTGTTGTGCAGAATAACAAACGTCTTTTTCGTTACCTATCAAAAGTTTCTACATTAGTTTGAAACTTTTGAAACGTCTTCTGAATATTCTACACAAGATGAAGTAAACATGTATCTAATGAGTCCATTAGTAATCCCCTTAAAAATATTTACATTTGAAAAGCATTTATACGATCAAAATATTCAAATAAAAACATAAATAGTTCTGATACATTAATCGCCATTTTGTTCAATAGATAGATAACATTACATCGATCAAATCCAACATCAAATCAACCGCTAATCGTATCATTTAATAAGCATCCGTAAAAGTAGCCGCCTTCTCTCCAAATCTAAATGATAAAGACGAGAATATATCTCCACTTTGACAGGTGACTGTACTCCTCCTTATAGCATCCAAGCATGCCATGAATATTTCACACACACATCTCTGATCTTAGGCGGCTTGGCGTATGTGCCTTTCATCTTATCGCACGTTATCCTGCATTGATTTTTGATTACGATTAAGTGCACTTTGAATATGTAATCTACAAGTTTATAGAATGAATTTATTAATTATTTAACAAAGTGTTAGAGAAGAGAGTAGATAGATGAGAGTGAGAACAAGATGCTAATGTGGCTAATTAGTATAATGATGCAATCTGCTTCTGCTCAGTCTTGGTGTTAGAATCAGTGTGAAGATGGCAGGGGATTGTTATCTTAATATAGGGATAGAATTCTGTGCTTGCAGTGAAAAGTAATTGTTACATTATTATTTGCATAACAAATAAAAATAATGCACTGAAATATTAGATAATCGAGCATCCGTAGGAATAATTGAATATACCTATATATGAATGAAGGTTTGTTCCTTGAATTAAAGATGAGACAAGCTCGTATGAAAGCATGGAATGTTTGACGAAAATTAATTACAGTACGAATAAAAAAATAAATGTTTCAAAGGTTCATGCTACCACATTTAATGGGACATACCTATGTATGCTAAAGATATTAAACTAGAGAGTTCAAACAAAAAATAATATAAATTAACCGTAACAAAAATTATCATTGATAAATAAACATAAAAAAATATAAATATATCAACACGCCTTTTACCCATTGCTGGGTATGGCACACCACCGCAGCAGATCTCAGTAAGTGATATATTTCTTTGCGTGAAATGCGGTTACCAACCATCAAATAACGGTCCCCAAAGATGTTATTGAAGGGAGAGCTACAGGAGTATATTTAATTTTGTAAAAATTGATTGTCGGCGGTGGAAATAGAATCCAGGTTCTCAAATCCACAGGCCGACTCGATACTACTGAGCCACCTACCCCATAAAAAACTAATTATAAGTTATATTTAAAAAATCGCCTTCGAAGTCTTCGTCGAGCATTAAATCCATTATTTAAAATTATTTATTTCTAGAATTCTTTTCCATGAGCCTGGAAAATTTTACACTGTAATTATTAATTTATTTACTTACCATAAACACCTATATATATATATATATATATATATATATATATATATATATATATATATATATATATATATATATATATATATATATATATATATACAAAACAGATGGAAATAAATTAAAATACCTTTCAAAAAAAGTTAAATTAAACCAATGTAAATGTAGTATTTATTATTTTCCGTATTATTAAATTTTTTTACGATTTTAAAAATAGTTGAAAAATGTGTCACTTTCTATACGATTATTTTTGTACTTTCGTAATCATTACACCACTGTTATCTGACATAAATGATTCTTTAAAAACTCATGATAACTAAATGCAAATATCAAATGTTTATTTTTCTAGTAATATTTAATTCTCTAATTTTTATAATATATAAACAGTTGAAACATAGAGTAAATACGTAGACTCTTAACGGTTACAAACGTTTTCCTGTAACAACGGTCCATGATTCTAGCTTTACAAATATTTGAAGTAATGTAACTGCCAAGTTTGTGTATATGCCATGTAATTATTTATTTATGTTTATTAAAATAATAATGTTTAAAACTAAAGGTAAAATTTAAACAGAAAATCAACAGTTTTGTTAAATACGAGTAAAAGGTAAAAATCGTAAAAATTGTATCTACTCGTAATTGAATTTATGTGTAGCGTACTTCAAACAAATTTTGTTTTAAAATCCTTGTACAATTTGATCTTTCTTCATGAATAAATTATCTTTGTTGGTAATTAAACGCGAATTAGTTAATTTAAATAAGGGTAGTAAATATTTATACATCTCTGTAATCTAGTAGTATAACCGTGGCATCTATTTCACAAACCTGAAAGAGTGGGTAGCGAACATAATCCCAGTTTAGTAAATATGTGCTAATCGCATAAAGCTTTTTATCTGGGAGAGCCAGGGTGACCAACCTAGCGGATACTCACACAACACACAATGCGGGCTGAATACAACCAACCGAATACATAATTGATTTGTTATAACTTTATCGTGTTGGTCATCGCGCGCCCCTAGGTAATGGATTAAAATATTAGCCAGCTGCTAGGGTTCTACCTCCGTCCCTAGGTTCGGATTCTATCCAAAATATTAATAAACACGCATCAATTTTGTGCGACTGTTGTCGCTACTCTTGTGCTCTAGATATTAATAACAACTAGCTTTTGTTTTTAATTAAATAACGACTTGTTTATTGTGACAGTAGACTAATTATACCTATTAGTTTCTCCTGTCTGATTTAAGAAATTGAGGTCATTTATTTATTATTAATTAAATTATACTTACATCTATCAAAAGAGGACAAAATATCTGACAATCGTAACATAAATAATTATTTATTTTTTGCTGTCAAAAGTTTTAAAAGTTGTGAAAGCTGCTTCAAATAAAAAGAGCAAATAGGTAATTAACTAGCAGTTATCTATTTTAATTTTGCGCTGTCAAACTAATTTATTTTTGAGAAAATCATACGACACTAATTGACAGCCAATAGAAACATTGTGTTAAGTATGGTTGCCATGGTAATAAATACATTTCTTGGAAATTTTTTAATACTTGACTTAACTAAGCAAAATTAATAAGTGGGAATTTTTTCGTATTTGACATTTAAAAACTGTTGTTTATTGTCAATTTTATTTACTTGATACAAGATGCCATGGATATATTATTCTTGATTATTTTAACCAAAATATAAATCCTAAATTATTTTTTCTACTTCCGTTAGGAAATAGACATTTTATTTCACTTATTTGAGTTAGGTAATGAACTGCATTATTTAACTAGTGAAATAATGAGGTAACATAGCAACAGATCTCTTGGTAGACGAATTCTGATGTGTTATTCTTTTATTTTTTTTAATTTACAACTGTCATTAATATATCAAAATTTCATAATTTCAAAAACGCTCTTTCGTATTTATTAGAACGGAAGTAGAAAAAATGTTGTATGAAACTAGTAAGGAAATAGGTTATTACCTTACTTATGTGTTTACATAACTCGGCTATGCCTCGTTCTGCATATTTCACATGAGTAAGGTAATAACCTTCATTTTCTTACTAGTTTCATAAATAGCTATTTACTTTTTGTGTTGGTCTGCCCTCAAGCCTTAATTCGTATCCGGAAATTTTTTTATTCAGCATTCTAACAATATAATTTGCACTCGTGTTCCACTCGTGTAATATATCACAGTAATATATTAAAAAATATATATAAAAAAATAATAACAAGTTGGCCATGGTTTTAATCGAACTCGGGATCTCAAATCCACAAACTGACTCAATACCACTGAGCTATCTACCCTGTAAAATATGTAGTAGAAGTTTTAGTTCTCTGTTACGTTTAGAGTTTTTATTTATTTAGTCTTGAGTCACAAAGCAATTGGTAACCATAAATCTGCCAAAAACATGTAAAGCTTTAGTATAAAATAAAAGTTTAAGTAAGCAATTATGTAAAGTGTGCCAGATCTTAATGTCATCTGATATCAGCAGTGATATATCTAAGTAATTCCGTAAAAATATGCTCGTACGCTGGAGCATAAACGAGAGCATTTACATACTCGTATATGATGTATGAGCAATGGTAATAGAGACGTTGAAGTAGTTCAAGGCTCATATTAGATCACATTTCCTCTGAGCAATAAACGGTAAACGGTTAGTGTTCGTATCTCACAAATAAAACGGATGTAGCATAAGTGTATCGACAAATTTCCGTCGGAGATGTCGATTCTACCTGGCTAACACAATCGTAAGGCTTCCGTCAACAGCCCAAGGGCGCAAGGGCATTTTCCCCTTCAACTGTCATCTTGTATTTCCCTTTCGATTTATCATTGTTTGAAGTTCCTTTCCTGCGCGAGGAAAAATGAAAATACAATACGCGGAATGTATTAACAACGGGCTCTTTTATTTCAAAAGCTTTTTACCTCTAAATAATATTTATTTGCAAAGTATTATACAAATCAATTGTAGAAGGAAGTATTTATTTAATATCCAGAGAAAAGTGTCATTCTTTAACATGAATTGTTGGAAGAAATTTTCAATATTTTTGAGAAGCTTTCCTCAAGGCAAAAGTTTACGGCTTACACTTTAACCTTTTAGCTAACTTTCAATGCAAAAGTTTATAATCCAAAGTAATCCGCATGTAAAGAATTGCATGAGCAAAGTTACCTGTACACCTGCTGAAAACTTCAGCGAAGCCATTTTCTTCTTTGTCTTTCTGATTGATGTGATGGTTCAAGCATTTTTCGATTAATAAAATTGCAAGCTAGATTGAGTAGATGTGTATTTACAGATGTCTGAGCAATGTTGGACTTTTCAATGTTATTGATTTGTATTGTGTTTGCTCCCCATGTTTGTAACACGGCGGAATTTGTCGCGCCATATTTTCTATTGTGTTGTTTTGACTCCACGGACAACCAGGTGGCAGCGTATTACTGCATAGTGCATGTGCAAGCTCCCTTAGGGCATAGGGGATGGTAACACAGGGTTGTATTATGTCATTTTACAAATATGACAAATTTATATCATTTATTTTATTACATAAATTGAAACTGCAATTATTTAAATCCACCAAAACTGTCAAATAAAAAATCCAATAACTATGAATTTACACAAGTAAATTTAAGGAAAATAATATAAATTTGGTACTATTGATGTGTTGTAACGAATGAAACGTTGAAAGAATAATTTGGGAGCGGGCAAGAAAGACTCATTTTTCGCACCAAGGTGAAAAACAGTATGCAAAATGCTAATGTAAATGTTGAAAACATCACGTACCTCGCGTATTGATATTAGTGAAAAAAAGTTAACATTTTCTGATAAATAAATGTGAAATAGAATAACAATAGAAACAATACCTCTATTCGTTAACAAAATTTATATTTAATGTTTCAATTGAGCAATTATTCATATTTATCCCGCTTGAGGAAGCTAACTGGTATACTTGAATAGTTTTTTGAGAAATGCAATTCGAATTCCGATAAATCGCAGAAAAAATTTAGAACGTTTGTTTGGTTTCTATTGCCAACCAGCTGTCAATTGCTGGTCAGAGAATACCAGATTTGATAGCAATTATATTACATACATTGTTGTCGTGGAGACATTAGTTAATCCTAAACGTCAAAATTTTCTCATTACATTATTACTAATTTTGGGACATAGTTTTCGAAAAAACGTTGTTTGATACTCGATTGCGAAATGCTTTTGCATTCTCGAATGCAAAAGTAACATTTCGCAATCTAGAATCAAAAATAACTATTCTCTATTTTGCGTTTATTACGATACGCAACATTGTGTTTTAGAGGGTTGGTAGTAGCGGATGACATATTAAACCATCAAGCTGTGGCATCAAACTTTTTAATATAACTTCAAAATCTGAACAATTTCATAAATGTCAATAATAGTTACCAACCATACCATTTCATATGCAAATTGTCATTAATTTACTTTTCAAAAGTTTAATTTATAAAAGACGTAAATTAGAAAAAAATAGTATGAATAACTAATTTTATAAGACTGGTTCTTTAATATACTGTTTGTCAATGAAAGCCAAAATGGTGGAAATCAATCAATCAGAGTAATAAATAAATTGCAGTATTTTAGAATAAAATTTGTTGAGCGAGAAATGCGTTCGTCCTTGTAGAGTCGGCAGGATTTTCCGTCGTAATATGACACGGCGTAAAGAATAAAGAATAATTTGCTAATTTCTCGCTGAAATTTCTTTAGAAAGATAGCATCCGCTGAAGAGTTTAATCCTCGTTTTATCCGATTGTTTTTCTCTGCGCAAAAGACCATTAAAAGCGTGTTGAAGAAATACCCATTAAAGATCTTAAAACACGTTGTATAAACCCTTCATCAAGAAGCAATCAATAACGTATAAATAATTTCTTGTCTGGCTTTTATCTTGAACCGGTAGGCAAAAAGCGAGAAAAAGAAACAAAAAGAAAAAGCGTAGCGCAAAAAATCCGTTGGCGGTTTTTAGCCGAGATAAACGAAGTCCTTGGGGTGAGCAATGCTTGCTGAGGTGTTCGCGGGGACGAAGATTTATTCCGGACGGTGAGTTTTTACCGGCGGTCGCCAGCTCGCCTTCTTCCCCAGCTTTTACAACAAATGAATGACGAGAAAAAATACACCGATGCCCAATGTGCGTAGTGCGTGGCCTGCAATTATAACTGCTGACCAATCTGTCCCATGAGGACCTAATTCTATCGAGAAGCAAAAGCTTTTCATTATTTACCAACTCCTTCAGGACATTCTCGACACACACGTTCGCGCTTTCTTAATTAAAATCTCGCCTAATCTTTCAGCCGCATTATTATTTCTATCTAAAGATGGAACTATCTTCATTTATTTACTTACTAAACTTCATTCAAGACAATCGTTTTCAAAAACAAAACTGACAGTCGTAGTATTCCATATTTACAAACCAAATTCAAATCTTACTAACTTATAATATGAATATAATTGCTTTCATTTATAGCACATCCAGTATACATAGCTTTTATTATAAACAATAATTTTATACTGGTCGTTCCGTACAATTATCGGTTGTCATTAACTTACCGATCAGTAACAAATAATATAAGAATTAAGTTATTGATAACGTAACTTATCTTACCTGTAACTGTGTAATTAACATTCACAGTTGTCGAAACTTACGTATATTTTGACATTTGCAATTAATTTTATTTAAAAATGTTGAAAGAAGTAGAAGTTATTGCTTGTGTCACTGCTGTTTGCTGTATCGTGATAGCTGATCAATTTTTGGTCTACAATTTGCTTCAAAATATTTTTAAAATCTTTCGATGATTTGTTAAACAGAATCTCATTTTGTTCCACTAAACCTATTAATTTACTTTCAACCATTTATTCATGTTTTAAGGTAGCAAAAAAATATTATTATTAAAATATTAATTAATCAATTTTAATTATGACAGATGATAGCTCCGACCAGTTTCAACACCAACAGAAGTATTTCGATTACGCATATAATTTACGTAATTTAAGTTACGATATAAAATTTGGTTATATCAAAAGTTTACACGTCCTTAAGTTACAATAACTTTGAAGTACTATATGCCGTTTCATATATTAAATATTTTGTTAATTTAAGTTACGTTACGTGAACTCTGACTCCACATTTAAGTCTGATCGTAAATAATTAGAAATAATTTTGAACCTAGAACCTTTCACACAATTAAAAATTGCATGAAAAATCATGAATACTTCGCTGAGTATTTGTAACGTAAGTGTAAAAAGTTTTGGGTTTAAATCCTAGCGAATGCTCATGATTTTTCAAAATTATTAATAACAAATAATGATCTAGTTATGGAAGAAATGTGGAGGAGAAAGAGAAAATAAATAAATGAATATAAAATAGAGTAGTTTTTTGAAAGAATTAGTTTTGCTGCAGTCCTGCAAAATACTGCTTTCTCTATCTGTCGTGTTATTGACAGTTCCAGGAAAGAACAGTACAAATACAGTATTGACTCTTCCTGGAAAGGTATTTTTTATGAGCAACAAAGAGCACGTCGCGTGTTATTATACTCCGAAAGCTTTAGAGCTGCGAAGCGTTGCATTTGTACAGTCGACGAGGGTGCCAGAGTCATGCGCCATAAATAATGAGTGCGTAGCGTAAGCAGAGTGCGCGAGTATTGAAAATAACGAACTCTTAACACATCGCGAGCAACTTCTGCGCTTCGCACTTCGCACTTCGCGGTTCGTATCGCTTAATAAATATGTAGAGGGTAATGGACGCCCTCAAAGACCAACAACTTCCCAGATATTTCATTTCACTTCTTTCACTGTCAGTGATACAGACAGGCCCGCACTCTTTTTCATTTGAACGAACACAAGTTTCACTATATCTTTAACTTACTTGTTGCATATAAGTGAGAATTAAATGCCGTTGAGCATCTTCATATCTTACTTTGTTTTTGAGATATCGCCCCTTGAAAGTGTGTGTTTTTTTTTAATTTTTGCTCCATTTTATTCCACATTTATATCATTAAAAAATTGCATGTTAACTTAAATCTATCAAAATATTTGAAATGTAGGTAAGATTTTGTTATTGTCTTGACAGATATTTATTTATTTATTTATATTACGCTGTACAACAGGACCTTAATCCCAATTACAGTACATCTCCGGATTCGAATTCCGTATCGCTATCCACACCACTGTACTGACGGACAAATCATACCATTGCCGCTTATTGTGGCCGTTTCATATGTCATTAAAA
Source organism: Pterostichus niger (assembly GCA_947425015.1). Taxonomy (NCBI): domain Eukaryota; kingdom Metazoa; phylum Arthropoda; class Insecta; order Coleoptera; family Carabidae; genus Pterostichus; species Pterostichus niger. The sequence goes on along the minus strand of OX380336.1, from coordinate 1,016,386 downwards.
TTCCTAATTGTTTCAAGTTTACAGAGCGGGCACAACAACTAGCTCCTCTGACGGGATACGTTATAACTAATATAACCGAACCTAACCTAATAATGTTGAATTTATAAATAAAATTCGAAATTCCATTAAACGTATTTAATTTTATCACATAAATAAAATTTTCAAATATTTTAAGGTTGTTTTAATTTGATTTCCAAATATTTTAAGATTGTTTTTGTAACTTGACAGCGTGGTTACTTTCATTTAATTGAAATAAAAAACACTAGATGGCATTACTTGACGTACTAAGTCTGTAAAAAACTCACGACAAATTTTTATATAAACAAACTAAGAAATCAAATTGCTATAATAAGCGTTATCGCAATTCAATGTAGTTTGCCATGATCATACCTTTGCTTTGCAATTACTTTTCCTTTCCCTAGAGTTGAAAAGTATAATTTTCTTCTCTCAAATGAGAGGAGAAAACTATTACTTTTTAACAGGGTCATAAAGAAATATTTTAAGGCAAAAACTGTTTAGGATCAAATCCGTGACTATTATGTGTGAAGGCTATGACTTTAACGACTCTGCTAGATATTAATTCCATTTTTAAATTGCATTAATTAAAGCGCACCTTAATTTGCATGAAACCTGGCTCTTAATTCTAAGAAATCTTTGTTTAAAACATGAAAAGAACATAGTTTTTGTTCTCCCGCAAAAGAAATTTAAATAATTCCACCAAAAAGACAGTCTCTTCCCTAGTAAAATACATGAACCTCCGTAGTGCATTATGCGAAAATATATGAGCCGGTCCTGCATACAAGAGTGTGGTACACCGGTGCAATTTACAACGCTCTCGTCTTCCGGTTCCAGTTTCAAAGCAAAAAATCCTACCGAATTTCCATTACAATATCACGATACCAACGCACGGTATTAACACACACGCAGAAGGCGCACGCATGAGACATGGCGAATGACAGCTCCAGACACTACTCACGGAAACGGAAAACTTTTTCACCTAATTTACTTCTTCCAATATCAGAACTTTAATTTCATTTTAACCTGCAGTACTTTGAATTGTATATATGCATTCTCAAAAATTATTTCAGTATTAAGAGTAATAAGCGTGTGTGAAATGTATCCGATCATGGAAAATTCACTTCTCTGGTTTTTCGAAGTTTTCAAAAGAAATTAATTAAACACAAAATAAAACTATAACAACCTTCTACTTTTGTCTGTAAACAAAGAAACTATGAGGGAGAATAGTTGCACAAAGTATTCGAAATTTAATTAAACCTGCAGCATCCAAGGGATATTGAAGAAATAATTCCTTTTTAATTCATGTTCACTTTGAGAGCGATATAAATCATAGCGTGTGTAGGCTGCAGATAAAACAGCGAACGTTGGTTGTCAGTAAACGTACATAGACCATGACGAGTTATGAGTTAGTCACCACCGCCATGTCATTTATGTTTCTACCCCAACCGATATTCATTCGCTGTGACGTGTAACGCTCGATTTATCGTTTGCTTTTCGCTGAAATAACAACTGTCGTTTGAGATAAAAATTTACCTAAACGCTCATTTTAACAATCATTCTCAATTGTTTATTCTACAGCTAGGCCAAGTTTTAATAATTTCTGTACAATTACAAAACAATGGTTACAAACTGGGACAACAATACATAACCAATACATAATCATAAAAATGATAAATTCTTATTTTTATTAAAATCTGAGAAAATGCAAGCCATTTAATAATTGTTAATTGGATTTCAGACATTAACGAAAAAAAAAGATATTTAAAAAAATTGGCCAAATAATAATAATACAAAATATCAAAATTTAAATAGTTTAAATATATTTTTATCACTAGATTTGTGTCTCGTGCAGATTGAAATAAATACTTTTCCTGAACTGTATTTTAAAATCTAAGAGAAATAGGAAGCGCATCTTCATATGGAGGATTATTCCATTAATTTTATGTTGCATCTGAAGAAATTATTATACTGATTTTAATTTGCTGTTGTCTTTCATTTATTAGCAACAATTTTTTGTGCCAATATCGTAATGTAATTGTTGTATTATTATGAAATAACTAGTAATTGTTATTTATGCAAGTGAAATATGTGTGTATGCAACATTATAAAAATAAATATGAATGGTACCAGTAAGTAGGTGGGAGTCTAGTCTCATGAATTGTTATGCTTACGACATCCTTAATGTAAAAGTATATTCATGTCCGGAATGAATTTATGTTCCCAGCAGTTTTGCAAATTGCAATTGTTTCTATTTATGTCAGTCTTGCAATCGTTGCCCTTGGTATAAGATTATTTTTTATTTATTTATAACGAATACAGCAACAAACGGAAATGAATGTAAAAAATAAAATAAATATATCATCACGCCTTTTACGCATTACTGGATGTGGCACTCTGCCTAAGCAGATCACGGCCCCCAAAGATATTAGTGGAGGAGGAGCCACAGGGGTAGATTTAATTTGTTTAAAATTGTTTGTCGGCTGTAGGGATCGAACCAGAGTTCTCAAGATCCACAGACCGACTCGATACCACTGAGCCACCTACCGCATAAAATGAATGTAATCAGTCATATATCAATTTTGTCAACAAATCCATTTCTCCGCGAATATCTCAATTCCGCGTGATCATTTGTCGTGCGTGAAGGGCTTCACGTTCGTCTCGCGTGATAAACGAGTAGGTTTGATTGTTCACTCGCAGTTTACACTTTCACGTTGAATGGTTTCTTCTTCAGCGTCAGCGTCAGCGAATCATCATTTAGCTTTAATCACGTTAGCGGTTACGAAATGAAAGTTAAGTGATTAGCAGATGAAGGGGTGGTGAAGGGGGTAGGCTGCAGGGTGAAGTTTAGAACGAAAGTTGTTGTGTAAAGGCGGTGACGTTGGTGGCGAGGGTGGCGGTTGTTCTGCACATGAGTTGGAAGCTGATGATGAGAACAGTTTTACACGCTCGTAAAGTCTCCGCATTGGAGTAAAATGCTGTAATAATAATAACATGTTCTACAAACTATGTACTTACATGCTATGCGGTTTACTTAATTCACCACATATTTACTCTTTACTACTAAGAATATTCCAAGTTTCAAGGTACAATATAAGCAAGTACATGGCAAAATAATCTACTCAGTCAATTTGCAAACATTTGTTGTTGCCAGTCAATCATAGTGCAGTCGATAAATCCACGTTTTAGAGACAAGGTCGTGCATTCAATCCCTGCTGACTATTCAAGTATAAGCAATTAGTTTATTTTATTTGGCCCTTGAGTTCAAAATTATTGAAAAATAAATAAAGAGTATATATTATTTAATGTAACGGCCTAGGAACAAATGGATGAATATGATTGAAGGGTTGTTGCGTGAGCGAAAGATTCTGAGCGTGAAGAATAAACGAGCTTGTATGAAAAGAATTATGAATGTGGTTGAAGCAAAAGTGGTGTGTCAGGATAGGAATGTTTGGAGAAAATTAATTGCAGGATAAATATGATGAATGAAGACAAGCGTATGATTCTTGATTTTAGATTAATTGGTTAGATGTTTTGAGTGTTTACCTGCAATTGTGCGGAGACGATCTTCAGAAACAAGCGCAGTGTACACTAGCGAATGGATGAATGTTTGTTGTGTGTTGTTGGATTTTGGTTGTGAGAAAAGAAAGAGTTTGTATGGAGGAAGTGTTAATGTGGTCGAATCGAGTATCGTGTGTCAGGATGAGAATGTTGACGGGTTCGTGCTACCCCATTTAATGGGATATAGCGTGATGTTATGTATGTATGTATGTATGTATAACGCAAAAATAATTTTTGCTATTCGCAAATATAATTACACATTCCTTCTAGCAAACATTTTCGGTGCCACTGGACTGGTATAGTACAGCGATTAATAAAAAAAATATTAAACAATAAAACCAATTAAAATATTTATAATTATAATATATATTTAAAAAGGATTCAATTATATAAAAAATAAAATAAATATATCATCACGCCTTTTACCCATCACTGGGTGTGGCACTCTGACTACGCAGATCTCGGTAAGTGATATATTTTTTCGCGTGAAGTGCGGTTACCAGCCGTAAAATCACGGCCTCCAAAGATATTAGTGGTGGAGGAGCCACAGGGGTAGATTTTTGAAATTGGTGAAAATTGTTTGTCGGCTGTGGGGATCGAACCAGGGTTCTCAAGATCCACAGGCCGACTCGATACCACTGAGCCACCTACCCCATAAATTATAAATTATTAATTATAAGATATATTAAATATTATTAAATGTTATTATTGACATTTTACAAATATTGTTTTATATTGCAAATATTTATGCTCGAAACATCCCAAAAATTTGGGATTCTGAAGCCTTTTATTTATTTAATATATTTATAATTATACAGAAAACTATAAAGAATTCAATGTAAGATATTTAATATCCATATTTCGTCTAGTTATTAAGATACAATGAAGTATTAAAAAAATGGCATAAATAATTGCAACAAATTCAAATTTAATTTATTGTTTTAAATAAGAGATGTCGTCCTATGATTATTATACTATACTTTACATGTATAAGTGTTTGTATCAATGTTTAAGATCCATCTACGTCACTCGATCATGTTTGAAACGGTTAGCTAACGTTTAGAAACGTTATCAAACCAATTTACGGTCAGTTGGCCATTGTCATTTAAACAGTGAATATTGTGATAATTCCAGTGAGTTTTATTGTAGTGATTCAGTGATTTTAGTGTGTCATTTACTATAAAATAGTGATTATAGTGTGTGGGTGAATAGTGAATGTGTTTAGTAACTGTCGAGATCGCCAAATGATGCCATATACAGCAGATAGAAGCAGAGAATCATTCGTAAATAAGGTACTTACAACTTAATGTTCAGTATTACATTTAACTAATATTTAAAATAATAATAAATTTTATGTGTACATTGAGACACAGATTTTTATAATAAATAAAATAAATATATCATCACGCCTTTTACCCACTCTGCCTAAGCAGATCTCGGTAAGTGATATATTTTTTCGCGTGAAGTGCGGTTACCAGCCGGCAAATCACGGCCCACAAAGATATTAGTGGAGGAGGAGCCACAGGGGTAGATTTAAATTGGTGAACATTGTTTGTCGGCTATGGGGATCGAACCAGGGTTTTCAAGATCCACAGGCCGACTCGATTTTATAATGATACTATCAAAATGGGGTAGGTGGCTCAGTGGTATCGAGTCGAACCCGGGTTCGATTCTCACAACCGGCAAATAATTTTCACCACATTAAAAAACTACCTCTATGGCTCTCCTTTCACATTTGTGGAAGGTGTGATTTGACGGTTGGTAACCGTACTTCACGCGAAGAAATACATCACCAAGATCTGCTCAGGAAAAGTAAAGGGTAAAAGGTATGATGATATATTTATTTATTACGATCAAATTTAAAAATAGCAGCACAGCATTAATTGCTTCTATAAGTTTCATAAATTGCACAAAATTTTTCTACGATTACAAATTAAGATTAATTGATTTTTACAATTAATTAGGTAACTAAGAAAATAATACAAATAAAACAAAAATGTAAATGCAAACTTTCTGTCACCTTATCAGGTTCGGAAAACCTACTTTTTTACTGATCATAAAAAAATATATATAAGTATGTGTGTAGCTACTTTTCTAATTTAAAAAATTTATATAAAATATGCAAGTATAAAAAACAAGATTATGCGGAGGTGTGGTTAGCATTACTACATTCAAAGACCTCGAGTTCGAATCCCCCTTAAACTAATATATATGAATAACAACAAAGACAAAATTAATTGCCATCCAACACTTGGTGAAACAAGGTTTAATAAAAAATATAAAGTAAACACTTGGCTATGTTTCACAAAATTCAGCCTCCAAGTCACCTTATGAGGGCATCGTCAGAGGCTGGCCAGCACAGTTCAGTTAGTAACCATAGACGCGTTTCGCTCTTATTAGAGCTCATCAGTATGGTATAACTCACTTCTTCACCTAGAACAAAGTTCATGTGAAGAAGCTGGTGACGAAGAACTGTGCCAGCAGAGAATAAGATCTCTAACAAACTAGTAAGATGACATGAGAAGTTTAATGGAACTGGTCATGCCATCTACCGAAAAAAGGGAAAGCTACGCAATAGCAATTTAAATAACAACAAAGACAAAATTAATTGTCATCCAACACTTGGTGAAACAAGGTTTAATAAACGATGCCCTCATAAGGTGACTTGGAGGCTGAATTTTGTGAAACATAGCCAAGTGTTTACTTTACATTTTTATTAATATATATATGAACTAGCAGAAGTGGCTTGATGAATCCAGATCTTGTACTGTAATTGAGATTAAGTTCCAGTTGTGCAAAATATTAGTTGTGTAAATGTATTAGTATTGGAAATATGAAGGATGACAGGTTGATATAAATTTGCTTTAATTCGAAAGATGTAACCCAGTAGTAGATTGTGCTGTTTCTCATAATGAAAATTGTGTTTTAATTATGACATTCCCTCCTTATTCTTGTAATGCGGAAACGTACAAATTTGTTTGAGGAACCGTAATAGATAGTCAAAATCATCCGCAAACTTTCTCAGTCTCAGCAGTTGTAAAACGAAAAGTAGATCCGGGACACCAGCACCGACACCAGCACCAGCAGCAGTAGAAGCTCCGCGCTGCAGAATCAATTTAGCTAACAATTATTTCCATCGCTGCCGACGAATTTACAGCCGCGGGCGACGGGGAGATGAGGGCGGCAAACATAAACAACGAGGCGCATATCGAGCGCTCAAATCTGAAACATTTCACAAAGTTCATCGCGTACAGCGGCGGCGAGATGGGGGTGGCTAGGGGAGGTGTAACGAGGGTGAAATGAAGCAGGGTTGAAGCTAACTCCCTCTGAAAGAATCTGTTTGTGCTGGACGCCAGCAAGATACCAACCTACGGAATTTACTCAAATATTTATTAACTTTTTACATTCTTCAGAGTTATTATCAAACACCTAATAATTAGAACATGCTTTTCATATTATTTTATTAGTTATTAGTTCGCTTTTGAAACGAACATGCTGACCATTAATCACAACAGCCGGAACACTTTATACAATTTTCTAAATATCTTGATCAATTTTGTTATTATAATTATAAAAAATACCTCATTGAAGGAAAACAATCAAAAATAATATTTGGTACTATTGATGGATCGTGAAACAAAAATTGGAAGCGTGCGCGAAATAGAAAATATTTTTGTTCTACTTCCGTTAGGAAATAGACGTTTTATTTCACTTATTTGAGTTTGGTAATGAACTGTATTATTTAACTAGTGAAATAATGAGGTAACATAGCAACAGATATCTTGGTAGACGAATTCTGATGTGTTATTCTTTTATTTTTTGAATTTATAACTGTCATTAATATGTCAAAATTTCATAATTTCAAAAACGCTCTTTCGTATTTATTAGAACGGAAGTAGAAAAAATATTGTATGAAACTTGTAAGGTTATTACCTTACTTATGTGTTTACATGCGTAAGGTAATAACCTTCATTTCCTTACTAGTTTCATAAATAGCTATTTAAAGTTGTGGAGAGAAATAATTAAAATATGTTTAATAGCACAAAATGTCCAGTTCCAAATACTCAAGAACAGTTGATAATTGTATACATTATCATTAGTAGATATCCGCGGTAATAAAATGATTTTGATGGTTGAAATTAATGAGTAAGAAGATAATTTAGTGGTACATAAAGTAGAGATGACCCTGACGAGTGGCTAAAAGTTAGTTAAGGGCGTAACCAAGTAGGGCGAGTGTAGAAACTATTAAATGTTGATGTTGAGAAAGAATTCCCCTCGCGTCTTGGTTACGCAGTTCCACTGAGGATTTAGGGACTTATCGCTTTCACAGTCGAGAGCATTCGCAGGGCTACCCAAGATAAGTGTTATATTTACTGCACACACATGAACGGTCGCTCTATCTCGCTGTACAAGACCAACCGGCAAATTTCTTACAATAACAAATCAATTTTTAGCGGAATATAAACGTCACGGAGATTTATTGGCCACCGAGAATTTTAATTCAATAAAAATATATTTATTGTCGCATGAAATTAAATAGCGTATCAGTGAAATATTGTAGGCAGATGTCATGATACTGGATATACTGGTACACGTGCTGCAAATGATGGATGATGCGAGATGCGTTACATATGTCGTATTCAATGATATTTGACTCTTTTTAAAATATTTTAAGTGTTCAGTTATGACATATAACAGACTGCAATCGTATCAGTTTCATACTACAAATGAATTATTAACATTTAGTTCTATCATTTTAAAAATAATTCTACTGGAAATTCATTAAAAATGTTCCTATAAGTCAAGTCGGAAACGAAGATTTCAATGCAGCTGTGCGGTTTTTCATATCTTGTTTAGTTTTTAAGATATAAACTTTTCTCAAATGAAGACGCGCATTTCGCGTGCTCAGGGGCGGATCGAAACTTCGAATTACGGGGGGGGGGGGGGGTCATGGAGTGAATGTTGTCTCGGGGGGAGGGGGGGTTATTGCCCATCTTCTAAATATAAAAAACATTTGTATTTGCTCATATTATATTCCTGCTTTAAATAATTTTTACAATCACATTAAATCACACTAAATCGTCTTTGGAATCGTATTAAATCACATTAAATCACCTTTGGAATCACATTAATTCACATTGAATAACATTAAATCATCTTTAGAATATACTTAGATAACAAAAATTTTTTTTTCCTCAAAAATTTCACCTAAGAACGCCAACACTTTTTAAATCATAAAGTTTCAATATCTAATCGGTTCATCGATAGAATACAAAATTTATTGAATCAGAAGTTAATTTTCTAAGTGCAAATGTCGGTAGTCACATACTTGACTAGGTCTTAAATAGAATACCTCTCCCATCTGCGGGTCGAAATAATATCCCCACAAAATAATGGTTTTTGGCTATTTATTAGAATAATAAATCAAACAATAGTTCTTAATTATCTTAGAATTGTAAGTTCTTAGATAATATTTTCTATTTAATTTGTTTAACAAATTGAATTATCGTAAATAATGACATCATTATTATGTATTAGGGCCAATTAACTATTAGAGCCAACATTAAAAAAAATCCTTGCTTAGGGGGAGGGGGTCATGACCCCCATGACCCCCCCTGGATCCGCCCCTGCTTGTGCTTTCATTAACGTATAAACTAATTTTATATTTCAAAAAATTTTTACTTATAATCTCCTTAGTGCATTGATACTTTTTTTTTTATTACCTTCCAATAACATTTAATCTGCACGTGTGGAACACGAGTGAAGATTGTGTTCTTGAATTGCACGATAAAAAAATTCCCGGATATGAATTATAATTTATTTAATTTAATTGAAGTTGTATAACAGTTCTTTCAATGTTTAATGAGCAGTGGCACGAAAAATGTTTGCTACAATTAATTTTGACACATCCTCTGGAACTTATACTAGAACTCAAATTCCTTAGACGCAAAACTAGTGTTTATTTTAAGTGAGATTTGAACTCCCAAATTATATAAGTTATCATTAAAGTGATTTTTTTTTGCAAAATTCCATATATTTAAATATTCAACCTGTCTTTTAAATAACCAACCACTATTCATTATGGTAAAATATTAATATATAGCAAATTTAAAAATATCAAAATGAAACGTTTAAAAACAACAAAGACAAAATTAATTGTCATCCAACACTTGGGAAACAAGGTGTAATGCTGGCACAGTTCTTCGTCACCAGCTTCTTCACATGAACTTTGTTCTAGGTGAAGAAGTGAGTTATACCATACTGATGAGTTCTAATAAGAGTGAAACGCGTCTATGGTTACTAACTGTGCTGGCCAGCCTCTGATGATGCCCTCATAAGTTGACTTGGAGGCTGAATTTTGTGAAACATAGCCAAGTGTTTACTTTATATTTATATGAAACGTTTAAACGTTATTTTCATAAAACAAAGTTTTTGTGTCCTGTCAGGTTTCTGCATTAACCCCTTGAATTGTGAAATGGAAAAGAAAATATCTTTTGGATAAATTTGCGTGTGGCTAGTTACGTCAAACATCCCGGTGGAATAATGTGCAAAATCAATGATAATGCGACGGACATTATTTTCAATCTGGCTGGCGTTGGCGTCGGTCGGCTTAGTGCAAAGTGGGTGATTTGTCACTCGACGCTCGCTCTCAGCAGATAAACACTCGCCACTCACTACACATACACACATTCGCTTCAAAACCAAAAACACTTAAACTTTACGCTATTTATAACCGACATGCACATGATGACAACTTCTCCGTAAAGGGTAAAAATCCTCTCTTGCAGATCACGGCTAATGAGCGCGCGCCCGGTCATTATTCATTGCAGAGCTAGTTAAACGAAGCGGTAATGTTTCCCCAAAGGAACAGCTAGTTAACGAACTAATTAAATAAAATGGAAGTCATTTCCTCGGCGGCTGAAGCTGAAACTTCTTCAGCGGAGAGCCAGAGCGGGAGCGGATGATGCTAATCTGAAGTATCGTCTGCAAGGCTTAGCTGAGGACCTGACTTACTCGGGGTTTTGGGTACTGCACTAGGTTCAACTCTCTGGAGATGTAAGAAGATTTATGCAATATGCCTTGTTCAACCCTTCATTTTTTAATTCGCAACCCTATAAAGTGAAAGTATTATAAGCTTAAATTTTGGAAGATTTTAAAAACTTTCATGGCCTCTTTTGCTCGTTAAGTACTTTTTAAGATTCGCAATCAAAAATACAACTGCATTCGAATAGTTCCGGTTCCACAATAAGCAGTAGCTTTCTTGTACTGTAATTGGAATTTATGTCCTATTTGTTCAGAACAACAATTAAATAGATAATTTATTTTCAGTACATATACATTTTTTAATATTTTTTTTATGCAGCCGTAGAAAAAAATATGTGTGTATCACGAGCGTAAAGTGTCTTTGTTTCTCTTACACTATTACCGTGCTTGAGTAACAAAGAATCACTTTACGCTCCTAATACACAAATACCTATTTTCTCTCGTCATTATTAACAAAGAACGAAAAAGCTTATTTTACTCCTGTCGTTCTTAGCAACTGCACATTGGTCAAATAGTTACATGTTTACCAGTAGAAGACAGTATAACATTTCTTTGCGAAGTTATCGTTTCATTTTATTTATTTATTTATTTATATTACGCTGTACAACAGGCATTTAATCCCAATTACAGTACAGGGTCCGTACTCACAAAGCCGCAGTGTGATAATTTTTATATAATTTTTAGCTTGAGTGCGATTCGAACTCGGGATCTCCGGATTTAAATTTCGTATCGCTATCCACACTACCGTATTTTAGAAATAAATTATAATCTTTGGTTAATATTATTGACAGGTGACCTGAATATCACTCATTTCAAATTACTTAGGAAAAAAGTAAATTTTGCTCCTTAGAAATTAAAAGTATTTTAATGACATAGAAATCTACTTCCGTTGTGAAATAAACAATACAAAAATGAAAACAAATAATTAAATGTAATTAGAAACAAATACCAAACAAAAAAACTTTTAATTTTTATTCATTAAAATCGTGCTGCAATTAATCTTCTCCAATCATTCTGATCGTGGTAAGAAAGTAAATACATCCCCAATCCGAAGTTGATATTGTTTTTAGAGATGAATGTTCCTGAGATATATTAATTCGAAAAAGAATAGAATAGAAACAAAGTTTCCAGATTTTATTTTTATGATCATCTTGGCTTCGCTAAATAGATTTCTCTGTTGTTGATATTTTTGTATACATGTATTTTATTGTCGGGAGATTCTTTTCCGTAAAAAGGAAGCAATGAAAGACGTGAAAAATAGCGTTTGGTTTTTGTATCGTTAGATAAACTACCCGCTGTGCTATCCTGCACTGCGCTGGCTGCGAACAGTCCTGCGATTCCTGCTTAACGGAAGGCGACTCCGGCAACGTTCACTGCTGAGATAAATGATTGCAGTCACTCGTGCGGTTACAAACGAATTTAAAACGCGAAAACAAGCAGGGATTAACCACGACTAATTAATTTCATATTATAAAACTACAGTTAATATTCCTTCTGAACAGAACTATATACACTAAACTATAAATTGTAGAAGGAAAAACTATATATGACAATCTGTTTTAAAAAGTATGTCAATTGAAATAGTTTGATAATTCGGATTAAAAATTGGTGAAGTTGTGGATGAAAGATTTAGAAATAAATGGATGCATATTATTGAAAGTTAAGAGACGAGCTTGTACGAAAGGAGTTATAAATGTGGATAAAAGGCAAAGATGAATTGTAGGATATGTCAGTTGAAATGAAAGACTGGAAAATTACGGGTAGTATTTGTTGGATATCCTGGAAAGTACCTGGAATTGAAACCTGATTTGATATCCTTGAATTGCTAATAATATTTATACCTACAATAAAATAATAATTGTTTACTTTAGTATTCCTTTCTCATATTTTATTTTTATTATGTATCAGTGGTATTGAGTCGGACTGCGGATATAAGTACTCGAGTTCGATTTTCACAGCCAACAAACAATTTTTATCACATTAAAATTACTCATATGGCTCTCCCTCCCCCTACCATCTTTGGCTAACCTAACCTAACGTAACATCTTCGGTGAACATGATTTGCCGCTCTTCACATATATAAATATATCATTTATCGAGATCTGCTATGGCAGAGTAATCAGTTTTTATGCAGAAATTATCTCCTAATTAACTGAAAGAAGAAAGCATTTTTCATTAAAATAAATTGGTCGAATTTTGGATGCAAAGCTCGAGTACCTGGACATTTTGTAACATATAATATACAGTATGGTCTATTGATCTGTTTTTTTTTTACTTTTAAATATTAAAATTTTTTCTTAATTTAAATTAAAATGCCCACATATCTGAAATATAAGTTATTCTATCGGTTGTTCCATTTTTGCGTAATGATATGCAACTTTATATTTTTAAATAGAACATTCTAAATATTTTTGAAAAATTTTAAAGATCTATTGATTATCTTTAAATAGTTTTTTTCATTATAGTCCTAAACTTATTAGTACAGAAACTATTAATATTTTTATTAATAAATAATCACACACAGAAAGTATGTAAAAATTTGTTTAACAGGTTTCAAGGGTTCATGTTATCCCTTTTAATGTGACATTCATTTTATAATAATGAATCTTCTTATAGTGATTTAGTTTGGTATTAAGTACTTTCACACAATCTTGAGATCATTTTATAACGATATGTTTTATTGCGCTTACAAATATAAAGTTAATAAGCAACAACGATTTCCTGACTACCAACAAAAAGTCTCACGTAGTTGGTCATGAAACTAAAGACATTAGCACCAGATATTAACCCAGTTCCTCAACTAGTAGCCGCGAACTAGTCGAAAATATGTTTTTATTACAGAAAGATTCATTGTAGAGATTAATAACTGTGCAAATTTTACGAGTTTGTCAACAAAGTATTAAAGATTTTTACAGTTTAGTATGATTAAAGAAAAGTGCACTTTTATTGCCAGTCCCAAGAAAACTTGTTTAATTTTCAATTTACGGCCCAAAACAAAAAGTACAAGTGCTACATTCAAGTATAAAATTCAGTTAATGGAACATCAAATCGAATGTAAACTTTGCGATCGCAATAAATTTTCATTGCATGTCTGTTACTTTTCATGATTTGTAATTGATTAAAAAGTGATTTATATACGATTCCAATATATGATTTGCAATATCTTAGCCCGGACGTTTATAGATGTTTATCTGACATGTAACAATCTCATAAATATGTATTGTTCGTAATCGTACTCTCATATTTCATCCATTTTATTGCTTTAAAACCATTAAAATTTGATACTGACTTATTATATCTTTATTTTCAGGTAAGACATTCAATCCTTAACATTATTCCGAGTAGACGAGGTCGAATCAAACGTAAGTTATTATTTTTCTTGTCACGTGCAGTTGTTAGCAAACAAAAAAACCACTTCAAAGAAAGACAGTTGGGGGTTTTGTAAAATTTAATTGAAAGTTTGATAACCGCATCAATGAGGGTTCTTCGCACCAGTAGCTTGGTAGGAATGCTTCATAAACCAAAATATTGAAATACTTGGTTCATTTTGTACATTCCGGTTCCGGCATTGAGATGTTTCGTAGCTCGACCGCAAGAGTTGCCGACAACGCCGCAAATCTCAAACGGAATCTCTAAGAGATTCTCTTGGTCTCGTTGCTAGAGACTGAGACTAGGTTCGAGGTTAAAGGAGAGTATAGAGCTTGTGTCATGGATTATGTAATGTGGAGTAAACTTTGACCCACGTCATATATGCGTCAAACTTGAAATAATTGCTTCACTCGCTCAAACGCAAACGCTAAATCTTCGACAGTTTAATTTATGTAATATTTAGTGCTTTTACATATATTACTCAAGAATGATGTGCACTATATATTTATTTAATACAATGCATAACAGAAAACTAATCCCAATTACAGTACAGAGAATAGTTGTTACAAGATTAACATTTAAAATATTTCTTATTACTAGAGATGGGCGAATATCAAATTTCTCGAATTCGAATATCGAATACGAATATTAATCAGATCTCGAATATTCGAGGTACTCGAATATTCGAATACTCCTAAAAGTTAATTTATTTATTATTAATAATTATTTAATTATGTCCTTTTCATTATTTGAATGAAATTGTTAAGATGAAATAAAATTAAAACAAAAAGTACAAACAAATAAGAAAAAGACGAAAACTTCAAATTTAAGGTGAAACGTACGGGCTGATGTTGGCGAGAAACAAATTTGAAATATGGTTTTGAAACAAAATATCTTTGTTATTAATAACTTCAAAGTATTGTAATATCTTTAAGTTTATGTACAAATGGCGCGATATTCGAGGTATTCGAATGTTCGCTATACTGACGTTAATATTCGAAAATCTCGAATATCGAATAATGTCAATATTCACGGCATTCGACTATTCGCGGATGATATTCGCCCATCTCTACTTATTACCATAAAATATAACTAAAAAACAAATAAACTTTGCAATTAAAAAAATAGTATTCTATCATATCTTGTTTGGTATTTAAGATATGGACTCAATAAAATTTGAATTTCATCTCATCATATTTTGTATTTTCCCGAAGCTACGAGTATATTTTAAAAACTACACGATATATGAAATTGCACTCAACGACATTGAATTTCTCGAGATTAAATTAACTTCTAAACAGAATTTCAGCGATTTTTAATGTTTTGAAAATCGCCAAAATTTTCTCCTAAAACAGTTTCTGACCAATATCTCAAAAACAAGCAACTTCACCATTGGATTCAGCAGATTAAAATGAATTTGTATGTAAATTTGCATTGTAATATATCTAGGAAAATTAAATAGTTTAAAATTGGCCTAAAATCGAAAAAGCTTCAAATTCGTTATAAATTTTCTTGTAAGTCAACTCGAACACGGGGAATTAAACGCCAGTACGTGCATCTTCATATCTTGTTTGGTTTTTAAGAAATATCCTCTAGAAAATTCGAATGTCTTTCAAACTATAAGTTTGAATTTTAGATTATTTGTTTTGCAAAATATTCCAATGTGATTTAAGTTGGTAACGATATGTTTGTGGGGTCAGAAAGTTTAGGTAAATTATATAGAAAGAATTCATTCCCAAACGATTTTTTTTAAAGTTGGTGTTTTTTAAACTTTCTGGCATTTTCAGGCGAGTGCATATTCATGTTTTCTTATAGAATCTGATTGATGTTTCGGGAGGAACGTCTTTGATCTGCATAAAAGGCTTAATCTACCGTTCAAAAATCTAATTCATTTTTTGACTTGGAAGCAAATGGCGTCTTTCCAACCAACAATGAGGGCACCCTAAGTTATCGGCGGCTTGTTTTTTGCGTGTACGTCTCATTTTTCGAACGTTCCCGCCTCGCGTTGTCACGGAGAGACTTTGTTCTCTATTCATATCTGCTCTTCAACTTTAATTCTTGACATATGCACACGTAAAATATTATCTCAAGTTTTATTCTTATGAAAGGATAAATCTTATTCTTCGGCGTGGATACGACAGTAAATAATATGAATTTCGGATTGAGACATTTGTGTATTGGTTTTGCACTGTCACCACAATTCTCCAAAGATGTTATTAAAAACATGCTGGTTCTGCAGAAGACATTCCTTAAGAAATTTTCAAGAAATTACCATTTCATCATTTAGTTTATCCGACTCTCACAGGGACGAACTTGGAATATTTACTACATTCCTTTTGATCTCACTCAAAGGTCCATATATTTGCTTATACTAGAGATGGACGAATATCAAATTTCTCGAATTCGAATATCGAATACGAATATTAATCAGATCTCGAATATGCGAGGTACTCGAATATTCGAATACTCCTAAAAGTTAATATATTTATTATTAATAATGATTTAATTATGTCCTTTTCATTATTTGAATGAAATTGTTAAGATAAAATAAAATTAAAACAAAAAGTGCAAACAAAAAATAAAGGAAAAAGACGAAAACTTCAAAATTAAGGTAAAACGTACGGGCTGATGTTGGCGAAAAACAAATTTGAAATATGGTACATCTTCATGGTTTTGAAATAAAATATCTTTGTTATTAATAACTTCAAAATATTGTAATAGCTTTAAGTTTATGTACAAATGATAAAGAAAAATATAGTCTAAAATTGAGGTCAACATATGGCGCGATATTCGAGGTATTCGCATGTTCGCTATACTCACGTTAATATTCGAAAATCTCGAATATCGAATAATGTTAATATTCGCGGCATTCGACTATTCGCGGATGATATTCGCCCATCTCTAGCTTATACATTTAATTTTTTTTCTATTTTGTCTGGTCATTGGATGGCGGTATAATCGTCTTCAAAAACCAACGAAAAGACTGGACCAAAACTGTACTCATTCTATCATTTCTTAATATATATGCAAAGCAAAATATTTCGCATTGTCAATATTGTACAATATACCTCAATGCACACTATATTCTTTTTTACTTCTGTAGTTGATCGTACAGAAGTAGAACCCAGTTGCTTTATTTTATTTATTATTACATATTTATTTGGACAATACTCGTATTTATGTTGTTTAAAAATGTATAAGTTTGCAGTTAATTTAAATGTGAAATCATCTTAATAGATTATCAAATGATAATGAGATCTAAAGAGTTTGGGCTGGGGGTTTTTGGTCCAGCCCGTGCCTGGTGGTGATCGTCGCAAGCAATCGTTATAAAGTGATGATGGTAGCGCTTTGCTTCACTTTTTCCGGAATTCGTCACTGAGGCCAGTAAGATTGAAGCAGCCAAAATAAATTAATTTTGCAAATCTCCTTGGGGAGAGAAGGTTATGAAAGTAAAATTAATATTTCGTAGCGAAACTTTTTATGAAGTATTTTGTAATATTTTCTTGATGAAAGCAAAATAATTTCATGACAAAATTGTTTTTATTACATTTTTTCACTAGGTTCATAAAGAACGAATGAAATCATGTTTTCAAATTAATTCTGTTTATGTTATGAAAACGAGCAAAATATTACAAGTGCTGTATAAATATTTATACCGCGTTTAAAAATGTTACTCGGTAACCTCTACATAATTTATTAATCAAAATATTATTTTACCATACACAAAGGAATTACATTAATAACATATTTATTCGTATAACTGTCGAAAATTACGATGAAAAATCTCTTTTTGAAGTTTGGTAACTTTTAAATTAATTAGATTTTAATCGCTCTACTATCTATAATCAAGTGATCATTAATTACCATCCTAATTGTCGAAGTCTTATCTACGAGAAGAAAAATGAACCTCACGTAACAAAATAATCCCATACTTACTTCACACATACAAAACAATTAAAACACGCTAAAGGATCAATAGTAAAAAGACAGTGAGTTACAGAAACTGTTTAGTATTCTCTATGCGTGCGTATGCGTGGAGCGTGAGCGCGTGAGCAACGTGACTCACGCTTCATGCTGACGAAACGATCGAGAGAGGAAAAGGTTTTGTCACCGAACTGCAACCAGCGACCGAATGGGAAATATGAATTTTATTATGTCGATCAACCAAGTTTTGTAGAATATAAATGATTGGGTTTTTACAGTTTTTCTCAAACGGAATGTTTTATTATTATTGATAAATGTTAAGCCTTTCATCCTTCAAATATATTTTCTCTCTGCACCTAAGTAAAAAAAAATATGACATCGTTTAATTCTCATAAGGAAATACGATCGGGTTTGAATGGTTCGGATTCCGTTATAATTGGGATCAAATTCATGTTGTGCAGAATAACAAACAAATTATTAACAATCGTATCCCAAACGATAAAACAGAGATTAAACTTGTTTTTATTAATTAATAAGTAAGAGGTCGACTTTCAAATCTCGACTTCAATTTACATACATGTTATATAACGAATGATTTTTAAATAAATGGTATCAAATCGTTCCATGGAAAAACAAAACTTTTGTGTGGATTTAATTAGGTAATCATCTATTATAATTGACAACAAAAATTTTTCAATTTAGAAGACATTTTTTTTAATGAAATATATATAATTGATTCAAATATAATTATTTTGGTGGTCAGTGAAAACCATACTGTTTAAGTGTAGCAATAATCAATAAGATTAAAAATCATAAATTTAAAATTAATTATTTGTCACAACTGACAACGAAAAATGCCACAGATTGTGGTAAGCTCAGACATGCTCATTTTATTTATCTTTGTTTTTCAAGGCACGGTTTGATGCCATTTCTTTTCATCCCGTATCAAGTAGCACGAACTCCTGAAACATTCATAAAACATCAACTCATCAAATTGATCAAAATATCAATCTTCGTTTCTTCTCACCCCAATACACAATCCTCGCATCAATCACATTCACGTTCCATACAAGCTCATTTATTCCTCCCATTCGGAATCTTTCATCAAGCAACATACTTTCAATCACATCTATCCATTCGCTCCTATATATTTGTTTCATTAATTACTTACGCCCATTCCTCTAACAACAAATCTAAAAAGATAGAATAGAAAGGAAGAGTCATCCTGCGCTCGTTTTTGAAAATAAATTCCACACAACTGCAGTTAGACACTCTATTATAAAAACTCAAAATGAATCAAAAAGATAAAGAAGAAATGGAGTATCGTCTACGATTGTTTTTTATCTAATTCTTTATTTACGTTACGCTGTACAACTGGAATTTAATCCCAATTACAGTACAGTAGTGTGGTAGTTTATATAATTTTATATTGAGTAGGATTCGAACTTAGGATCTCCGGATTCTAATTCCGTATTGCTATTTACACCACCGTACTGACGGAAAATTAATTTCAGATAAACACTCTAACCAAACAACGAATTTAAAATCAAGAATCCCGCACTTGTCTTTAGATAAAAATGCTTTAAACATGAAGTTTAAAAAGGTTGAAATAGTTTTAATATTTCTTTGGCGCCAATGCACCTAGAATCATTTGAATGTCCACAAGACTAGTTAGTATGGCTATGCACTTATATGAGCATATAGATTAGCAGAAGTAGTTCACTTGCTCAACATCTTTTTAAGCTAGCTTGTTCATAACTAATAAATCAATCACCATCAACCTAGTCTTACATTCAACCTGAATCTCAACACCAATATAATCACAACTCACAACAGAGAACAGTGATAATATTTCCCACAATAAATTTGTATTCAGTCCGTAAAAATTCTTAATTAAACACAGGAAATCCGCAGGATGAAAGTTAATAACGTTTTTTCCTAAGAATCTCAATTTAAAATTTAAAAACTTCGTGGCAGTTTGTGGAGAAATTTGTAAGATATTTGTCTGACAAAAGATAGAAATAAAAAAATGAGTCTGTCGTTATTAACCTTCGGTGGATGCTGTAATATTTAAGTTTCCATTGAGGCTTTGTTTGAGTAAGCTGCTTGTGCAAAGTAAAAGAAATAAGAAGATTATAATAAGTGGAATGCAAGAATTACAACTTTGTGTTGAAGGAAAACGGTAACAATATAGTTGAATTAAATTAAATGTAAATTATATATTTTACAAAAGAATCTTGCATGAATTGCATTATGTTTTCCTGGTATTTCTTAATTTCAATCTCATTTAAAATAATGAACTTTGTGCTCATTATAGTGTTTTACTTTCATTTTTTTTTCTTTCATTACTTTAATCAACCAATTAATTAAAAATACAGATATTACGAAATTGGTTCAAAGAATTGTAAGAAATATATAAGCTTTCATGGAGGAATAAATGTGTCTATGGTTTTTTTTATTAATTTTTATTAGTTTTATAAAAAGATACCTTACATTTTGTAATCAAAGTTTGTTGGCAGTAGGACAATTTATAGCTAGACGTTGTTATGGTGTTGTGAGGAAAAAACAATTACTGTCCGTGTCAACAGTTTCGAGAATTCTAGAAATATAGATTAAATGTCCACCGAAGACTTAGAAAACAATTTTCTTGCAGTTCCAGAAAATATACAAAATACTTCAGATGCTGCAATAACTTTTAATTAGTTTATTTTAGTTTTTTATGAGCCCTGCAATTATTCATTTACTTAGTTACCCATAAATACTTGCTGGAAATAAATCGTTATACATTTGTTTGCATTTGCTCCAGATTCATGACTAACTATGTAGGTAATATCAAATTTTGTTTTAAAATTATTTTTAGCAATAGACGAGTAAAATGAAATATTTTTAGATGTAGAATTTTATTGTCTGCATCTTTCGTTTGAAATATTTTTCTGTAAAGTAATCAAGGAAGCAGTAATACTGGAAAACTTATTTCCCATTCTATTCACCTATTACGAATTTGTCAATATCCTGGAAATAAATATTGTTTCGGCATCTTTGCTTAATTAGCATTTAATAGTAAACTATTCAATGAACAATGCATTGTTATCCGTCAAAATTGAATCCATTGTGCTTGCAATTAGCTAATGTGGTAATGAACGTTTCCTAATTTGTATGTTGTAGGAAGGTATGCGATATTGCTTCCAGGTATAGAATCAGAAATGTTTAGTTTCCACTCAAAATGCCATGTACAGATATTACTAAAACTAACTGCAATACCAACTATGAGTGTATTGAGGTAAAAGATGCGGCTAACTGAGTTTGAAGTTAGAATCTCAACTGATGTATTTGAAACAAGATATTATACTTGTTATAAATGAAACATATTATTTACTTTATTTATTTTTATAACTGTAGATTGAAAGCATTGTAATAAATGTAAATATATATAGTAAATGATTTAGAATTTTCGATTTAATACGAGTACCTCAAAAACTTTTGGGAGAAAGATAAAAAAAATTCAGCACATATGTGACAATAGTATATTGTAATACTAGTGAGGACAGGGTTTAATTGCAAAACAAGCAATAGTACGAGTTTTGCAATGGCCTTTGCCCACGTGTGTTACATACTATTTTTTTTCAACATTAAACGTGAAAACTGCATTTCTACGTTTGCGATACAAGAAATTTAATAATTATTTTATATAAATCAAAGGAGTTGTATTTGCAAAAGCACATTATATTTCCTTAGTCACCATATCAAATGACATTTCCCTCAATTTTGTTGTTTCTCTCACTAGTGAGGAAAGTTATTTACTTTCATCACTAATAAGGGAGACGGTTACATCACAACCAAATTGAGGAATAACACTTTCTTCATAAGGAATACTTTTTTTTCACTACCCCTATCAAAAAAATAATTTTTGAGATTTAATCAAAAAATGTTGTATTATTCTTTTGACAGATGTCAAATCATACCGTTGTTTTCCAATTGCCATGGATATGGCATTAGTTTTCCTCCCTAGAAAAGAAAAATTTACTTTATCTTACAGTAGTAGTTTTTTATGTACATTATACAACGGTTTTCAGTGACTAAATTCAGCAATTTTCACTTGTGATCAAAATATTTAAATCCATAACCATAAACAAATAGTAATATTTACTAATGTAATAGCTATTTCACTTATTTGATAGCATTTTCATTCGATTTCGCTTAAATATTTTTCTAACTTTATTCTAGAAAAATTGCTGCTATAAAATAAAACGTTGTGTATCACACATTCATGTGACTTTTCTCTCATTTGAGAAAAGAAAATTTGTTTTCTTTTAGGGTCATGAAAAATGTTAATAGAAGTTTTCTGATTTAAAATAAGTTAGAAATATTGTACACTAAGGGTGTGAAAGCGAATGTATCAAGATCTTTTAAAAATGCTATAAAAAGCGGATAGCCTGTGCGTCGTTGATTGCTGCTAATCATGCAACGATTAATGAAATTGACGAGTTTTTTATAAAACATTTCTCATCAGTTTGATTACATACATACCACACAACTTTTTGTATCCTAATTTTCATTTAATTGAAAAATTATTTAGTCATTTACAGCCAGAGTTTTAGTTAAATCCAACAGGGAAAACAGTGTTTAACAGTTGTTCCCTAATGAAATATATTAAACAAAACTTTTATCCTCAATTTTCTTCCCGCAAAAAAAACGCCAGAAAGTTTAATTGCTTTCCTGAACATGTAAATTACTCAAAATTTGTTTGAAACATCGAAGCAGATATATTAACTGTCTGTAGAAGAACTGATAGGCGAAATGTTCGTAAAGTACAAGTGAAAAAAGTGTCATTTGAGAATATCATCTCGCAATGCGAATCGTCGTTCGTCGGCGTTATCGCGATCAAAGCGTGTAGACTTGTTATGCCGCCCTTCTTCTGTTACCATAAATATTATTTATTTCCGTGTCATTAAACGCGCCGGCCTAAAGTCGTGTAAAATCTGATCTGAGGCCGTTTTGCGCTCCGCTAATGGCGCGAGATACCAACACATCTCTCTGAGCGAACAACGAACAACAGTATCAAATTGGAACAGAAATAAATGTGAAATCTGTCTGCACAATTTAAATATTTTATTACTTGATGTATTAACAAGATAGAAGCGAAAATGAATACTTTGTTCGTACTAGAATACAGTTCTGAATGTTCACATAAATAAACCAGACTATAAAACAGTTCGGGAAATTATACAAAGGCTTCGCAGAATTATTCACTTGAAATATGGTTATGAGTAAATAAAAGTACGTAAATATTTTTCCTCGAACTTTTACACGGACAAAGCAAAATATTTCATATTTTTTATTTCTTATTGGAAACAACAAACTTAATGTACACATACATAATATCTCATCAAATAGGTTAGCACTTTTCATGTTGTCTATGGTCGCCGTAGCAACGACAAACATACAATGAGTAGAAAGCTTAATGATCGTAGAAAAATTGTATTTGGTGTTTTTTATGAAAATTGCAAAACTGCATCCAATTATTGTGTAAATGTGTGAAACGTGTGAACATAGGAGTGCGATGAATGGAAAAGGTTTCAATATGGTATGTGGCTGTTTTTGTGATTGTACATTTTCTTCAGCTTTGCAAAACATGAGATACAAACAATAAATAATTTGAACAGACATGAAATTTCATTCCGTGTAAAACAAAACGCACGTTTTGTAAAATCCAAACATAATTCTCTTAGCGAACCCTTGTCAGGAGTAGTTACACGCGATCCCACACAAAAACACGTACATTTTAAATGGCCGCGTGGCCGAGGGCAGCACTGTCGCCGCCAGAGATTTGCTGTTGTTCAACTGTTCTTCCGTTCTTCACACACATACATGTGACGTAATTGATGATGTCACTATCCCGCAATTATTGTTTGCTACCACTGGATTGTTTCCAAATCCGGATTAGTTTTTTGTCGAGTTTTTACATTTTTACAAATAGTTTTTGAAAAGACTAATGTGGTGAATCCTGTGATTCAGAAACTTTTGAACTAGAAAAAAATGTTCATTTATCAGGATGTCACCGCATTAATCCGTTTGTCTGCCCAGTTAGACAGTTGAAGAAATTAATTTTCTTTTTAACAATTACTGTTTCAAACACAATTGTTTCATTACTTTCGTCTTGCTTATTCTAGATAAATATAATCCTTATACCATTGATTTTAATCATTTCAGGAGAACGGTCACGACTTGTGCTTCACTCTGTCAAACATGTCCAAATTAATTTAACAGAAATTTATATAAATAAAAGCAATGGAATATTATGATTTCTATTTTCTTGCATTAAACATTTTTCTATGGGGTAGGTGGCTCAGTGGTATCGAGTCAGCCTGTGGATCTTGAGAACCCTGATTCGATTCCCACAGCCGACAAACAATTTTCACCAATTTAAATAATCTATCCCTGTGGCTCTTCCACACTAATATCTCTGGAGGCCGTGATTTGACGGCTGGTAACCGCACTTCACGCGAAATAATATATCACTTACAGAGATCTGCTTAAGCAAAATGCCACACTTAGTAATGGGTAAAAGGCGTGATGATATATTTATTTATTTATATTTGATCTTGCAAATATCGTTTAAATTTTAGATAATATATATCTAGGTTTTTAAAATTACTAAGCTAGAAGATAATTAGGTCCGAGATCTGCTTGGGCAGAGTGCCACATCCAATGATGGGCAAAAGGCGTGATGATATATTTATTTATTTTATTTAAACATTTTTCTAACTATCTAAATATATATTTTATTTATTTACTTTTTACAATACATACAGGAACCTCATTTCAATTACAGTACAGGAGCCCTACAACTGATAGTGAAATTGAAACCATTCAATTGTGAACACATGATATCTTGCTTGTTAATTAATAAATGCAACAGATCTTCAAAAATATCTATACATTGGTCCTAGAGATCCTAGATTGTGCATGCAATCTCTCAGCCTTAGTTTCATCAATCTTTCATGCAAACCATCTGATTTACACTTACTCTTCTAACAACATTCTTTTCAAATTCATCAATTAAAATTAAATTAAAAAACACTAGGTTAGTTTCAAATAATGTAAAGTTTATTTTACAATACGTATTTCGGTCAACTAGGACTAGACCATCATCAGGTGAACAAGATATGAATGAATTTGTACATGAGAGTAAGACTTATAAATAGTATACACAAGAATTCTGACACAAGAAGTGGGAGATACAAGATTGAAAACAGATGTTATAAGTACAATTAGTTTGGGAAAAATACATTTATGACCATAGTTGAAAGAAAATAAGATCAGACCGAAGAGGTAACTATAATTATTTGGATGGAAATTACATTTTAAACCTAGTTGTCAAGAGATTAAAGCGGACGTATTAAAGATGAACGCTACAAATCTATTTGTTCATTCATAACCGTTAGCTGGTCCTTAATGGCAGCCTGAATTTCCAAGGATTCTAAGAAATCCAACTTTAATCCGTTTTTACAAATATGTTTGATTGACAAACTCTTATCAAGTAACTTATGGTTATTGTCAAGACAATGTTTAGCAACATTTGAAAACACATTATTATTTAGTAGCGCTTTGTTATGCTCATTGAATCTAATGTTGAAAGTACGACCGGTCTGACCTATGTAAATTGCTTGGCAGTCACTACAGCTAATTTGATAAACTCCACTATTTTGAAAAATGTCTTTCTTAATTATTTTGTTATTTACTAGCAAATTTTTTAAAGTGTATGTGTTATAATGTACAAATTCATTCATATCTTGTTCACCTGATGATGGTCTAGTCGACCGAAATACGTATTGTAAAATAAACTTTACATTATTTGAAACTAACCTAGTGTTTTTTAATTTTATTTTATTATAAAATGTTTCAACGGGAACCGACAGTTAAATCTATCGAATTTATTCATCAATTAAGATTTAACAAATTGATCTAGTAGTATTACTAATAAATATTTAAATGGTGTATTTTGTCCGTGTGTGGATCGATCACATTCAGATAAGTATGTTTGGAGTCAAGCCGTTAGTAATCAGGACAGCGCGTGGCTTTGGTTCCTGTCTCCATTCTCCAGTAGCTTTAATAGTGAGTCGCGCTGTGGAGCAGACACTAATCACATGGATCTCGCGGAGCAGAAGCACAGCCGCCTCTGCTTCTAAGCCTAAACTAATCCGTTTCACGCACAAATCCCTCATTTCAAACGCTTTCTCCCAAATAAATACAAATTGTTTCAATAAGCCCTTTTTGTCGTTAATCAAATCTCTTAGAACGGAGAGTTACTCGTACAGCACAAACAAAACACAGTGTTCAATAGAGGACACACGTGCGATACCTATGAGATTGAGAATTTCTTCGATTGATTCCCAATTTTCAAAGTCATCCTTCATTCTAATAAACAAATGTTATTTTAACGACTCTATCAGAAAGGACCATTTTCTATCCTCAATTTAGAAAAAGAAATGATTTATGACTTAATTCGGACTCATTGAACCACAAAGTGGTATTTTATATATTTTTACCTTAAGTAGGAGAAAAATAGCAACTGGAAAACATTAAAGACATCTAGGTGACATATGATATATCTTAATATACAGGGTGTTTCACAACTTAGAGCAAAAAATTAAAGGGTATATTCTGTACGACGTGCTAATCATGAAACAAAAAGATTTTTTTTTAAATCGCAAAACTATTTTCCATGTTTCCCAGTCCAAAAGTTTTCGTTGCCACTGCCACTGGGTGGATGATTATGTGAAAGTTATTAATTAAATAAAATTCTATTATAAATAACTGCTAATAATTGAATTGTGTAATTATTCTTTCGTAGTTGATATCTTAATCTTAATATCTAAATTATTTAGTTTATAATTCCTATTTCGCTATCAAAATCATAATTTCTGTTCCTTTCTGGAAAGCAATAAAATATGTAATAAGTGACAATGTGTGAATGAGTCACGCAAACAATTAGCAGCACATAAAACGTAAAAGCAGAGTGAGTAATTCGGAATGTGAGGCATTACAACGCTATTAATACATTGCAGTGCGCGGTGAACGGTGACAGAGATGCTCACATGTCATTGTTCTGTTGCTGCTGAGGATTCCTGCCATTCTTCCATATCCGCGCGCTTGTCATTTGTTCCTTGTCGCTCATTAGAGCCCAGAGGTAGTCGCATTGTCACAGTATGCCTGTGTCTTCTACCAGCGACGTTTGTCATACCATCATGAAAAATATGTTTGGAGTTATTGTCACCTAAGTTTAACATTTTCTTCATTCACAATTACATTCTTAATTTCTTTTATGAGGTAGGTGGCTTAGTGGTATCGAGTCTGCCTGTAGATCTTGAGAACCCTGGTTCGATCCCCATAACCGACAAACAATTTTCATCAAATTAAATCTACCCCTGTGGTTCCTCCGCCACTAATATCTTTGGGGGCTGTGATTTGACTGCTGGTAACCGCACTTCACGCGAAGAAATATATCACTTACCGAGAACTGCTTCGGCAGAGTGCCACACCCACTAACGGGTAAAATGCGTGATGATATATTTATTTTATTTATTTATTTATTCCTGGACCACATGGAATAATTCGATCCAATGTCATTTATAGTATTTTCAAATATGACTAAATATATGGCATCATATAACTTTTTCTGTTAAACGTTGTAAAATAATTATTTTCGGGAAAAATGCTTGAAATGAACTCCACATTTATAGTGTTTTTAAGTGATCGAAGGCTAACATTTCGTTAGCCTTTCCCTTAGGCGTTAAAGTAACTTCCTCTTTTGATTGAATACTTCCTTGACTATAGTCATTCTTGTTTTTATTTACACCATTCTCTTTTGCTTTCAAGTAGAATATTTAATATTAATAATAATAATAATAATAATTTTATTTGGCAAAATTACAGCAAAAGCTGATCTCCCATTTAACCTTTACATCAAAATAACAAAATAAATTTATATAATTATGGTATAGCATAAATTCAAGTTATTAGGCATACATAAGATAAACATGATAAATAATAAACATGATAAATAATCTAATTAAGTGTAGACAAATATGGATTAACAATAGATATTAAAAAAGATCATAAATATAATAATAGAGTAAGGTTTAAAGATTCAATTAAGTGAAATTGTACCAGTAAGTAACAATTTTTTCAATGTAGATGCAAACGTAGCTGGTTGTAAATTTAGTAATGGAGAAGGTATTATATTAAGAATGCTAGGGACAACATGACTGTAAGTACGTTTAAAAAGAGCAGTATTGTAAGTAGGTATGTGATATTATAGTATATTTCTTAAGTAGCGTTGATGATGCTGATTTCGTACTGATAGTTTATTATACAAATAGCAAGGAGATTTGTTAAGAATTACGCGGTGAGCTAAACATGCAGCATGTAGATGTCTAGTTTCTTTCATATTAAGCCAGCCTAAATCCTTTATACGTGATGAAACGTTATCACGTCTCTTCAAACCAAAGATGAATCGTATACATATTATTAATTGACGAAAAAAAGATGCATATTTTTGAATACCTAGATGTTATATGGATTACAATTTTCCAAATGTCATTAATTCCGAATAAAAGAGAGATTAATATAAATGAAACCAGAATGAGCTAGAAAACGATAAAACTATTCTTGTATCATATAATCTCATTAGGTCTCGACAGTGTGCAATGCAACCCTCATGAGCAAAGCATTTTAAAGCAATAATGGCTCGATTAAATGTCGCGTGAAACCGCTGCAATTTCTCTGCTAGAACTGTTTCGTTTCATCGTCTCTGATTCCGATTCCGCTGTTCTCTGCAATTATGCAACGATGAACGTAATATGATTACATGTGAACACGGAAAAATTACAATTAGGAAGTTCGTTCAAATCCTTTTCTCTGTTCTGCTCAGCGAGCAGCTGTATTCATTCACTTACAAATTTAACTCGAATTATTTTGTAATTAACATGGAGAAATGGAATATTAAACATACTCGTAAACGTGTCAATTAATATGTGACAAAATAGTCATAAATAATCATCAATGGGACACTTTCATGAAAGTGCAGACAAAAATTAATGAATATGTAAGAGTGTCCACACTTCTAATTACTGTTATTACTTCCTGTTAATTTATGATTAATTGTTACTTGCATTTGCATATTTAAT
The DNA here is from genome assembly GCA_947425015.1 of Pterostichus niger. Lineage (NCBI taxonomy): Eukaryota > Metazoa > Arthropoda > Insecta > Coleoptera > Carabidae > Pterostichus > Pterostichus niger. Next base: position 987,284 of record OX380336.1, on the reverse strand, counting down.
AATTATATCTATATGCACAGAATATATCAAAATTAATTACGTATTCTATCGATAATTATAATAACTATTTTGGAATTGTCAAATTTATTTATGTTCACTGTTTAATAGCAGTAGTACGATAATAGCTATTTATGAAACTAGTAAGGAAATGAAGTTTATTACCTTACGCATGTGAAATTTTCAGAACGAGGCGTAGCCGAGTTATGTAAACACATAAGTAAGGTAATAACCTTCATTTCCTTACTAGTTTCATACAATATTTTTTGTACTTCCGTTCTAATAAATACGAAAGAGCGTTTTTGAAATTATGAAATTTTGACATATTAATGACAGTTAAAAATTCAAAAAATAAAAGAATAACACATCAGAATTCGTCTACCAAGATATCTTAATTTTTTTTGTGTTGCTATGTTACCTCATTATTTCACTAGTTAAATAATGCAGTTCATTACCTAACTCAAATAAGTGAAATAAAACGTCTATTTCCTAACGGAAGCAGAAAAAATAACAAAATTGTACTCCTATCAATGTCAAAATAAATATTATTTGCATTTAACGTTATTTTTTAAATTTATTTTGAGATTCTTACAAGTTTTGAGACATTATAAAGACAATCTAGAGAATATTTCCATTAGGTATCCCAGTACGAAAATATGCTTCGGAAAGAAACTTGTCATGTTCTTGACTGTTTATATTTGCTGCACTTTAACAGTATTGTAAAGAACCCAACTCCATTTTTAAATAACTCCAAATAATCTTAAAACCCATTATTTTCCCCTAGTAGAACAGGGAGATAAAAACCTACAAGAAAATAAAAACCAGTACATAATACAATACCATTTAAATACACTTCTCGTTTTCTCCCCAAGGGTGTCCAACCCCCACAGCCTGTTGGTCTTGTCCCCTTGCAGTATCAGTACAGTCCACAGTGCAACCAACATAAAAACATCGTGCGACCAGTGTCCACTTATCGTCACCATTAATCACCCACACAATCTGATAGGTACCGGTTCTGTACTGAGTCCTGCCCTGATTACGCGTGACGTAGTGTAATCGGCGTTCGGAATTGTCACACGGAAATTACGGAAAAGATGGACAACTACACTTGTGTGGAATCTCGCGTGAAATGACAGCGTGATAACGCGTGAGAGATTATTACCAATTATTAAAGATAGGCGAATCATGTCAAAATTGATGGTTTTAAATTAGAAATTTTAACCACGGGGTTGGTTGAATTTTAATTAAAATTTCAACTCACATTAATACTCTATTTCATTATCGGTGTAGCAGATTCATATGGAATTATCATTTGAAATTGGTGATTTGGACTTGTTGCTTTTAATCCAGTTTTTCAAATACTTTTCGTTTTGAAATTTAAACCCTTTTCATGTGCTATGGAATTACCAAACAGTCAAACTGATGATTGAAATGAATACCTTGATATATTGGTTGTGAATATCTATTTATTTATATTATATATAAGTACAATATTTATTTAATTCGACATATTAATTGTTTTAATTATTAAAGGAGAATGTTAAAAAAGTCAGTGTGCGACAGTTCAACTAATTTGGCCCCGTAAAATATATGTCAAATGAAAGACTGGTAAAATTGAGGATGCAAGAATAAAGGGATGTTATGTTGTAAAAATAAAAGCCCCGATGAACCTTTACGAGTAAATTTAGAATGTAGATGAAGGGATGTAATATGTTAGACTAGAATTTATTTATAAGTACATTATGTATGATGAGGGTGAGATTGAGAAGAATGTTGTTAGAATATTGGGTATATGTTAGTTGAATAGATCTGGGTATGTGTAGCATCTGAAGAATAGAAGATTTATGAAACAGAACTATGTTGGTGAAATTAAAGGTGAGATATTGCATGGATTCGATATGCTTGAAGGTTTGACCTGTGAATGAAAGATGAATTATAAATGTTGATGATATGTCAATATAGGAATGTTAGGCAAAGATTAAGAAATGGTATAGTGATTCATATCATTTAATATATAGTGAAGTGTTATTTATGTATTTATTTAGGTTGCTATTAAATTGAAACATGTGAAAGTTAATTACATCAATTTAATTAAGAAATGATCTAAGGAAAGATCTGTTTTTATTATTTTCTCAAAGTAGCATCTTAATTAAAAGGTTTTAAATAACACTTCAAAGGTAGCTAATTAATAACATTTTTTCATTGTAATTCGTTCTTAAAACATTATCGACTAATTATTATTGACATTTGAAATGTCTCCAGAAATTTACCTTAATAGTTTTTCTTTAAATTTTTATACGTTTGCAAAATCTGCATAAAAACTAAAGTAATGACGTATAGACTTATTTGAATATTAATCACTTTATAAATGAAAACAAATAACAGTTATAAAAACAATGGCGGCTCAATCGGTGACAGTGAACGAACCACGAGGGAGTAAATCCATCACTCGAGAGTGAGGCAGGGTTGATCACGTGACCCGAGGGTGCGTACTGCTGACGAGCCGCGACGAGGGCGTCCAAGTGACACCGGCACTCGCTGCTGACAGATTGCCCAATGATGGACACCGCTGCAGGATTGTCATCTGTTTTTTTACCTATTAACAAACGACAATCCCCGGACGAGTTTGCTTTTTGAGAATATTTGATCGATATGAGATTTGCTCTCGCAAAATTATTCATTAATTTTACGCATGGGAATCTGATTCTTTAATACCACATTCTGTTTGTTTATTTTTTTACAATCAGCAAAAAAAGTTGGCTTTTCCAACGCCATTTCATGACAGAAAATAAACAATTGTAGATCAAGGCTCTTTGCAAAACATAAATATCCATTTTATTTTTCTGCATTAAAAATTTTAGTTAATTAAAATTTAAAATCAATTGAAAGTACCTTTCTTTCATTCTTTGTTCACTACTAGTCATAGCAACATACGAGTACTATTATTTGAGCCATGAATTTGTCTTTCACTCTCGCTTGTTTAAAAATGGATAAAAATGAATTAATATTCACAAAGGTTTATAATGCAAAACTCCAGATTTTACTCAAGTTAGTTTGCTCTGAGGTTTTTTTTACTGGCAAAACAAATTGAGTGCTTGAATATTAAAATTTATTTAAAGTTCTTCGAATTTGAATGCCGTAACGTTAACCACACCACCGTACTGCTGGATTTATGTTTATCTACATGAAAAATATTGTAAAGAGCTTTCAGCAATGATATAAAGCTTCTGCAGGTAAAAGTTGAAAGCAGAAAAGGGCGTATTTATATATTTATCATCTGTATGGCTTGTTTTGAATGTGGCAAGTTGCACACTTGACAATTTGCGACCATGAAGTGTGAGGCTGTCAGCGTCAGCTAATGAAGTCCTCTTCGAGTATGATTAGTAGCGACGATATTTAGAGATCCGCTTCCAGGGAGCATCTGCAAGTAATGGTCGCAGGCGGGGGCGGCCGTCCCCGATTTATTGAAAGGTTTCTATAAAATATGACACTTGAACCAGCGGTGCTGGAATTAATAAGAACACTGGCCATTGTGTGTATAAATTTAACTGTGGGGGACAAAATGCCGTCTATAGGGAAATTTTATTACTACGTAATCGAATAAGGGGGCGCAGTATTTTCTGACATAAAAACCATCACTCGCTGCAATCCGAATCGATTTCGGTTTTTAACTACCCTCCTGTTTCTATATCCCATTGGGGATGACATTTCTACCAATAATATTACTGCATATTTTTGTTTTCTATACAGTTTTTTTTTTTCTGAATTCATCAAAAAATGTTGCTAGAAGGATGAGTATGTTTCGGTTGAGACAATTTGGAGGAAAAGAATGTAACTAGAAGTACAAGTATATGTTCCTTTCTGCAAACTAATGGTTTGTTCCGTGATCGAAAAGTAATGGAATTATATGGTGATTTAAAAAGATTGGCATTAAATCGTTCCATGAAAGATAGATATAATGGGCATGTCTGAGTTTACTACAATGGATGACTTTTTCTTTATCAATTATTATAGATAATTATTTCCTTTTTTCATGGCACAATTTGATGCCATTTTTTAATCTCCTTATATGAATGTGGGTGTTATGTCAAAATAGGAATGTTTAAAGAAAAATAATATGCAAGATGACTCTAATATTCTAGGTGAAATTAAGAATAAAAGATTGCGTGGACAAGAGACAAAAATGGATGGATTAGATTGAAGGTTTCTGGTGTGAACGGAAGATAAGATAAGCTTGTATAAAAAGAATGAGGAATGTAGATGATATGCCAGGCTAGGAATATTTGATGAAGCTTAACTGGAGAAAGAATATTTTGAATAAATTGAGGGTGAGAGATTGCGTGGATGAACTAGAATCTTTAGGAATAAATGAAGATTTTTTGCGTGAACTAAAAATGAGAGCCAAGGTTCGTCAGTTCGAATCCGCCTGTCGACAATGGGTGATTTGTCATAAAATATAAAAATACAGTTACATGTATTTATCACATTCGGGCGCTATAAGCTAGTCACTTATACGCCTTTAATAATGTAGCATTCGACTACGAAAACCGGTAGTACGGCAGTGTAAAAACTGCGGCTCGGTGTGTCCGGTAGGCCCAGGCCCGATTTGGGCTGTAGCGCCACAGATGATGAAAGATGAGATGACTTTGTATAAAAGGAATTATGAATGTCTAGGAATGTTTGACGAAGCTTAATTGTAGGATGAATCTACTGAATGAGTCTTGGTGAAAGAAAGTGTAAGAGTGTATGTGGATGACCTAAGAATAAATGGTTAGATATGATTGAATGTTTATTGCATGAATGATAGGTGAGACAAGCTTAAATAAATATATCATAACGCCTTATACCCTTTCTTGGATGTTACATTCTGTCGTAGCAGATCTCGGTAAATGATATTTTTATGCGCGTAAAGTGCGATTACCAGGTACTTAATCACGACCTTAAAAGATGTTAGTGGAGGAAGAGCCACAGGGGTAGTCGACAAGCTTGTATAAGTAGAAATATGGATGATGTAAAAGTAGTATTGCAAAATAGAGACGTTTATCGTACAGGATTAATTTAATGAATATTTAGATGTTTTGTGTAGGTTTAAATATTCATGCAACCTCATTTTTTTTCTTCAATAATATTTGAAGCTACCAAAATCTACAAGTTGCAGTTTCTACAGATAATGAGGTAACAAAAAAATTAAACATATTTCTATGAAAGTATTTAGAAATGTTTTCCAGTAGAAAATATGGTGGCCATTGTCAGATTGTTCTGAAAATAGTATATTTGACATGTAAGAAAGTATAACAAAAATGTTAATAGCGTATCTAAATAAGAGTAAATTGGTCGTTTTTTCAACTTAACTGTTGTTTATTAATAACTAAATCCTCGTAATGCTAAACTCATAAGTTAACCTATAAATGAACTACCTACATGAAAATAGTAAGTCTGTAAACATCATCCACACATTCCTCCATTCCTCTACATGTAGGAAGTGTCTCCTGACGGACAATTACCAGTGTAAACATCTCCAGGAATCCACGGGCGGATTACAAGTTCTCAGCACTTCGGCGTCGTCACGACACACTTGATTTTAAAACGACACGTGAGCTGCTTCTAATTTTAACGACAACTAATCTCTCACACATCGGGTAGTACCTTCACCCGGCACCGACACGGCGTGTCGTGGCGCTAGTGTTTCTCGTTAGCGCTGGGGGAATTTGTCTCGTTGGTCGATAGCTCGACAGATGTTCACCCTGCTCTCCGCGTGGTCAGATGACATTTTAGTCAAACGGATTTGGAATAATCGGATGACGCATTTCATATTTGTTATTTTGTCGTAATTGGATCTTGTCCGTGATACGTCTTCATTAAGCGACAGCGGCACCAGTTTCAATTTATTGACATATTCTTCTTTTGTAACCCGCAAAACTAAATAATTAAAAGACTCACTCAAATTATTAATACATTAATTTGCTACTTAGCACAAAAGGAATTAATTCCAATTATATTAACGTATATTTTTTCTGTTTGCAGGTATGTGGTGCAATTATTCAAATTTCGAGGGCAGCTCGAGTAAGTAATTATTAAAATATAAATATGTTTATAACCAAAATGCAACAATAATCTCTTACTAAATAATAATTATTTTCAATAATCATTAACGCGAATTAATATCTGTTTATAAATCTGAATTAAATTCCACTCGCTTTCAATACCGTCAACATAATTAATAATTTACAATAAAATAATTAATTAAAATTTTCGCGTAATTTTCATTGTTTTGAAAATTAACCCTCGTGCTGGAAATATAAAATTCTTGCGTAGGATACGCACTAAGTTTTAGTCAGCACGTAATTAAAATATTAATGGCAAGTTTAGTACGGGTCGTTTTCCAGAATGCTTTCTTAGGTCTTCAGTCAAAGCTATTTGAGCCCTCTTGCCGACTGCTAAAGCCCTAATACTTCTTAATAGTTCATTAAAGTAGTCTAGACAAAATAGGGCGGCAAGCACTCAGTCGTGATCAGAGTTTCCAGTATCCAATCGGAAAATCGGATTTTCTTGGCTATCTCTAATTCTACAACTTTAAAGTCGTTCCTTCTTTACTATCTTGGCTCGTTTGACATTGTATTTTATCGTAAATTACTTCCTACAAGAGGACCATAAATCTTCACCAAATAGAAAAATTAGTTAACAAACTTATAATATTTTTAAATAAATTGGCATTATATAAACTATCACACTGCTGCTCGGTGAGTGCGGACCCTGTACTGTAATTGGGATTAAATTCCTGTTGTACAGCGTAACATAAATAAATAAATAATTTCCTATGGAGTAGCTGGCTCAGTGGTTTTGGATTCGGATAGTAGATTTGAGAACCCGGATTCGATTCCCACAGCCGACCAATAATTTTCACCACATTAAAATTACCCCTGTGACTAACATCTTTGAAGGCCATAATTGACGGCTGGTAACCGCTGGTATTTAGCACTATGGACACCAATACGTTAAATGACACTTTAATGACGGCAGCAGAAAAAATAAAATATACAGGGTGTTTCGCAATTTAGAGCAAAAAATTAAAGGGTATATTCTGTACGACGTGCTGAAAAAAATTTTTTTTTAATCGCAAAACTATTTTTCATGTTTCTCAGTCCAAAATATTTCGTTGCCACTGCCACTGGGTGGATGATTATGTTAAAGTTATTAATTAAATAAAATTCTATTATAAATAACTGCTAATAATTGAATTGTGTAATTATTCTTTCGTAGTTGATACCTACTTCTTTGTTTGTGTTTAATAGGAAAGCGAATCCAGTGCAGTACTACAAAAAATGTTTTAGGTTAACAACCCTTAATTTTTCGAATTTAATAACATACTAAATATTTTCTTTCTTGAATTAAGAGGAAAAAGTAGATATTTCTGTATCTACACCAGAAAATAAACTATTACTGCTCGTGCAATACCGGCAAGGATATTTTCTGCTCGTAGTGTCATTTAGAAAGATTTGAACAAGAATTTAAAATTATTTCTGACAATTCTTCTGTTTTGAAATTTGCTTGAAAATGTTGACAGTTTTCATATGTCCAGGGATACAATTATATACTTGATCAGAAAAACTCATTTTCCGTATGAGTATGGAAGGTAAATTTTTTCGAATTTAAAAAAAATTATTTTTGTTTCATGATCAGCACCCTTTAATTTTTTGCTCTAAGTTGTGAAACACCCTGTATGAATTTAATGATGTTTCAAAGTTTTTATATTTTTCAATTATTTTTGTTTTTAAGGCAGAAATGTAAAAAAGTTCGTTTCAGTTAAAGTACAATTCTCCTGACATTTTCCAATTTCTATCTCTCAAAAAAATACTTTTGTTCTACAAATAGATATGAAAGAAAGGGAGTATCATTTTAGATTATTTAATTAATTTAATACTCAAAAAACATTATGTATTTGTTTTAATAAACGTTTAAGCATGTGCTAAATTTGTAACAGCTCCGTCATTTAATTATTTTCTTTTCTATAATAAATTTGAGTGAACTACTTTCTTACATCTTGATTTATGAATACTACACTATAATATAGGTAAGGTTTTGTAATGCAGGGAATTCCTACTGCAGTTATGTCAAGTTGCCAAGTTCCGGTCGTATGCAAGTCGCCTCGATGGCTACAGTCCAACTTTAAACGGGCCGAAACCTAAATGAAAATTATGTATGTACTGCAAAATAACTGTATCCTACATTTTTGATTTAATTTCATGAATTATTACTACAAATTTTTATCAGTAGTAACGTTTTCCACTTGGCCTGGCAGCATCCGAAAAATTTGTAACTTCGATATTCGAATTTACATTTATCCGAATCCGTATATTAAACCGTTATAAACTTTGTTCTTAGAAATATGAGTTAATTAGCATTTTATAGTTTTGTATATTTTACTGTTAGAGGTATTAGATTTCGATAAACCGTCGAATTTTGGTTTCAATAGGATCCGGTTTTAGTAGCATCCAAGTTTCTTCAAAAGTCCGGTTTTAAATGGATACCGGTTTAATAGCACATACGGATTTCAACTAAAATATATAAAATAAACAATTATATTATCACGCCTTTTACCCATTACTGAGTGTGGCACTCTGATGTAGCATATCTCGGTAACGCAAGAATGTATGACATTACAGGCTACAATATAAGCTACTGTAATTGGGATTAAGTTTCTGTTATGCAGAATAACAAATAAATTTTTATTTTTCTGGACGATTAGCAAAGCCATTATTATTTGAAGTTGCTGGTGGAATGTTATGTTCATATACTTATAAAAAGAAAATATGATTTGTGTAGCGAAATGTCATTAGATGGATAATTCAGCGAAGCAAATCCATTCGATTCATTGGTACAATTGCGTTTCGATCGCGTATTTCTATATATCACATCATAAAGTTCCTTGGACCAAATAATCTTACACAGTTGACTTGGCGCATTTTGAAACACAGACAAAAAGAACTCGAACAAATCAAAGCTTAACGATTTATAGGCCGATATTTGTTGAAAAAAGAACCAACATTAAAAGCCAATCATATTTCATCGGGAACTGCGAGAGCTTCTGTGTGGGCTTCTCGGCGATAAATTCAGGCACGTACATACAACATCGAGAGGGAACGAACGAACATTAAATAAAGTTCAGCGGATTACAAGTGAAACATGTAGGTGTAGCCGATGGTCAACCGGGCCGATTCGCCCGAGGTAAACACTTTTCTAACTTATAACAACTCTCCTGTAGGGTAGTCACACTACTACCCCACCCTCGCAACCACATCGCGTTCAATGGTTCGCGCTATTTATTCTACTACATTATTATTGCTTTCGACATCGTTATTCCGGATATAAATACGATTAAATTTCGACGGTTTTTTTTTCATATTCTACTCAATTCAAACAAGTATCCAAACTTTAAAATTATATTTAATAAGATGCTAACAACGGGTCTCTGCACAACAGGAACTTACTTCCAAATACAGTAATTTATAGAGGAATTCAAACCACTTACAATCGTTAATGTTTAATATAAATTGAAGTTATCTTAGACCTTTTACATACCGGGTGTAACACGAAAAGTGAAACATAGGCGTTTAACATGGCAAATCAGTTTTTCCGTGCGCATTGCTTCCCTAATTATTTTAGAAAAAAATGTTTCAAATAAATGTTGTAAAGCATAAAATTCTACATCCGAATCAATAAACAAAATTCATTTTGACTACTTCATAACTGCAGAAATTAAATTTGAAAATTCACACATTGACAGAATGACGATTCTACGATATTATGTGGATTATTTTGTGACCAGTACCGATAATTATGACAGTTTGGTTCGCCATTCATGGTAAATGTGCATTCATCTGTGAATAAAATACTTCTTAAAAATTATCTATTACAATTTGATTTCTCCATCATTATTTCACAGAATGAGGCACGCAGTTCAAAATCTCGTTCCAAAATATTTTGGTGGTTTCATAATTTAAAAGGAATGTTTTTTTTTTTTAGAATTCTATGCACTGTCATGAAATTTATACTTAGTTCTCTGGAAATTTCCCGCACACTCATTGTTGGCTCCAGTTCTATTAAAGCAAGAATATTTTCTTCATTGTTATAAATTCTTTCATTTATTTCTTTCTTGAAATTTGGTGTTCCTGTCTTTTCAAACTTTATTATAAACCTCTGAATAGTTGCCGTACTAGGAATATCATGATGCTGCCAAATAGCGCTAATATAGTCACGAATTAGTCGTAAACTATGGCCAGAATAATGCCATTTAATTATTCGCAACTTTTCTTCATCTGAATAATTATTCATTTTTGATAATAATGAACCATAATATTGATTTAATATCACAGTTTGTTAAAATAAATACTAATAATTTGACGTATAAAACGTTACGTATTTGTTCATCTCTTGTTTTTAATTCCATTAAATTGAAATTACTTGAATTTTCAAATTTAATTTCTGCAGTTATGAAGTAGTCAAAATGAATTTTGTTTATTGATTCGAATGTAGAATTTTATGCTTTACAACATTTATTTGAAACATTTTTTTCTAAAATAATTAGGGAAGCAATGCGCACGGAAAAACTGATTTGCCATGTTAAACGCCTATGTTTCACTTTTCGTGTTACACCCGGTATATTCAATCCACTATGACGCTTTTAAAATCTAAAATAGGTAATTTAGTTTTACAAGTAAAATTACAAAAGAGTAAATAAACTAGTAAATTAGTAATTTCGAAGTTATTTACTGGTAGAACCACACATCTACTTCACAAATTTTACTATTACCTCGCATGATTTAATTCAAAACATCAAAGAGTAAGTTAAGATAAAATCTACATATTTAACTACAACATCATCTTGCACTAATAAATAATCAGCAAGTCTAATGCGTACATGCTGTCCCCGTAAAAATACCGTATGTTATTATACAAACACATCTAATCCTTCCGAATCATATTCCTAGTTAAATATAACTTACACCAGGACTAATTCGGTAATTCGACTGCAGATGAACATACTCCAGCGGTAACTTTGTTATCGTTTGATACAGACTCTCAAGCAGGTACACGTAATGCTATCAAACTTGATAAGAAGGGTCGGTGACTCCTTGTTCTTACTGCTCGTAAAATGCAAGGACCTAAAGGGAACAGGGAACGTTAGCGTTGTAACGAACGAGATTGCTTATTCAGCAAATATTTGCACGAATTATTTCACTACTGAATTTTCAAATTATTGACTATTTTTCTCATCGATTAGAATAACAGTTTTGTGTGTGCAAGATTTAAAATATATTTTATTACGGTTACCAGCCGTCAGAACGATGCTTCCAAGATCTTGAAGCAGGGTTAGTCACAGGGTTAATAACTTACTAAATATTTTCTTTCTTTAATTAAGAGGAAAAAGTAGATATTTCTATATCTAGACCAGAAAATAAACTATTACTGCTCGTGCAATACCGGCAAGGATATTTTCTGCTCGTAGTATCATTTAGAAAGGTTTGTACAAACAAAAATTATTTCTGACAATTCTTCTGTTTTGAAATTTGCTTGAAAATGTTGTCAGGTTTCATATGTCCAGGGATACAATTTTATACTTGATCAGAAAAACTCATTTTCCGTATGAGTATGGAAGGTAAATTTTTCTACTGTAATAGACGGCAAATATCTACTTTCTGTACACATAAAATAATGCAGAAAAGTCTATTTTATACACGGTTTTAGAGAAAATAATAAAATACCGGTATGATTTGATACCTGTCAAGAGAATAATAAATTTCGAATTAATTTCTAAAAATTGTATTTTCTGATTGAGTAGTGAAGCAAATATCATTTTTTCCTTGATAAACAAATAATTATTGATATTGGCATCGTATATTATTGGCTATCAAATTAAATAATTTTAAAGAAAAATACTTGTAGGATGTTCAGTTCTTTATATTTTTTATTTGTAACATTTTAGTCTGGAATAATTCAGCAACATTTGACAGAGAAGAATATCGATAATATGAAAATGTTTTTGACAAAGACAGTTCCTTACTGTGGAAGCTTTCTCTGGGAGAAATCTTTCCCCTGGCACTGTACTAAATAAAGCCAGAGTGAGTTCGGAAGCTCAGCGCGTCAGTATTCGACGTGGCGTGCGTGCTATCACGCGTGCGACGCACCGATAACACGCTGCGAGGCTCGAGACGTTATGAGACGCATTCCCTAGTTCCCAGATTCGAACCCGTGATAACAGATTTATTTACTTGCTTTTTATTCATGACGTTCTGTAAAATTGGTTTGTTTTAAACCTTAAACGCGATTTCTTGCGACAGGGATATTTCAAAATATTTTAAACGTTTCAGAAAATATTTATTGTTTTATTCTCTATTACAGTCCTTGCTGGCTATACTCATACTACACTTGATAGTAGTCCTGCAAAAATAGATAAACGATTGATAGTTTCCCTGAGGGGAGATCAAGAAGGAACTCAAAACATCCTGCGTGCATTGCTTGTACAGCACGCATTGCGTGTCTCCGTGTCTGCCGCTCCGTTGAGCGGACTAACCGGAGCTTATTGCGTGCACACGCGTTATACTTTATGTAGCATACCTACATAATGTGCACGCGTCAATACACAAACAAAATAGTATTCAGTCGGAATAGGAGTCTGAGTTGTTCGATGCTGCTAGGGTGTTTGTTAAGAAATACGGGGTAAAATAGGGGCTGTTTTCTCAATTTCACGTGTAGCGATTAAGAAGGATTATTTGTATCATTTTCGATTGAAAATGTTTGAGAATGTGTAGATGAGAAGTATACAGGGGCGAATCTTTCATAGGTTTTTAGATAACTAGATACAGACTCGGAAAAAATCAAAATCAAAAATGAGTAAAATTGGGAATAAATTTCCGGGGTTATAACTTGAAAACTAAACAAGATATTTAAAATTCGTTCATCGGCATTGAATTTCTCGTGTTCGGATTGACTTATACACAAACTTTCAGCTAATTTCAAGTAATAAAATATTACCCTAGAGGTTTTTTCAATTTTAGGCCAATTTCAGACTGTTTGCTCTAAAATTCTTTCTTGCGATTAAAATTTACATACATATGTATTAAGATTCGCTGAATACAATGGTAATGTTTTCAAGTGCATATGTCTTCTTGATTTGGAGATATTGGTCAAAAACTGTTTTAAGAGAAAATTTTGGTGGAAATTTGAAAAAATTTAAAATTGCTAAAACAAATGTTCATAAGTTAATTAAAGAACAGGAAATTCTATACCGTTGAGCGCATCTTCATAACTCGTTCACATTTTGAGATATAGCCTCAGATAAGTACAAAATCTGAAGAAGAATAACTTAAATTTTCCGAAGGCTATATCTTATGATTTAAATAAATAAATATAAATAAATATATCATCACGCCTTTTATCCATTACTGCAGATCTCGGTAAGTGATATATTTCTTCACGTGAAGTGCGGTTACCAGCTGTCAAATCACGGCCCTCAAAGATCTTAGTGGAGGGGGAGCCATAGGGGTAGATTTAAATTGGTGAAAATTGTTTGTCGCATGTAGGGATCGAACCAGGGTTCTCAAGATCCACAGGCCGACTCGATACCTCTGAGCCACTTACCCCATAATATATGATTTAATATAATATTTAATGACGAATAGTAGATACATACAAAATCAAATTAATATAATATTTTTTATAGGGATATTATAACGTGGGATTCTCGCCCTCGCAGTTTTTATATCGATCTCGTCTCGAATTTTCTAATCTAATATCGTTCGTACTATCTTCTCTCATTTTGTTTTTACTTGGAATAATAATTATGGCGGTACCTATATTTATTTATTTAAAGATGAATTTTAAACTAACTCTTATTTTATTGTTACTGTATAATGGTTGAAATGAAAATGTAGAATGAAAAGTTAAAGTGCAGCGAAGACGTGTCGGATATAGAATTAGTTGGCGTGAAAGAAGGTTCTCGCTTTTCGGCTGGTGCAATAACAGTGAAAACAGACAAATAAGTCAGATGGCGCACCTGATACGAGTGAATGGGCGTACTCGGAAGATAGCGATCGGTTCACTCACCGCTCGGGCGGGTATTATTCCATTCACAGGGGCCATTATCGCACATCGGCCACCGCACACCCCACGGACCATTACCCCTTTTATACCAGTCGACCCTGATGCTGAGGCTGCCGCAGACCGACGCTACCGACGCTACCGACGCTACCAAACCGCACAAATTGCGAATCTCCACGCCGCGCCGCCGGAAGCAGCAAGATATGCCATCGTACATCTTTGTTTCTTGTGCTTTCTTTTAACGTCGCGACGTAAACTTAATTCGTTTAATGCGGTCAGATTTCGTCGAGAAATGCACTGATGAAACGCTATATTTTTTATGACTTTTATTTTATAATTTCCTTAACACCAAGCGAGAGAAAACTTCAAAGAATTTTGTATTAATAAAGATAATATTTTTGATGTGTAAGGAGAATTTTGTTTCGGTCGTATAGACACACTGATATTAATAATTTATGCATTTTGTGTCCGTGGAATTTCTTCCCCTTCTGTATTAAAATTTTATAACTTCCGATAAAATTTTATTACCTCTAGGGTCAATGACAACCTGGCTTTAATAAAATATCATTTTGTTCTTCAGTATACTCAGATTTGTCAGACCAACATTATTAATAAATAAACCTCCCCACGCTGTGCAGCTACGTGCATTCAATATTAATATGCTAATAATATAATAGGGACATTATTTTGGAATTGTACTACATTTTTTATCATTTGTTATGGTTTCTTTATAAAATATACATTCATATTTCAAAACGGATGATGAAGGTAGAATTAATAAAATACATAAAAAAATTATAGATTCCAACTGCTAAAATTAATTTGTCCCAAAATTTATTACCGGTTTTAGAGTATAGGACGAAATTATTTAATTACTATTTTGCTCCAATTTTGTAACTCGACTCGCGGACTATATATTTAATACCCCATAATAGCATATTATGTATTCAGTTTTATAAACGTCTCTTTAGTTACGAGTGTATAAAAACTCGAGAAAAAAAATGTAAAATTTTATGGATTATTTAAAAAGTAAGGTGACGTTTCAATGACAAATGCATGTAACTTCATGCCGTGCTTAAAATCTCAAGCCGTGACTAAAACATTCGAAGCCACAGCTTGTAAACATGTGATTAAGATGTTATTTAGCGCCAAAGAAACCAGTACGTAAAGTAGCATTTTAGAAATAGAAGTAGAAAAATAAATAAATATATCTAGCCTTTTACCCATTACTGGGTGTTTTATGAATTAATTACAAAGTAAGATGACATTTGCGCGAGAAATTTAAGTTGTGAACAACCCAACAAAAATTCGTCACATAGCTGTCAGCTATTTACGTGGGTTATTCTACACTAATCAAAAACATGATTACAATATGCCGCTGAATAATAAACAATTTTTTTTCAGAAAAGTCTTGGTTACACATTCATAATATTCAAATAAAATTTGTAATAAGTTTTTTGATGCGCTCAGAAAATAATCTGCCTCAGCTGCTTGTCTTCTCCGCCAAATTTTTTCTTCGACACACATAAATAATAATTTCACGACCTAGATACGCAGAATAAATATTTCAATATTTGTTACAAGATTTTTAATATTTACTTAAGTTAGTAATTATAATTGAATTTCAGGTTTTATTTAAATTTAAATTGTCAAACCGCAATGGTTTATTTTAATACGAATTGTTTGCATTTTCAACTAGCCCAATAATCGTTAAATCAAATAGAATTAAAAAAAAAGTATATTTGAATCTGTATCTAAAGCTGAACAACGCTATTAGACAATTTGTTAAATTAAATTTATTGACTAATTAATATCCCAAAATTATGAGCGTTACAATTTATATTTGTAAGGAAAGTAAATATATTTGTGATAGTAAAAAAAATTAAATATCCCTTGTACGGAAAATGTGGTGTGTGTGTGAGGTTGCATTGGCCGCGACAGTGGCGCTGACGTGGGCTTCCGGTTAGTTAATTAAACCACACCTATTGTGTTCGCGTTTGTTTTTCCCGTCGCCGTTTCGGTTCATTCCCGGTTACGCGTAAACGCTTTTTTCCATTGCACATTTGTAAAGATCTCAATTATTCGCCGCTTTTGTTCAAATGATTCAAAACCTGTCGGTTAACAATTGCACAATTCGCCTTTCATGTGCTATCAATAAAAATGACGGACCGGTGCATATGAAAAATTGTTTCAAATTATTTTTTCCGAGGATAAAGAGAATACATTATCGTGCTATTTTGAACTTAAAATTCATACTGCTCTATGGAATATTTGCTGTTTGTTCGTATATTGAAATAATTAATCGCGGGTTATAATGTTTTTGACATTATAATATATAAATGACAAATAATCTGGCATTGTGTACATTTCGATACAAATTGATACTGTAACAAATGAATTGGGAATTAAATCATAAAGCAATACTGAATATTATAAAATAAACACGTCTTTGTTGATCGAAAAATATTATTTTGTTTGGTAATTTTCAAAAAAAATTATACATGTTTATTTTTGTTATATAGAATGTTTGTTTTGGTCGTGTCCGAAATATATATGTATGATGAATGGGAAATTGAGAAGAATGTTGTTAGAAGAGTAGGTGTAGCTATATCACCTTGTTTAGGCATGTGAAACAAATATCGACTGAAAAACTAGAAAACAAGTGAATTTTGGTGAAAATGAGGATGAGAGATTGCGTGAACGACTTAGGAATAAATGGCTTGATTTGATTGAAGGTTTGTTGCGTGAACGAAAGATTCTAAGAGTTGAATGAAAGATTAGTGAAACAAGTATATAATGGTGAAATTGAGAGTAGGAAATTCATGTACGAATATATTATATAAAAGTTTATACATGAGCAAGGTGTGTTTCGGTCTGGAACTCCTGGAAATCTTGGAAAAAAATTAAAATAAAATCTGATATCTTTAAAAAATGCTTTATGAGATAGGTGGCTCAGTGGACCCTGGGTTCGATTCCACAGTCTATATATAATTCTTGTAGCTCTGCATCTACTAACATCTTTGACGGTCGTGATTTGATGAACTTCACACGCATAAATATATCACTTACTGATATCTACTTCGACAACGTACCACCACATCAGTAATGTGTAAAAAGAGTGATGATATATTTATTAATTTATTTTTAAGAATCTTGAATTTGTTTGCAACAAAAATAATTATTTAATTTTGTTTCATTTTACGCAGTAATTGTTTCCCAATTAATGGAAAATATTCTTCTATTTTCATTGAGTTTTTACTGTAATTAATCAAGTAAATTTGAAAATATTTAGTTTTATTTGTTAAAATGCAATTTGATTATATTTTTGGTAAAATTGTAGATGCTGTGAGAAGTGTCAAGTTATATAAAATATATTTATTATTTTTGAATGTAGCAATATTTGATAATGTTGGTTTCTTGCTGGTCGTGTGCTGTGTATCGAGTGAATCAAGTTGTTCCTAGTCGTTATACAAAACGAATGTGTTTATTTTTTTATCGGAAGAACATCCATTTGAAGCTCTTCTTTATTCTCTGCCGTTATTTCCTTTTCAGTTTTTTATGTGTTGCCGTTTATCACAGTTGCCGTGTTTTTCCCGATTTCCAATTCCAGCGGCTGCCGGGTCGATCGAGCTTTAAAACCGAATTCTCTTTTAAGCCAATCGCCTATTGTCATTGAATGTTGCTAATCGTTTTTATAGCCACCTCGGCCCTAATGTTGGTAGGTTACTAATTTATGCACGACGTGCAATTCGCTGCATATTGCATGTATTTCCGTTATAATCCGCACAGATTACCTACCTGACTTACTAAAGCCGTCACCGATTTAAACGCCGGACTAATGCTCCATAATCTCGCAGATTTCACTCCACTTGAATCTACAATTAATGCACTTTTGCCTCTCCTAACTTTTTACCCAGTTTTACACAATTTATTACTGGCACAAACTAATTTTCATTAAATTGTTTCAATTTTTATTTAATACTAATTTTATTACCATGTATTCCAAATTATTTAGATACAGTCGTATTTTTGATGTTAGATAGGAACTCGCGAATTTTTGATGATATTTTCTGAAAATTCTATGCATTAACATTGAATATATAGTCAGGATGTATAGCGCAATATTTCATGTACAAAGTAGACTCTTGCTATTGCAAAATAGTCAATTCACGTTCACGTTTCACGTACGCGTACTTCTCACTCAATAAATCATCAAACAATTGTTTTATTACCCGTCACCTAAACGCGCTAACGTTCAACACTCTCTTCTCACGCGCTTCTATTTCACTAGCAGATCAAACATATATTACATCTAATAGATATCCACACTCTTTCAATTATCAGGTACAAGGACTATAGGTTCAATTTTATTCTCTTTTAATTTTTACCTTTGATAATACAATTCCGATCATTTACTGACTTATTTTTTCATAAATCAGCCGAAAAATTATACATTTCCTGTTGCGCAACAATTAAAAATCAGTCCCTTTATTGTCGACAGTATCAAGTTTAATAATTGACTAAAACTAATAATAATGGAATAGGTGGCTCATGGATCTTGAGAACCCTGGTTGGATCCCCACAGCTGACAAACAATTTTCACCAAATTAAATCTACCCCTGTGACTTCCCTACCACTAACATCTTTGGAAGCTGTGATTTGTAACTGCACTTCACGCGAAAAAATATATTACTTACCGAGTACTACTAAGGTAGAGTGCTACACCCAGTAATGGGTAAAAGACGTGATGATTTATTTATTTATTCATAAATAATAATAATAATAAAAATTATTTTAATTTAAATTATGTAACAGTTCTTTCAATGTTTAATGTTTCCTAATTTTTATTCATTATTGTAACTTGTCGGTCCAGTGGCACGAAAAATGTTTGTTTCAAGTAATGTGCAATTATCTTTACGAATTTCGAAAAAAAATTGCGTTGTAATTTCTACGTACAATAATATATATCTTTTTTTTGCAATAGTTTTGAAACGCCCTGCATACGACAATTTAATTTACCTGCAAAATAAATAAAATGACATAAAATAAATTGATTCGTATTTGTTTACTTAAATACATTTATTATGGTAGTAGACGTTGAAAATTCTTTAAAATTTAAAATGTGGCTACGTAGTAGTGCCAAACTTACAAAATAAAAAAATACTAAAAACTATTTAACAATAGTCTTCATTGTTAAACTCTTTTCGGTATAATAATGGACCGATTGTGAACGTGGAATATAAAAGATATATTTGAATCTAAATAATATGAAAATGTGATTTTTATCCTTGCGAGTTAATGAAAAATACAAGTGATATTACATTCAGTGGCAGTCAGATTCAGTGTTGGCAAGCATCTTGAAATATAATGTAGTTTTTGTACATGTTATTTTATTTTGTGCTGACTCGCGTTTCATTTCCTATGAAGGCTGCACCAGCACCAGCAATAGCACCCAGTACGTCGCAATGGAAATGTAAATATTCATTATATTAAGAAGAGAAATGCAATTTATGTGAAAAACTTCTTTCATTTTTGTATTCCTTTTTACAAAGGAAACTTTTCAAAGTACTTTCGTTAATCTTTGTGCCGAATTTTGCACGGACAATAAAACACAGAAAAAGGGAAGTTAAACACTTCGCTCACAATATAACGTGTCGGTAATTTACTGAGTGCTGTTTGTTTTCTTGTCCAACTTTCCCAACGAAACTTCGCCACTTAACAACCAATCGTTGGAAATGCATTTTTGTTTTCATGTGACCAACTCGAACTGGCAATGATCTATCTGTTTGCGCAACTGTTTTCAATAATCTATTGCTATGGTTTCTATTCGTAAATATCAATTTATGTTACTGAATCCAGCGATTTCGCATTACAAATTTGGTTATCAATAGAAGAGTAGAATAAATAAAAATAATGTAGAAAGATCATGGCAAGTTTCTTTTGGAAGCATATTTTTGTATTTAGCTGCATAATGGTAATATTCTTTAAAACAGTGTCGTGCACAATTTCTGTAGAATTTTATTAATTTCGAGGACATTTATTACAAAGATTTTACACGTCATATTCGTAGGGTAATTGAACGTTTCGTAACTCTGGAAGTGTATGTAAAAGCAAATCAACTGAAAGGCAACACACTTTTCTTCACAAATTACTTTAGATGATGTATGAGATCGTTTAGAAACAAATCCAAATAAATCGTTACGTTTAAAATCTTCCTGAATATATTCACATTTACACCTTCTATACATATACACTATACACCAATACAAGCTGTCAATCGTAGCCCACTATAACAACGATGCATTTCTAAATTTTAATTTTGTTAATAAAATATAAAAATAAACACTTGTCTAAGTCTCACAAAATTCAGCCTCAAAGTCAACTTATCAGGTCATCATCAGAGGCTGGCCAGCACAGTTAGTAACCATAGACGCGTTTCGCTCTTATTAGAGCTCATCAGTATGATATAACCCACTCCTTCACCTAGAACAAAGTTCACATGAAGGAGCTGTGTGACGAAGAACTGTGCCAGCAGAGAATAAGTCTCTAACAAACAGTAAAATGACATTAGAAGCTCCTTCATGTGAACTTTGTTCTAGGTGAAGGAGTGGGTTATACCATACTGATGAGCTCTAATAAGAGCGAAACGCGTCTATGGTTACAAACTGTGCTGGTGCTGGCGAGCCTCTGACGATGACATCATAAGTTGACTTGGAGCTGAATTTTGTGAGACTTAGACAAGTGTTTAAATTTATATTTTATTATTAAACTTAGTTTCACCAAGTGAGCATTTAAAGACAATTAATTTTGTCTTAGTTGTTTTTTTATTTTAATTTTGATATTGCATTGATCATTCAAAAAACATAACAGGTATTTCTTTCCTACTTTTCAGATGTATTTGAGATTAGAATGAAGTCACCCTGATTTGGTAGAAAGCATTTCCTGAATTGCTGTTAATACTTAAATAACAACAAAAGTATTTGACTGTGGAAAATGTATGAATTTATTTTTTGTAAATCAGTGTAAGTAATTGATAATTAAAATACAGCGTCGTTTTAAATTGCAACAGAGTTGTTGGAGCTGTGTCCATCACGTCCGCGTAGTTCGCGAATCCGCCGCTGGACATCCAGGTAAACCTACACGTATGTACCGTGTGATAACTCTTCAAAAGCTCGCACAAAGCTAGCGTCACTACTATCGCGTCTCCAATTACAGAGTTCACTAATGCATAGCAAAATCACATTTGCGCGCATTTACAAATTACTGTGTTTTAATAAAACGAAAAAGAAACAAACTCTAGTGATGGCCTTCCATTGTGATGAAACTACATGCAAAAGAGAAAAGAAAATGCGAATAGCCAAGCTGAATAAAGCATGAGGCAATATGTTCGGACAAAGCGAGAAACGAGCAAAGCCAACACTTTGCGATAACGATAATTCAAATTGCTAGTTACAAAGCCGACTGCTAATTTCTATCATAATTTTTAGGACCAATATTTATCTCATGTTTTCTGGCTGATTTATTCTGGAGAGCCGGCCGCTGGACTCATTATTTCTCGTTATCTTTTTTGTTAGGACATATAATTACGCTCTGCTACATACCGTTGAGAGTTGAAACCAAACTTGCTGCACGCACCAACGACAAGAGACATTTTACACCAGACACAATAGCTCCACTATTGCAGAAAACTATACACATATATGTAGCTCTCCAATTGCAGATCCCAGTGAATAACAGTATGCCATTGTCACTCCATCGACATTATATTTACTATAGAAGATACTAAATATGTGAAATGTTATTGATTTAAAAAAAAACAATAAAGACAAAATTAATTGTCTTTAAATGCTCACTTGGTGAAACTAGGTTAAATAATAAAATATCAAAATAAACACTTGTCTAAGTCTCACAAAATTCAGCCTCCAAGTCACCTTATGAGGGCATCGTCAGAGGCTGGTCAGCACAGTTGGTACCATACCATACTGATGAGCTCTAATAAGAGCGAAACGCGTCTATGGTTACCAACAGTGCTGGCCAGCCTCTGACGATGCTCTCATAAGGTGACTTGGAGGCTGAATTTTGTGAGACTTAGACAAGTGTTTATTTTGATATTTTATTGTTATTGATTTTGCAAATAAGATAAATATTTCTAAAATTATAGGAAATTAAATATTTTATCGACATATTTTTGATCTATACTTTTTAAATATAACATGTAGAACAATATTTAAACAAGAAAAGATTAAGTCATGCACATCCAAAAAAAAATAATTCCTGCTGAAAATTTTGATGAGCCATATCTCGTGAACAACAAAAGATATTTTAATTCTGTTTACACTATTAAAATTGCTGTAATCCACATATACTAACAAAATAAAAATGAGAAAAAAACAGTAAGGCAAATAGCAATAAAGTATATTTGTAAAATTCCTGCTGATCAACTATATCTCTGAAACTATAACAGATATTTTAATGCGGTTTTCAATATTGGATTCATTCATACTGACTTTATATTTCGTTCATTTTTTAATAAAAACATGTTGACAATTCAGACAAGTCATTTCTTCAATAGGTCAATGACATTTTGACAAGTAAATCTTGCTGGTTTCATCTTAACACCTAGTTTATAAATAAATATATCGTTACGTCTTTTACCCATTATTGGGTGTGGCAGTCCATCGTAGAAAATCTCGGTAATGCGCGTATAGTGAGGTTACCAACTATCAAATTATGGTTGTCAAAGATGTTAGTAGTACATGAGCAATAGGCATAATTTTAATGGAAAGTTGTGGAAATCGAACCTTGGTCTACTCGATACCACTGAGTCACTACTCCATTGGTAATACAATCTAGTCGTCCCGCGTGATGGCCGCACGGGTTGAGGGCCTGACTGACGACCATAAGGTCGTGGGTTCGGGTCCCGCCCGTGGCGACCATACAAAGGACATATCGGCATATGACCTGAGTAGTTGGTCCGATATATAAATTTAAAAAAAATACAAGCTAGTTCGGTTGATTAAACTTTTGGAACCTCTGTACTATAATTGGGGTTTATTGTTCTTGAGTTGTTATATTATTACAATCACTGTAGCATCTACTAGAATTTAAACACCACAAACACAGCCATAGTTTTATATAAGTTTATATAAGTCAGTGAGATTTTAACCCGCGAACTCTTTCTATGACAGCCTATAGTTTAGAAAATAATAATTAAATCGGTTCTGATTCAATTTCTATTATTGTTAATCGTCTAAACTTTGATAAATGTGTTTGTTTCATATGACATAAAGAATAATGACGCCAACGTACATATAATTCATTCAAATATAGGTTCTTGTTTTATTTCCTTGATACATTAACCTTAAACTTTTAAACTATTTCCGTCTTCTCCCACACATATTCAATGGGGTAGGTAGCTCAGTGGTATCGAGTCGGCCTGTGGATCATGAGAACCCTGGTTCGATCCCCACAGCCGACAAACTATTTTCACCAATTTAAATCTACCCCTGTAGCTCCCTCTCCACTAATATCTTTGAGGGCCGTGATTTGACGACTGGTAACCGCACTTCACGCGACAAAATATATCACTTGCCGAGATCTGCTTAGGCAGGGTGCCACACCCAGTAATGGGTAAATGGCGTGATGATATATTTATTTTATTTTATTTTTATATTCATAATTAAATTACAATAAAAATACATTGCTAATATTTATTATATTCTGTACAACAGGAGCTTAATCCCAATTACAGTACAGGGTCCGAACTCATCTAGCCGCAGTGTGGCAGTTCATATATTTCTAGCTTCGAATGTCATAACACTAACCACACCCCATGTACTGCCTCGATTTATTTAAATACAATATTCTAGCTAGTCGTATTTTTTTTATATAAGTACGAAGCCTTATACATGTTAGTAATTTACAACTTTAATATTAGCAAAACTGTGCAGTAATAAATAAAGCAGCAAGAAACCCAGGTTGACAAATCCTTCTATTTTCTCCAGAGGGACAAGTTACGCCTACACGTAACGGTTGGGCCAAACAGATATAAGATTTCATAATACAAGGCCGGGTGTATCCACATTGCGTACACATACACATAACTCAAGTAGGGCCGGCTTCGTGGCCTGATTAGAACATTAGCAAGCAAACAGCCCCGACAAGGCTGCGCTGGTGCGTTTGCGGTTCGGGTTTTTATGTGAGCGCCACGACCAAATTTACGTTTCAAGGGTTGTAACCTAATTTACCACTTGATTTATATTTTATTTATTTTTACTGTGTGAATTGTTTTCAATGTTCTCGAGCTTTGTTCTACGGGTGCGATTTCATTACATAAGAAGACTAACAATTAGTTCATGAACTCTATCTGAAATTACTAAAAAATGTTGCAAATAAAAGAAAAGAAAATTTAGTTATTTATAGCATGTTATAGTATGTTATGCATCAAGAGAAGGAAACAAGCGATTATTCCCGCGTGTGAGCCTTCGGCCCTCGCTTACGTCTCGGTTTGCCAACTTCACACAAGGGATAATCGTGCCCTCCCGTGAAGCATATTATACTTTTCGTAACAATTGCACAAAAATTACTGTCTTATCGGGACAAATGTCACGCCGCAAACAGCTAATTATCGTAGTCTCTAGGAAGAGAAACATCTCCTTAGGGAGAGAAACATGCTACCTAGGGAGAGAGACATCCTACCTAGGGAGAGAAACATATTGTTTCTCTCCCTAGGGGAGAAAAGCAGCGTTTCTCTCTGTAAAATTAGGGAATGTGTTTCTTGTGCATGTGTTATGAAAAATTATTTTTCTTCCTGCTTAATATAAACATCAAAATTGTAACATCTGAATGATGGCTTTCCATATCAAAGCAACTTATGAGTTAGTAAAATATGGTCCACGTCTTTAGTTTGAGATAAATGAGGGTAATTAAGGAAACATTAAAATTAGCTCACAAGCGTAGTTTTATTTGCATGACGTGTCTAGTCGTCTAGGCTTTTTAACCATAGGTGAAGCGTCTCGACGCTCACAAGCAACGGAAGAAACGAATGAGTTGGTTCAGCGGCGCCATCAAAAAGCCACTTGCGTCCCGACGGCGGCAATGTAAAATCTCATTAATTTCAGACTGCGCGTCATCATTTAGATATTCCCGAGCTGGACGAGGACGAGGATAATGTTCTTTTGCCCCAACACACCGTGACGGTTTTGCATGTGTTTCATCATTTTATTGCGGAGAATAACACGGAGTTTTGTATAAAAACAACAAACATTTTACTTGTAATTTTTCAAAACATACAAGGATAATTTCTGGTTTAATGTCTTACTGTTTTTTTACCTTTTTGATTTTAATTACTTTTATAATAATTTAGTTCATTCCATATTACAAAAAAAAAACAGAGATGTTGTTAGACCTGAGACATTTCATTTTGTCAATATTATTCTAACATAATTTTTAATAATAACATAACAAGAGGGAGAGAATAAATTTGACAGATTTTTTCAAACTTGAATTTCTTCTCAAAATAATCTTGAAACTTTTTAAGATATTAACCCTCCAAACAATAAACAATAATTCTGATATATGATTTAAACAGCCATTTTTTCAAATAATTCTTTAGTTCGTAAAAATAAAATAATTTTCACCACATTATAACTACCCCCGTGGCTTGTCCTCCACTAACATCTTTGGGGACCGTGATTTGACAGAATGTCACAACAAGTAATGGGTAAAAGACGTGATGATATATTTATTTATTGTATTTTTATAATTCAGAAATATCAAATAAGTTTGAAAAACTAGTTGAGAACATGTCAGAATTATTTTAATTGCCAAACGAAAACTAAACAAGTTAAAATCTAGCAACAAACATAAAATGAGTAATCTGTGCTGAATATGCATCATATTTCAGACGAGATATATTATCAATTAACGCTGGTAGTTATTTTAAATGAAGCTCGCCCCATACAGACATAATGCAGTTACGTAGAACTCACTGGTGTATTCGGCGGCCGCGAATATGATGTATATTCGAGGTTCATTTAAACAATTTCATTGAATCGGTGCTCGGATGTGGAGCAGACAATAATAGGTGTACCTTCACGTTAAACAAACAACACTGAATTTATATTTGATATTAATTACCAAAGCTCTACACAAAGAATACGTCAGCATGCATACACCGCAAACAACCACTATTGTCATGATTCGATAATGAACATAAAAACAGTATCAAATATTAGATTATTCACACAATGCAAATATTTATTTTGTCAAAAACACCGGGTTAGTTTTATACATGTCAGAACTGGACTAGCAATAATAACGGACAGAGATGTTTTAATCGGGTCATCATTAATTTCATTTTTAATTCTGGCATTCAAATTAATATCTTACAGCTCGCGACACCTCAAGAAACTAACAATAATATAATTATTTATGATACAAGGACGAAAAACATTTTTTGAATTTCTAGACTGAAATATTTATTTATGTGGCAAGCGTAGTAAATTAATTTTTACAGGCGAGCGTGCCGCGTACAAAGATTTATTTCCACCTTCACAGTATTTTTTTATTAATTACTTTTATAAAAAGAAACACTACATTTTGTAATCAAAGGTTGTTTTCAATAGAACTATTTATAGCTAGATATTGTCATAGTGTTGTGGTCATTGTGATAAAAAAAACAATTACTGCCAGTGTCAACAGTTTTGTGAATTCAAAAAAATAAATAATTTGATGCTCAACGAGAACTTTGAGGCGATTTTCTTGCAGTTCAAGATAATATTCAAATTATTGCAGATATTGCAAGTAATAACTTTTACTCGTAATTAATTAATATTAGTTTTTTTTATGAGCATTGTAAAATTTTACAGGTCTTTTCTATGAGCCTGCAAAATTTTACAGGCTTACGCGTTGTAATTAATCATTTACTTAGTTACCATAAATACATATAAAATATCATTTACATAGAAGGTGGCAATAAAATATTTTACAGTAATATAGCCATCATCTAGTAACTACAGTAAACATTAATACTTTATTTAAAAGGTTAACTTTCCGTACAAATATCTTAACAAAAAGTTTGCGTTACGGTCCCGAATTCAAATCCCACTCTGGTGCGGACCTTTTACTGTAATTGAGATTAATTTCCTGTTTTACAGAATAGCATAAATAAAATAAATAAAATATTTTCGTCGACACCTCTCCGATTTGCTGACGTGCAAGTGCGGCCCTGGACCTTGCATATTATATGACATGGTATAAATAATATCAGCCTGTGAACTCTCGGCCATTGTGTGTCTTTGTTATTAAATTAGGGCGTAGAGAATTGTTGAACAGCGGCTGTTTGCGAAAACGAAATTTGCATGATTATGTGGCAGAATAGCGCAACAAATGAATTGTGACTAAGTATATTTGCTTTCCAGCAGATCGTAATTTGCAACTTTAAGCAAATAGCTAATTGTGGACATTATCCACTATCCATTCTGCACAAATATTATCCCTTTGTCTGTGTTATGACGATACGAAATTAATCTATTTTTATTGGTTTGTGTTTAAATGCATATGCATAACAATTCTCAAGCGCACTAAGAATAACAACTTTCAGATCTTTGTACTATCTGATGTAAGAGCTAAAAGTAAAGTTGATGTGATGTTTGTATTTATAGAGAGAAAAGTTACTCAGAGCGTCCAAGGCGCAGCATAGCTAAAGACTTTGAAGTCCTTGGCCCACACTTTCAAACAAAATAGACTAGTGGAAAACAGGAACGGTCTACTGTAGTCTCTAGTTCAAGACCAACTTATTTCACTCTCAAAGAGATACATCTCAATATTTTGTTCTCACTTCTACAGCGTTTAATAGTAAAGGCATCTTGCCAGTCACTTCTTTAATAGTTATTTGTATATCGAGGCTGTGATGTGAGTATTGAAGAATGAATCTATTAAATGAGGCAATCTGCTATTATAAGGAAAACAAACACATTTCATGGCCTTGAAGAACACAATTTTTTGTTTCATGTAAATCATGAAAGTCATCTTTTTTTAACGATAAATTGTGTAGATAGTGACATATTTTTCAGCTATTGTAAAATAATTAAAAAATGAAATTCTTGGTGTAATTTGACATTTTTCTCTATATTTTTATTTATTTATCTTCTTATTATTAATTTTGATGTTTGTCAATCATCGCAAAATCTGATATCAATATACATATAGGATGTTTCAAAATTAAGGTTATATATTATGTACTAATTACAACGCAAAAAGAATTTTTCCGAAATTCGCAAGAATAATTACAGATTACTTAAAACAAACAGTTTTCATGCCACTGAACTGATAAGTTACAATAATGAGTAATGGGTAAATATGGAAAGAACTGTTACACAATTTTACTTTAATTAAATAAATATTTTTGCTTCCTTAAATAATATCAAAGATTGTTAGGTAATTATTGTTTATATTATTATGTCATTCTGTTGACATTTAAGTGCAGAAAATAATCATTTTCCGCACATAAGTGCAATAAAGTTAAAACTTTTTACACAAGTTACAAATATTTTCTATACAACCGAAATTTAATTAAAAATAAATAATTATATATCATGTATGGTGTTTACATCATAGCAGATCTCGATAAGTGATATATGTCTTCGTGTAAAGTGTGGTTACCAGCCGTCAAATCACGGTCCCCAAAGATGTTATTGAAGGAGAGCCACAGGAGTAGTTTTAATGTAGTGAAAATTCTCACATCCACAAGCCGACTCGATACCACTGAGCCATCTACAAATTTTACTTTTTAGTTTAAAACGTCAAAAACATCTATTAGTTAATTAGTAGAATTTTTTTATTATATTAATGAGTACATAATGAGTTACTTTTCCTCCGATTGTATAAAAATATCTTTAAACAAAAAGTAAAATAATGAATAATATTATATTGTTCTCTAATAATTATCTTTAAGAGATTTTGAGATGAATTTCCTGTTGTGCAGAGCATAGCAAATAAATAAAATAATGTCTCAACTTTTTGTTGAAAGTACCGTAACTTTAATGTCTCGTCGCTAATGGATAAATTGGACAATTTCAAGCGTAAAGCAAATTGCATTTCAGATATTTATTGGTGAAATTGAAACCCTCTCGTACCAATAACCATCTTCATTCAAGTTGCAATCAATGAGCGCAATTCTCAACGTTGTTAACGTGCAGTGGAAAGTGATTCGTGATTAGTGGAAATGAATGTGAGAGTGTAACAAGCGCATTCAATTACTGCACTGTCCCATTGCTGGCGTCCGGCATCTGCCGTCGCGACGACTTTCGATTCGCATTGTCCGGGAATGATCTGTCAGAGGAATGTCCTCACTACGATGCTATTCAGAACCGCACTAGAGATATTTATTAGCAAAAATGTAAAGAAAGCTTTAAATTTAACAGATTTCATTTGGAAAACTAGAGCAGATAACAAACTATACAAATTTTAATTTTTTTTTTATTATCCACTTAAGAAACGGAAGAGGAGATACCGAAATAATAGCAAAGATGATAATAAAAAAAATGATGGTCTATGAAGCTATGTGTAGCTTCAAAACAAGAGTAGATAAAAATGTGAGAATTCAAAATTTTATTTCAGAAGCATTTTTTTTAGTAACTACAAATTCTCAATTTTTTTAGATAGCCTGTTAAGGAATGGGATAGGAACTACTGAAATGGTAGCAAACTAGATGATAAAAATGGATATAATTTAGAAGTGAGTATCTCTAAAGCTAGAATAGATAGATACATGGAATTTTTAATTTAGCATAGTTAGAGAATCTACAAATTTTCAGATTTTTTTGAAATTTTGTTAAGAAATAAAACAGGAGCTACTGAAATTGTAGCAAAATTGATGATAAAATCAAATGATAAATGAACCTACTTTAGAAGTATGTATCTGAAAAACTAGGATAGATACAGATATGTGGATTGAAAATTCGAATTAAACCTGGTTGTAGTTTGAAATGTAATGGTTGACCAATGAAGAAATGGGGTAGGAATAATTGAAATGGTAGGAAAAATGCTTAAAATAAAAGTGTTAGAATACAAGTAGATTTACAGTATCCCTCCTCCTAAGTCCGTTCCTCATCTCGACGTGTCCGGCGCGATGAATCAACGTAACGTAACGTAACGGCTCGCTCGCCAACCAGCGCTTTTTCCTCGGGCGGGAAATAAGTAAGTCACGGCTCGGCTGGAAAAATGTTCCTTTGTGTTTTTTCTTCGCAGATAATGTCAAACATTAAGGCGATGTCAGAGTGATACAATGCGAGATATATGGCGGGAAACGGCCGGATTTACTACCGGATAAATAGATTTTCATTTTGTGGCTATAGCGATGCTTTTAACTGCTCGTTAAGGGATAATTCAATTGAGGAATTACAAGGATTTTTTCAACAAGAATGAGAACGATTTTCGTAGGACTTTGCTTTATCGTTACAAAATTAAGAAATATTGTTAGCTTTACACTCAAATAAAGATCGTTTATTTTATATTTTTGCTCTGACGCGTTCCTTATTTATTTTAGGCATGTTTTAATATGGGACTGCTACAGAAAACAGTAAACAATTCGTGAAAAGGTACATTAGCAAATAATAGTAGATTTATTTATTTGTAATATAAATAACTGTCAAAGAGATCAGTAATCTGGTGCTGACTTCAAACTCAATTAAGAACTTGATTCACTTATCCGATAAATGTATTATCTGTCATTTGAATTCAGTTTAAAAATGTTCTTATTGCTGTTTGATATCCGCCATAAATAATTTCAAAATATCTTTAGATAAATATGGTATTTCGAAGATAAACAACTGTTCCGTGGGAATATATACCATAAGCGATTTGTTCAAAAGGGTATAATTCAACTGAAAGCCTCTGACTAAATAATGATTTAGCTAAGTATCGATTTATTATTCCGCACATTTCTTGTACTACTCCCCCGCGCAGGAGAATCAGCATCTCTAACGGTTGGTAATGGCCAGCGTCGGTAACGCTACAAGACGACGTGGTATTAATACTTAAAAGTTGCCAAGTTTATGATGGACATAAGCCAGGGACGGACTCACTGTTTTATAGCGAAATAGACGTGACAGACATCGATAAAATGGCAACACTGTTAATTTAATTATTCATTGCAAAAGATTAGTTGCAATTTTACTCAAAAATTTTAAGGTAAATTTAAATTTAATAGGATCAGCAATTGCTAATTTGTCTTACTTTTAATTAAGAATAAAGTATATTAGTTATTTGTATAGTAGGATTTGACACTCCAAGAATGTTAAACCAATTTTTTTATTCACGTACCTGACAAAAAGTAGAAAGAATAAAATGTTATTAATAATTTTTTATTTACACTCTGTTTTAACTAAAATCAAAATATATTTTAAAATAAATAAATATATCATCACGCCTATTACCCATTAGTAGGAGTGGCACACTGCCGTTGTAGATCTTGATAAGTAATATATTTTTTCGTGTGAAGTGTGGTTACCAGCCGTCAAATCACAGCCCACAAAGATGTTAGTGCAGGGGAATTATTTTAATTATTAAATATAAGCTCTGACAAGTTTTTCCATATATTAAAATATAATTACTTACATTTATATGTAGGCCGTGATATTCTAAGAACACTATTACAATATTCTTATTTACATCCCTATCAGAAAGTAAAATATTCTTCTGTCAATTGATAGAAAAAAAACGATACTTTTCATCCCTACGGAAGTATGCTTTGACATCTAGGTGACATCTGTCAAGAAAATAATAAATCTTATCTAAATTTCTAATTTATTCTAATAATAGTTATAGCTAATCTAGAATTTTGGATTAGTCAAATTAAAGTAGACCATATTCTCGAAAACCATTTGATTTTCGGAAAGTAATTTTAACTGGCATCTTCAAGAGAAAATGTTTCACTTTCTACCATTGTATACAAATAACTATTCTATTATATGCATGCTGATTTCATCAAGCAATCAATGCTTTAAAAATCGTTGAATTACTCATCAAAAAATAACAATATTCGTGAATTGAATTCATGATGTTGGATATAACTAAATTAAGCTAATTTGACGTTTGATGTAGCATATCAAAATAGTTTTTATCACTGGTATTTGAACTATTTGAAGCGAACATAGATGTGAAAATAACTATCCGTGATGAGTTCGTGCGTAGCATACTAATATTTATTTGTGAATATCTAAAAATAAGTTCAATGCATATATGTATGCAGATTACGCAGGTGTTTCCTGCCCAGCCCTCTCTGATGACAAACCTGATGAAATGCGAGAGATACATCAGATAAATATGCAGCATCATCCAGCGGATATTTTCTATACAAAAAAAAATATAAACATATTTTCTACCTTTGGTACTTATCGTATTCTTTCTACTGACAAATTATTTTTAAATTAACTTTAGGGGAAAATGACATGAAATTATTTATCAATTAATTTAGAAAAAGATAAAATAGTTTCTATTTCTGGTACTTATCGTATTCTTTCTACTGACAAATTATTTTAAAATTAAATGTCAGGAAAAATGACATGAAATTCTTTATTAATTTTATTTGAAACACTTTTCAGTAAAATAATTTAAAAATATTTTAAACTTGAATATGGTGCGCAAAATAAGTATCTCGCGCACGCTCCCAAATTATTTGTTGTAAGGTTTCATTAATTACAACACATCAATAGTATCAAATTAATATTACTGTTGATTGTTTTCCTTCAATTTACTTAAATAAATCAATAATTATTGTATTATTATTTATTTACAGTTGTAGAAAAAAATTTCGTGGACACAATTCTTGTTTTTTAGTGCGTTCGAATGACTTTTATTGTCTCTACTAAAATTAACATTTTCACGCGCAACCCAAAAAAACACTTATTTTGCGCACTTAATACAAAAATAACTATTAACGTACAGGTTTTCATGACACAAAATAACATTTTAATCATATGTTGACAAGCCGTTGCTTCAATCATGATTCGATGACTGGTACTTCACGGGAAGAAATATATCACTAGACAAAATCTGCTATGGGTAGGGTGCCACAGTTACAAGTATAGTATGTGACTCATTTTATAAACTTGTTTGAATAACATGGGGTAGGTGGCTCAGTGGTATCGAGTCGGCTTGTTGATGTTGAGAAACCTGGTTCGATCCCCAGAGCCGATAAACAATTTTCACCAATTTAAATCTATCCTTGTGGTTCCCCCTCCACTAATATCTCTGGGGGCCGTGATTCGACGGCTGGTAACCGCAGTTTACGCGAAAAATTATATCACTTACCAAGATCTGCTTAGGCAGAGTGCCACACCCAGTAATGGATAAATGGCGTAATTACATATTTAATTATTTGTTATTTAAATAATATTGGACGAATATGGTATTGAAGTAATCGTTCGTATTGTCTTGATGATGGTCGTTGGTCCCCGAGTGTTTAGATAGATTCCAGTGGTCTTTGGTGAAATTCCCGTCATCCGACAATGTCGCAAATCCAGCCGGATCTTTTGTACAGTTTCCAGGGTCAGCAGAAAGACGATTTCCGTCATGCTGTCTGCTCCGCATTGCTCCAGAGCCAGCTCCGTGCACTTCATGCGATGTCAAGCACTGTGGACAATCACTAACATGCGCCTCGCTCTCAAGAGCTTTGCGTTTTAACGAGCCAGGATGGCTTCTACTATAACTCAAGAACTCTTCAATCAACTTTGTTTGTGTTTATTGTTAATAAAAATGCCTTAATGCATTTGATGACCTCTTATCATAATGTTACAGACAACGATGAACTAGAACTTTTTAGTTGCCACTTTGTACTACAACTTTACGACTATGTACGGTTTTATTAGTTTACTATTTTCACTCAGTGTTGATGGCCGGGATAAATATCATCACTGAAGACTAAATTACATTAAATAAAGAAGGGACAGGATATGCACAACAGGAATTTAATTCCAATTACAGTAGCTTGTGGACCGTACGTCGAATGAACGAATAATGAAATAAGTGTGTAGGAGCGATTGGATGTATGTGATTTTTCTGGATGTATGTGAGATTTGAACACACGACCATTTGCTTTAGTAAATACAAGTTTTACCTACGATTGCCTCTATTTTATTTAATTGCCTTTCATATTCATGGTTATAATCCTTTTAGTTCTATTTGTATAACTATAGGAAAATATTTAAAGTATGTAAATGTATTGCCCGCAAGAAAATACAGAATATTTATTTATGATTGACTTGATTTTAATAATGCATAGCTACATTATATCAGAATTGAGTGTTAAAGAAACGTCTCTGCGACGTTAATGTAAAAACCTGTCGATTACATTTACACGTAAACTGCAGTGAAAATACGCGATATTAAAAATAAACCTTCCAAAGCAAACACAGCCATTCACAGCGAACACTGAACAGGATTCCTTTATTCATTTTCGCTTGCGAATTGAGATTCAAGTCTGGGGAATACGATGTTCGAAGCTGTATAGAAAACCTATTTACTATAAGCTGTGGCAGAGGTGCTTTACTTTTACTTGTACTTGTGTTTGCACATACTCCTATTTCTTACATTTGTTCTCAGATCATATTTCACACCTGTTGGTTGCAGCGACAATCTTACACTGTATCTTGTTTATGGAAGAATACAAAAATTATTATTTTCAAATGCTGATAACATATTTTTTACTATTCTTACAAATGTAATAAAGAATTTGACATTTTACAACATAAATACAATAAATAAATATATCATCACGCCTTTTGCCCATTACTGGATGTGGCACTCTGCCTAGGCAGAACTCGGTAAGTGATATATTTTTTCGCGTAAAGTGCGGTTGCCAGCCGTAAAATCACGGCCTCCACACAGGGGTAGATTTAAATTGATGAAAATTGTTTGACGGCTGTGGGAATCGAACCAACATAAATAAAAATTATTATGAGTTGCATACAAATAATACATATCGAAATAAGTACGCCATTCACTATAAGTTACTGTAATTGGGATTAAGTTCCTGTTGTGCAAGTAGCAAAATAAGTAAGTAGAGTATAAAGTTGTGGGTAAAGAAAAATGTGGAGGTGTAGGTATCATCTTAATTCGCAGTGAAATCAAGAAATTCGATTTGGCGAGTAGTAGATAAAGATGTAGTAAATTGGTGCGCAAAGAGAATACATAACAGCACTAGCTCAACTCAGGTTCGTATGACGAAAAATGAAGTTACGTGATTAGGAGGCTGCGCATCGTGATGAACATATGAATTACGTCGAACAGATGCTGCGATGCCGGCACCAGGATAAGACTACTTCTGTATGTGATTCGAAAGCTAACACTGGAGACTTCCCGCAAAGTAAATGAAGTTAGTTCTGTTTCGCCGCGAATTCTCTTCTTCTCTCTACATCGGTACAACTTCATATTTCGATTTTCTAGTTTCAACATAACGAGAAGGGAACTTTGTTCGCACTATTTGCGGACAAATATTATGAGATGACGCAGACATCGTAACTTGAGTATTGTTTGGTTGTAGTTTCTACTATGACATTTACAAATATTAAAAATTTATGTACCGCGAAAATCTATATTTTACGACATGTGACGCGACATCATATTACATTTTTATAGTTTTCTGGGTTTTAATTTACCTCATGAATAATTCCTACCACTAACGCTTTTGGCCCAAACTTTATTACAGTTCTGAATTATATTTCGACAAAAGATTACAGAATTCTGTATGATGAATATTGGAAGAATAGTAGGTATATGTTGACACTTTTCAAGACGCATAAAAATAAAACATAGTGCATAAGGATTACAGCAGTTTATGCACCTCGTCATTTTTTACCTATTTGACATTTATAGGTACCGGGAGTTTTTCTTATCAGTAAACATAGGGATATATCATATACCATAGTTACAGTTAAAAAGTTTGACAGCAATACATTAGAGCGTTTATTTTAAAAGTAAGCGTAGGGAAAATAATATTTTCAGCAATGCATTGAAGTGTAATAGTCTATAGTATAAAAGAAACATTTTAAGTGTAAACAAATTAAATGAATTTGAATTACTCTAAATTATATTAACTAAACGTTAGGTATAAATTTAGAACCTCAAAACAATCCAAAAGTTCTTTTGTGTAGAGGTTTGTTCGCAAATTCTTCGTTTAAGAGCTCGTACATACAAATAATGAGGAATTTTGGGTTGAACCAGTTCAAAAATCGAAAATTATTAAAATGTGGTTCTATATAATTCAGACCACGAGAAATCGAATGGCATCATCATATTTTTTATAGTTTTTGAGTTACAGCGATTTTTGACTTTTTTATAAGCTCAACTTTGAAAGCCCATAACTCAAAAACTAAAAGAGATATTGACATGCGGTTTGAACGATTGTATTTCTCGTGCGCTACTTAACTTGTACAGGTATTTTGAAAATTTTGAAAATATTTCCATTTTTTTCAAAATTTTTCTTCCTCAATATTTCAAAAACTTGAAAAGATAATGAAAATCTGAAAACACCAGTGAATTTCTGGCGTGAAAATACATAAGTATGCAAATTTTCGCAATAAAATTCACACGAATAAATTTTTTATTACAAAAAAACGAAAAATGCCCAAAAATCGAATAAACACCAAGGGGTACCCCTTAAGAAATTTAAAAAAAACGGCCATTTTCGATTTTTTGTAATAAAAAATGTATCCGTTCGAATTTTCTTCTGAAAATTTGCATATCTATGTATTTTCACGCGAGGAATTCACTGGTATTTTCAGATTTTCATTATCTTTTCAACTTTATGAAATATCGAGAAAAGAAAATTTCGAAAAAAATTGAAAAATTAAAATTTTTTCAAAATACTGGTACAAGTTAAGTAGCGTACGAGAAATACACTCGTCAAACCGCATTTCAATATCTCTTTTAGTTTTTGGGTTATGGCGTCTCAAAGTTGAGCTTTAAAAAAAATCATGAACATGGCAGCTCTGCAATAGCAGATCTTAATAAACCAGTTGTCAAATCACAACTACCAAAAAAGAAAAGTTTATTTAGTTTAAATAGGAATTTTAATTCAATAACTGTTCAAAATTACCCCCATTTACCTGTAAACAATAGCCTAAAGGATTATAAAATGAATTTATAGCATTATTTATTTGCTCTGGAGGAATCTCATGCGATGCAACACTAATTCTACGTTTTAATTGTTCTACACTCACTCTACCACCATTATAAAATTTACTTTTTAAGTGAGGTGTACACCTTAAAAGATTTTATTCATTAACCTTTTTTTTACTTCAATTGTGTTAATTTAATTGTTATTTCATTATTAGTAAGAAGTTATTCTGTTAATTTATTTATTAAAAATATTGTTATTTTTATTTTTGCTTGTAGCTTGATAATGGCCCAAATTTCAGCCGAAACGTCGCCTTATTAAATTCAATTAATAAAAAAATGTATAATTAATTTATAACTTTTTTATTATCATGGAAAGCCTGAAATCCAACTAATATAAAAATTTAAAAATAAAGAGTGAATGTTTGTAAAATATTGAATGCAGAATGTTTGAAGGGTTGTTGGTATGTCATTTGATGGGACGTAATGTGATGTGATGTGTGTATGTACGCAGTAAAATGAAATTAGGTTTAGAAGTTTTCGGAGCAAGTGCGTAACAATGTTGTGGTAGGGAATGCGGCAGCTGCGTTGTAATTTCTTGGTCGGTTGATGAAAGTTAGGCGGTATATTTTTGTTTAATTTTTCCAAATTTAAGCGAACAGCGTCGAAAACGGTCCAATTCATTAAGCGAACAACAGTGGAAGCGTCGAGTCGAGCGTCACTTTGCCCCAGACAATTGCGCATCGCGTCGCCACCGCCGTCGCCGTCTCGACGGGGAATATTGTCAGCTGCAATAACAAATAGAATTAATTGAAATGAACTTATTCAGCGCCCAGCGGCCTGACGAGAACCATTTTCATTTGCTTGTTATTAACAAAATGGCTCGTTTCTCTCGGATGAAAATGCCACGGCTGCGAAATATATACTTGACTCTGACCGAATTCTCGACGCGCGACGTCGATATAAGCTTCCGCAGAATGTTGACTCTGAAAACATCGACACTCCGGGCTCCGGGATTAGCTATTGCTAAAATATTTTGCTACTCTTGTAAGTAAATATGTAGGTTAAAAGAACAAGTTCTACAAAGAACAATGGTAATTACTTACAGACTCTACCTAATGTATTTTGCCTACACTTCCTCTTTACCTCTTCTCAAGACTAAATAACTTGATGAGCCAGTTGTATATCTATGATGATGACTTCCACCATCAACAACCTTTTAAATGCATTCAATACAAAAAACAATTAATTGAATTGATTTAAACTTTCTATTCAATTCAGAATGTAGTTATATATTTTGAAAACCAGATTTCGAATCTAGAATTGAAAATTTGGAAGGGCTACAAATTCTTATTGCATTTTTTTGGTTATGTTTAAATAAGCATTATTGTAAAATTCAATTAGGGATTTGTTATTTCGGCGTGAATAAAAAATGATTTCTTCATCAGATTCCATTGAAATTTCTGGCGAAAAGTATATTCTTTGTATCGGTTATTTGGAGAAATACAAAATTATTATTCCGTGAAATATTTGTATTAATATGCTAAAATATGCAGATTTAAAATTCTTGAAGTTCTCTCTGGTATCGTAATCAAAATAAAAAAATTATTGGAACGTACCAAATCTAATAACTCTCTCTGCAAAAAGCCAACGAGTTGCACAAAAATTCTAATAACTCCATTGGAGATTGGATAACAGAGTCGTTTGGAATAATAAGAATCGTTATTAAAGAAAAATATCTCGCGTTTTATTTAAACAGACTTTTGAAATACACAATAGCTGCTCGGCGACCTTTGATCCTTTCACAATGACCTGCTTGTCTTCTACCGGAACTTCCAGGACTAATAAATGTCAGCGCTGCCAACTATCACATTTCATAACATTGTTCGTGACTTTACTTGCAAAAATAACCAAATGAATTGTAAGAAATTCTATACAACAACATTCAACATGTACAATTGTTACAATTTATTTCCAAGAAAGAAGAAACTATTTTTTTTGCGCAAATAGAAAAGTTTAAAGAATCTTAATTTTTTTATCGACTTTTGCTATCGAATCACCACTTTAAAGCTACCCCTGTGGCTCCTCCTCCACCAACATTTTTGGGGGTTATAAATTTACGGATGTTAACTGCACTTCTCGCGCATAAATATGTTACTTACAAAGATATCTTTTGGCAGTGTACCACACCCAGTATTGGGTAAAAGCTCGTGCTACATAAGAAATGTTATGTTTTATTTATTAATCAGCCTAGAAAACAAAACACATGTATTTTAAGTAACTTTTTAATCAAACTTATTCCCAATTACAGTAGCTTATAATGCAATTTAAATACAATAATCGAATCCGGTGATCCCGAGTTCGAATTTCACTCAAGCTAAAAATTATATAAACACTGCGGCTCTGTGAATTGGGATTAAGTTCCTGTTGTACAGTGTATCATAAGTAAATAATATTTTTATAAGTTGATGGAATGCGCGAATTCTCATTTGATGGATGTAAATAAATATAATTATTTCTGTAAAAGATGTAAATATTTTATGATGAAACATTAATAATAGTTTTTGTAATCGTAAGCAATAACTCTCCATTTTATCCTCTATTGTTCTCGTCACAATAACAAGTGTACTGTGAGCGTTCAAACATATTTGTTATTAATAAACTTCGCATTTTAATGTCAGCAATACGAAGTGAACTTTACGACAAACAATTGTGTGTAACACTGAGGCAGAATGTCCGTAAAATGTAGAATATTTATTACGCCCGAGCTGCAGAGGCATGGATCAATGGTGTGCGTAAAGACCACACACTGTCACGTGGAACATACAGTCGGGTACATGCACCACAACGCAACAATGAGTTCTGTTTTTCTGAGTAGCGCGGGAATCCGAGATACGCTGCAGATAACATGTATATTTATGCAGCTACTGTTTATTGTTTGTTTGCAAGATCTTGGCCATCCTGTTTTACATAATGGTATTGCCTCTCTTGTTATTAATGCTGAACGGAAATATTTATTTTAATATTTCGTTCACATCTATTCAATCATTAATTATAATTAGTAATTACAATTATAAATTAGAGGACGAGACTGAAAGCTTGCGATTCTAATTACAATTAATGAAAAATTGCATTTGTAAAAGGAAGAGAACAAAAAATATTTTACAGATATGCATCTTTTTCTTTGAACTATTTTAATTCTTATCTCCTCCATATATTCTTATTACTGTAGATCGATACAAATAATATATCTACTGTCCTGGAATTGCCGGAGTCGCGAAAAATGCACTTAAAACCCTTAAATATTCTTGCATTTATATTTAATACTTGGAAAACGTTATTTACAATCAAAACATATTTATTTAATTTAATTTTCTTTTCTCATTTGCCGAAAAGCAAACATTTACCTCGCAATTTAAAAATATTTTGCTCTATTTCATATCAGATTCTATTAGAAAAATCTTGTATTCTTAAATAGTAAGTTGATATATAAAAACTGAAAAACGAGTATGACCAATAATCAGAAATTCGTATATTTATGAGGTAGGTGGCTCAGTGGTATCGACTCGACCTGTGGATTTGAGAACTAGGGTTTGATTCCCACAGCCGACAAACAATTTTGACCACATTAAATCTACTCCTGTAGTTCCTTCTCTACTAACATCTTTGGAGGCCGTACTTCTTGTGAAAAAATATAACACTTATCGAGATCTACTACGACCGAGTGCCACACTCAGTAATAGGTAATATTTATTTATTTAATTATTTGAACCTTTTGGCAAACTATGTAATCTTCAGTACTCCTAAAGAATAAAATCTTTAATATTTTACTAGATACAAGTTGAACAATGATAAATCAACTACTACTACCCTGTATATCTTGAGGTCCATAAATCTGAAATTTTATATTTTGAAACTGATTAATTGTATTTGGAAAGTTTAAAGTTTGCTTATAAATAATGTCTCAATTTTATCGGTATGAACGCTAGCACTATTGGATATATGACAAACAGTAACTATTAATTGTAATTGGTAATTGTAATTATAAATTGGTTAGCAATGAAGGCAGTAATGGAGAAAGAGAAATCTATAAATCCTTGTGAATATGTTTGATGAAAAAAAAAGTAGTAATCGTCATAAAATCGAAGAAAATCGGTAAAGAATGTTAGCTTTTTATTGAGTGCGGAAGCGAAGCCATTCCGCGATATCGTTATTGAGAAAAACATGGAATAAAATTTTACAAGTGAGTAATAATTCGGAACGGTCAGTCCATAAAAGTTTGAGAAAGTCCCACACAAGTATCCCGCTAAAACTGCGCGCTGACAAAGTTACGCCATCTAAAATTCAAATAATCGTAGGTCACATACGGCAAACAGTGGCAAACAGAAGCAAGCACGCAGCTAACAATGTTATGACAAGTTTATAGCATGGCTGTTCATATTCTAATAGTCGCACATTATTATTTCGTTGGCGGGTATAAAGACGCTGAATATTAACGCCCTGGTCGTTATTATCCACTTGCTTTATGACCCAGGCTCACCCCTGCACGCAGCCAACACTTTTATAGTTCTTTTGGCGTCTTGAGTAATGATCTGAAACAGAGAGGTTACTGTTCCTACACGTAAAATTTACTCCTTCTGCGCTTCTGAAAAATGTCTCTTAAAACTTTCAGACGACTGTTTAGATTTCTGTAACTGCTCCTTTTTCATTCACTACCTTCGTAAAAATTTTACGCAGACACCACACTACCTCACATGCACATATAGATCTGTGTCTTGTTCTCTAACATGTTTTAAGACTATTCTTTTACATAAAACAGAGCAATGTGTTGTATTTCATTTTAATGTTCTTTTCAAATGGGTAGATATATGGTTATTTAAATTTTATATAACTGTGTCTAAGTGATGGTAGTTTTTAATATAATTTTATAAACATTTAACAATATAAAATATATTGTTACTAAATGGACTATAATTCAGGGCTGGTACTGATAGCCGAGTACTTGTACTTAAGTACTAAGTACCAGTCAGTTTGAAAGTATTGAACATAAAAAATTATTATTATTTTTAAACAAAATTTGTTTGTAAGTTAATGGAAGCGTGAAATATTCAGTGCCATTAAGTACATCTTCATACCTTTTGTAGTTTTTGAAATATAGCCTCTGGAAACTAGAAAATCTGTAAAAGAGGACAAATTTAACTTTTTCGGAGGATATATCTTAAAAACTAAACAAGATATGAAGATGCGATCAACGGCATTAAATACCTCGTATCCGAATTGACTTACAAGCATTTTTTTTGCAAAATTAATGCCGTTTAATATTTGAAAATATCCTTGGGTTTAATTTTTTCAATTTTAGGCCAATTTCGTACTGTATTCTTTAAAACTCTTTCTCGTAGGAATATTGTAACGAAAATTTACATACATATGCATTTTGACCCGCTGAATCCAAATACATAAGTCCTCTTGTTTTTAAAATGTTATTCAAAAGCTATTTTATAATTACGAAAATTTGGAATAATTTAAAATTGCTAAAATTATTTATAAGCACGAGAAATTCAATTGCGTTAAGTGCATCTTTAGTGCTCGTTTAGTTTTTCAGATATACTCTCAGAAAAGTTCAAAATCTGATATAGGAAAATTTGGGAAATATATTCAATGATTCCAGAGTCTATCTCCTAAAAATTAAACAAGATATGAATTTTGTGAAACTGAGTCAAGTGTTTATTTTATACTTTTTATTAAACCTAGTTTCACCAAGTGTTGTATGACAATTAATTTTGTCTTTGTTGTTATTTAAATTGCTATTGCGTAGCTTTCCCTTTTTCTCGGTAGATGGTATGACCAGTTCCACAAAACTTCTCATGTCATCTTACTAGTTT
Organism: Pterostichus niger; assembly: GCA_947425015.1. NCBI lineage: Eukaryota > Metazoa > Arthropoda > Insecta > Coleoptera > Carabidae > Pterostichus > Pterostichus niger. The sequence goes on along the minus strand of OX380336.1, from coordinate 944,191 downwards.
GTTAGAGATCTTATTCTCTGCTGGCACAGTTCTTCGTCACCAGCTTCTTCACATGAACTTTGTTCTAGGTGAAGAAGTGAGTTATACCATACTGATGAGCTATAATAAGAGCGAAACGCGTCTATGGTTACTAACTGAACTGTGCTGGCCAGCCTCTGACGATGCCCTCATAAGGTGACTTGGAGGCTGAATTTTGTGAAACTGAGCCAAGTGTTTATTTTATACTTTTTATTAAACCTAGTTTCACCAAGTGTTGGATGACAATTAATTTTGTCTTTGTTGTTAAGATATGAAGATGCTTTCAACGGCAATGAATTCTTCGTGTTATAAGTGAATTTTTAGCAATTTAATTTTAATTTTTCGGAGTCTATGTACATACGAAGTTGAAAAGTACTTAACTAATTTTTAAGACTATTTAAGTATTAGTTCAAAAGTACTTTAAATTCAAGTACATTAGGCAACATTTTCAAAATATTTAAGTACATGTCTAGTGTTAAAAATGTACTTAAATAAATTGTTATTAGGATGAAGTTCCTGTTGTGCAGATCAGCTGAACGCCAATAACTATTATAATGTTAGTGTGATTTTTTCTTCACGCGATACAAAGGGTAAAATTCATTTCCGCCTCACGGTAGTTGCACAGGAAATGAGATGTGTAATTCCACACACCTCTCTCTACATCCTGTCAGATTCCACCCCTCCTAATGCGGCCCTGGCACGCGTGTCCACAATGTAACTGTAATTGTCCAGCTGTTTGGTCTGGTCAAACTGTAACCCTTTGGGTGCGTGTGGTAATATAATTTGGATATACATCGCCGGGCAATGAAAATTTGAATTATTATCGTAATTGAGATGATTGTCAGCAGCTGGGCGGGATTTTTTTCAATTTTTTTTTGTGGCCAAACTGCGGCGTAATTATAATTTAATAAATAGAGCAGATGCAGGTATTGGTCGATATGTATCTTACATGAAGCATGAGTTTATGTTTTAATTAATAAAAAATTAAATTGTTTTTTGTTTGATATGCTATGTGCCTCAAGATCGTATCAGACATTAACACATGCTTGTTTGATATTTTTTGTTAGATTAATTATGTTCCAAATGGCAAATTTATGTTGTTTATTTTAGTAATTAAAATTCTTTACAGTATTTCTCTCAACTAAAAGCATACATGAATAATTTTAATGAATTTATGTTTTCACTAACTTTGATAATGCTGAAAGATAATTAAAATATTTAATCACTCATTTAGCTACTTCTACATTTTGTTACTTGATATCTTTATTATGCCATCCACAGATGTCTGCAGAAAATGAAAAGACATCTAAAAACCTTATTTATTTATTACAATGCAACAGGAATTTAATCTCCACTTATAATAAAAGGACCTATTGGTTGTAGCGAAATATAAACCACTCAGACACAGTTGGATTTGAACGCGCGAACTCTTACTCAATAGATATAAATATTAATTTACTTTTTATTTTAATATCATAAAATAAATAAATAAATATATCGTCCAATCTTTAAACCATTACTAAGTGTGACAGTTTGCCGCAGCAGATCTCGGTAAGTGATATATTTATGCACGTTACCAACCATTAAATCACGGCGCTCAAAGTTGTGTTAATCAAATTCGATTTTTCAAATCCACAGTCCGACTCGATATAATTAAAATAAATAAATATATCATCACACCTTTTACCCATTACTGGGTGTGGCACTCTGCCGAAGCAGATCTCGGTAAGTTATATATTTCTTTGCGTGAAGTGCTATTGAGCTATCTATTCCGTTAAATATCATAAAAATCCTGAAAAATATTCATAATCCCAACCAAATTTGCAATTACAGATTTTGTATTCCCATTTCAAAATTTATTTTCTGTCTCGTTAGACTGTGAATTTAAGAACCTGAGTTCAATTCCCACAACCTATAATACATTTTCCCACTGTAGTTTCGAAAGCTGCTATAGCAGAGTGCCGCACTCAGTAATGGGTAAAAAACCGAAGGAGCTTATTTCACATTAAAATTACCTTTGTGACTGCTTGGCTACTACCATTTATGAGGGCTGTGGTTTGTCGGCTGGTAACTGTAATTTACGTACAAAATATATCACTTATCGAGATTTGCTATAGCAGAATAACACATCCAGTAAAATATATATATTTTATTTCACCAATTATAAATTGTTGATATTCGATACTTTTTTGTAATTAAAATATTTCTATAGTAATTGAATTACTGATTTTTTATGAAGGCTCTCTGATGTATTTTAACAATTTTAATTTGAATAATTGAATATTTCAATTAATACTTTTGTATAAAATTATGTCCGTCAATTTAAATTCTATTTTGTTACTTTAAAACTAATGAATTATTTTTTGTTTCAGGTATGTGATCTCTAACCAATATCATCTTTCAACGTCTTCAGGGTATGTTAATTTAAAAAATATTTTCCTTGAATTCCTTCTGTGTTCTTTACCACAAAAAATATCGTCCAATGATATTTTTCTTCCAAAATTTCTTGAAAAAAATACACAAGACTGGATAGTCCGCAATGCGCATCCGTTAGCCCTCACAAAGAGTCCGAAATAAAGTATCATATTACTTGAGATACGCTTTACGTTCGATATCAGACAAACGGTTGAACTGCTGAACTGAACTGGTCGACAAGAGCTGATCTTGAATGTTAAACAGTGTCTTGTCGATCAAGACGAACAGTGAACGGTTTCGGCAGATGCTTGCAAGCTTGATTCTCGAGGCTAGAGTTGCTAGACCACCTGGTTTGTGCTTAGTGGTTAGAGAACTGTTGTTTGTTGGTGAAATATGATACTCCTGTCAGATTTGCTAGACTATTGTTTAAAGAGTATTTAACCCTCTTCTAGTTTAATGTTAGTTTAGTTAAATAACAATAAATTTTTGTTGTATCTTTTCATTCGGTTAATTGTAGATTCATGTGTAGAACTATTGTCGTATGAGCAACAGTCTTTGGGTTTGGTTACGGTTAACAGTTTTAATATCAGTAATATTTTGGTTTTGTTTAACGCTTACTGTTTTTTTGAAAATATTATATGGGTATCGGTTTCTTAAAACAGTTTCAGTTTCGTTACGGTTTCGGTATTCTTCGGTTAGTTTTTTATGGTTTCTGTTCAAAATGCAAATACAAAATATTATTTAGTATTTACCTACAGTATATTTTTGAAGTAATTATGTCACAAATTTTTTTAAATTATTTGTATTTCTATTTCTGCAATTTCCAAAAATAATTTCTACGTTCGCCACATTGTCGATCTTCATTTCACACTACCATTCATATTTATACCGGTTTAAATTTACGGTTTTAGAACCGAATTAATATCGATTAGATTACGTTTTCGGTTACAGAATCAATTTTATTTACATTTTGAGTTTCCGTTCCCATATTTCAAAACAAAATATATCTCTTTCAATTTTCGTTACCGTTTCATAAAAAGGTGAATATCGATGCGATTTTCGGTTACGGTTTCGTTCCGGTTCGGGCCCCTGGTTTCAACTTACCTATAACCAAAAATACGATTCAAATTTTATTATAAGCTGTAAATACACTATACTGTAATTGGAATTAAATTCCTGTTGTGCAGAGTAGCAAATAAATACATGACAGATACAATTAGAGAATTGGTTCGTAGCTCCGCCATTCCTTAAATATTAAATGTCACTTAAGTCAAAAATATCGAATCGAATTTTTGACAACATTGGCTGGTAGCACAAGCTCTGTTTTTGGGTGTTTTAAGAGCACGGTTTTAACATGTTAGAGATAGCTAAAACACCCAAAAACACTGCTCTTAAAACAGGCAAAACAGAGCTTGTGCTACCAGCCATTGTTTTTAATATTCATTAAGTTACACTTAATATTTTAAATTATCTGAACACGAAATAATAAATAGCAATCGTTGCTCATTGGTAACAACTTTCGTCTGCCAAGTAAGAGTTCATAAGTTCAAACCTCATCGACTTCAACATATGTTTAAAAATATGTGATTGCATCTGAGATATTCGGATTCTACAATAAGCTACTGTAAATAATTTTTTGTTTGTTTTTAAAATATTTGAGTTGTTCTGAAAAATCCGGTAATAATTTGTAAGGGTGTATTTCTTTTCAAAAAGGTAAGCAAATATTTCCCGTGGAAAAACCGAAATGAATATGTAAATAATGTGTAAATAAAAGTCTCGTACAGCGTTGTAATTCTTTGCACGTTGACGTCGTGGGCGGCGTCACGGCGGTGGTGGCGGCAGCAGCGCAAACTTTATAAATTGAGGGGAATGCGTGCGGTATGTACAGTTCTTCGTGAACTCAGATCTAATTTATTGTGCAGCCATCAACGTCGTCAGAGGCTGGCGGAGCCGCGAGGGGTATCTCAGGGTCACGCGGGGCAGGGAGACACGAAGGGGCTTCACTGTGGAGTGCAGCACGACTAATCAAAGCGAATGCCGTGCCTCCGGTTTTACAGAGTGGGATAACGAATCAGCTGGAGTTCTAGCTCCGGCGAGGTGATCAATAGTCTGCTTGTTGCCGGAATTGTTAGAGATACGACGAGGAACCCTCCGGAATTTTACTCGATTTTAGTTTTTATCCCCACAGTACGTCATAATCATGCACAATCTAATTTGGATAAGAAATAAGAAACGATGATTTTCAGTCACTTCTTATTAAATTAAGCCATTGTTTTCAAAATAATTTAGAGAAGTTTGACAGCAGCAAATAAACAAACAAGTTTCAAGACCTTTTAAAAACACTATGGATGACATTATTTTGATTATAAGATTGAGAAAAATGTTAAAATCGTTCGGGCAAGTAGAATGTATGTCAAATGAAAGATTGGTAAAACAAGTGTATGTTGGTGGAATTAAGGGAGAGAGATTCCGAGGATGACCTACGAAAAAATGGATGGCACTCTGACGGAGTAGATTTCGGTAAATGATATATTTATGCGCGTGAAATGCGGATACCAGCCGTCAAAAAAGCGATTTGACTGATACACTTTAAATTGACCATCATGCACCAGTGATAAAATCACTTTCATTACTAATTTTTTTTCTCATTTCTTTCGTATTCAAACGAGTTTGTATGAAAGGAATTATGAATGCAGATGCATTGAAATTGGTGTAGTAATAAATTATTAAAATTTTTAGATATTGTTCTCCTAGTGATATTTAAGAATAGCGTGTGTCACTATTGATTTGTGCGTTACCGGAAGTAGTATTTGATGGGGGAGACTTAAAATATATCTTTAATTCAATTCTCTGAAAGGATTCTTTTTTCGATCATGTGAAACATATTTCGGAGAACAAGAAAATCTCAAACAGAATTACGTCCCATCTGGAGATGTCGCTTTATTGGATTTATGAAATCGAATGGGATTGAATTTGGTGCTGCAAAGTACGGTGCAAAATAGAAAACAACTTCTTTACTTAATATTTTTTCCTCCGAGGAAAACATTTGTATGCTGTCCCGCTGCTGCACGCATCTTCTGATTAATATTTATTTCGAGTCTACTGCTCGCTCGAATTTTTCATTCAGCGATTTTAACGGTCTCCTGCTTGCAACATTTTCATTCTGTTCTACTAGCTCCAGCACAATGTCATCTATTACATAGAATAATACATTGTGTATTTCAATAATCTGTTATGAAAGATCTTGGATGATTCTTCTGTCAAGAATCTAAACTATCGCTCGCGTTCGGGGTTAGCATTATCGACTGACATTTCTTATCTAGGCTTTGAACAACAGAACGGGGGTTATTTCAACATGATGTAGTCATAAGGGACGTATCGTCTGCCTCTTTTAGATAACACAGATCAAATGCAGCTGAGACAGACCAGAAAACAGACACATTTGTTTTAATTAGTTGGAATATTTAATGAACGAAGTGATAATTGTTAACAAGATTGTTATGGTCTAATTGGTTCAATATTTTATGATTAGATACATGTGTACTGTATAATTTAGTTTCGTTCTAAAAGTACTGTTACGTGAATTACAGTATTTATATCTGTAATACATGATTTTAAATGTAGATATTATTTCGACACACCTAATAGTCATTCCATCTTTTACTGATGAATAAGTTTCATAAATATATATTTACAATAAACGGTGATTCAAATGAATGTATTTCTGGGAAAGAAACGATGTAATAATTATAGATGCCGTGAGAACAACAAAAGATATCCAGGCACAATGATACACTTGACAACAGACGTGAAGTTGTTTTTTATAATTACTGTCCAACAGAATGCTTTGCTAATTAATTATTTTACTTGAAATAAAACAAAAGCATCATATAATTATTAGTAAAAGTGTATTTAAATGAATGTATATTAATATAGTAATTGAAAAATATGTTTACTTTGGAAATTAAAATTACATATTATCATAACTAGTGGCAGGATGTAAAATTCCACTAGATATAGCGTCCGGAAAAGTTTGTTTTTTTTTCGATTTTATGGTTAAAAACTAAACGAGATATAAAAATGCACTCAACGGTACTGGCTTCAATTAACTTTCAAACAAACTATGAACTACCAAAATAAATTAAAAAATATAAATGTGATTGAAGCGAGTTTGGTTCGTATCATTAAATTACGCATATTTTCCTTGAAAAAAATTTACCTAAACCTTTTAAAAAGTTATTCTTGTTTTTCGTAAAATGACATTTTTCTGCACGTATATGATTGTTGCATTACGCCAGTGGTTTCCAAACTTTTTCTCGCAGCGTCCTCTTTTTGCCGTAAAAAATTGTCGCGCCCCCATCATTTTTTTATAACAGCCTAACTTCAAAAATCCTAAATAATTTATTTTATAGAATACAAAAAAGTAAGTACTATAAACAAATATTGTTATTATATAAGATATTTGTTATAACAAATCTTTTTCTTAGCCTAAAATTATGTTTATTACAGCATAATAATAGAACGAAATAATGTAATAAATAACATTTATAAACATAAAATTGTAATAAGATTGTAAATAATATTTAATTTAAATTAGGCATATTTAATACAATATAATCATAATTTTTGAGTGTGCTGAATGGGCGCTTGTTTGTCAGTTTCTCGAACCGGGGAGACATTGAAGATATCGCCACTTTTTTGTCTTTAAAACAGCTACAGCGGAAAAGTCTGTTTCACACAAATAAGATGTTACGAAAGGTAATAAAATTTCTAAGGTTTGGTTTGTTAAACTAGGGAAATTTTACTGCGAATGCGAGTTAGAAACACGTGTGTGCTATAATGTTAATAGCAGGGTTCGAAGATATATATCGATCGATATATATCATGATATTTATTTTGATATATATCGTCATATTTTTGCAATGATATATATCCATTAAATAAAAATATCAAATAGTTTTTGAGATATAGCCTCCGGAGAAATAATTAAAAATATTAAATTGCATAAAATTGTATGAAAATATGCTTATAAGCCATTTCGGACACGGGGAATTCAACGCCGTTGAGCGCATTTCCATATCTTGTTTAGTTTTTGAGATATAACCTCCGGAAAAGTGAAATTATTCGAATTTTTCAGTTTTTCTACTTTTCCGAGGCTATATCTCGAAAACTAAGTGTGATATGAAAACGCGCTCAACGGCATTAATTTTCTCGTGCTTCAGTTAACTTATAAACATAGTTTCAGCGATTTTTATTTTTTTTCAATTTTCCGCCAAAAAAATCGCAAAAAGCGGTTTTTTAACATTTTCTCGAAAACCAGAAGTCATATTCATTTGAAGATTGCACTACTGGATTCAGTGGGTCAAAATACATATGTATGTAAATTTTCGTTTTAATAATCCTACGATTAAGGATTTTTGGTAAAATTGAATTAAAATATGAAAAAACCAAAGGGGTACCCCTTAGGAAATAATTAAAAATATTAAATTACATAAAATTGTATGAAAATTTGCTTATAAGTCAATTCGGACACGGGAAATTCAACGCCGTTGAGCGCATTTCCATATGTTGTTTAGTTTTTGAGATATAACCTCCGGAAAAGTGAAGTTTTTCGAATTTATCAGTTTTTCTACTTTTCCGAGGCTATATCTCAAAAACTAAATGTGATATGAAAACGCGCTCAACGGCATTAATTTTCTCGTGCTTCAGTTAACTTATAAACATAGTTTCAGCGATTTTTATTTTTTTTCAATTTTCCGCCAAAAAAATCGCAAAAAGCGGTTTTTTAACATTTTCTCGAAAACCAGAAGTCATATGCATTTGAAGATTGCACTACTGGATTCAGTGGGTCAAAATACATATGTATGTAAATTTTCGTTTTAATCATCCTACGATTAAGGATTTTTGGGAAAATTGAATTAAAATCTGAAAAAACCAAAGGGGTACCCCTTAGGAAATAATTAAAAATATTAAATTGCATAAAATTTTATGAAAATTTGCTTACAAGTCAATTCGGACACGGGGAATTCAACGCCGTTGAGCGCATTTCCATATCTTGTTTAGTTTTTGAGATATAGCCTCCGGAGAAGTGAAATTTTTCGAATTTTTCAGTTTTTCTAAATGTGTACAAAAACTAAAATTAAAAAAGAAATATCCAAAAAGTGATATTTATCTGATATATATCCTATATATCAGATATTTTGATATTTATTATAAATATCATGATATTTACGAACCCTGGTTAATAGAGAATGTGTTCATATAAGCCTCAAATATATTTTCATATAGCGCGCCCCCCTCTAAACAATCTCGTGCCCACCTAATGGGGCACGCCCCACAGTTTGGAAACCACTGCATTACGCCCTTCAATTAATATTTAGATATTCAAATTGTTAAATGAGATGTGAAGTTGCAGAACTGTCAAATATAGTATTAGGTAAAGAATCCCAATCACATATATAATTACATTCAATAGCTTCCAAAACAGTATTATGACTCAATCTGGAGACTCCAGTCTCTATGTCTGTCAGAAACTTTGATCGCCATCTTGTCTTGACGACATCTGCGTCAATATCTGCAGCTAGGCACACGATATCAAATAAGAGCATTCCGCGATGCATATGCTCCACGTTTGCTGTACTTGTCCTGTTTATACAAACGGCTCCACTAGCTGCTGCTCACAGCATCCGAGTATGCAGACAAGATACAAGTGAAAACACCGGTTCACATGTGTCGCGCATTGTCCTATTGATAGCTTCGCTTTTCAATTGCAGGAAGTGAACATTATACATTATAGTTGGTTCACTTGCAACTAAACAGTTACGACTGAATGATTCAAATCTGATAGGAAATTAACGGTTACTGTGTTCAATTTAATTAATGGAAGTTTATAGAAGATTACATTTTTAGCATATAGTATTACGGCATTCGCAAATTGCCCACTCAAGCTAAAAGTTTATGGACGGTTTGGTAAGTCGGAACCCTGTACTGTAGTTGGGATTAAATAAATAAATAAATAAAATACTTGCAAAACGAATCTAATTAATAAACATCACTCTACTCCATACAAAGGAGAGATATGGGGTTCAAATCCCCTATCCCCCTATTGAGATGAAATATTATAGTTTTCTCTGCAAAAAATAACAATTTGCGCTCGAAACTCATACAAGATGCTACAATAAATGTTTCCATTATAAGAATTTAATTTTAAAGATACATCGCCCTGCGCTTGTTTTGGAAGTAAAATATCCCGTTCAAGAGAAAACTGTATATTTGTTTACGATTTTTACATCAAATTTTCATGTTTTAATTCCCAAATGTACAAAACTATGCAATCAAACCAACATCTTGTGCTCTCGCAGCGACTATGATTTGAAAGCAGGTACATATTTATTGCGGGGTAACCATAAACTTTTACGATCACAGAATATTTTGTTTTTGTGAATTTTTGATTAAACCGGTTCAAAATTCGAAATTTTTTAATATATATTTCTATATAGTTTAGAACACGAGAAATACAATCGTTCAAACCGCATTTCAATATCTCTTTTAGTTTTTGAGTTATATCGATTTTTGACATTTTTTAAAACTCAAGTTTGGAAGCCCATATCTCGAAACCTAAAAGAGATATTGAAATGCGGTTTGAACGAGTGTATTTCTCGTGCGCTGGTTAACTTATACCGAAATTTTATCATTTTTGAAAATTTTTCAACTTTTTCTCAAAATTTTCTTTTCTCAATATATCCAAAAGTTGAAGAGATAATGCAAATCTGTGAACACCAGTGAATTCCTCGCGTGAAAATACATAGGTATGCAAATTTGTACAGTAAAATTCGAACAGATATATTTTTTATTACAAAAAATGCAAAAATGACCTAAATCCGTAAAAACACCAAGGGGTACCCCTTAAGAAATTTCTAAAAAATGGCTATTTTCGATTTTTTTTAATAAAAAATGTATCCGTGCCAGTTTTTGACTGAAAGTTTGCATACCTATGTACTTTCACGCGAGGAATTCACTGGTGTTTTCAGATTTTTATTATCTCTTCAACTTTTGGAAATATTAAGAAAAGAAAATTTTGTAAAAAATATAGAAACATAATTTAAAAAATTTCTATTTTTGAACCGGTTCAACCAAAAATTCACAAAAAATAAACATGCCTTCACCCATTCTGGCTGTGGCACTCTATCGTTGTAGATCTCAGTAAGTAATATATTTATGCTTGTTAACTGCAGTTACCAGCCGTCAAATACATGATGTTATTCCTTAATATTTATATAAGCAAAGCAATTTCTTATTTCTGTACTATTAATGATTTGAGTTATTTATATTGATGTTGAGTAAAGTTCATTTATTTTAATTATTGTTGTTTCTAATCTAATAAATATTTTAAGAATAGATAATAACTACAAAATAACGTGCAAATTCGTCTAAAACTTAAATGTTGTATCATCTGGGTTAGATCAAGGTTCCAAGAACAGTAACACGGCAAGTTGTTGGGTTTAGCGGGTGCATAAGATTTAAAAGCAAATACGAAAATTGTATTCACTCCGGAGCGGCCTTAAACGTAATCACAATTTGCATTTAAGATAAATGATTATTTATTTTTTCTTTAACAACAGTAATAAAAAACCAAATAATCGAGTTTTAGCCAAAGATACATAATATGTTTCAAAAATGAAACGCCGTATTTAAATAGCTATTGGATGGTAATATTTTCAAATTTCTGTTTTGATTATAATTTGCTTATTTAATATTCAATTGTTTTTAATTGTACATAATCTTCTTCTTATGGTACAAACATGTATTATAACCTCTAAATAAACTGAGCGATTATTCTTTCAAAATTTTAAATATCTTGCTACGCCACTGTATTACACAAATATTTCATACTAAAATATTTTAAAAGGCGCAATAAAATGTTTGGTATGAAGACGTATAAAATTCTAATATGAATTTGAGAATCAGTTTAAGATGATTACCACAGATTAAAGTATCAATAACCCGGTTGAAATTTCATCTATATCAGAAAACAATCAATTTAGAAAGTGCTAATCATTGTGAAAAGTCCGCTAAACAAAGGCGCGTCCATTGTTTCACCGCTCCCACCAACCGGGAAAACATCGAACATCGAACTCCTCACTTCTCACTCTTGCCTCTTCTCGCTTCATTCCTCACTTTCCGTTGCCGTGGGCTCAACTTGAGTCCTCATTCTTTGTGTCGCTGGCAACTTCTTTAATTAGTGTCGATTTATAATCCGCGGACAAATACAGCGACGCTAGGGACGCCGAGGACGGCGACGCTGTGTAAACAGTCGGCGGCAGGAGACGACGCTTATGGGAAACGCAAACGTGACTGGAAAACTTGCAGGAATTTATTGAAAGGTATTTTCTGATCAACTTTGTGCTCTGCTGGGACACAACTGTTTTTCGGTCTCGAGGAAATCTGGAAACTGAAGGTTTATGATGAAATTACTGACTTTTAATGTGGATAGTAAATATATAACTTCACATTCTTTAACAGCCTACTACAAATACAACTGCCAACAACTCCAAGAGGTTTGGATATTACCAGAAGCTGTAGATTTCATTTAATCTTCTCGTAACTGAGATTATGGGGTAGGTGGCTCAGTGGTATCGAGTCGGCCTGTGGATCTTGAGAACCCTGGTTCCATCCCCACAGCCGACAAACAATTTACACCAAACTAAATCTACCCCTGTGGCTCTCCCTCCACTAATATCTTTGGGAGCCGTGATTTGACGGCTGGTAACCGCACTTCACGCGAATAAATATATCACTTACCGAGATCTGCTTCGGCAGAGTGTCACACCCACTAATGGGTAAAAGGCGTGATGATATATTTATTTATTTTTTATTTACTTGAATATAATTTATAGTTTTAATTTTATACATATGTATTTATTTGTTTAACATTAATTTTTAATATTATATTACATTTTTAAAATACAATACAACAGTCCTTATTAAATATATAATTTTTATTTAAGTGCAATTACTTCTGCTTATAATGAAGTACTCACCAAATGTTGTTGTAAAAATTATAATTAGTAACAATTTGGTAAAATATGATATCAAAAATAATGAGCAATATTCGTTATAATGAGAAATGAGGTTCACGCATGACAATAATTGTTAATTATATTAACTAGATAACAGTAAAATTTGTTGTAAATTTGTGGAAAGTATAAATTGTCTACCAGTGGTTGTTAAATGCACATTTATGTTTCAATTAACATTGAATTAACGTAATTATAGTTTATACTCGCCGGACACCATCTGTTCCCAGCTTACCAAAATAATTCTGTCTCCTCAACCACAAAATACAGCCTTACAACTTGCTATAAATACTATTAAAACAATATTAAAAAATAGTATTCAGAGAATTTTAACGATGTTCATATTTTGTTCCATTATTTTGAAAAGTTAAAAGCCAGAATCAATCTCGGGAGAGTAAAACAACGATCTAATTATATCAAATAGAATTTCGTCATTTCTAGATTTTTCCGAAAACAAAGAATTTTAATCTACACTAAATTAAGCTTTAGAATTCCATTTTTCTGTTAAATTCTTAAGTGCATCGAAGCGTAGCAGCTTTAATTGCGAATTTGTGTATGGGCAAGGTCTGATGGTGTTTGCGGCTGCAAAAGTTTGCCAGCATTGTGTGTTTGTTCGCTGATCAATCGCCTCGGGGTAAACAGACTTCAAGGGGTGAAGGGTGCTGCTACCCCTTTCAGTAGTTACCACTTAACTATTCAACTATATACAGCCCGCATCAAATGCTAAGGGTTATTATCGTAAATAGAATTATCTTCAATTATATCTTTGTAATATATTTAATAAGAAATTAGAAGATTCTCTTGATAACGATCATTAAAACCGTTTATTGAAAACTGCGTTTGACACATAATACACAATATTTATTTAACAATCTTTGTAGTAATTATCTACAATAAAAATTGGTCTAATTAAGAAAGAGATTGCGTAGACCAGCGATTCCTAACATTTGTCAGCGCAGCCCCCAAATTTTTCAAATATTTTTCGCAGCCCTACAGTTTCTACTGAAATTACGAATATTATAGTGATGATATAATAAAGACCTTAAATATATAAATTTAATGTTTTATTTTTCTAAAATTTAAAAGTTCATTTCTTACTCTGACAATAATAAAATTCTTTTTTCTGAAATCGTCAAGAAAATGCCTACTTTCCTGACGCATTTTAGTATGGAAAGTAAGTGTTTACCTGACTCAAATAAATAAACTAAATAACTAAAAAATTTAATAAGATTTTTATTTATTTTATCAATAATATTAATACTAAATATACAATTGCTTAAATTACTAAAATTTATGTATGACACTGGCGAATTTGAAGCTAAATTTATTGTTGCAATCGATAAATTACTTGGAGATTCAGTAAATAAAATAAGCAAGTAGCACATTTGCTGACAAATTATTTTGCTTTTTCCAATCCATGAAAATTTCATACTCTTTATCATATCGGTCTTTGGACTTGCTCGGTAATACATTTTCAACAGCCGCAGTTGCTTGATTTAAGATTTCAGAAGGAGTACTTGAATATACCGCCTCATACTCATTTTCATCTATATTTGCCAACATTATAAAGAAATCTTCTCTGTCAACAATATTACTTTTGACACAAATATGTTCAATAGATTTTTCACATAAGATATTGTTTTCAATAACTTTTGTTATCACCTTGGATATGTAGTTTGCTGCCAATATGATTCTTACCAAAAAATTAAACATTTTGAAATATTTATTATTAATTATATTGATAAAATATAAATATGAACGATTTCAGAAAAAATAGTATACATAATATTTCACGAAAGTGTTTTACTTGACTCAGCGAATTAAAATACTGGGTCAGTGGTATCGAGTCGGCCTGTGTATTTGAGAAGCCGAGTTTGCGAAGAAACAACTTATATATTTGTGTGAATTCAAGTCAACGAAAGAAAGAAAATAAATGATAAAATAAAGTGTGTAAATCGCACAATTTTTCTGGCAAATTCAAAGCAAGCTAAAAAATAAACCTCAAGAAGAAGAAGAAGAAGGCAAAACATGGCAACATCCGTGTATTGATATTGGTTCCGTTAGCGGTGGATATCATTCCGGCACCACACAAATGTATCTACTTCACTGGATTGGGACCGCGAACGCCGAACTCGAACCTTCGCATCAAAGTCACAAGTTTAATCGACAGAAAAACATATTTTATTCCACGGAATGAACTCGTCCTCGCCTTCAAGAGGATATACAGTGGTGTCTGGCGTCGCTGAGCGTCGTGGCGTCACGCGCCTGAATCTCCAATAAAACGAAGAAAGAATCAGTTCGTTCGAGAGCAAAGAGTTGCACTCTTTTTCATGGAAATGTCGCGGAGCTAGACTAAGGTGTTGAAAGTGGTACTTTTCTTTCAGAAGACATGTTTTACCAGATCTTAAAGTTTTTAAAATAATAAATCACGAATTAAAAAACTTACGAGCACTAACACCTTTAAAAATTGTTGGAGTAGGTGGCTCAGTGGTATCAAGTCGGTCTGTGGATCTTGAGAACCCTGGTTCGATTCCCACAGCCCACAAACAATTTTCACCAAATTAAATCTACCTCTGTGGCTCCCCTTCCACTAACATCTATGGGGGCCGTGATTTGACGGCAGATAACCGCAATTTACGCGAAGAAATATATCACTTATTGAGATTTGTTTCGGCAGAGTGCCACACCTAGTAATGGGTAAAAGGCGTGATGATATATTTATTTATTTAGATTGTTACAACTAAAAAAAACATATACTTCAAAAATATATACAATACATAATATACTTTGTTCATAATAATAATAATACGATGTTTAGATGATAATTTCAGAAATAATGTAGGTATCATATTTATACTATTCAAATTGTATTTATTATTTCATACATCAGATGTCCTCATTACATATATTTTATTTGTTATTCTTGTATGTATAGATTTTTTAAGATACATCTGCGTCACTCAATCTTGTTTGATTTGGTTCGCTAACGTTTAGATTCATAATCAAACTAGTTTACGGTCAGTTGGCAGTCGGCATTCAATCAGTGAATATTGTGATGTTTTCAGTGAGTTTTAATACAGTGTTTTTGTGATTTAGTGCAGTTTTAAGTGCAAAATAGTGATTCCAGTGCGTTAGTGATATGTGAATTGTGTTTACGAACTGTCCAGCTCATCAAATGGATCCAGATTTCGGAAGGAAACAATGGGAACTTTGGAATAAGGTATCTATATTAGAAAGATAAATACAAATAAATTTATAATATCTTATAACACTGTTTTACCTATTTCTGTGTGTGGATTGCAGTATGATGATGGATTTTGGTTGTGAGGAAAGAAAGAGTTCGTATGGACGTATGGAGGAAGTGTTAATGTGGTCGAAACGAGTATCGTGTGTCAGGATGAGAATGTTGATGTGCACTGATGCTCTATGAATGTTTCAGGGGTTCGTGCTACCCCATTTAATAGGATATAGCGTGATGCTATGCATGTATGCACACAGTAAATATATTTAGTTGCTACTCCGCACAACAGGAACTTAATTCCAATTCCAGTAGTTTATGATGCAACCCAAACAACTTAGCATTTTAATATAAGTTGAAGTCAGTTAATTTTTGCTGGTTAAATAATTATTCCAACCGTTAGATAAAGTTCTCTCATATATAATGTGGTTAAATTCAATTATCCCTTGTAGGAATATAAAATAAATATATCATCACGCCTTTTACCCATTACTGAGTGTGTCACTTTCCCATTGCATATCTTGATAAATGATATATTATATTGCATGAAGTTCGGTTACCAGTCGTCAAATCATGGCCCTTAAAAATGCTAGTAGAGGAGAAGCCACACGGGTAGTTTAAATTGTTTGTCAGCTATAGGAATCGAACCCGAGTTATCCCATATTTTAACATATTAATATAATAAAAATTAATCGTTTTTGAGCATTCTCTCAACATTTCAATATTTGTTCGACTTGTCAACTAAGTGATAGCGAAACAACTTGAGTTAGAATATCATACAAGTGTCCAAAATGTCACAAATGATTTGTTAGCTTCCATGCAGGGCACTCTGCGATAATCCGGTCCAAGTCTCGTAGTACACAATGCCTAGTAAAGAAACGCGTCCCTCTTGTCGTCTGACAATGTCACTTGATCACAAATCCTAGTACAATTGACAAGTATTTGCTTAGGACACGCAGCTACCCTCAAATAACAAAGCTGCATGCCTCATACAGTAGTAATAGTAGTGTGTGTGCACGCGTAATGCGTGGACTAACCAAGAAATAAATAAAGAAACTTGTTTATTGTTCTATTAAACATACATTTGGGATATTAGTTCAAATTACAGGGTAGTATGAATTGGTCTGTAATTTTTACTGTAACATCAATAGATTTTTAAATAATATATGCGTTATGAGAAAGTCAGTCATGTTTAGTGGTTAAATTAATGGTTAGGAAATGTATATAACCTGCAACTAAATACAAATTGTTTCATATTAACGATAAAAAAACGTGATACTTATCCACTTATTTCATTAAACAAAATACAAATAAGGCGTTACACCAGGTACCTACATAATAACTAATTAATAAATGACTATTTGTAGGCAGTGTTTATACTTTTATTTCATTAATAACATAATTATAAATAATTAAATGTACTATTAAACCAGTTACACTAAAAATGTTCGCTAGGTATGAATTGCTTAAAAGCTTTAAACAAATAAATAAATATATCATCACGCCTTTTACCCATTACTGGGTGTGGCACTCTGTCTAAGCTTTAAACCTAGCTTTTAATTTAGGTGACATATTGACACTAGTAGTTTTACAACTTTAACCCGACTTTCTGCGATTTTAGAAACTAAAGCGTACTTTTGTCCTTTACTTGCTTATTAATAGAGATATTTTAAATATGTTTAAACAATTAAACATCATTAAAATTATAAACTTTGTGTAAAAACTTTATATCTAGCTTTAAACTTAGGTGAAATATGGACGCTAGTCATTTTACAACTTTAAACCCAACTTTCTGCGATTTTAGAATCTAAACCGAACTTTTGTCTATTACTTGCTAATAAATAGAGATATTTTAAATATATTTAAACAATTAAACATCAATAAACTTTGCGTAAAAACTGTAAACCTAGCTTTTAATTTAGGTGACATATTGACACCCTAATTTTTGCGAATTTAAAAACAAATCTTCTTGTTCTATAATCAGTATATCAAATTATATATATATATATATATATATATATATATACCTCGTGAAGTAAGAGTTATTTGTCCCTCAGATCTCTCGCCCTCGGCTCAGGAAATAAAACGGCATCATCGTGAAGAAATGCTTCATATTCTTCCCTTGATATACTTCCCTTCATATATAAATAAATGTAGAAACGTTTATAACTATAAAATTGTTTGACGCTAAATTAGAAAATATGACATTAGATTGTTTGTGTCGCATCACATGAAATATTTCTTCTAACTGTTAAATAATGTTAATAATAATCATGATAGCCTTCTAATCGAAGAGTAGCGAAAGATTTCAAGCATGTAATTAGCCATTAATATTTATAAAGTAATAAATGCAAAAAATATATATTTGCTTAACTTGTAAATGCCGTTATAAAATATAAAATAGCGTGGAAGATATCCGAGCAAACAAAAAATTCAATGAATAGTTAAATAAGCCGCTCGGCTAGCAGATAGGCAGGAAACCTCCTCAGCGCTCGTCAAGGGTTCATGCGAATTTCCTTTTTTCTGTATCAAGTCTTCGAATTTAATTATAAACTCCTCAAAGTTCCCGCGTCGCCTCTCGGCACGGATTTAAACACGCTCTACCTGCGGAGAGAGCCCAACTCGTCTTCCTTCAATTATAGACGGTTGACATGTCCTCAGTATACCAATTAGAATAAACGTCAAACAATACCTGACATTCGTTCGAGCAGATTTGTGTGCAAATCGTTAGTAGGCGAGGCGACACGACGCCAACGGCTCCTAACTGCTGAACACTGGAATCGTTTGTCACGACAGATACAAAATAAACACAAGACACAACGCCGCTAAAAATGAAGCGGGCCAGAAATAGAGCCTGTAAAACATTCAACTAACGATGTTTCTGTTCTGGTGCTAGCTACACTACTAGGAAATAATCGCAGGGCGTATCTTTCTTAAACGATAATCGATAGATAAGTGAGAGCTACCTCATTAAATAAGGTAGCACAAGCCCCAGAAACATTTGTTTTTTAGACCCATCCCGCAATTATGCAATTTATGGGGTAGGTGGTTCAGTGGTATCGAGTCGGCTTGTGGATCAAACCCTGGTTCGATCCCCACAGCCGACAAACAATTTTCACCAATTAAAATCTACCCCTGTGGCTCCCCCTCAACTAACATCTTTGAGGGCCGTGATTTGACGGCTGGAAACCGCACTTCACGCGCAGAAATATATCATTTACCGAGATCTGCTACGGCAGTAATGGGTAAATGGCGTGATGATATATTTATATTTATTTATTTATTTATTTGTATATTAAGAGCGAAAGTGATTCTTTGTTATTCGAGCACTGTAAGAGGAAAAATTACACTTTAGTCTCATGATACACACATAATTTTTTCTATGATTGCATCTTAACCCTTTCAAGCTTACTGGTATAACAGCTATACCACATGTTCAAACTTCAATTCTGTTGCGGCTTGATGGTATATTGTAGTTACCACATTTTAGTTAGTATATAGTGTCGCTATCTATTGAGAAAAAAAAATAATTTGTTGGGTTTTGTGGCTCTATATCCGTAAAAACGAATTTAATATTGTTTAGATATGCAAGATTTTACCCTTAATTCTGCCCGGAAAGGGTTAAAAGACTGAAAAAAATTGTCAATATGACAAGTTTCTGTTTTGTTTGTATCCCTGGTAACTATTGAAATAAGCGCGCATATCTCTCAAAATTATTTTTTGATTGTTCCACAAAAAATGTCAACTTAACAATATAGGGTGTTCTATAACTTAAATCTCAACGTACTGATTTTGAAACAGAATTTAATTGAAAGAAAAAATACTATGGGGTAGGTGGCTCAGTGGTATCGAGTCGTCCTGTGGATCTTAAGAACCCTGGTTCGATCCCCACAAGCGACAAACAATTTTCACCAATTTAAAATCTACCCCTGTGGCTCCCTCTCTATTAACATTTTTGGGGCCGTGATTTGTCGGCTGGTAACCGCACTTACCGAGATCTGCCACGGCAGAGTATCACATCCAGCAATGGGTAAAAGGCATGATGATATATTTATTTATTTAAAAAAATACTATTTGGCAGTGTCAAAAATATATTTCAAAATGTGTATTCTAATTTCCATTACAATAACAAATAACAACATTTTTTATTAAGGTACATACAATATATTCAATTGTAATATGAGTTACAAACAACCAGTCCCTGCACCTCCCTCTTCAGGTAACAGTACCCCCCCGTAGCGAGCTTGTTTATAAACAATGAGCTGTAGCTATGCTACCATCCCCCGAAGCAGAGCCTGTTCTACTTCCACTCCCGTGTGTAGCCGCAAGTGTATAAGATTTTGCATCATTATACATTAATTACGCGTCTAAGGAGCTTACTTCGTGGCTGCGGTCCTGTTGTCCGCGCATGCGCATACGTACAGACAAAAGGGAAATGAGAAAATCAGTGTGAAACGCACAAGGAAAACTGCGATGCTTATAACTTAACATGATATTTCCATCACACGTTCAACCGCCTCGTAAATACTTGATGGACGAATGAAGCATTGATTTTTAGAGATAATGGACCTGAATAGTTAACGCAGTAATGCATTCACATCGCAAAACTTTCACAATTATACCGATTGCGCCAAAGATACTTTCATCGTTAACGATATTGTACAGTTACATACAAATTTATTTATTTAAAGACTGTAAGAAAATAACATTTTCTTTCCTAAATTACAACAAAGACAAAATTAATTGTCATCCAACACTTGGTGAAACTAGGTTTAATAAAAAGTATAAAATAAACACTTGGCTAAGTTTCACAAAATACGATGGACTGCCATACCCAATAATGGGTAAAAGACGTAACGATATATTTATTTATAAACTAGGTGTTAAGATGAAATCAGCATGATTTATTTGTCAAAATGTCATTGACCTATTGAAGAAATGACTTGTCCAAATTGCCAACATGTTTTTATTAAAAAATGAACGAAATATAAAGTCAGTATGAATGAATCCAACATTGAAAACCGCATTAAAATATCTGTTATAGTTTCAGAGATATAGTTGATCAGCAGGAATTTTTCAAATATACTTTATTGCTATTTGCCTTATAGTTTTTTTCTCATTTTGTTAGTATAAGTGGATTACAGCAATTTGAATAGTGTAAACAGAATTAAAATATCTTTTGTTGTTCACGAGATATGGCTCATCAAAATTTTCAGCAGGAATTAATTTTTTTTGGATGTGCATGACTTAATCTTTTCTTGTTTAAATATTGTTCTACATGTTATATTTAAAAAGTATAGATCAAAAATATGTCGATAAAATATTTAATTTCCTATAATTTTAGAAATATTTATCTTATTTGCAAAATCAATAACAATAAAATATCAAAATAAACACTTGTCTAAGTCTCACAAAATTCAGCCTCCAAGTCAGCTTATGAGGGCATCGTCAGAGGCTGGCCAGCACAGTTAATAACCATAGACCATATTCTAACTGTGCTGGCTGAATTTTGTGAAACTTGGCCAATTGTTTATTTTATACTTTTTACTTTCCTAAATTGACAAAAAAAAAATTACTTTTTATCCCTAGGTTAATAAAACAATTTTTTATGTCATGGCTTCATTTTTCTTTCCTAGGGAGAAGTATCATTTTATTGTATCAAAATAGCGAAACAAGTTTTACTTTCTAACAAGGTCATGAAAAAAAGATCTACTGCAGTCACAAATCTCAATATATTTTGTGCGTGAAGAGCAATTACCAGCTGTCATATAATAAACCTCAAAGATGCCAATAAACATGAGACCACAAGGATAATTAAAGGATTCAAAATTCAAGTTCGTATTTTCTAATTTTGATGACCGTTTCAAACTGAAATATCTTGAAGAAGAAATGTTTTATTTTCTTCTTTTCATATGTTGGTAGCAATAAGGAAGTGCGAAATTAGAATAATTTGGAAAGAATAATAATAATTTGTAGAAAAATAAAAATGCATAAAAGTGAAATAGATATAAGAGAATAAATGATTTTGGTCAATCAATGTCGATATGGTGATAACTATAGAATAACTATGAATAATATGGATTGTCATCAATTTATCGATCATTAACAGGTTACAAAATAAAAAGTAACAAGAATTTTTAAAACTATAACTCATAATAATAGGTAAATTATGAAAATAATTGCGTTCGTTCAAGCTCATCTCATATCCATCCATTTATTCCTACTTTTATCAACATTTAGTAATTGTTAAAATACGCCATATATTCACTGCCCGTATGAAAGTTTCATGTGTTGTGCATACAAATTTCAAACAATTCGCGTTTAGTTTTATTGTAATGAAAACATTCACAACTTTCCCAACTAAACCGGGAAAAATTCATAAATATTCCAGTGTATACTTTGTTTGAAATTACATGTAATGGTATGCAAATGGCCACCAACTAATATGTATGCAACTATAATAGAAATGTTTTATTTATTGTATTCAAAGACGACATGCTTTTACGAATACGAATAAAATATTAATGTGACTTATCTGTTGTTTCAGGTAAGCGGAGAATACTAATCATCATAGCTCTCCCTGGGTTCTGGCGCCATGTATAAAGCCACGTAAAGTATAAACATTTCTTTATAACACATAAATATTCTCGTATTATCACCACATCTGGGTGACACAAAAAAAGGTTTTTTATCAGCGGCATTATATAGGGATAAAGGGCGTGCGTTGGGTTAGATACCCACAGGTCCGGACTCACATTGAAACTGGACCCTCGGAAATTACTATTAGTTTATTTAAATCCCTGTATTGTCCCAATTTTTCTATCTATAATAAAATCTACCCCTGTGATTCCCCCGCCACTAACATCTTTGGGGGCCGTAATTTGACGGCCGGTAATCTGCTACGGAAGAGTGGCACACCCAGTAATGAGTAAAAGGCGTGTTGATAAATTTATTTATTTTATTTATAATAAAATTTGATTTCAAATTCTTGTTAAATTTCTAAACCTGTTTTCACTGAAAAAAATTGGCATTCTCTCGGCTGATTCCAGCCCTGATTTATTTCTGCACAGGGCGATCCAGCGATCTATGCTGAAAAATAGGGCATTACTGGTAAAGTGCGTGAAGTAAGGGCACAGCAGGCGGCAGCACATTATCATAATCCGAAATAATAAGCGACGCGCCAGTGGCGTCCTTGTGAGGTCTTGGGGCATTGTCTGTCCACAATACACAGCGACAAATGTTCGCAGTATCAAAAGAAAACAATCTTATTTCTTTCACGTTATCCGAGAACATTCGATAGATTAGTACAGCCTGCAGAAGTCCTCAAACAGTTCATTTTATTATCTGTCATCTTTAATTTAGTAGAAATTAATAAGAAAATGATAGCTGCCATAAGCATTTGTACCTCGAGTAATTAAGATTAAGTTCCTGTTGTGCTAAGCAACAACTAACAAATTCATTTTTCCAACGAATGTCACTTTGAGAAGCACTGTCTGTTCTTTATTTCCGGTTTGATTGTAGCACATCCGGGACGAGTTGACACTGTCTTTGAATATTACGGATTAAAATATAGCCGTTGCAAACGTTTGTAATTATATAAGCAAGTGTCATTTATCAGCATGAGATTAATCCTGTGCTTGGTGCCTTGTTTACTTTCCTTTCGTATTGATCGAATGTGGTGTGGCCCTAGGGCTCGTGTTCGTGTTCGTGTTCGTGTGTACCATACCATCTAGCCATAAAGATCGCCATTAGCAGTTTATCATTCGTACAAAAAAGAACAGTCAAATGAAAACTCCGAAGCGAATAGCGAGCAGAGCAACCAAAGCTGAACTGAACAGATCCATTTATTATACTACATTTAAATATTTTGGATGAGTGTAAGAATAGCTTTAAGCTGCGTAGCCATTACTCTAGCTATTCGATTTTTATGTGCAAACTGAATATTTGAGGGATTTGCTAGCAACCTATTGCTGGGAATATTCTTTCGTAATATTAAATTTGACCTGAATATAAAATGTACGCCTTTTACCCATTACTGGGTGTGACACTCTGATGTAGCAGATCTCGGTAAGTGATACATTTCTTCGTGTGAAGTGCAATTACCAGACAAAATGTTACACTTATGCAAATATAAAATCATAAAAAAAACTTATCGGAATAAAATTTTAAATTTGCAAGAGGCTTAATGGGGATTAGTTTGTTTTAAATACTAAAGAAGCGAGCTTTGCCATGAATGTGATTGGAGCGAACAATGGCGTAACAGATTAAGAATGTTTAACGAAAACTGATAATTTGAGGAATTTGATGAGTGAATGTTCTGTGAATACTTTGAGGGTTTCTGTTACCCCATTTAATGTAATATAACGTGGTGTTATATATGTATGTATGTAACCCAGTGAATAAAAGTTAAGTAATATTTGCATTTCTTAATTAATAAGCAAATGGTCGAGCGTTCAAATCCTACTGACTTCAAATTAAAAAAAAACGACTGTGTCAAAATA
The DNA here is from genome assembly GCA_947425015.1 of Pterostichus niger. Classification (NCBI taxonomy): domain Eukaryota; kingdom Metazoa; phylum Arthropoda; class Insecta; order Coleoptera; family Carabidae; genus Pterostichus; species Pterostichus niger. The sequence continues at coordinate 919,943 of OX380336.1, read as the reverse complement.
GTTCAGATTCGATTAAGAGTTACTGTAATTGGAATGAAAGTCCTGTTGTGTAAAGTAGCAAGTAAATAAATAAATGAAATGATGTTAGTTAAAGACAATTGTCAAGTCTTGAGCTAATGAGATTCCTTATACATCTCAGCACATATATTAAACGTTAGTGAGTTAGTTAACAAGTTCGCCACTGGCGACAGGCGTCCTTAGAGCGTTGCCGTCGCCGGCATCGCGGCGTTTCCATGTCCGGTCGTGTCACGTCCGGTGTCCGGCTTGTAATTTGAGGGTCTCGGTCGGTAAAGTCTGCGGATCTTCAGTAGAACCGGAGTCGTGGTCAGAGGCGTGCGACGTGCGGCGTGCGTGGACATAATGACAAAGTGCGACCTAAATCGTTTTTGTAAATATTTCACGTGGGCCAAGGGGTTGTTAGTCTGGGAAATTGCTTTGTGGATGAAACGAATTCATTAGTGGATTATTTTAATGAAGAGCTACTTTTGTTTTCTTCATACGCGTTTTGCATGACAACTAGATTCTTTTTTTAACAAACTTACTTTCCCTTGCAATATTTGTTTAAGAAAAAAATTATATATTTTATTTTTACTTGTTATTTTTTCGACCAGTAGACTCAAATGAAGCAATCACATCCATCCATTTTCTCCCATACACCATTAATCAATCTTCACGCGAAGAAATATATCACTTACTGAGATGTGCTACTGCAGAGTACTACACCCTGTAATGGGTAAAAAGCGTGATAATATATTTATATTTTTTCGTAACACATGCACAAGAATCACGTTTTTATTCAATAATTTTAGAGAGAGAAACACTGCTTTTCTCCCCTAGGGAGAGAAACATTATGTTCCTCTTCCTAGGTAGGATATTTCTCTCTCTAGGTAGCATGTTTCTCTCCCTAGAGAGATGTTTCTGTCCCTAGAGACTACGATTATTAGCTGTTTGCGGCGTTTCCTAGGTAATTTGACATTTGTCCCGATAAGACGGTAATTTTTGTGCACTTGTTACGAAAAGTATGACATGCTTCACGGGAGGGCGCGATTATCCCTTCACTTCGACTTCAGCTCGAGCCTTCGGCCCTCGCTTACTTCTCGGTTTGCCAACTTCACACGCGGGTATAATCGCTTGTTTCCCTCCCTTGATGCATAACATACTATATATTTATTTACGTACGCTTCACATACTCAAAGCCTCTCAGAAATCTAACCCCTTTGTAATTTATCCCCACTTAAACGACTCAAAAATACCATCTATTTACGAATAGAATGACCCCAGCAACTTCTCCCAGTATGCAAATGCCTAAAAATATCGCAAATCCCACTAATTCGTTAATTAGGATAGAATTTAAACAATGCCCGCCCTGGTCCGTGTATTCATCGGAAGATACCGCGATCTCGGGTCCAGTACACTGCCAAGAGGCGGGCCCAACTACCTACAGACCTACACCATACGGAGATAGATGACTGTGGTGCGTGACGTCACACCAGCGTCGAGTTCGCTTCGTCGTTAATTGAATGATTAAAACGAAGCTTTGATGTTGTTTATTTGCCGGTGTTATGTTCCGTTCGATGGGTGTTGACTAGCGCTTGTCATAACGTCATATTGTTTTAAACAGTTGATAGTTGTCATTGCTCTTTGCTGTGAGTTTAACTTGGTAACTTGGTTAATTAAGTATATAGTAATTGCATGAGATATTATTTCATTAAGTTAATGATGAATGCACCAATTAAGAAAGAATTTTATGAGAAGGTAATATAAGAAATAGTTTAAAACTGTCATTAAAATTAGGAAATAAAAACTATAATTTTGATTCTCTTAATTACCCTTGTGGTCTTCCGTTCATTGGCATCTTTGAGGTTTGTCATATGACGGCTGGTAATTGTTTCGCATAAAATATCTTGAAACACAATGAAATTAGCCATGGTAACATCTATCAAGAAAGTGATAAATTTTATCTAAAGTTTTAATAAATTTTTAAATATTTTACTTTCTGATAAACTAGTGATATTATAAAAATTTAGAGGAAAAAAGTGTTTTATAACCCTCACTTCCGGCTTAAGAAATGTTTCACTTTCTTCTCTTGATATAGCAATAATTATTTCCTACACAGTGCGGAAAGTGCTCACTTTTATTTATATGTGGAAAGTGATTATAATTTTAGATTGTCATAAATACAAAAAATGACAGTGAAATAATAGAATCAGCAACAAATTTCGACCATATTTGAGAAAATAAAACATCTGAAAATTAAATAATTTCTTATAGTGTAAAATGCTAAAACACCCTTTCCAATAATACCCCTTCAACAATGATCGTACAGAAAATGAAGCTATCTGCTCTTATTTAATGAATGAAAAGGATGGATTTGCTTTACGATATAATGTGTGGAAAGTGAACATTGTTAAATTGTTCTACTAAAAGTGAACTTACGTCTAATTTTAATGAAACATAACCTTCAGGAAGTAATGTATCATTTTCTTCTCTTAATATATAAATATCTGTTTGTGGGTAAAATAAATATACTAGTCGTCAAATCACGGCCTTGTGTAATAATTTAATGATTATTATGAAAATAGAATAATTTAATTTAGTTGAACAATAAATTATAATAATGATACATTAATAATTATGGCAATATAAGTATTATTGCATTCCGTTTTGATTAGATAATGCATTTATTATTACTTATTTAACGTAGTAATTGATTACGCCAGTGTTTTGTTGTTTCTCAGACATTCCTGGTTACATTTTTGAATGATATTTTGCGGTGGATATTTGCTCTCAAGACCCCACAGCTTTTAGCGCGTTCACACTGCAAAACAAAGCTGTTCACACATCGCTCGTATTATAAATTTGCAGTTTAGTGTGATGAATACCCCGAGGAAGAGGTTGTAAATACATGCGTATCTCAAGACACACGTGCTGTTTACTCTCCCACTCCTCCCATTATCGCCGCGTTGCGTGTATTGGCAACCCTGCGCAGGGTTTTATCACCAATCTGCCGGGCCTGGAGATTTTATGTGCGAACTTTTGCTCTTAGGCCGATGACGCTAGCGACTAGATGAGGATGAGGGCCACATCAACGTCTCAAGGCATAACGGATATCCACATTTATCAGAAACGGTAGAAATACGCTTATAAAGTTATCATACTGGAAATTCTATCAAAGATATGATGAACCGTTCGTTCTATGGACGGAATGGACCAATTTCTACGGAACATCAACGATATGTTACATTAAATTTTATTTCATTATATCATCACGAAATTGGGACACGGAAATGTGGCCTTTTACGTCTCTTCAATAGCTACACAATATGGCAATCTTTCCAATACATTTTTATTTATTTGTTACACTACAGGAACTTAATACCAATAATTTATTTTTTCGACGATTGCTATGAAATGTTTAAAATTACGCTCTCATTTGTCATCGTAAAGTGGACGATTTCTGTAGAACAATCAAAAAATAATTTGGTCGCACCTTGCTATTAGAGACACGCGTAAAAGATATTAAATGCGCGCATTTCCGATAGAAATACGCGAAAAAGATGTTTGATGCGCGCTTACTTCAATAGTTACCAGAGATACAAACAAAACAGAAACTTGTCATATTGACAGAAAGTATATGTTTTTTAATAATTCAAGATGCAATCGTAGAAAAAATTATGTGTGTATTACGAGCGTAAAGTGTCTTTGTTTCTATGGCACTAATGCAGTGCGCCCGAAGGCGAACATAAAATTAAGTTAGTTAAAAATTGTGTAACAGTTTCATATTTACTATTTTTTATTCATTACTGTAAGTTGTCGAACCAGTGGCACGAAAAATGTAGAAGTAATGTACAATTCTTTTTGTGAATTAGGGAAAAATCTGTTTGCTCTGTTTTTAAAGTAATGTTAATCGAGCACAATTCGTCATTTTCCATCTCCCATCAGCCATAATTTATCTGCAATCTGCCATTTCCTCTTGATCTCATATAAAATTGAGGCTCCATTGTCTGGCCCAAGAGAAGTGGATTCCCATTCCCATTCCTTGGTGAATCCTTGTCGTCCGGCGTCTTATTTGCTCGTCGGCGAACATCCGGTAATCCGAGTCCCGTTCATTTACTTCCTGTGTCGTCCTCTGGCATTGTCCAGCGCTCGTCGAGGAATTCACTCTGATTCTGATTTCTCTCCGTGACGGAGTTTATGTTCCACGTGAACTTATATCATACATTGTCATCGTAATTGGATGGTACAGTTGTGAGAAGTGTGAACATCCATAGATCTGCACCTGAAGGAGGAAACTTACAGGAACTTGTAATTGAGCAGCTTCAGACCGACATTTGGTTTTGTGTCGTTGTGGTGGTGATACTGTTGCACTGTTTTATGCATGATGTATGTAACTTGGATAGTTTCGAACATGATGTTACTATCTCTCTGGAACTGTTTACGATCTTAATAATAATTCAGCTAGATGCATTTGTCATAATTAAGGTTTAGTCAATTTTGGTAATTGGATGCATTGCTAAATATTTAATTAGATGTCGTGCACCGTCAAACTACAATACAGATTTCTAGATAATTATGATGAATTGAAACGTATCTATCAGCTGCAAATAATACAAGTTATTGTAACTAAATTGAAATAAAAGAATAGATTTGTTGTGTGATCGAAAAATGAGACGAGCTTGTATGGAAGGAATTATAAATATAGGTAGATATTGTATCTGGATAGGAAAAATAATTATAGGATGAATTTAAAGAGTTATGGATGTGGATGAAACGAAAATGGTGAATAATCTTTTCGATCGTAGCGATGTTTTTCAGTGAAGAGCTGCTCTGATAATTTTAGTAAAATACAGCTACCTTCACAGCTATTCAATGAGTAATTATAATTAGCAATTACAATTATCTATTACTAGAATCGCCTTAAATTTGAAATCCAAATAACAATTAATAGGAATATAAGTGAATTAGATTTATTTTAGAGTTTTAACTTAAAAATCAATAATGATGAATCATAATGTTTAAGAGTCAAATATAAAGGAAACAGACGAGTAAATAATAAACAAAATAACATTAATATTTGTTGATAAGTAAGAAATATTTCATAAACTAATAAGTTTCGTTCCGATTTTGTTCATCATTTACAGATTTACAGATCTATAAAACGCATTGGCTTTACACAGAATTCCACCATTATTGTTACATCAAAGATAATATTATATCTATTACATTAAATTTAATTGAAATGTTTCAAGTTTGCAAACATTTCATGTAATATTTATATATGAGCCTGAGGACCCTGTACTGTGATTGGGATTAAGTTCCTGTTGTACAGTGTAACATAAATAAATAAATTATCGGCGTATTCTGTAACATACGATCCATTAGAATTTTTAACAAATTGCAATAAACGACACAAAAAAATGTAAATGTCATTTAACACTCAAATTTTTATTGGTTCAAATATTTAACTGGGCTATTAAAAATTAACAGATTAGTTATAGAATTAGTGTTAATTTTATGATGAAAGAATCAAATACTTCGTGTACTATATTTATTTATTTATTTATTTATGTTACGCTGTACAACAAGAACTTAATCCCAATTACAGTACATGGTCCGCACTCACCGAGCTAAGTAAAAGTGTACATTTTTTGACGAATTTTCGAAGCAGGTGACAAATAAATACTCCTTGTTGAATCAATAACAACTGTACTATCATTACAATTCTAACAACGATATAACAAGTGAATGTAGCTGGGGTCAGCTGAACCACGTGACTGATGGAAGTTGGGTTCACACGCAATGCGCGCCTGCCAATTAACAACATGAATGACATCCGGCTGCTGTGGAGTGCTCGAGCCTTCGCTTTAAGCCGACAACATGCTCACACTACATCACTAACTGTTTACACTTCTTCCTATTGTCGAACTCTTAGTAAATATTGATACTACATTTTATTCATTGGAACGAAGTGCGCGACGAAACGCGATGCGTCTTTATTGGCATGACTGACATATGAGCAAAGAGCATTCACATTTAGATAGTGGACACTGGGGTTTATTCTAGATATCTTGGATTATCTACCATAGTGATTTTCAACCTTCATGGGGTTGCGAAAACATTGAAGAGAGGTCGCTAAAAAATATTTCATATATGTCAATTAAGACAATTAGTGTATTTTTGATTCAATATTTTTTTCTATTTCCGTTAGGAAATAGACGTTTTATTTCACTTATTTGAGTTAGGTAATGAACTGCATTATTTAACTAGTGAAATAATGAGGTAACATAGCAATACAAAAAAAAATAAGATATCTTAGTAGACGAATTCTGATGTATTATTCTTTTATTTTTTGAATTTATATTTTATCTTTAATATGTCAAAATTTCATAATTTCAAAAACGCTCTTTCGTATTTATTAGAACGGAAGTAGAAAAAATATTGTATGAAACTAGTAAGGAAATGAAGGTTATTACCTTACTTATGTGTTTACATAACTCGGCTACGCCTCGTTCTGCAAATTTCACATGCGTAAGGTAATAACCTTCATTTCCTTACTAGTTTCATAAATAGCTATTTCATTAATCTTATAGTTAGTTCTGTCACTAAATGGAGCACTGGTAAACAGACTTTTAGTAGTATTTTTATTCTGCACAACAGGATATTAATCCTAATAACAGTAGCTTATAGTGGAATCCGATCCACTCAGATATTTTTTTATACAAGTTGAAGTTAATGAGATTTGAACACACGACCTCTTGCTTGTTAATTAAGAAACTTAAGTTTTTCATCTTTTTTATTCATCAAACTACAATTGAATATCAATTTTAAACTACAAAAGACGCTTCCAAATCCATAACTTTCAAATGAACATAATTGTTCTCCCAGTAAACAAATTCATTCTTATTAGCGTAAAGTAATAAACATGAAATATTTCGTTTTACGTGAGTAAATTGAAGCATTTTCGGACTAAACACAGTATAAATATTGACTACATATTCTAGTAGTGCGTGGAATTTTTGGCGTGGTGCCCACGGCACGCGTACCTCTGATAGGACGACGCCACAACTGCAAGCTGCAGACGCCAGGCGTCGTTGTTTTAATGATGCACTAGTAAAATTAGATTCATGCGAATGTCCGGGTGTATAAATAATAAGGTATTGTGACCTGCAGTTCACTCTATTTTATTACTACATACCTCAACACATTTTCTTGAAAGACTTTCTTGATTTATATTTCATTTCCTATGTTCATTTTTAATTAATATTTAATTAATTTGTAGGTGTACCTACATAAAAATTTTAACTTACAAAAATACGAATATATCTAGTGGTGCTTCATCTAAATTCCTTTCAAACATATTCATCCATTTATTCCTACGCACATCTATTTCATTCCTTTTTATATTTTTGATTTGTTTTTATGTCTAACAATAAAGGTGTTTTACTGCAAATTTTCTTTCAATACAAACACAGCTGGTCGCTCACTTCCTTTCTTACCTCTCTAGATTCGTTGTTAGATGATTGATTAAATTTATAACAACCCTGTCAGAAAGTAAAATTGTCTTTTCTTAATAAAAGGAAGAAACTCAATTTTTACATCCCTAATGATATGATTTGACATTTGGCAATTTAATCTTATGTAAATTAATAATTTATAATAAAATAAAAATACTTTCTGGTAGAGTAGTGAAAGTGAGACATTTCCTTCCTTGAGGCAGAAATTATTATATTTTACAGCATTCCAATCCAAAGACTTCGAGTTCGAATCCCACTCCCCATCTGAAATTAAAATCACGTGACCTGTCAAACTGTGAATACTAATTTATTGTTATTTGTTTTATAATAATTTGAACTATGTTGTTGAATTTAATAACATTACTAAAATATCAAATCATAATTCATATGCTCTTGAACTTGGATATTAAACTTTTCTTCCTAGAAGTTGAAATAAATTGACATAGTCAGTTTGACATGTGACATAAATATCAGTTGTATATGTGAAGTACCACACTGTGGCTCAGTGAATTCGGACCCTGTACTGTAATTGGGATTCAGTTCCTGTTGTACAGAATAATATAAATAAATAAATAATTGACTGCATAAATGGAATATAAATTAAATGAACTATAAAATATTGCATGTATTTTCCTACTTATAAAGCAAATTTTTCAAGGTTGTTTTTCCGAAGATAATGTTATAAGTTGTAGTGTTTTCCGTGTGAAATGACGCGTTTAGAAGAAGCCATTGGCAGCAATTTCGCAGTGCGGTAGTTAAATGAATTCAGCGAATGGGTTGCAGACTTGCATACAAATGATCTCGATCAATAGAGTGGTTTGCTATTACTCACGCCAACTTCCCCGTAGGTAATTTCCAGCTCCGGGAAGCTGGAACCTACACGGCTGAATTCACCGGACCCGGTGACATCACTTGCACCGTGCAACTTCCAAACATCCGACACGAAACTTATTTAACTTACAGAGTTATTCATGCGTGAGGTTTGTGGTTTTAGCAAGAGCCATTGTTGATTTTAAATAGATTTCGTCACTCGAGGAAGTACTAAGCTCATTTAGAACATTATACGTTTTGCACACCTTTGATTTTGCAGGAAATTCCTGTCCTAGTTTTAGTTTGTATTAGCGGAAATAAATATACAAAGGTTATATCAAATGGATTGATTATTTGTTACTCTACAAAACAGGAATTTAATTCCAATTATCTAACCTAATAATATTGTATGTATGAACAAACTTGGCAATTTGTATTTATTTATTTATTTATGATGGTGTAGGTGGCTCAGTGGTATCGAGTTGGCCTGTGGATTTTGAGAACCCTAGTTCGATCCCCACAGCCGACAAACAATTTACACCAAATTAAATCTACCTCTGTGGCTCCCCTACCACTAATATCTTTGAGGGCCGTGATTTGACGGCTGGTAACCGCATTTCACGCGAAGAAAAATATCACTTACCGAGATCTGCTTCGGCAAAGTGCCACACCTAGTAATGGGTAAAAGGCGTGATGATATATTTATTTATTTTATTTATATACAATTTTATTACATAAACTTTAATTTTTAAATATTTTAAGGTTCCTTTTGTAACTTGACAATATGGTCATTTTCATTTATTTGAAATAAAAATCTCTAGATTTCATTACTGAAAGTACCAAGTCTGAAAAAACTTACAACACAACTTATGGCAACACGATGGAATGAAACGGCTATAATAATTCAATGAAGTTGGTCATGGCTACCTTGTTTCCCATTTGCCATAGATATGGCTTTCTTTTGTTAGGAAAGAAAATTTACTTTATACGACCGTAATAAAAAGTAGGCTTTTCTGCATTTATTTTATGAATGTCAAGTTGATATTTATATAAAAAACACTGTTTTCTGCACACGTGCTGAAAGTGTGTTTTTCTGATTAAATAGATCATCGTATGCTTGGTTTCATAAAAATACACAAATAACTATTTTCCTTTACCGAAAGTAGACGTTTCTTTCCTCATATTACGCCTCTCTTATTTATGATTGATTTCATATCAACTGGCAGTAAAGTCTTAGATATTTATTTATTCACTTATCGTATATAGTTTTATTTTTAATTTGATAAAATGGTTCTAGAGTAAAGTGTTGTTAAACGTCAACCACGGGTAAAATTTATACATTTTCTTTCCACGTTGTACAAATAACTATTCTTTCCTTAGGAGAGAAAAAATTACTTGTTTTCAATATTACTTGTGGAAATGATATTTCCCTCACTCAAATTAGTTGTGATAAAAGTTAATAACTTTTCTCACTAGTAAGGGAAATGTCATTTGACATGGTGACCAAGGACACATGATATGCTTTTGCAAATACAACTCCTTTAATTTATATAAAATAATTATTAAATTTCATGTATTGCCAACGAAAAAATGTAATGTTGAAAACTAACTTGAGAAAGGGTTAAACCCTTTCCTCACTAGCATTACAATATACTATATTTTCTAAGATTCAAAAGCATTGCTCTCTATTCTCAGTGGAGACAAGAAAATGTGACGGAGTCGTGATATATTGATCATTTAAATACTGTTACTTCAGTAATAGCCTTCAAGTTTCAGAATTCAAATCTATTGTTTTAGGCTTGGCAAGTACATGGGCTTAACCTTTGGGTTAAATATAAATAAATGTAAATATTTAAGGGTAAAATTCAGCCGTCTTGTATCTTGAATTGTTGAAGCAATTTATATTCCTCCCCGTTCACCCTTCGTCGTTGCAGAACACTGTATAATTTTCTGACTGGGTCCGTGTTTCTGAAATGCGTTTATAATTAGTAGCAACAACGGTTTTCGTTAATAATTACTTTTTAATTGCCGTTCACCAATAATAAAGAGCGATGATAATTACCTCAATGATGAATGTTACATAAACTCAAGACACTCGCGTTGAATTTAGATAAGATGGAAAAGCTCAGAAGCTCGCAGCTTCTTCAGACAAGCCAAATGAATTTTAATTGTCTGCCTTAAACAATATGCTTACAAGTACTACATGCTATCAACACAGTGCTTTCAAAACTATAATATACACTGTTCACATGTCTTTTATGCAGACATTACTATTGGACAGACATTTTGTTAACCACACACGGAATAAAGTTAATATAAAATGGAGATTATCTCTTTTTTCTATTATTTATCTACAAAACTGAGTAGAAGTACAGAAAAATTCAATTCTTCCAGAGGCTATATCTCAAAAACTAGAGTATAAACGGATCTAAAACTTTGACTGATATTAAAGATAGTAACAAATAATTGATAGTGTAGTAACATTTAAATGCCATACTGGAAAATAAATAAATGCGAAAATATAATTTTAATTTAAATGTAAATATGATATGTTGTATCTGCTGTTGACAATTAGCTGCGCTTTCTGCTAAAATAAATATTTTAATCAAGCTTAAAATTTATGCATTACTTATTTCAAAATCATTATATATGAATTTTTACTTATAACTGTGTAATTTTGCAATAATTAGGAAATATAAATAAATAAATATATCATCACGCCTTTTACTCATTATTAGGGGCTGTTACCAGCCATCAAATCTTGATGTTTTTGGTGGGAAAGCCACAGAGGATATTTTATTGTAGTTAAAATTGTTTTCCAGTTGAAAGAATCGAACTCTGGTCCATAAAACAATAATAATAATTATAATAATATGGTGTAGGTGGCTCAGTGGTATCGAGTCGGCCTGTGGATCTTGAGAACCCTCGTTCGATCCCCACAGACGACAAACAATTTTCACTAATTTAAATCTATCCCTGTTGCTCCACTAATATCTTTGGGAGCCGTGATTTGACGGCTGGTAACCTCATGCGAAAAAATATATCACTTACCGAGATCTGCTTTGGCAGAGTGCCACACCCAGTAATGTGTAAAAGGCGTGATGATATGTATCCAGTTGATTGTTGTACAAGTTTCTAGTATTGGTACTATAATTAAGAGTAAATTCCTGTTGTGCAGAGTAGCAAATAAATAAATGAACCCCTCTAATAGATCTGTAGGTAATGACCCATTTATATTTCCGATAAATATAACAATACTTATATTATTATTATGCCCGAGATAAAATGATTTGTTACAACATCCTGTCATTATTTCCATCCTGCTGCACTGATATTGAACAGCATGGGACAATTACTCACAAAGCGAAGTTAATCCCGGGCCTATTTCCAAATTCTTCGGCTTTGTTCATCTCTGATGACGCGGTGACGTGGTGATGTGGTGACCTTGGTCTGTCTACATCACTGCTGTTTCCTATCACACACACACACTCACCCCCTTTGTCGAATGAAGGCCAGAACTAAGGGAGGTTAATCGTTGATCATTATCGAGTTATTGACATGTGCACGCTCTCTCTAAATCAATGTCATACTGATTGTTTAAGCGGGAAATTGAGAAACTATTTTATGCTTGGATTTTAATGACATATTTTTATTATTCTATTAAACCTTGTCATAATTACAGAAAAGCATCAAACCTTATATAAAGTGAGATTTTAAATGAATTTAAAATGAGAATAAAGAACGTAGACACTTGATGTAGTTTCACAAAATTATTTAATTAACAAAGTTGATCGATTTCGGCTTATTAGGCCATCTTCAGAACGTTCAGTCAACGTTCTGAAGATGGCCTAATAAGCCGAAATCGATCAACTTTATTAATAAATAATTTTGTGAAACTACATCAAGTGTCTATGTTCTTTATTCTTATTCATAATGTTTCACCAAGTGCCAACGGCTCATACTTTTGATAGAATTTAAAATGTGCTAGCTATCATACACATAAATAGTTTAGAGCAATCGACAATGTACATTTACATTCCAAACACACACACAAGGTATTTTCTATAATAGCCACAATAATTAAGTTTTTTATATAATCTCTGAGACATAAACAAAATCGAACGATGGCAATTTTATTTATCCAAATCTAGATTATATCTTACTTATATTTATTTGGTTATTGCAAGAGCTTGCTTGGTGTAAAAATAATTATTTGTGTACTTGTTTAGTCCTCAAATAAGTCGGGTAAAATATGAATATAAGGTGTAAATACAACCACTGTACGGATATGTCAGTGTCACATACATTTTCCTTATCAGATCGTATTCGTACGATTATCTAGTAACGCGAATTCGAAACAATAACTATTGTTAATATTACAATGACGAATTTTTCTTTGAATTGTTTTATCTGCGGAAATGTGATGTAGAAGCATTGTTTTTAAGTTTTACTTGTTATTCACTATTATATTTGTTTACAGTTATACTTTTCTCTTCAGTGGTTTCTTTTTTGTTGTTTTTTTATTCTTTACATAATACGAAATATAAACAAGGATTTCACGGTGGTTTCATAAAGACATTACTGTGTTAAATAAATGAGAGAATATTGTTAATGCATTTATATATATATATATATATATATATATATATATATATATATATATATATATAAATGCATTAACAATATTCTCTCATTTATTTAACACAGTAATGTCTTTATGAAACCACCGTGAAATCCTTGTTTATATATATATACTTATTAGCATTAACATTTTCGCCCTGAGGATTGCTCTACTTTTAGACGAAACACGCATGTTATTGGTATTTGAACTTTTTAAATAAGATATAACAAAATATAAAGAAAATAAATTACATATATGTACTGTGATATAATAATATAAATCAAATATGTAAACTAAATACATAGATAAGTACTTATATTAAATATACTAAAAGGTTAGGAAACGTTAGCTTTTCTTGTTTTTTTAAAGCGAACTGTGATATTCGAGTAATATCTGATATGTAAGAATGTAAGATACATGATAGATAAGTCAGAAAGCCTTTCTTGCCCCATTATAGATCTTAAATAATTTTTTATTATTTTAAGTTTCAAAAAGCTTCTCTGGCAGCTAACAACTGTTTTTGGAAACAAATAGATAAAGTTAATTGTAAATATGTATTGAATCACATCTAATGAGTCCATTTCAGGGGAAATATAGGGTGAGATGTTTTCAATTTCTTCGCATAAATCTTCAGCTATAAGATCTTTTTCATCTATTTGCTTTGTCTTTTTAAAGGAAATGATTTAAATCGTTGACAAAATCAAAATCAAATCATATCCTGCAAAATCTTGCGCTATAGTCTGGCAACCACTAAACGACAAAACAAAATCATATTTTTCAACAAGTTGCGCCGCGACGCCACGCGCGACGTTGCATTGTTAAATTCCAGTAACTAGATACATAGTACGAATATAGTGTAATCAGAATAATTTTATATTAATTATTTTACGAGTAAATTAGTTCAGACAGTAGTTATTTATAACTCTCTTTAATTTTTTTTTGAAAAAAACTAAATGTAGGACAGGCGGCTATTGCCACCCCTTTGACTTGCCGCTCATAAACCCCACACGTCTTGCATCTTTGGTTAAAATATTAGTAAAAATATCGTTGTAAAAAAGGAAAACTACGAAAAACTCAATGGCATTAGTCGCATCTTCATATCTCTTCTAACTTAGGGGTTGAGTTTTACCTTCATAATATAAAAAAATAAATAAATATATCATCACGCCTTTTACCCATTACTGGGGGTGATACTCTGCCTAAGCAGATTTCGGCAAGAGTTATATTTTTTTCGCGTGAAGTGCGGTTACCAGCCGTCAAATCACGGGTCGGCTGTGGGGATCGAACCAGGGTTCTCAAGATTGACAGGCCGACTCGATACCATTGAGCCACCTACCCCATAATAACAGAAGTAAAACTGTTGCGAAATAAATAATATACTGCATGTCGATGTCACTGGCGAATTTTGTACCTGCGGATCAGAACGGCCCTGTCCTCGCAGTAATATTCTTCATGCACACTGTTTCCTCTCTGTCTCTAATTGCACGAGCGCATTGATGCAGCCTGCAACACTATTATTCCATTTGTCCGCTGACGTATTGTGTGGGAACTGACGGACCTTGTCGTATAGAATTCGCATCGTATCAGGCAGATCGTGGATTGATCTCCCGGTCTAATGTTCATCGCGTCTCTGCAATAATTGCATTTAGGGGATTTTATACCGAGAAATAAATCCACTGCTCTCGCACAGTTGCATTGTTTGCGAAGTGAGACAACTTTTCAACATTGCTCGATATATCCCGTTAGATTAAATAAATGCATAAAAATTGTTACATTTGATTTCCTTTTCTAATGTACTCATTCATTTATGGCAATCACTTTTGGGGTAGGTGGCTCAGTGGTATCGAGTTGGCTTGTGTATTTGAGAACCCGGATTCGATTCCCTCGACAGATAAACAATTTTAATAACGATAAAACTACCCCTGTGGCTCTTCCACTACTAACATCATTGAAGGTCGGGATTTGACAGTTAAAATATATCACTTACCAAAATCTGCTGTAGCAGAATGCCACACCCAGTATTGGGTATTTTGTTATTTATTCTTATTCACGATGAAACTAATTCCGAGCGGGCATTGTGAGATGTCTCATTTCGGGAGAGGTTGATTCGACGCACAGTGCGTGCGTCGTTAATCGCAAACGTTGGCGGCGGCGGTGGCACAAGCGGCGGCATTGCATATGCGCGGCACGTGTGGCCGTTCCCGCGGCGACCCCACCGGGAACATAATTGTTAATACGTGCCTGGCCTCCCGCTGCCTGCAACCCCCTCGGCCACAGAAACCACCGCCCCCACCCCGTATTGATTCCATTGACGTGAAATGCGTCTGCAGTTATTTATGAACCTAAATTTCATTTATTTTCTGATATCTCGGAGGTATGATATTAATCGAGGGGTCATATATAATGCCATTAACACCCTCAGATTATTACCATACTCATAAAGAAAGAACAAGCGCGGTGGCCGAGTGTGTTAAGGCACATCTCTTAACATACTGTGACGTCACCCGAGCCAAGGTTCGTCAGTTCGAATCCGCCTGTCGACAATGTGTGATTTGTCGTAAAATATAAAATACAGTTACATGTATTTATCACACTCGGGCGCTATAAGCTAGTCACTTATACGCCTTAAATAATGTAGCATTCGACTACGAAAACCGGCAGTACGGGCAGTGTAAAAATTGCGGCTCGGTGTGTCCGGTAGGCCCAGGCTCGATTTGAGCTGTAGCGCCACAGATGATGATGATAAAGAAATCGTAGCATAGTGGATAAAACCTAGACAAAACTTGCATCTTCTGAAGCAAATGATCTTGATGACTAACTGCACAATTCTGACCAAAATCTGTAAAATCTTATTTAATTTTTTAGAAGTACAGAATTGCCATTTTATCTCCAAGCTCTCTAAGTCTATATGAATGGTTCTAGTATAAGTTGCTGTAATTGGAATTAAATTCCTGTTGTGTAGAGAAATAAATAAATGCCTCAATTAGAGTTAGTATTTAATTTAGTGGTGTATAAAAATAATAAAATACAACTCTATTAATTTTTTAGAATGCTGGAAATTTTTCTGATAAATTTGCACAGCGCGAAAAATTCAATCAACGAGTTAAATTGAAAAATTAATTGACTTGTAAAATAAAATGAATAACTAAATAAATTTGATCGGATTCATACGTTCTTTATGCAGTTAGTTAGTTAGTTATTTTAGGGTTAGTGTGTTTTTGTTTGTAGGGATGCAATTGGTAGCAGTGTGGGTGCACAGGTGTAGGGTTAGCTGCGCGTAATTTCCGTTTTGACAACCGTGGCGATGTTACCTCATCCAACCATTAATTCTAAAGCCAATTCGGCAACCGGGACTCATTCATCTTGTTTATACGAGGATGCATGATTAATTGTCAATATTAACCACGCTTATATTTATGTTACATATAAAATTACTTTACCTTAAACCCTAGGTTACACTTTTATCATCATATTTACTACATTAAGTCTAGTTTACATTGAGCAACAATCTTTCGAACAACTTGTAAGCAATAGCTGCAATATGATTATCCTACTTTATATTAGAATGTTAACAGTACGAGTAGCATTACCAACATATTTTTACTTCCTTGTACGAAGTAAAGGAAGTATTGTAATCGCGAAAATTTTCGGTTCTCAGATTTCAACGGAAATAGGTGTTTTGGCCCTCCCTGAATCCATTTTGACTAATTTCTTCATGCCGTCTGTACGTACGTATGTATGTACGTAGGTATCTCGCATAACTCAAAAACGGTAAGCCGTAGAAAATTGAAACTTTATAACATCTAGTTTTTTTGGTCATTATACAACTACCGGAAGTGGTACTTTACTTGAAGCCTATAATAGATTTTCATGAAAAACTATATTCAAATATAATTTAAAACTTTCCAAATTTGGTATATAAGACAAATATATCAATGGATATAACATAATAGATTTTGGTTAAAATAGACTAACCGGAAGTGGCACATTACATGAAGCTGCTAACAGTTTTCCTTGAAAAAAATGTTATTATTTTAATTTTAGAAATGAATGCTGCAAATAAAAGTTTTAGAGAATTAAATTCTGCGTCTAGTACATTAAGAATTATTAAATTAGCCTTTTGTATAAGCGAGATATCTAAATTTAAAAATTATATATTTCTTGTTTTTTTTTGTAATTAAGTTTGCTATGGATTAGAACAAAAAATAAGAAGAAATTTAAAAATTTCATGTCAATGTAAAATTACGTCAAATATGTGCATTAAAAAAATGAAGTACGGAAGCAGGTCACAATTATGTCACTTTTGACAAACGTTGTTTATAATTTGATAAAAGCGAATGTAGATGTCACGATTCTCTCAAACGAAGACATCTCAATAACGCACACACACAACAGTATTCACTTTGAAGAGTCGCAGTCGCAAAAGTTTCCGTCACGTCATCTGTGTCTTAAAAGCAAACTGTTTTCTAAAACTGTTGCTCGTATATTTCGTATTCACAAAGATAACTTTGATCATCGTGTATAATGTATGTGGAGCCTCTTCATATCGTGTCTTTTGCCGGTTTTCAGCCGGAGAGCGGAGCGTTTCTTAGACTTTGTGCGTTCCTTCAGCTTGTGAGCCTGGGACTGGGACTGGGACCGGGACGCGTGTATATCGCTGTAATTATGCTACTAAACGTGCTAACGTGCATGTTAAAATGTGAATTTCTCTTTTTGTTTCTTGCTGTGTCAATTCTTATTTTCTCTGATGCTGATTTATATACTGCAAGCACTACATATATCGAATCAAAGATTGATGAGGGTGAAAGATAGACGAATATATGTATAGGTATGATGAGTTTGTAATAAATATAAATATATCATCACGCCTTTTACCCATTAACTGGGTGTGGCACTCTGTCTAAGTAGATCTCAGTAAGTGATATATTTTTTCGCGTACAGTGCCGTCAAATCACGGCCTCCAAAGATATTAGTGGAAGAGGAGCCACAGGGGTAGTTTTTTAAATGAAAATTGTTTGTCGGCTGTGAGGATCGAAGCAGGGTTCTCAAGATCCACAGGCCGACTCGATACCACTGAGCCACCTACCCCATATGAATATAGATGATGAAATGTTTGGTGGACATTTATTGTAAGATATATAAATGTTTAGTGCATGTTTGAAGGGAACCCAGAGATCCTGATTTCGAATTCGGTGAGTCCGCACCCTGTACTGTAATTGGGAGTAAGTTCTTGTTGTAGAGAGTAACATAAATAAAATAAAATGTAAAAAGTTGTTACTATCAAAGTTATATAGGGTAGCTAGCTCAATGGATTTGATAAGCTAACAAACAATTTTCACCACATTAAAAGTTACCGAAATCTGCTACAGCATAGTGCAACGCTCATTAATAGGTAAAAAGCGTGATGACCTTAAGGTCCTGTTGTGTAGAGTAGCAAGCAAATAAATAAATAATTATGTTAGTTGAAGAAAGGTTACTCTTATTATGGAGACAAGTAAGTGTTATGCGACTGGAAAGTGGCTGGGTGAATCTGGAATCTTGAGTCTGTGCAGTATGTACGATGTGCAATTACCAGCATTACCATTTGTCTGCGAGTGCTCCAGGAAACGCCTTCGGAATGACTCTATAAAAAGTTTCTTCTCGGCACTTGCTTAGTGATTTAAAACTTTTAAGCTTTTAAGTTTTCCTCTTAACCGCTTTGGCCTCTGTAAATTATTAACTCGGTGTAATTATTTTTCTCAAGTGAGTTGCAGTTTTCTAGTTGCACTTTAAACGAGTTTTACCACTTTATTCTTGAAAATTATCTAGTGTAACTTTTCTATAAGTGAATTACAATGTTCGTACCTCTTTCTCTAAATATTATCCAAAATGTTACGTGATGTATGCGAGATCAACTGCCTAAATACATATTAATCTAAAGCAAATGTGTGCATCGAATGTTTCTTTTTTTTTAAATTGAAAACCCTGGAAATGTTTGCAGTGTAAATATTAGACTGGGAACAATCAGACTCGTATCATTCGTATGAATTTATTATCGCTTGGTTTTGCCAGACAATGTCCAGTTCAACCCTCTAAAAATTTAAATGTCATTGCTATATTGATCACACACTCGGCAATAGGATCAATTTTCCTCAAATGAAATCATGCGATAAGTGGAATCTATAACAATTGTTCTTCACTGAATATGATTCTAAAATAATCATAATGAGATAACACACTTATTTTTGTTTAATTTATATATTGGACCAACTACTCAGGTCATATGACGATATGTCGACGACATATGGCCTTATGGTCGTGAGTCAAGCCCTCAACCCGCGCGGCCATCTCGCGGGACAACACACTAATTAAAACTATCCTTGTGAAAAGTCAGCTTTTCGTACGTCATTTGGTGGCAGAAAGTCTACATTTTGCAGAAGAAGACTACGGGACCGACGGACTGTAAAAAAAAATAAAAGGAAAATTACGACAACGCTACTGATTTACTCAAATGTCATTATGTAAATATTATCTGCGTTTCCAGGACAACTAATACTAATTTTATTTCGTAAAAGAACTTTTTCAAGTCACGTGAGGGTCAATCATTTTGGATCACACTGTATATTTCTAGCCTCGATGTGCAAACAGTTACTTAGTATACAAGTAACTATAGATACACTAACAATAAACACCACCCTACTGTCACTCACCGATTTGAATGAAACTTGGTACACTAATAGAACTTTAAAGAATATTTTTTTTCTTCCGGAAGTTGCTTTTTAGGGGTACAAACCACCCCTGAAAGGTTGTAAAAGCAAGAATCGCCATAAATGAAATAAAATAATAACAAAATATTACGCGTTCAACATTGGTTACCCAGAGGTTTTTGATATTGCCAAAATCTATTTTCGAGATCATTTTGATCATATGCACTTTTTTAAGAGATTAAAAAGGGAATGGGGGGATGAAATTACGATATTCAACTGAAATAGAGTTTTAGGTTCAAAACTAGTTACTCGGGGGTTTTTGGGGTCGCTGAATCTATTTTCGATGTTACCCCTGGGCAGGGTTCGAAGATATATATCGATCGATATATATCATTATATTTATTTTGATATATATCGTCATATTTTTGCAATGATATATATATCCATTATATAAAAATATGAAATAGTTTTTGAGATATAGCCTCCGGAGAAGTGAAATTTTTCGAATTTTTAAGTTTTTCTACTTTTCCGAGGCTATATCTCAAAAACTAAATGTGATATGAAAACGCGCTCAACGGCATTAATTTTCTCGTGCTTCAGTTAACTTATAAACATAGTTTCAGCGATTTTTATTTTTTTTCAATTTTCCGCCAAAAAAATCGCAAAAAGCGGTTTTTTAACATTTTCTCGAAAACCAGAAGTCATATGCATTTGACGATAGCACCACTGGATTCAGTGGGTCAAAATACATATGTATGTAAATTTTCGTTTTAATAATCCTACGATTAAGGATTTTTGGTAAAATTGAATTAAAATCAGAAAAGACCAAAGGGGTACCCCTTAGGAAATAATTAAAAATATTAAATTGCATAAAATTGTATGAAAATTTGCTTATAAGTCAATTCGGATACGGGGAATTCAACGCCGTTGAGCGCATTTCCATATCTTGTTTAGTTTTTGAGATATAGCCTCCGGAGAAGTGAAATTTTTCGAATTTTTCTGTTTTTCTAAATGTGTACAAAAACTAAAATTAAAAAATAAATATCCAAAAAGTGATATTTATCTGATATATATCCTATATATCAGATATTTTGATATTTATTATAAATATCATGATATTTACGAACCCTGCCCCTGGGTAACCAATGTTGAACGCGTAATATTTTGCTATTATTTAATTTCATTTATAGCGATTCTTGTTTTACCACCTTTCAGGGATGGTTTATACTCATAAAAAGCAACTTCCGGAAGAAAACAAAATAGGGGTTCAATATTTTTTCTATTAGTGTGCCAAGTTTCATTTAAATCGGGAATGACAGTTGGGTAGTGTTACTTGTAACAAGATATTTATGAATAAATTTTACATAGTTTTATTTAGGGACATTTGACAGCACCTTATTGATGACGTTATTGTCAAGTTCTTAAGAAAGCTGTCTATATTTATTTTAAAAGTATAGTTATGATGCAAATAAGTTCGTTATGTATAATAAATGACGAAATATAAATATTTCATGAAATTGAAAACAAGCGGATGTCTATAGAGATTTAGCTTCGTTTCCGCTCATAAATTTTCCATTTGAAATTATTTTATTTATTCGTGGGTATGATTAGCAACACTGGAAACTTTTAATTACGAGTTCGGCCGCGTGGCGCAGCACCGGTTATACCAGCCAAGTAATAATTAATATCAGTCGGTTCGATTTGGGGTTGTGTATATTACACATACATATACGCGTGTATACACACACGTTTCAGCCCCGAGGGGAAAACATCAATAATTGAGACACGGAGTTACCTGTACTGTTATGTTTTTGTACACCCCTGACTATTCTAAATCCGTTACTACCGTGGAACGTATTGCTGGAATATTCATTCATATTCTACTTACAATTATCCTTATCTTGTTTGTAGCCAAAAGAAAACTGCAATTTCATAACTGACACATCGAATATTGTATAGCAGATTTAATGTTATACAGGGTGTTTAAATACTTTAGAAAATAAAAATAAATGGCAGATACTACAAGATATACTGGTCTTTGATCAAAAACTATTTCAACTTCACAATGTACACATTTTTAGTTCTACTGATTTGTAAGTTATTTCTAATATATTTATAATTAAATTATAATTGTAAACACTACAAATAGGTTATTTATCCATGTACAATTAAAAAAATGGCTATTGTTTTAATTTTTTTTAATTGTTTTTGATCCGGAATCAGTGTATCATGTATTATTTGCCATTTAATTTTTGCCCAAAAATATTGAAACTCCTTCTATATATGTATACATACATATATAAAATCAGGCTATGACTATGAAATAGGGTAGTACTAATTCTTGAAATAATCATTGGTCATCTATTCATTAAATTCATCCTGCAAAAACTCATTAAACTTATATTTGAAATTGACATTTTGAGAAAAACATATAATGTGAAGTAAATAGTCTAGTGGCAGCTTGTCGACCTGTAAATTTGAGAACTCGAGTTCGATTCTTACTACCAACAAACTTTACTCCTCATTTAAATTATTCCACCATTTCCATCTTTGGGAGTTATGATTCTACGGCTGATGATCGTATCTCACAAACAAAATATGTCTGTAATGGTAAAGTGCTACACCCAATAATAGGGAAAAGGCGTGATGATATATTTATTTATATATTATTTTGTTTCTATCTTCTAGCGGTACATAGGAGACTTAGACAATACGTTAGTTCAAAGATAAATTACATTATTTTAAAATAATTATTTATTTATTAATTTCCAACCATTTTTTGATAAATTAATTCAAAGTTAGGGAAAATTTTCCGTTATTATATGTTTACAAATTTATTATAATACATTTAACCTTTAATTTTACAAATATGTAAAAACAAAAACAAAATATGTTTTATTTATAATAGCAATAATATCTTGTTTCAAAAACACCCAATTATTCGCATATTTTATTTAAATTTATAACATTTTATAAAATTCAAATTTAATTTATTATTCCACACAACAGATATCCCAATACCTATATTTTATGTATTTTATTTTTGTATTTTGTATGTATTGAGGTTTTAAGATACATCAGCGTCACTCAATCTTGTTCGAATTGGTTCGCTAACGTTTAGAAACACAACCAAACCAATTTACGGTCAGTTGGCAGTCGACGTTAAAACAGTGAATATTGTGATGTTTCAGTGAATTTTAATGCAGTGTTTTAGTATAGTTTTAAGTGCAAAATAGTGCTTCTAATGTGTTAGTGATATGTGAATTGTGATTATAAACTGTCCGGGTCATCAAATGTTTCCAGATTTCGGCAGGAGACAGTAGAAACTTCGTGAAAAGGTAAATTACAAATATTCACCGTTAAACTAAAAATAAATATATCCCACCTTTTACCCATTACTGAGTGTGGCATTCTGCCGCAGCACATCTCGATAAGTTATATATTTATGCGGTTACCAGCAGTCAAATCACGGCCTCCAAAGATATTGTTAAACAGGAAGCCAAAGGGCTTTTAAAATTTGAATCTTTTATTTTGTGTTGCTGTCTTGTCGTCACGTGACATTGGTTAAAATCGCAGACAATTCTCGCAAAAAATGGCAAAGGTCGTACGGTCAAATAAATACATCTCTAGCAGGAACAAACTTACAAACATTTATTGTTTGTTGAACACTGTATGCCTTTGTTAAACACACCTATATTTCAAAGTTGCACGGTAAATACACAGTTTGCAGGAAACAGCAACTATTATTTTAGTTGCGAAAACAACTATTCATTTGACTTGGTGCACGGAGCCAACGTATGTGAGACGTCGTGCGTAAAGCGTCCCCGGGGTCGTAATCCGGGTGCCTCCCTGTTTCGTTTGACGACCGACCGTCGTAAAGAGTATCGCACGTGGTAATTGGATGGAGAAAAACTCGAGAGTTTTATTTTTTGTTGTGTGCAAAACTGAAGATGGAACAAAGGTCGGATTACACAGGGTGTTTTTGCTGGTATGGACAAGACGAGCGCAGGGGTGTCCTCTGCGATACGCCTCTCGAACCCGGTTATTGTGTTTTTGATGCGGGGAAAATTCGCAAGATTTCCGGGGACAACTGCTGATTCTGCAATAGGGAATAAATTAATTTATACCGACAAAGACTTTCATTTTTGCGGAGGTGTAACAGTTAAAATAATTGTGTTCTTTCAAAAAAAAAATTGCTTTGTTAAAAAAAATAATGAACTGAGATTTTTGTAATGATTTTTAAATTTGCACAATGAACATGCAGTTTATAGTGGAATAAGAACCACTCGGATGCCTCTTGCTTGTCAAATAGCAGCGCTACTATTATTTAGTCACTTAATTTTGCCATAAAATACTGTTGTTGTAGATCAGTAATTGCTAAATTACTCTGTTATATCTGAAAAAAGCATAATATTAATAATTTGTAAACAATCAAGCTCACACTTTTGAAGAGATAGTATCAAACATATTTCGTTGTAGGTCTACAATTGCAGAGCCATTCTATTACCTCTCAAAAGGACGTAACGATATATTTATTTATTTAGTTTGTATTTATCCTCTTAAATATATGCAACCACAACGTGGTTTTACCGCAGTGTATTGTTGGTTAAATTTTAGTTGAGGTCAATGACCTATTGTAATTACTTTTAATTTCAACTGATCGAGCTCAATTGAATAAAATAATTGTAATCAGTGTAAAATGTATGTGTTATTATTAATTGCTTAAAATAATGCTATGACATTAATAAATCAATAATTTTATTATATTTTCATGACATAAATATTACGCCCTGCGGTTCGCCCTCCACTAACATCTTTAGAGTCAGAACTTCATTGCTGTTACTCCACAAGTTCTGCAATTGCAGATTTATTATATTTAAAATAAAATAAACAATGTAATTTTTATTTTTACGTACATATATATATATATATATATATATATATATATATATATATATATATATATATATATATATATATATATATATATATATATATATATATATATATATATATATATATATATATATATTATTGTTTCTGTAGTAAATCAATCTAGAATTTCAGAACCAATAAATGGTTTTAAAATTATTAATTATAGATTCAAACATTGAGAAATACACAAAAGTAATTATTATTGATATTAATAACAGAAAAATTTCTAAAAAGTATGGACATTTCAATTTCTCAAAAGTACATTGTCGTTAGTATATTAAATATAAATAAACCAAGAACTTAAGCGAAACTCAAACAAAAAATGTACTTTAATATTTATTTTTTGGTGTTCCATCTTGTTCTTCACACCACTTACATTCACACAAATTGTACATCTTCGTCATACACTAACGAGCAGCATCCATGTTCTCTCTTCGGCTTTTCATTACGCGAGCAAGATGGCGGCCAAGCCGTGCTCCAAAGACATACATCATTAAAACTGGAAATGCTGCTGCGGCCGCGACAAACACCGCACCGTCGCCCGCATATCCCGGAGCCGGGGAGGACAAGGACGAGACTGATTTATGAACAATGAGCCTGACGAAATGATTTGCTTTTCGCGCGGATAATTTTGGTTTTGGAAGTTTCTTTGAGATAAGTTGGTTGACAATTGATATTTATTATTCGCCAGGAACTTAAAGACAATTAAACTTCTTAGAATGGAATCGAAGTCTACAGCTTTTTACATCATTAAAATCATTATTTATTCATCAGCCGAATATATATCATCCAGATTATTTCCGCACAACAGGAACTTAATACAATTCATAATCATATTCAATATATAAACGGCAATACGGTGGTTAGCATCACAGCATTTGAAGCCGAAGATTTCGAGCTCAAATCCCCTTTAAGCGAATATATGAACTATCACACTGCGGCTCGGTTCATCCAGACTTTGTATTTTTATTGGGATTAACTTAAATAACAACAAAGACAAAATTAATTGTCATCCATACACTTGGTGAAACTAGGTTTAATAAAAAATATAAAATAAACACTTGGCTAAGTCTCACAAAATTCAATGCCCTCATAAGGTGACTTGGAGGCTGAATTCTGTGAGACTTAGCCAAGTGTTTATTTTATATTTTTTAGTATACCTAGTTTCATCAAGTGTATGGATGACAATTAATTTTGTCTTTGTTGTTATTTAAATTGCTATTGCGTAGCTTTTCCTCTTTTTTCGGTAGATGGCATGGCATGTTTCACAGAACTTCTCATGTCATCTTACCATTTGTTAGAGATCTTATTTTCTGCTAGCACAGTTTTTCGTCACACAGCTTCTTCACGTGAACTTTGTTGTAGGTGAAGAAGTGGGTTATACCATACTGATGAGCTCTAATAAGAGCGAAACGCGTCTATGGTTACTAACTGTGCTGGCCAGCCTCTGACGATGCTCTCATAAGGTGACTTGGAGGCTGAATTTTGTGAGACTTAGCCAAGTTTTTATTTTATAGGGAATTAACTTAAATCCAATCTTTCATTTGATATTTGTTCTATTTGTATGTACAATTTATCTTAATTTTTTATAAGTTTTTAATATATTTTTACTGTTTGTTACAGGTATGTGTACACTACTCAATATTCGACGGCGAACTGTCACCCAAATAAATGTAAGACAGATTTTTTTAAATTTATTTAAGAACCAAGTTATTTATTAATTTAGTGTAGGAAAAATAATATTTATTCCGCGTTCATTAAGATTTCTATTAAAACAATCTTTGTAACTGAATGTACAAGTAGTTAGTTATATTTCTTCAAAAGATTCAATTTGAAACCTCAAAAGAAAATTATGAAATCCTTTGCAGAAAATTGCGAAACAAATACCGGTAGCTTCGTTCTATTTATTAAATATTTCTTTGAGTGTCATTTGCATATACCATGTATCTAGTTTCATATTGAAACAGTTTATAAGCGGTAAGTTGAAAGGTCAAGACGCTTACAGTAAATACAACGCGTTGCGAATATAATTGAACAGGTCCGTATGCAGACGAAAGCAAGGTGCCGAAAGTAGATCAGCTCTTAAATCAAATTAATGAAACCGTTTGAAAATTAATACATAATTAGATAATTCAAATTTGTACACGGACATATTTATTTTTCTTTATGTAAGGAAGCACGAATCCATAAAACATTTATTGAACATTTGTTCATTATAATTGAATTAAATACACTTTTAGTTTAAGTTATGTTTAATTTATATTATAACTTTTGAATGATTCTTCTTAATTTATTCATTCTAGTCATTACCAAACATTCATATTCTAATCATTTTTGCTTCTTCTACATTCATAATACCATACATATAAGTTTGTTTATTTCTTATACTCGGAATCATTTTTATATTAAAATAATTTTTCAAAATATCAATGTGTCATTTAAGACACAAGTGTTATACTACAATTAACTGGTTCACAGACCTATTTTTGACCTATACTTCTTAAACTTGATATATAGAACATTATTTAAGAAAAAAAATTGTTGGTCATGCATAACTAAAATTTTGTTGACTCCTGCTGAAATCTTGAATGAGCCATATCTTGTAAACTACAAAAGATATTTTAATTTTGTTTCCACCATTAAATTTAGCTTAGTTTGTTTATACTAACAAAATAAAAATGGGTTAAAAATATTTTGCCAAACGGCAGTAAAGTACATTTAAAAAATTCCTGCTGATCAGCTGTATCTCTGAAACTATGACAGATATTTAAATTCTGTTTACAGTGTTCGATTTATTGCTATTGACTTTATATTTTAGCAAAATATTATTCAATTAGTTTTATATGTTGTACTACAAAATATAGAATAATATAAATATGTTAACAATCAATTCAAGCAAGTGAAATGTCTAATTATATCCATCCATTTATTCCTGGGTCAGCCACGAAATCTTTTTTATTCAATTTCACTAACTTTTCATTTGATTATATTCCATATGCTTAAATTATTTCAACGGATTTACAATCACTCTTCTAACAACATTCTAAAAAAATACTTCCTCTACTTACTTTTGTAAGGTTAAGAAATGTATTTATTTCATCAACTTAATTATTGTTAAATGGTTTTTATAGTTGCAAACTGTAATTAGGCTCACTTGTAGTTTGTTATCTGTAAATAAAAGTTTGTGTCAGTGGTATTGAGAGCTCGGGTTCGATTCCCACAGCTGCCAAATAATTTTCACCACATTAAACTACCCGCTTGGCTCTCTCTGTGCTGACATCTTTGGAGGTGTGATTTTTTACGGCTGGTAACTGCACTTCGCGCAGTGAAATTAAATCTGCTACAGCAGAGTACTGATACACCCAGTAATGGGTTAAAGGTGTGATATTATATTTGATTTATGTTTTATAAAAAAACAACAAAGACAAAATTAATTGTCTTTAAATGCTCACTTGGTGAAACTAGGTTTAATAATAAAATATCAAACTAAACACTTGTCTAAGTCTCACAAAATTCAGCCTCCAAGTCACCTTATGAGGGCATCGTCAGAGGCTGGCCAGCACAGTTAGTAACCATAGACGCGTTGTTCTAGGTGAAGAAGTAGGTTATACCATACTGATGAGCTCTAATAAGAGCGAAACGCGTCTATGGTTAGCCTCTGACGATGCCCTCATAGGTGACTTGGAGGCTGAATTTTGTGAGACTTAGACAAGTGTTTAGTTTGATATTTTATTATGATTTATGTTTTATATCTTTTAAATACGTACGAATGAATCTGTGTGAGATTGTGGCGTAAATTATCCGCGTACGTCCCTGTAAAGGAACTGTAGCTGGCACAAGTTGAAAAGTTCCTGTGCGATTCAACGTTTCTGCATCATTTTGCATAGTATTTGCCGCTGGCGAAACGTCATACACGAGACATGAAATTCAGAATTGCTTTGAACTCGAGTTGGATCAACTGTTACGTATTTCAATGTGGTACATTTAACTTTTTAAGTTTTCCTTAATCCTTTCAGAGTGGCTTTTTACGTTGGCTCGTGGGCAATTTCATCAAAGACGCCAAGGTCTGGCCCGTTGCCGCCGGCCAGCTTATGTCTTTCTTACACGATTCTTTTTTATATCACGACGTTGACTTCAACAAGGCGGAGGCAATTTATTGTCCAAATAAATGTTGCCTTCAAGACGATATATTTCAACATACTTTCTTGTTCTTCATTGCTTTCTTTTTTCTTATTTCTCAACGACTAAACTCTGCTATTGCAGATCTTACCCTAACAATTATGGCTCGATTTGCACATAGCAACTCGACTTTTTTTTTACTTGCTTCAATAATAAGGAAAGTAAAGTCATGTCTAAATAAACTGAAAAACAATGCTATGTGACATTCATATGACATGTATCAAGAGAATAATAAAGAGTTTCAAAAGAGATTTTGAACAAAATTATTAAAAATTATAATCAACCGATTGTCAGTTTAAATTAATTAATTTTCTTACTGAATCTAGTAAGTCATGTCGTGATATATTATTTATTTTCTATTAGAAGAATTAATAAAGAATTGATCAACATGAATTTCTTATAAGTAAGTGTATTTCTTGTACGTCAGCTTCCCGGTTGAAATATAAATGAAGTTAGTAAAGCTTCTGGCCAGTAGTATTATAAAAAATGAAAAATATAATACAGTACACAAAAAAACTTAATACCTTGTAGCAATTACGGTAAGAGCTTGAAATGCGATTTGTCATATTTTAATCATGGCGGCTTAAATATTTATAGTGAAGATATGACAGGTGAACTGACATACAGTGCTGCCAGGATAATCCTCAGCAAAGCAGAAAAACTCTGTAAGTTGATCTGTCATCTTGTAGGGCTCGTGCGAGCACAGGGGTGCATTTAGGAGGGAAATTTGCTTTATGGACAAAAATGTAAAACAAGAAAACTGGGCATTTAATGTGGTAATTTATTAGCTCTTCCTACACTATTATATGTCAAACTGTTTTAGAGGAAATTCTTTCAAATAGCATTTTCTTTCACGATCCTGCCAGAAAATATAATATTCTTGCCTGCATTGAAAGAAGAAAATAAAGTAAAGAAAAATAAAGCTATATCTATGTCAAAAGGACAACAACAATATGATTTGACATTAGTGATATCCAAGTGACACCTGTCAAACTCGTATTAATATATCTTAACTCAATTTCTAATTTATTTAAAAACTATATATATATATACCTCGTGAAGAAAGATATGTCTCATTTTCTTCTCTTAATATGCCAATAACTATTGTTAATTAATAGTTTTTTTTTACCTTAAAATTTAGGTACAAAATTGCTAGAACCGCAAAGATTTGAACCAGACATTATGAACTCCGATCATAAGATACGGTCATCTCTGATTCAAATCTGATTTTTTTTAATATGACTGAAGTTCATAAGGTCCCTGGTTCAAATCCTGACGGTATGCCAATTTAATTTGACTCATATTAATTAAGTATTTACTTTCAAAATATTAATTAAATATTGCTGTTTTCTGTTAATATCAATTACATTATGATAGCTCTGCAATTTGGCAAATCTTACTAAAATACTTTAGGAAGAAATTAATGGTATATATCATATCTTCTTGTAAAGTCTGTAACGTCGTAATTTGTCAATTATTAGTTGACGAAAGAGAGATTTTCTTTGTCTTTGTTGTTAAAAAGTATTTGTTGGTATCCAATATGTGGAAGTAAAATATTTGAGAATGGGGTTGCTTCAAAGGTTCCATTTTAATTGACTTGAAATGAAAACCAAGTATTCCCGACCGGTTAGTCTTGCGCGTCAAAGCTCCACTCGCGATTTCGGCCACAAAGTCTTGACTTCAACATTCCTTCTTTATCCAATTTCTTCCCTAATCTCGCTTCTCTTTGCTGCACTGTTCGTATTCTGTCCTCGGGCAAAGCAAATAGGCTCTACTGGTACATTGATCTCTTACAATCTGGGACCCTCGCGGTACACCAGTGGCGGCTCGTCGGGGAAATGTTGCACTAAGTACTTCATAATAGGGTACTGTACTTATCAAGTGCATATGTTTACAATTTCAAGTTGGAAACTAATTCGACGTTGTGCTATGTTGTGATGTTGTGTATGGACGGATGCTGGAATAAACTTCTTGCATTAAGCTGCAGTGTATTGATCAAGGGTTGCTGTTTACATCAAGCACAATAAATAACTTACATTGCAATATTCTACTCATTATACTACATACAATACTAGAACTACATTGTTTAAAAATATGCGATTGAGTGCCACAGGTGCGAAAATGTTTCATATAAAAGATATACATCATCTAAATAAATTAGCATAATTCATTTTCATATTTAATTACTGCTAAAATTAATTTTAAAATTTGTCAAAAATTTAAATACTCGTAATTAGGGTTGTGCATTTGACCAGTCAAATATTTTTCGGTCAATTGACCGAGTATTTGACCGGTCAATTGACCAAGAAACATTTAATAAAAATTACAATTAAAATTGTAATTTATTTATATAGTACTGTTTACTACATCCAATATTACTGAAAATGAAAAACCAACAACAACTAATAAACAAAATCACATCAAATTCAAAATAAAGGGGAAAATAAAGTAAAAGACGTAATGAAATGAAATAATATGTATTTATTTTATTTTTAAAGTAAAGTAAGCAAATTCTCCAGAACCCAGAATACCAAACTAGATATATTCATGTAATAATAGTATGTAGCTATTTTTATTGAACAACAGATGTCGTGGCGGTTCCATTTAGATTTTTGACCATTTTATTTGGCCGTCAAATATTTTTGGTCAATTGACGGTCAATTGACGGTCAATTGACCGGTCAATTGACCACGGCACAACCCTACTCGTAATATACATAGAAACTAGAACAAATGTGTAACGTGTACTTGATTTTAATAGTGATTAAATAAGCAAAATATAATATTTAGACTGATTTAGAAGCACAATTTATTTTCATTTGAATATTAGGCCTATAAAATAATCAGGACGGTAATGGTAACAAAAAACTTATTTTTAATTTTTATCTAATTCTGAGTATCAGTCCTCAGATAAAAATTATTGTTATGAACAATTAAAATTACCAATTATTAATTATCTTTACATGTATGTTAGCG
The DNA here is from genome assembly GCA_947425015.1 of Pterostichus niger. Classification (NCBI taxonomy): domain Eukaryota; kingdom Metazoa; phylum Arthropoda; class Insecta; order Coleoptera; family Carabidae; genus Pterostichus; species Pterostichus niger. The sequence goes on along the minus strand of OX380336.1, from coordinate 888,223 downwards.
AAATTGAGGGTAAAAATTGTACGGACGACCTAAGAATAAATGGATGGAAATGATTGAAGGTTTTGTATGTGAACGAAATATTCCTAGTGAGAAGAATAAACGAGCTTGTATAAAAATAATTATGAATGTGGTTGATGTGAAAGTAGAAATGATATTATGTTTGTATAAATGACTATGAATTTGAGAACTCGAGTTCTATTCTCACAGCTGACTTTCACCAGATTTAAATTACCCTTAACAGCTGTTTAAATATATCATTTACCGAGTTCTGCTACGGCAGAATGCCACAGCCAGTCATGGGTAAAAGGCATAAAATGCATAATCTATTATTTCAAATAAATATTTAGTTTTTAACATATGACTTCGACTGAACGTACAGTAATGAAGATAATTTTAAAGTTAAATTTTTCTTTCATAAAAATTTAACTTTAAAATATTTAGTTATAAGAATTGTATTCAATATTAATAACAACTTTCATACAGTGAGAATATCTTGTGCTGTATCGGGATTCAAACCCACTATTCCAGCTTTATGATTTCGTTATCTTCCTTCCTGTCACTATTATCTGGTGTCCTGCTATTAGCACACTATTTATTTTTTACGACCCTTTGATACGATCACACTCTCCGCCACTGCGTACCGCGCGGTCTGTGAGGTCCTCAGACCACGGAGTCAGATAGAGATCTGGGCATTGCGGCCTCTACTATCACCCTCGCCGCCACTACCGCCGTCACTACCGCCTCCACACAAAGACATGGCAGCATCGTTGTGCAGCGCATCGCATCGCATAGCATAGTCTGCTTTGATGCGCTGCAGAACCGATAAGTTTACCCCTGGAAAACATTACCCCACTCTACCCTCGATGTTTAGGGTTGGTTCGTAACGGGGTGAACTTGAGAGGGACATTCTGAATTTTATTTTTATTGTGAAGAATAGTATGAATCTTACAAGAATGCATACAGCCAATTAAATTATTAAATATTCCAAAGAAAAAAAAGTATACTTTCAACACAGGTTGTAGGCTGTTAGGCTTCCTGTATTGTGGTTAGGTTGAGCTTAATGTCCTGCTGAAATTATTCTTCGATCTAAGATCCCAATTTATTATCAAATTTAAATAATATTCAACATGTAAATTTCAGTTAACGGTCGAGCATTGTACAATGTTTTATGTGCATTTGAATCGCAATATATGTATATTTAATAAAATTAATTGCAATAGTATAACGCAATAACTAACATGTTCAATCAAGGTAGACTTTGAAAATCTGACAGATTTTGTTTAATCAAAAAATATTTAAGTGTCAAACGTTTAAAATTAGATATGTTGTCATGATAACCAATGTCAACAGCCCGTTATAAATTTTACACGGGCTAGCACGTTATAAGTCTCGTAACCTCTAGAGACAGAGTTAAGTAAACAGTTCATTACGATTCAAATGTACGTAAATAAATAAATATATCATCACGCATTTTACTCATTACTGGGTGTGGCACTCTGCCTAAGCAGATATCGGTAAGTGATATATTTTTTCGCGTGAAATGCGGTTACCAGTCGTCTAATCACGGCCCCAAAGATATTAGTGGGGAGGGAGCCACAGGGGTAGATTTAAATTTTACATTTTTTTATTATGTTATTTGAAAAAGGTGTGTCTAGGAATGAATGATTGGATGTGATTGAATGTTTGTTGCATGATGAATGATTCCGCATGTGATGAATAAATGAACTTGCATAAAGGAGAATTAAGAATGTGGTTGAAATTAGGATGGTGTATTAGGATGAGAATATTTGACAAAAACTGATGTTAAAAATAATTAATTTATTAATATAAAAGAAATGAAGTTATTAGGGGTATTATAAATTATATTTAAACTTGATAAACTTTCATTTTTTAATATTATTTTGTTATAGATACATTCAAGTTATTTGTTGATTTTGATCTGTTAATATTTCAGGGGTTCGTGGTACCCCATTTGAAGGGAAATAGCGTATTATTTTGTATACAATTGTAGGAAAAATAGGGTAAAATATGTATTTGTTATGTTGTACTATCATGAGAATTCACCACACGTCACTGTCAACCAATAGGATCACGAATTTGTTTGAAAATGAACCAATGAAATGTACATTTCGTCGGAAATTCATCACTAGTGAAATTGATATCGGAAATACCACTGTTAATAATATATAAATATAAATGATATTTTCAATATTTTCATAAATGTCAATTTTGAATATTAAATGTACACTGAAAAAATGTAGAATTTTCATCACTGTAATACCTAATTAATAATGTGCAAATAAATACCTAACTATTCTTGTTAATTAACTCTTGTTTGGTAAATTCTCAAGCCGAATACAACTCGTAGTATGAAAATTGACAGATAATATTTTGACATAAATATACATTCGTTGTTATGGAAATAGGAAACACAACTCGTGCTTCGCACTCGTTATGTTTCCATTTCCATAACAACTCATAATTTATGTCAAAATATTTTCAGCAATTTTCATACTACTTGTTATTTTATATATGAAAATAGTTGTGTGTATGTGTAAGCAAACAGTTAGATAAAGTGAAAACAAATAGTAGTTGTAAATAGTTTGAAACTTTGTGTAGTGTTTATTTGGTATCAGTGCAGTTGGTTGGATACTTTACTTGTGTAGTTTAACGTAAACATGAACGTATATGAAAGTTGTAATGAAATGATTCTAAAGCAGAGTCCAGTCTTTTATTCATGTGATTTCTCTTTGAAGGTTTAGCCGATAGGAAAACGAAGATAATGTTAGTTATCAGTTCTTTGTGCTGCGCGAGTCGGCTCCACGACTATACAGATTCACTAGATAAAATCCCTTTATTGAGCTATTTCGCTAAACAATGTTAAAAATGCAATTTCCATGGATAACACGCGTCAGATCACTCTGAAGATGTGTACGGCGTCTGTAGGGAAGTTATTTTCGTCTTCGTTCCGCCAAATGCACAGTTGCAATTTTCACTCAGCTGGTCACAGCTCAAGAGGAATATATGACCCATAAACCCAACGCCAACTCGGAGAAAGTTTAACCACATAACAAATATTTTACGCGAAAATTTATTTTAAAGCTGTTTTCGTTTAAGACATAACAGGAAATGGCCCTCCAACCACGGAAGACGGAAGAAGCGTCAGCGACCGGAAACAGAAAAAAAGAAAACCCCTGTTTGTTTTCCCTTTTCTTAGACACTTCATTGGATTTATTCATATGGTCTGTATACTCAATTCTACCCAGGATTCACAAACTTTTCTATTCACTATTTATTTATTTATTTATTTGATACTCTGCATAACAGGAACTTAAGCACAATTACAGTACAGCTTATAATCAAATACAAACCACTCAAATTATATTCACTTGTTTTATCTACTATTAGTTCATTGGATTTATTCATATGGTCTGTATACTCAATTCTACCCAGGATTCACAAACTTTTCTATTCACTATTTATTTATTTATTTATTTGATACTCTGCATAACAGGAACTTAAGCACAATTACAGTACAGCTTATAATCAAATACAAACCACTCAAATTATATTCACTTGTTTTATCTACTATTAGTTCAGGCACAGTCTGATTTCTTTAAAAACAAAATTTCAATCATTCCATTTCAAGTAAAGACGTATGCTTCATACTGATATCTTTCATAATGCATCTTTATATATGTATGTATTTAATTTATGTAATAGACTGTAAATATTTCACTAAAACTCGTATGAATTTTCGTAGATATATTTGAGTTTAACTCTTTGAAGTTTGTCATCTATTCAATATTTCATTGATTGAAAGGTAGACACAGTGTATATTTAATTTTGTATATTTTCTGCTATCAAACGTTTCTAAATTTTCTTAAGGAAAGATGGTTCAAATAAAAATATGTACAAACATAATTTTAATTGAAATGTGTTTGTATAAAATAATTAAGGAACGTTTTACGACGAAATATATACCGTAAGCTAACAGGGAAGATTGTTTCTTAGCAATGTTATTTCTTCTTAAGTGTGCAAAAAATACTAGAAGACATGAATAAAGTGCAACTATTAGAATACAATACCCGTCGTTTGCAATGCAAAATGCACTTCATTACACGAATTTTACATTCAAATTAAGGCGTAAGGAAATTTATTCCGGTTGATACGGCTCGAACAAAATTCTGCTCGGTAACTCCTTCGTTAATGTATCATTTGAAAAATATGTTGAGATTTCCTGGCATCCACGTCGCCTCCTTCCACCCCCTGCCACCCTATGCCACCCCGCTGTCATTTAGATAACCGCCGTAATGACATACAAACTGAATTACAAATGGCTGCTACTCAACATGGCTTGAAGACACAATTTCATTTGCATCTGTATTACACATAAATTGAAAAAAATAGAGAAAATGCATACGGGAATTCGTACATTTCATTACTAACTTTTAGCTAATTATTTACTTATTTTTTGTAAACTAAAAGTTTATACAGAAATCTAAAAAAAATAAATTAAATAAATATATCATCACGCCTTTTACACATTACTGGGTGTGGCACTCTGCCTAAGCAGATCTCGGTAAGTGATATATTTTGTCGCTTGAAATGCGGTTACCAGCCGTCAAATCACGGCCCTCAAAGATATTAGTGGAGAGGGAGCCACAGGGGTAAATTTTTAAATTGGTGAAAATTGTTTGTCGGCTGTGGGGATCGAACCAGGGTTCTCAAGATCCACAGGCCGACTAGATACCACTGAGCCATCTACCCCATAAAATCTAAAAATATACATGCATACATAATGTCCAATCAAATGGGGTAGCACGAACCCGTGAAACATTCAAACATTTATTTATTACCTATTCTGGCATAATTCCTTGCTTACAAACTTTCTTATTTGTCTCATTAGGAATCTTTTATTCATCTAACATTCAATATACATGCCATGTTCCATTAAATAAGGTAACAAGAAACCGAGAAACATTTAATGAACGATTTATCCTGAACATTTCTTTTCTACAAACTCTGTTCATCTTTCAGTCACTGAATAATCTTCAATCAAATTCATTCATTTATATCTAGGTCCACCTAAAAATCTTTCATCCTTTTGACGTTTGATATACTTTATAATTTTGACATTTATTTATAAATATAAGTAGATAAATTTATTTCTTCACAACCCTATCTGAAAGTAAAATTTTTCAGTTGGATACAAAATTATACTTTTTTGTCCCTAGAGAAGAAAAGTATATATGGCAACAGAAAACAACGGTATGATTAGTTACATCCACGTGACATCTGTCAAGAATTTGATCTAGATTTCCCAATATATTTCTCAATATAAAAGAATTATATTTATACCTTTAGTTGCTTTATATCTCTCGCCCTTGGTTCAGGGAATGAAACAGCTCCTGCGAAAAGAAATATCTAACTTTCTTCCCTCAAAACACAATTTGCAATTTTAATTAACATTAAAATAACAATTAAATTTGCCATTTCTGCTGCTATTCTAAAGCGTTATTTACTTTTCATTTATTTAGCAGATGAATGATCTGTTACTTCATTCCCCGATATAGATACTGTTGCTATCTTTTAAGATCTGCAATGGTAGAGGCCGTTGATAATAAAATATATTTGTAGAGTTCGATGTGTGCAAATATAAAGAACGTTTTCAGGAATATATTTACAATATTTCTTATCAAGTTTGCTTTGGTAAAACAATGAGTGCAAAACATATGCGCATGTGTATGAAAGCTTTAAGCGAATTGAGGTTTAACCGGAGAAATTTATTTGTGCAGTAAACACACGAGTGTGCTGTGCTGTGTTGTTCAGCTGTTTCTGTGTGTGATACCAAGCTACATAACTCTACACAATGCAAGGGATTTTGCATACCGCCATAAAAGACTATTCCGTTGTTTTATTTTAAATTATGTTGTTATTTTACTAAATCTCAGAGTCTTATATTTCTACAAAAATATATAATAAATATTCAAGAAGCAACCTTAAACCACAGATGAATTTAGTCACGTGATTGTCAAGACAATTGACTTATGGAATAAGAGAAATTAAACAAGAAACTTGTCATATTGACAAAACGAATTTTTATCATTTAAGATGAAATCGTAGAAAAAAATTACGTGTGTATATGTTCGAGTAACAAAGACTTACTTTACGTTCTTAATACACAAATAAAGTTTATCACAAGTGCATCTACCTTCAATGCCATTTTATTTATTCATCAAATTTTCGCGAAACAAAAAGAACCTCGTCGTGTGTTAGTTACAATGGCTTCACGCTCATTTGTCTTGTTTTGTAACGTAATTATCATTACCGCCCAGTTTTTGGGCTATAAAACTTTTACCGGGCGACAATGAAACTACCAGAAAAAAGGAGTCATTTCAGTACACGTATGATAAAACATAAATGTTATCTAAATTTTTAATTTAAGTTTCACTATAAATTTAAAGAAATTTTATTGAAAAACAGGTTTGAGTAATAAAAATTTGTATAAAAATGAAATATCTAAAATAGTTTGGATTATTTTTGGAGGGTTATTGAAGCAGCGCTAATGGAAAACAGATTAAATAACCATGACAGGCACGATGTGATCTATGACTTGCGTCCAATAATTTAAAACATCGCAATCATCTGTCGGAACTGTTCACTGTCACCCGCTCCGCACTTTATTAAATATTGATGAAATATGTTGTGAATAATCGGGCATTTCATGCAACGAACCAAAACGCTAGATCATACAAAATATGTAGATGATTTTATTTGTTACCGAGTTTTTGTCGGGTGTCAACAAAAAGCTCGCAAATATGTTACACGCTGTTTTAGTGTTTTCATTAGTGGTAATTTTGTCATTGCAGTGGCGCAGTCGGTAAGATTTACCTCCCCGAATAATAAATCAAAGACGCATGCATAAGTGCGAGCAGCTGACACTGAAGGAGATTTAATTAATGATAATTTTCTTGGGGTGCATTTTTAAACGACTTGAAATTATCAGGGCGTGGAGATTCTAATTACTAATCTTTTAACTTTTGAATGTGCTAAATTGTGGTTAGTCTTAATTTTGCAAGTTTTTAATCATTGCATCTGCGACCGTTTCACCCTTTCAATCTGACATTTCTTTTATCTTACTTCCCAAATAATACAGTTTAAAATTCTGTAAAACCATTCTTTTGATTCTCATAAATTATTGTCATCCACAGCTGATTTCAAATTGACCAAGTTTATTTATTTTTGAGAAAATGCTTCAACAATTATTAGAGATATTCTGCTACCCTAAATAACAGGAACTTAATACAGTACAGAGGAGCTACAGCTTCTAGTGAAATTTGAATTACAGCGAGATTTCAATGCGCGATCATAAAGAATAGTACAGCATAAAGAATAAGACGTAAAATTCGGACAATGTGGGAACTAAAGTGTAATTTCAAACCTTACTAATTTTAATTTATAAATTATTTTATAACTTATAGTATAAACTTTAGAAAAAAGATTTCACTTTTATTATATCTAGCCACTCATCCGTCACACTGCGGTTCTTGGTTAGTTTCTGTTGTACCACGTAACATAAATAAATACATTATTAGCTATTTATGAAACTAGTAAGGTAATGAAGGTTATTACCTTACGCATGTGAAATTTTCAGAACGAGGCGTAACCGAGTTATGTAAACACATAAGTAAGGTAATAACCGAGTTTTCTTACGAGTTGCATACAATATTTTTTCTACTTCTGTTCTAATAAATACGAAAGATTGTTTTTGAAATTATGAAATTTTGACATATTAATGACAGTTATAAATTCAAAAAATAATAGAAGAACACATCAGAATTCGTCTTCCAAGATATCTGTTGCTATGTTACCTCATTATTTCACTAGTTAAATAATGCAGTTCATTACCTAACTCAAATAAGTGAAATAAAACGTCTATTTCCTAACGGAATTGGAAAAACATTATTTATGATACATGTGTGTAAAGAAAGACTTTTATGCATGAATTGCGAATCGCAAGGAGTGAATAAAGCCATTCATACACTCGTATCATACAATATTTTATCTACGAACAATTTAGAAAAAAGAAAATCAACAAATACAATTTATTAGATAACCTTTTTAATTTTATATAAAGTGTTAAATTTGTACAGTTGTTTATTTGTTAAATGAATTAATTTATTAGGAACTCCTAAAATCATAAATAAATTGCAGGAATTATATTATCTGTCATCAGGGTATTTTTCTTTCAATTGTCAAATAATTTTACAAATTGTGTGGGTTGTCAATGGGAGTTTTAAAATCTTAATTCTTTATGTTGTTTTAGCATCTTAAATTAAAGTAAACAAAGAAAATTATAAAACCAAATTGATAGCAATTTTTTAAATGAATAAATTCAGGAAGTGATTTAATTTAACGTGGAAGATATATCACTTTCATTAAAACCGTCTGGGGTTTCACACTGGCCGTGGCAGCGTTTAACAAAATGAAGCTAGGCATATTTCACGCCAGTGGCGCAGCAGGGGGACGGTAAAGGGCGGGCGGAAGTTGCCCAACCGAAAACACATGCACACTAACTTGTATTTTTACAAGTGGTCTTTCCATAAATAATAAGCTACGTGCTACGGTCATCAGTTTGACGTTATAATCGACCATAAAACACAACCAAGGCGACCGATTACCGACGTCAACTCCAAGAAACCAAAAAAAATATTAAGAGGGGTGATTTATAATCTGCAAAAATGTTTCTTCAACTGGGACTGCGTTGTGTATGATGCGAAACGAATGGCGCTTTTTTCTCACATAAATATCAACAGACTATGAAAAATTAAACCTACTACCTACTACCGACAATCACTTCTACAGATAATTTTATCATGCAGTATGGTGATGTGGGTAGCGTTAAGCATTCAAATCCAAAGATCCAGAGTTCGAATCTCAATCAAGTAAAATAGTTATTTGTGTTTATTTATTTTTCATGCAGCTGCATTATGTTCATTAATCAAACTTCTAAATTTATTTCAAATTTAATTTTGAAGGTTATTATAAATATTAGTTATAACCCAGTAACCCAATTGTAATATAAAGTAGTGTAAATAGGTAGTGAATGGTTTTAAACGAAACAAATATTTTGTCGGCTGAACAACTTAGAAATTTCTTTCTTGCTGACGTATTTATTTCTCGTTTAGGACAGAAAGCTGTGCGTAGATCCCACATACCTGTTAGCCTGTGAAACGCGAGCCTAAATATTTCGACAAACATGTGTGTTAGAAACCCGATACTTTGCGACTAAAAGGCATTTGTTAAAATGTCAAATATTTCTTCGTTCATATTAATAGCTTTCAATGACACATTGTTTAACCATTCAATAGAACAGGAAACAGGAGATGTTGTTTTTATTGCGTTAAGAAAACACTTGGAAAAAATTGTCCTTTTATTTCACAATCTTACAAATTGTTATCTAAATCAACTACTTTTCATTTTAAAATATCTAGATTTTATTATATATATACAACAAATATTGTTTAATTACTTTGTTTATACTCAGATTTACATTCAACAAGAACTTAATTTCTATTATAGAACAAATTTTATTGTTTACATTTTTATAAATGAAAAATAGTATTTTAATGTTTCGTAAAGTAAATCTGTATTTTAAAATCTGTAGCAAAATTGATCGCCAAGTTGATTTGAAGGATAATTAGTACTGCCACCGTCACATTTTTTTTTATGTGACTTATTGTTAAGCCAACTAGAATTAGAATAAACTACCTATATAATAATAATTTCTTTATTACTTAACAGGTTCGAACCCTAAACATGTAAATGTAACAAAGTTATAGAGCGTGAAACATAAAACAAAATAAACAAATATAGTACATAACATTAAGAAAAAATATCAAACATAGTACAGTTGCTATTATATAAGGTACACATAACAAAAATAGTGTGGCAAATAAAATGTATTATGTGAGCGGGACGATGTTCTGGGTACATGAAAAGCCAGTTTACCTAAAAATTGCGGAGCGTCAATCTTATTTTTTATCAAATTACTTAAAGTATTTAGAACTATACAATTGTGTCCATTTTCAATTGACTTTATATTGAAATATAAAAGTAAAATAATTTGCTCTGTATGTCTTACAGGGTAACTATGGTATTCTTTAAACCATAAGAATTTCAGGAAACGCCGTTGAACATTCTCTATCATACTTTTATAGATATTGTATGGTGAGTACCAAATTAATATTCCATATTCCAACTTGGATCTAACGTAAGCATAGTACAAGATTTTGAGACATTCTAACTTACAAAACTGTCTACTGTTACGGATAATAAAACCAAGTAATTTATTTGCTGACGAAACTAATGCAATAATATGTGTAACAAATGTTAAATGAAGATCAAAAGTTATTCCTAAATCTTTCGTAAATGTACATCTAGATTGAACATAGTAATCATAATGTAATGGATTTTTTTGACGAGAATAGGTCATAATTTTATATACTTTGTAACCATACTTTAATCTCTTACCGAACGGAGTTTGGAGATTAATTCAAATGCTAGTTGTATTTTATTGTTTATTTCATTGCTTAGGTTACTTAACTGTTAGTTTGTTAATCAATTTTACTAAATTTCTAAAGTTCACTTTTTGCCCGTGGTGTATTGTTGATCGTTTTATTTATATTTCTTTCTAGTTGTGTATTGAAGCTTGAAACAAAAAATTAAATCAAAAAATAATTTGCACCTCTATGTTTCAATCATCATCCCCGCAATGTTTTCTTAATGACATCCTCATAGGGGGGAAACACTCAGGAATTAAAAAGCAATCCGTGATCCAACTCGAACATGTCGCCTCGTCAATACAACGGTTCCTGTCCACCCTTCTCATGTTCAGTGTCCGGGCGATAGCAACGACACGCCGCCTCTCTGCCACCCCCTGTCGGTGTGTGGGGGTGTCTTACCCTTCATTAATCTCGACATCAGACTGCTTTCAACCGGCGCGTCGCGGCTTCTGCTCCGTGTTAAGACATTAGCCCACCTCCAAGGAGGGTGACATTGCCGTTGTCTTGGTGATGAGGACGAATACAACTGCGATTTCTCAGATATTTCACTATAATTTTACCTGTTCTGCAAACCTATATGCATGCATAACACCTTGTTAACCTATATCAAATGGTATAACACTTTCTTTTCATTCCCATTCATAATTCTTTTCATATAAGATCTAGATCATTCACTCAATCATTCACTCTTAAGTTCTTATTGACACTGTTTAATCAACCTTTATTCGACATATATTCCAAACCATCTCAGCTTTGCATAAATTAAATAAATATTGTTTGTCTTTGAATTATGTTCAATTTTGTACTTAATTCGACTTGAAGATGGGTTCAATCAAAAACTCAAAACGTCGTTTCTGAAAATGAGTTTTTCAATTTAAAAAAATCGAAAAAAATTATAATATGTTTCTATGTAAAGCAGACCACGAGAAATCTAATGGCGCAAAACGCATATTCATATGTTTTTTAGTTTTTGAGTTACAGCGGTTTTTGTCTTTTTTTAAAGCTCAACTTTGAGATCCCATAACTCAAAAACTAAAAGAGATATTGAAATGCGGTTTGAATGAGTGTATTTCTCGTGCGCTACTTAACCTATACTTAACTTTTGAAAATTTTAAAAAAATTTCAATATTTTTCAAAATATTATTTTGTAAATATTTCTTGAAGTTAAAAAGATAATTAAAATCTCTAAACACCAGTGAATTCCTCGCATTAAAATATATAGGTATGTAAACTTTCAGCAAGAAATTCGCACGGATACATTATTTATTACAAAAAATCGAAAAATGGCCAAAATTCATAAAAATCTTAAGGCTAACCCCTTAAAAAATATTCAAAAAACGGTTATTTTCGATTTTTTGTAATAAAATATTTATCCGTGCGAATTTTGTTGTGAAAATTTGCATACCAATGTATTTTCACGCGAGGAATTCACTGGTGTTTCAGATTTTTATTATCTTGTCAACTTTTTAAAATATTGCTGAAGGAAAATTTCGAAAAAAATAGTACAAATTTTAAAATTTTCAAAATTTCTATACAAATAAATATAATTCAAGCCGTATCCAATTAACAAGAATATTTTGCTTTCCTATTTTCCAAAATACAATTACCCTTCGTAGAATTATGTAATAGCGATAAAAAGATGTAAGTACAAATTGAGCGCAAGAATAGAGATATGCTATTAATGGAGATTGTAACATTTAATACTAAATCTAAAAGTATGTTCGTTGATTTATTATTTATATAGTTGTATAGAATTCTTCAGTTTAATAAAAATACAAAAATATGTTCAAATAAAGAAAGTTCCATTTGATATGAGCGTGAGGTTACCATCGATTTATTCCCTTCAATACAATTCAATTTTACATCTGCACAGTACACAGAATATGAAATAGAAAGATAGCTGAACGCTGTCGCAAATTACAGTTCATGGCAACAATTCGAACAGACACGTAAATTGTCGAGATAACGCGTCCGGCTAAAAATGGCGCAAATCACAGGAAACGCGCTAGACGTACGGTTAATAAATAATGTGACACCTGGCGGGCTGATGGGCTGCGCCGGTCCTGTAATTCGATAAGCGGCTGTTAGAGGGAGTGACACGCCACTGGAATGATGGTTACAACTATCCCTTCAACCGTATCTGATTTCGAACGGTTTCAAACAACGCTTTGCTATTTAATCATTTATCCTACGTCCATGCTACATTTCACCTATTGATCATTTCTGTTACTAATTCAAAAATATTGTTCCTACTTCATTATTTATATGCTGTACTTTATAATGGTGTGTTAGTGCCTACTAGCTCGGAATTGAAACGAATATTGTTAGAACATTAGGTATTATTTGACATGGAATGTATTTAATGAAAGGTTGGTTAAATGATAACTTAGGAATAAATATATATACATGTATGAAAAGAATTATGAATGTTAATAAAGCAAAAGTGCTTTACATAAATAACTATTTTTCATTACCCTACCAGAAAGTAATTTTTTCTAAGATTGCTATGAAAAGTTGTCGTTTTCTGTGGAACAATCGAAAAATATCTTTTTTGCGCGTCTCCAATGGCAAATCGTGAAAAAGATATTAGATGCGCGCTTACTTCAATAGTTACCAGGGATACAAACAAAATAGAAACTTGTCATATTGACAGTTGATAGAACGAATTTATTTTCAGTACCTATACGTTTTTAAATCATTTTAAGATGTAATCGTAGAAAAAATTATGTGTGTATCACGAGCGTAAAGTGGTTTTGTTCTTCTTGCACTGTTGCAGATCTCGCCTTCGGCTCACGCTGCAATTACCCTGCTCGAGTAACAAAGAATCACTTTACGCTCTTAATACACAAATAGAAATAAATTGTAAATTTTTATTCTCTTAACAGATATCATCTTATGTATGTTACTACTTTCCTTCGCTAGGGAAAAATATTTATTTTTCTTCCTTAAAGATGAAAAGTATCACAAATGTTATTTTCTGATAAGGGCGTGAAAATACTAGAACTTCTAAACACTAAACCAGGAAGTAAATGTAACTTTCTTCTTCTAATAAAAAGAAACAAAATATAGTTTTCTGGCAGTCGTGAAGAATGTATTTTCCATTTTCATTCATAATGTCAAGAATGATGCACAAAATCGGTCTGATTTACTTGTAGCTGGCCGATGCCGATGGCAGTGGCATTCCTCCGGGCTCCGGGAATCCTTTGAAGGCCGTGACGGCACACGCCAGGCCTAGAGGATTCCAGGTATTAATTACTAATTCGACACTATGCGCGTCGCTCCTCGCTTCGCTCCTTCACCATTGTGTTGCTGTAGGTGTTTCATCTTGTTTATGTCGTTAATTAAAAAGTTACATCGCATCGCAGCCAGCCAAGTGTAGCAAAACAACTGATAATTCGGTTTGGCGATGACGTGGAACCCGAGATATTCATCCAATTACTTGATTAGATCCGCCCTAAACTTTGCCACTTTGAATTAAAAATTTTCAAGGATTTTGTGAAGCTGCTACTGCTACTGATTTATGTTTAATCTCGTTAAAGCTAAAATTATATAGGTCGATGTTTTTACGCTTTTATTTATATTTCATTAGAACATCAGATTAAGATCGGGTTTCATTATATTTGCCTTATGTTGTCTTATCTTTGTCAAATATAAAAATCCTTTTATTATGCAAGCGTATTCAAAAATACCTTTACATTTAGCAAATAAACCACGGTTGCCAACTTGAAGGAATTATTGGGAGATATAAAAAGTCAAGAAAAAAAACTGTATATCTAGACTGCGAATAATTTGCCAAGTGCAACTTAAAAATTTATTACAAATTTAATTTGGATTATCAATATGAACGTGTAATCATGGAGACATTTCCAGAAAAAAAAATAATTTGTTTGTTTCTCGGCTACATTTTGATTGGTTTAGAATAACCCGCTAAAGTAGTTGACAACCCAATAATAAATTTTTATTTCCCCCTTCTATGTGAATGACACTTTATACATATTTGTGATAATTAAATATATGTATAATTACAGCGCGTAGCCCTGTAAAATTTTACAGGCTCATAGAAGAGACCTGTAAATTTTTACAATGGTCATAAATGAAACTAATGTAAACTAATTAAAAGTTATTACTTGTAGCATCTACAATATTTTGCATATTTTCTTAAACTGCAAGAAAATTGCCTTCGAAGTCTTCGTCAGGCATTAAATCCTTTATTTCAAATTATTTATTTCTAGAATTCACAAAACTGTTGTCACTGACAGTAAGTGTTTTTTCATCACAACGATCACAACACCATGGCAACGTCTAGCTATAAATTGTCCTACCGCCAACAACCTTTGATTACAAAATGTAAAATAAATAAATATATCATCACGCCTTTTACCCATTACTGGGTGTGGCACTCTACCTAAGCAGATCTCGGTAAGTGATATATTTCATCGCGTGAAATGCGGTTACCAGCCATCAAATCACGGCCTCCAAAGAAGTTAGTGGAGGAGGAGCCACAGGGGTAGATTTAAATTGGTGAAAATTGTTTGTCAGCTGTGGGGGTCGAACCAGGGTTCTCAAGATCCACTGACCGACTCGATACCACTGAGCCACCTACCCCATACAAAATTTAATGTATCGATTTATAAATCTAATAAAAATTTATAAAAAAACTTACAACACTGGGCACGTAAATAACTATTGTCAGGCTGTTTATAAAAACTTGAAGTTCGAGCCTATCTGGAACTGATTTGTTCAAATTTCACTATAAGCTACTGAATTTGGGGGTCCTCCTGTTCTAGGAAATCTATATATTTATAATTCAATTTGAAAATATATTTTATTAATGCCACTAATTTATCTTTCCTAAAACTAATCTATAACAACTGTATTGAAGCTTAGCACGATTTAAAAAATTGATAACCACAATGATAGTCATCCACACACCTATATATACTGCGATCGTTAAATAAATTACTTGAAATAAAAACAATCGAAGCACTTCCACACCATTACGTCGTAACGACAGCTGCGAGTTCCCTCCCCTTGTTTCCCCACCGCCCCACGAACACCTAAAATCTCTTTAATACTCGCAGTGTGCGTTGGCTAAGCCCTCGGAAGCTGTTTCCGTGATTGATGGATCCAAACAGACGGATAAATCTTTAGCGCTAGCGAGACAATGATTCCAGATTCTTCACTTTGAAATTTAAATAAGATGCGGTCAGCTTAACACAACACCCCGTGTATGCAGGGGTTGTTTGTGTGCTAGTTACGGTGTGAAATATTTTTGCTCTGGGTAGTATATTGCTTTGATAAAGTCCAGGTATGTGATAGATGTTTTACTTCTAGTTTTATTACAGGTAATAAATTTAGTATTTTTGTTTTCGGTATATTAACTATTTGGTTATAAATTTTATCTGAACACGTATAACCATCATTCATATTTCAGTTTTTCTGCACTGGAATGGAAACATGGCAAACAGTTTTAAATTCATTTAGGGTTACTTCAAAATATTTCTAACTTTATCCCAATTACAGGAATTCAACTCACTCAGGCACAGTCGTACTTTTTATATTAAAGTTATCTTGAATTCTAATTTGATCTACGGCTGCCTACTTAAAATACGCATACGTTCTTTTGATTTACGATAGCATTATGACTTTCTTCATCAAAAATTTGCCATCGGTGCCAAACACAATAACAGAGCCAACAAATAATTTTCGCTACATAAAAACTACTCCTGTGACTGCCCCTCCACCAACATCTTTGAGGGCTGTGATTTGACGGCTGATAACGCGAAGATTCGGTAAGAAAATCGTAATGACTCCCACACAAAAAGTAGTACTAGTGAGGAAGGGTTCAATTGCGAAAGAAATATTAAAGATGGAGCGCGAACAATTGCGAGTGTTCCAATAGTACGAGATTTGCCCATGTGTGTTACATACTATTTTTTTCAACATGACATTTTTACGTTTGCGATACAAGAAACTGAATAATTTCCTTTATCACTCAAAGTGAGTGAGGCAAATGTCATTTTCACAAGTATGTTGAAAAAATAATTTTGTTTAAAATAATCAAGCTATGGTAGAATAATATATCCATGACAACTTGTGTCAAGTAAATAAAATTTACAATAAAAACAATTTTTAAATATTAAATTGATATTTTTGACACAAAATATTTTCTACTTATTAATTTTGTTTAGATAAGTCAAATCCAAGCAATTTTTATATTGCCATGCTAACCATGCTTATATTGGTTGTTAATTAGTGTCGTACGATTTTTGGCAATATATGCACCTGAGAATAATCATCTACTATAAACAAACGGATCTTTTTCATAGTATTTTATATTCAGTAATTACAGGATTATAAATCTACTTTGTTGCCCGTAGCCAGACTTTCTACTGAGGCAGGTAAATTTACCTATTCAGAAGTGAACTCAAAACGTTATAAGTTTACGCGATGTATGCCTCAATTTATAAAATAATAGAAGGAACATATTTTTATAGAAGCTATTTCTAGTGATGTCCTTATGTCCATTGTTAAAGAAAGCATTTGAGATTGCTGGTGATTGTATGTTCCTACACTTGAGAAATTCCTGCTGCTCATGTCCTGAAGGATCCCTGTCGCATGCGCTCTCCAACTTGACAAAAGAGCATCGGGGGAGTAATTATCCGATTCAAGTTGGACTATTAAGTTATGGCCTTATTCAAATCTCTGCTCCTATTAGCATGATATATTTGTCGAACACTCACTCTGCTATAATACTTAGGGTACGTGGCTCCTAATGTTCCCTCCTCGAAACAATAGACGGTCGCAGTGAGGAACTTAATGGCTCCTGCACATGTGCATGATATTCAAAAATAATTGATCGTGGTGCTGCTACCCTTCCAGCACTTGCATTCTCTGCAATTCTTAAGCTAATGACTGTTGTGTCGTTTATATTAATTATCATTTGCCTACCGAAGAAATGTATTTGCTAATGGATGGATTCAGCTCTCTTAATGATTATTTACTTCTTACAAACTCTGTACCCATTCTTCATCCTTTCAACTCATTTCATCTTTAATATAATTTGTAATTTTTAATTTGTAACTTTTAACCTCTACCATTTTGAAAAAAAAATCAAAAATGCAGTGTCATTTGTTTATCATGAGCACTAACAAAACATAATGATGTTCCTGGAATAGTTGAGTACCTCGTCTATTTATTTTGTACATGTATCACAGACAAATGACAATAAATTTCCGGTTATAAAACATACAAGTGTGATAAAAAGTAATTATGTAGATGACAAGTCCACGAGCTTCTCGTTTGGTGATAATGTAGTGCTTGCATGGCCTGCTGTGATGCCGACATGCCGAGTGCGAGTGACTGAAGACAAAAACGGAACCCTCGCGGATTTATGGAGTGTAAAATTCAAAGACAAAGCCATATCTCGCACATGTGCGTGTTAATTAGAACCCCGGCTAACACTTAGATTCATTCATCAACAGTCGTACGACACCCAGCAATACCGGGTATTTTGTTCAAGGATGATTTGCCCAAAAAAATCATTCAATTTTTCTTGTATATTAAAAATACGCAAGTATTATTTTTAAATATGAACTTGTAATGCCTTATAACATATTTACTTTATTACTGCTGTTATTTTAGAAGCAAGAACATTTGAAAAGTAACTGTAAATATTGTGTGTTTTAATTTAAATTAAATTATAAAAGTTGGTAAACCTAGTTAAAAATAGTTCTTGGTGGAATTCCCGTCGGACGAAACCTAACTTCAAGGACCTATCGAGTCCTGGGTATTGTTCTCACCAGGGACAGCTGGCCCTTTTGTTCTACGCTAGACGTTAATTAATTATGGCCGCCGCTGAAAATATTTTATTAATACTTTGTTGGTCATGTTTGTATCCACTAGTTGTTACACATGTTTCATAATTCAATTTTATATTTGGTTAATGAAAAAATAATTAATTTTTGAACCGAATGGAATAATTGGAAACTGTGTCTATATTTGATGATTCATTAAAATGCAAATGAATTTTTATTAACTTCTGTGTCCAATAGGATTTGGTCAGATATTGGTTTAATTTCGGTAATCATTTTCACAGTTTTCCTACAAATTTTTAAAGCTATTTTCATACTTTTCAAACCAATAGGGTTGCAAGTTATCGCCTAGACGCGCTCAGCTCTCTACCTCGAAATAATCAATTATTATTAATAATATATAAACAATAAGATATTGTAAAGAATGTTGTTAGAAGACTAGATGTGTGTTCGTTACTTCGATGTCCTAGGAATAAATGGATGGATATTATTAAAAAAAATTCAATAATTACATAGATCTTCACATCTCTCTCTTGTATACACGGCTGCTTTGTCCTACAAAAATTGGACTGTATGTATATAATGTAAGTAATTATTGTAGATTTGTGGTTCAGTTAGGTTTGTTTTGGGGGTATATCCATTTAGAGGGTGGAAACAAGAAAGTTATGTATAAATATTTGTAGAGATAAGTAGAGCAAGACTGTCAAATTTCATATTCACTTTATTGTTAATTACTTGACGGAGTGGCAGAAAGTTTACAAAGTATATAAGTACATACTTGTAAAATGTTCCGTCCTGTAAGAATTTTACAAAGAGATTAGAACATCAAAGTTATTTTAACTATAATAAAACAAAGTTTCAGTTATGTACATAGAGCAAGCGCAATGCAACGCAACGGAACGTAACGCAACGCTGTCCCTTTACGCAGGGAGAAAAATCGTACCTTCAATGATCCACTGCCTACGACGTCTTACACAAAATGACATTCTTATCATTTTGACATTTTCTTAATTGTAATTTCAATCTTCCCGTGCATAAAAATGTCACGTAGAATGTCATGTTCCGCCCCTATGACTGATACGTTCCTGTGTCGGAATACGAGCTTCCGCCCTCGATTTAATAACATGCAGGAAATTCATCCAGGTATAACTCAACTTTAATAATGTTCTTTGAAGGAACAACTTCTCAACTTTGCTACTGATGTATGGATTCAAAATTAAACGGATTTATATACACTCCATTTCGCTTCAAATGATTTCATTTACCAACTCACCTGTCCTACAAAATTGTAGTAGTTATTTTGTAATCCAAAGTAATAAGTAATATTATTTTATTTAATATAGAAATACATATGAAAATGTTCTAGTTATCGCATATTTTGTCAAGCATTTCTAAATTCTCTTATAATCTGCAACTGCGTTGTTATCTGTTAATGACAACTTCTTGTGTTTTCTTTATAAATTACTTATTACAATTTCTATTGGATGATAAAATATAAAACTAAACACTTGTCTAAGTCTTACAAAATTCAACCTCCAAGTCAACTTATGAGGGCATCGTCAGAGGCTGGCCAGCACAGTTAGTAACCATAGACGCGTTTCGCTCTTATTAGAGCTCATCAGTATGGTATAACACACTCCTTCACCTAGAACAAAGTTCACATGAAGGAGCTGTATGACGAAGAACTGTGCCAGCAGAGAATAAGATCTCTAACAAACAGTCTTTCTATTGGAGTTGAATTTTTCATAAATTTTTGTACTTTCCGGAGACTATATCTCAAAAATTAAACGAAATATAAAGATGCGCTCAACGCCGTTGAATTTCTCGTGCTCCAATTAACTTATAAACAGATTTATAGAAATTTTTAACTTTTATTTTTTTTTATATAAAACAGTCTTTGGCCGATATCTCAAGAACAGAAAGACATATGCACTTTGAGATTTTACCATTCAATTCAGCGGGCCAAGATACATATGTATGTAAATTTTCGTTACCCTATTTCTACGAGAAACAATATAAGAGAAAACGGGCTAAAGTTGGCTTCAAATGGAAAAAATCCCAGGGGTACCCCTTAAGAAATATTAAAAAAATAAATATTACAAGTTACTTAAAAAAAAAATTATAAATCAATTCGCACACGAGGAATATACAAATACAAATTTTCAACAATTTTAAATTTAAATAACAACAAAGACAAAATTAATTGTCGTCCATACACTTGGTGAAACTAGGTTTAATCAAATATAAAATAAACACTTGGCTAAGTCTCAGCTTCTTCACGTGAACTTTGTTCTAGGTGAAGGAGTGTGTTATACCATACTGATGAGCTCTAATAAGAGCGAAATGCGTCTATAGTTACTAACAGTGCTGGCCAGCTTCTGACGATGACCTGAAAAGTTGACTTGGAGGCTGAATTTTGTGAGACTTAGCCAAGTGTTTATTTTATATTTTATTTTTAATTTAATTTAGATTCAACTTTAAAATGTTAATTTTTCCCTAAAGACTGAACGTCAAGCGCAGTTCGAAAGCTGATCATTTTGCACCAGACATATTTATTCATAAAATATGTAATAGAAATGTTAGCCGTGATTCAGACTTGTGCTAAGGGTGAACGAGGGTTGCACATGTGAACGTTCCACACACATGGCGTCACACACCCCCCTGCCAGGGGCTGCTAATGAGCGCGGCTGATACATTGCGGTGGCGGACCCTGCAAAATTATTTTCTTTGTTGTTCAAATGCACCGCTTGAATCATACAGAGGATTTGTACTAGCTTATTTACTTATACTTGTTCATGAATATTTAATGATGGAATTGAGAATTTGAAATAATATTAAGGTATACCTGACACCGAAGAAGAACTACATTTCGTGTAGGAAATAGTTGGTTGAAACAACACGAGCAAATGAAAGATAAACACGAACGTTAAGTTACGTTGATTTCACACTAAATTTGAAATAATATCTGGCAAGATAACAATGAAATTGCCATACAAAACATAGAAGTTGGAAACAAGCAGACATAGGATTATAAACAACGTCAACAAAGCGCAGCTCTTTCATTCTGAGCTTTCATTTCAAAACTAATTATTATATTCCCTCTGCATACCCTATTTATAAATATTTCATAAATGCAATCAGCTTTCGTATATCTTAAATTAAAACCCGAAATTACTAGCCACCAACGCGTAGGGACAGCGAGAAATATTGTTGAAATTCTACCGGACATTTTATTTTCATTCTTCTTTAAGCTATTTGCAAAAATAAATTAATAAAAATAAAATAAATAAATATATCATCACGCCTTTCACCCATCACTGGGTGTGGCAGTCTGACTAAGCAGATCTCGGTAAGTGATATATTTTTTGAAGTGCGGTTACTAGCCTTCAAATTACGGCCTCCAAAGATATTAGTGGAGGAGGAGCCACAGGGGTAGATTTTTTTTTAAATTGGTGAAAATTGTTTGTCGGCTGTGGGGATCGAATCAGGGTTCTCAAGATCCACAGGCCGACTCGATACCACTGAGTCACCTGCCCCATAAAAATAAATGAATATGGTTTTATATCCATGTTAAGTAATCATTAAAGCCCGGATTTTTAGGCAATTGCCTAGATTCAAATTTTAATATACTTCAGGCAATTTAGTTTTTCTATACATAGGTAATATGTTTACGTGTAATGGAAGGTTTTTTTTTCGTGCCTTAGAGCCTATTTTTTCTATATTTTGGTTATTGTGCCTATTTTATCTTATACAGCCTATTTTGCCTATTTTTGTTGCCTATTCTAACTTTTATTGAGCAGACAAGGTTTATCATCTACTTCGTTGACTAATTCAGCACTCGACAAAGTGTTTCAACCTAACCTATAATATTTAAAGTACTTACTTTAATCAAGTTTTTGTGTGTTAATATAAAATGCCGAAAGAAAAAACGTTTTTTAGTCAAAATTTTACGTGGCAATTCAATTGTCTTTGTCATTAATCAATGGAGCTGAGGTAACTTTAGACGATATGGCTAAATATAAGAACGCCCCTGTCACATTTTGTGATGTCGAACGAAATTTTCAACTTACAAGCAAGTTCTGACAGACCGAAGACAGTCCCTTTTCGAAAATGTCATAGAGCAATTGCTCGTAATATTTTGTGAATTAAAGTATATTACATAATTTGAATTTGCATAATAGTTAATAAAATGAGAACCCTACATTATTATTTTTCAGATTGCGATAATTTTTGTTTAAAATTATTATTTTTTTCTAACGAAGAGTAGATACGAGTACCACTATTAGAAAAAGGATTCGTTTATTTTTTTTAAACAAATTATTTACATTTAGGCTGCCTAAAATCCCGCCTATTTTAGAGTAATTACCGGCCTATATGCCTGCTTATTTGGGTGTTTTTAAGAGCCTAAATATCCGGGCTTTAGTAATCATATATCAATGCATCAGCTAGTAAACGGATTAAATTCTCGCAGCTAATTTTAAAATCTCATCTGAGCGTATAGAAACATTTCCACATAATGTAACTATAACTCACAACAAATCCAATAAACCAGGGCAAACATATCTATCAATCATAACTTCGCTCCGCAGCAACCAACAATCCGAACGAGTATAGTTGGGAATAGTTGAAGCGAACTGTAAAAATACCGCCGCGCCGCGCAGTATAAATCAAGGTGGCTGCGGCGCCGCCAGCCAACTATAGCTATAAATTTGGCCAACAATGCACCCCGAGTATTCATTTTAATTCTGAACACATTTTCAAATTAGTATTTACATTGGAGACGCTTGTGACGCCGACGGCACGGCGGCGATGCAACGGCTTCCGACTAAGATGAGAGTAAGAGAGATGGAGAGATGATTGCAGTGGTGTACATGCATTGGGGGCAGCGCATTCTTCACCAAGTGAATAGTTTTCTATGACCTTCTCAGAAAGTTATTTTTTTTCCTTCAATTAAGAAAAAAAATTGAAGAAATATTCGTAGCTACTGGAAAACAACGGCTTGATTTAATAAGAAAGACGTGATGATATATTTATTTATTTAACTTTAGCGAATAATGTTATTAAAACTCGTGATGAAAGTGCTATTCTTCTCTTTCCTTGCCACTAACATAAACAAATAAAACATCTTGCGGAAGAAATGTCTCGCTTTCCTCCCTTGTTAGTTATTTGTGTACCTAGATCAGAATTGTAGCTTAAAAACTGTTTTCATGTATCCATGGATACGATGTTCTATATAATTGATCAAAAATAGTCACTTTATACACGTGTATAAAAAGTAATATTTTTTACATGATTAGGAGGCAAATGTCTATTTTCCATATGTGAAATAAATGCTTTATTATCAAATATTCTCAAATTTATTTAGGAGACAAATAAAAAAAAACAACAAATTAATTTTCTGTTACTAATACTAATTCACTGGTGCATGGAAGATTGAGAAGAATGTTGTTAGAAAAGTGAGTGTAGTATAATTAAGGTTGTGCCGTGGTCAATTGACCAAAAATATTTGACGGCCAAATAAAACGGTCAAAAATCTAAATGGAACCGCCACGATATCTGTTGTTCAATAGAAATAGCTACTTACTATTATTACATGAATATATCTAGTTTGGTATTCTGGGTTCTGGAGAATTTGCTTACTTTACTTTACAAATAAAATAAATACATATTATTTCATTTCATAACGTCTTTTACTTTATTTTCCCCTTTATTTTGAATTTGATGTGATTTCGTTTATTAGTTGTTGTTGGTTTTTCATTTTCAGTAATATTGGATGTAGTAAACAGTACTATATAAATAAATTATAATTTTAATTGTGATTTTTATTAAATGTTTCTTGGTCAATTGACCGAAAAATATTTGACTGGTCAAATGCACAACCCTAAGTATAGTATTGATGCGGGATGTATGTCGGGTGAAAAATTTGTGAAATTAAGGGTGACAGATTGCATGGACGATCTAAGAACAAATAGATGAATATGATTGAAGGTTCGTGTAACCGCATTTAATGGAAAATAGCGTTATGTTATGTATTTACAGTTACTGAAATAAACTAGAGTATCGTTTTTCTTGGCAATTAGCAACAAAATACGAAACTCAATTCATTAAAACAGAAAAACAGAAACAGTACATGCCTCCATTTATACTAATAGAGATATTAGTTACATATTCATAATTAAAAACTGGAAAAACTGGAAATAAAAAGTAAAAAGCGATGTTTGAACGTAGCGAGTTTATTTGATTCTAAATTGAAACGTTGAAGTGTATAAATAAAACGCATAAATAAGACGGCAATAAAAACGGGCGTAGCTACTTTCAATTTCAATTTAAAGAAGTATGTTTTCATTAGATAGGAAATTCTTATTGTGTAGGTATGCGGGGCATTCGGGAGCGTTCAGATAACATAGTAACAGAGCTGCGTGGGCCCCTCAGATGCCGTGCATTTCCTCTTCCGAGCGACCAAGTACACGATGCTCACTTGTGAAAAATTGAGGCACGTGCCTCTTGATTCCCTTCCTCACCACCGTACAAATTTATATTTCTATCAAATTCTCTTCACAACTGTTCAACTAATAATTACAATTAACAATTATAATTAGCAGTCCATATTTATCATAAATTAACACACCTACAATTCATGCGATATATTCCTATGTCTCTCTATCTTCTATCATTAATAAAAAATATTAAATAAACACTTGGCAAAGTCTCACAAAATTCAGCCTCCGAGTCACCTTATAGGGCATCGTCAGAGGCTGGCCAGCAGAGTTAGTAACCATAGACGCGTTTCGCTCTTATTAGAGCTCATCAGTATGGTATAACTCACTTCTTCACCTACAACAAAGTTCACGTGAGGAAGCTGGTGACGAAGAACGCGGTAGATGGCATTACTGGTTCGACAGAACTTCTCATGTCATCTTACCGTTTGTTAGAGATCTTATTCTCTGCTGGCACAGTTCTTCGTCACCAGTTTCTTCACGTGAACTTTGTTCTAGGTGAAGAAGTGAGTTATACCATACTGATGAGCTCTAATAAGAGCGAAACGCGTCTATGGTTACTAACTGTGCTGGCCGGCCTCTGACGATGCCCTCATAAGGTGACTCGGAGGCTGAATTTTGTGAGACTTTGCCAAGTGTTTATTTAATATTTTTTATTAAACCTAGTTTCACCAAGTGTATGGATGACAATTAATTTTGTCTTTGTTGTTATTTCTATCATTAATTTTCGATTTGTTTTTGTTAGTTTAAACCAAGTTTAAGTTATGTGTGGGCAGCTGGCCATAAATAATAGTTTGGTTCTATTATTCTTCAAAAATAAATAAATATAGCTTTACACTTTTACCCATTACTGGCTGTAACACTCTGCCGTAGTAGATAGTAAGTGACATATTTATTCACATGCCCCCAAAGTTGTTAATGGAGGGATAATTTTAATATGAAGAAAATAATTAATATTATTTAAACAACAAAAATCAAATATTTCAATGGCAATCATTGTCAAATATACGATGTTGAGGTTATTACATAATACGTTTGTTTGGAACCACACGTACAATTTTAAATAAAAAAGATTAAATTTATATATGTTCTAGTAATAAGAATAGTTCAATAAATACAGAAATAAATATCATCACACCTTTTACCCATTACTGGGTCTCGGTAAATGATATATTTCTTCGCGTGAAGTGCGGTTACCAGCCATCAAATCACGGCTCCCATAGATGTTAGTGGCGGAGGAGCCACAGGGGTAGATTTAAATTGTTGAAAATTGTTTGTCGGCTGTGGGGATCGATCCACAGAGCGCAGCTAAATGCTCTAAACGCGCATTTTATCGAATTGTCTCTAATTTGATGATTTCTCTTTGTTTCAGGTAAACGACACATTGCCAATTAGCCAACACAACAAAGCGTGAACAGCTCGCTGTAGTGTATAGTGAGTACGTATGCCATTCATTCAATATTGTTATTGAGAATATAATAATATTTGTTCATAATTAACTCGCGAAGTCACGGAATTTAATTAACGGTTATTCGAAAACATGCAAGAGTACACAACTGCAAAGAGAATTGAGTTAGCATTTTTATAAAGTAGCGTGGGAGATAAAGTCTCCTCATTAACTTAATATATACTTGCAAGGTTCATGATTATGGTTTAATTATAGTTATTTGTTATAAGAGATTAAGTGTGCTACTAACGTGTGGCTCACTTAAAGTCAGTAAAATATAAAGGAAATAAGTAAAAATAAGTAAATTAAACATTATGTCGGCATCTACCATAATTTGCAATTGCAGAACTGTTAATTATTACATCAAATATTATTTATTTAAAACCGGACTTCGATATTGTCATTATTTTCTAAAACTTTAATATTGTTTTTAATCTGCAACTGCAAAGCTGTTAAATGTAAAATTTGTGAGAAAAGCGGAATAATTTATTTATTATATTTCTTTTCTTGCAAAAGTTCCTTCAGTTAGGAAAAAAGGACGTGATAGAATTGTTGAAGTTTGTTTGATTAGACGCGGAGGCGGTGGTTGAGGGGGTGACGTCGTCGGTGGCATTTTGCGGTTCGTCCTTAGCGATCCTTAAAGAATCCTAAATGAGGATGCCGTATTCACCCCATTCTGTGATCTAATTTGAAATCAGTGAATCGCGAAATTCGATCACGCGCCTTTAGTCATAACAAACTTTAACATTTTGCATTTTCTACGCGGATTAACGAACACGTTATTAAAAGTGATCATCACACACAGAACTTCTGACATTACTCTCTTTTCATCACACAAATACTATTTGTTTTCATTAACCTTGACATCAAAACTGGATGACTTTTACAATATTTTAGGCGGATTCCATTTGCTATTTTATTCAGATTGTTTAGAAACAAGTCCATATATATCATAAGTTCAAAATCATTCCGAATAGATTCAAATTTACCTTCTATAAATTCTATCAAATTAATTATGGGGTAGGTGGCTCAGTGGTATCGAGTCGACTTGTGGATCTTGAGAAACCTAGTTCGATCTCCACAGGCGACAAACAATTTTCACCAAACTAAATCTACTCCTGTGACTTCCCCACCACTAACATCTTTAGGGGCCGTGATTTGACGACTGGTAACCGCACAAATAACGTTACGATATCCACTACCGACATACATATATGTCGTTCGCATAACAGTTGAATTTACTGTAAATGATTTAAGTTTGAAGATTAAATAATTTCTACTTAAAGTTCAATTTAAGCAACGTACAAATTTGTTGAAAATGTACTGTTACACTTACAGGAGCAAATCTCTTATTTATTTGACTGGTTTACTACTTTTTAGTAACAAAATAAATAAATAAATTAATATATCATCACGCCATTTACCCATTACTGGGTGTGGCAGTCTGCCGTAGCTAGTTTCGGTAAGTGATATATTTGTTCGCGTAAAGTGCGGTTACCAGCCGTCATATCACGGCCTCCAAAGATGTAAGTGGAGGGGGAACCACAGGGGTAGATTTAATTTGGTGAAAATTGTTTTTTGGCTGTGGGGATCAAATCAGGGTTCTCAAGATCCACAGGCCGACTCGATACCACTGAGCCATAAATTTACTAATTTTGATTCTGCTTAAAGTAACCCACAATCCATCCAAATAAATTCATCAGTTTGCTGAGTTCAGTTAAAAATTAAAAACTAAATATAGTTCAATCAAATCTATTCTGCAAATTATATTCGCCAAACTTTCTTTTAGTTTAAGTAACAAACCATCAACTGTATTACTTCATTTATTCCTAGAGCATTCATACAATCTCTCACCTTCAATTCCTCCAATATATATTTATTTCTTTAAAATACGTCCCAGACTCTTAAACCAACTCAATTGATAAACATACAAATATAATAACTAAATTTATATTGTTATATTTTAAAACAAATATTGTAATATTAACGATAGTATAAGGTGTGAAAAGCATCACCCTAGTTGGAAATCTACCCCAATAAGATGAGAAATTATTATCCACTTTTAATTTCGGTGTGTCATGCTTAATAATAGCCAAATTTTAAAATATATGCAACGTAGTAGGATTTATTTATTTATAAGGGGAGTCGCGTTAATTTTTCTCTATTAGTCGGTCTTTCCATACAAGGAGCATCATTCTTCATAAAAAACCCTTTCCCAGTGGCGCCATGCTCCGGGGGCTGAACAGTTAATGACCTCATCGGCTTGCACCCTTCACGCCTTTCAAGGCTAGCGAAACAAAATATATGAGTGCGTGCATTCCACACTAGAAATATTTCACCCTTAAATAACTATATTGACCTGGATACTTACCCCGTTAGCTCTTTTACAGTACATGAAAATGGCAAAAGTTTAGCTGGGGTCATAATTAACTTTTTGTGGTTGAAAAATACGCGCAGAAAATGAAACAAAAATAATGCAGTCCTTTGCTTCGTCCCGTGTTTTAATTATTATTGTTTTATCATTTTTGAGGATTTTTTAAATAAATAATTAATGACGAACACATTAATAACTAAAATATTGACTCTGCATTTAATTTGAACGTACACTCAATTACAGAAGTTAAGTGCAAAATAAGCACAACAGGATCTTAGTCTCAATTACCATACCATTAGACTAGAAGTAAAAAACGTTTTTCTACTTCCGTTAGGAAATAGACTTATTTGAGTTAGGTAACGAACTGCATTATTTAACTAGTGAAATAATGAGATAGACGAATTCTGATGAGTTATTCTTTTATTTTTTGAATTTATAAGTGTCATTAATATGTCAAAATTTCATAATTTCAAAAACGCTCTTTCGTATTTATTACAACGGAGGTAGAAAAAATATTGTATGAAACTAGTAAGGAAATAGATTATTACTTTACTTATGCGTAAAGTAATAACCTTCATTTCCTTACTAGTTTCATAAATAGCTATTACGTATTAAAAATTAATTTGTTTTGTCAATCTGTCTATTTTACAAATTTCAGTTTAGTTTGTATCCCTGGCAACTATTGAAATAAGCGCGCATTTAATATCTTTTCCCACGTTGCTATTTGAAACTCGTGCATTTAACATGGAAAACGTCAATTTTACGATGAAAATAAGAGCGTAATTATCAACGTTTCATAGCAATCGTAGAAAAAATATATTGTTGTGCTCCTTATAGTACTTTTGAAGGATTGTCGTTCAATTGACTTTTTGAAAGAACCGCCATTGGTACAGAATAACAAACAACAAATAAATAGATAAAACAAGTTGAAAACAAAGTGACAAACTATAATTTTAAATATAACACGATCCATAAACCTCGGTAGTTTTTCTCTAAACTCTGTCGGCTTCTTAAGGCACGTGGCTTGGCAGACATACAAAAACCTCCTCCCATGTTTTAGTCGTCTTCCTCTGGACGTCTGTATGCTAATCAGAAGAAGAACAAACTCCGAATATCTTACGAATTCATTATCTGTCTCAAGTGTCAGAGAGATTCGCGCCGTGGCTCATCTAGGCTACGTGTCGTCGCCTAGAGAACTGCTGCGCTTGTAATCGCCCGGATTTTAATGTTCTAGACAGTTTTTAACCTCGTATCATGTTGGCGAAAACAAACGCTGCCTTGTGAATCAAGATTTAAATATATTTACGCGATAAAAATGAAACTGTGAGTGTAAGTCAGTTGAGATTTTGTAGACGAACAATACAATTTCATTCTTCAGTTATTTTACGACCAAAGTATACAATAAGCATGGAATGATACTCATTTCACACCAGTATGAAAGTTTGTAACATTTTTCAACGACTATAGCTTTGTTGTCTTATTAAATTATTTAATTAATTAAATAGAACAATTCTAATTTAGTATTGTAGCAAAATAATAATTCGTAAGATATGATATTAAAAACTGAGTTCCATTTCCCACTTGTTAAAAAAAAAGAAGAGAGAGAAGAGAAAGGCAACCATAGGATGCCTGAAGGGCACCCAAAACCTCCTCTCCCTTTCTCTTCTCTCTCCATTATATTTATTGTACATATCTTGAGAACTCTGGTTCGATCCCCACAGCTAAACTTTATTTGGATTGCGTCTATATTCTTCTTCATCTTCTGCTTCATCTTCTAATTCCCACTTGTTCAGTTAAATCTGTTCAGAAATAAATTCTAAATAAAATAAAATAAATATATCATCACGCCTTTTACCTATTAGTGGGTGTGGCACTCTGCCGTAGCATATCTCTTCAAATCACGGCCCGCAAAGATGTTAGTGGAGGAGGAGCCACAGGGGTAGATTTAATGTAGTGAAAATTGTTTGTCGGTTGTGGGGATCGAACTAAGTTTCTTAAGATCCATAGCCTGACTCGATACTACTGAGCCACCTACCCCATAGATATAAATTCTAAGCAAATTAATCTATTTATTGGAGTGTTTTATTTTAAACTAAATCTCTAAATCAGCGTGACATTCCAGGCTTTGTATATAGCGTTAGCGAAGAAGTAATAAATAGAAAAATAACTAATACATGTACGAAATTATGAATATGCATTTAAATATTCTCTAATTATAGATAAATATGAACGGTTATAATGCAAAACACGCATCTAGTGCTCAACATTTCTCATAAGTTTTTCTGACAATCCCGTAAAGCAAACGTTTGCATTATCCAGCCAATATTAATTATGTAAATGAATGTTATTATTTATACGAGTGCATAAATACGAGTAGCTGATTAGAAGATAGCGCTCGGCATGCAGGGCACGTCGCTTGCATACACCGACACCACATAAATACACCGGAGTGCATCGCGAGTGCATGAGTGCACCCAGTGCTGAATCACTAGCTGCACGCGACATCGAATTGACTCATTGTTTGTACTCCGGCTGCGTTCGTTAGCCTCATTATTATTACATACGTGGTAACACACTAAACCACTAGTGCCACCCTGACGAATACCCAAATACCCTACAAGCGTGACCAAATACTTTCAGTCTAACATGTTTTCATAGCCCATTAAGAGTTCGCGTAATTATTGTTGATATATTTATATTTTGACTAAAGTTAATTTTTCTGTCATAATATAAATTAACTTTAGTCAAAAACTACAGGTATGATTACCTTTAATAATCACACAACTTAATAATATTAGCTCTATTTATATTTTATTGACGACATAGATTGCATTTAGAAATTTTATTAGATTTTGTATTGTTGTATTTGCTGCAAGGCTTCTTCAATTTGTCGTGGAATGTTATACATTCTTCTGTCATGTTAATAGGTTCTACATTCTATTATTATGTGTACAACAGTAATTGGTGCATTTTAGGTGTTATATAATGGGATAGGGGCAGGGTTCGAAGATATATATCGATCGATATATATCATGATATTTATTTTGATATATATCGTCATATTTTTGCAATGATATATATCCATTATACAAAAATATCAAATAGTTTTTGTAATATAGCCTCCGGAAAAGTGAAATTTTTCGTATTTTTCAATTTTTCTACTTTTCCGAGGCTATATCTCAAAAACTAAATGTGATATGAAAACGCGCTCAACGGCATTAATTTTCTCGTGCTTCAGTTAACTTATAAACATAGTTTCAGCGATTTTTATTTTTTTTCAATTTTCCGCCAAAAAAATCGCAAAAAGCGGTTTTTTAACATTTTCTCGAAAACCAGAAGTCATATGCATTTGAAGATTGCACCACTGGATTCAGTGGGTCGAAATACATATGTATGTAAATTTTCGTTTTAATAATCCTACGATTAAGGATTTTTGGGAAAATTGAATTAAAATCTGAAAAAACCAAAGGGGTACCCCTTAGGAAATAATTAAAAATATTAAATTGCTTAAAATTGTATGAAAATTTGCTTATAAGTCAATTCGGACACGGGGAATTCAACGCCGTTGAGCGCATTTGCATATCTTGTTTAGTTTTTGAGATATAGCCTCCGGAAAAGTGAAATTTTTCGAATTTTTCAGTTTTTCTACTTTTACGAGGCTATATCTCGAAAACTAAATGTGATATGAAAACGCGCTCAACGGCATTAATTTTCTCGTGCTTCAGTTAACTTATAAACATAGTTTCAGCGATTTTTATTTTTTTTCAATTTTCCGCCAAAAAAATCGCAAATAGCGGTTATTTGACATTTTCTCGAAAACCAGAAGTCATATGCATTTGAAGATTGCACCACTGGATTCAGTGGGTCTAAATACATATGTATGTAAATTTTCGTTTTAATAATCCTACAATTAAGGATTTTTGGTAAAATTGAATTAAAATCTGAAAAAACCAAAGGGGTACCCCTTAGGAAATAATTAAAAATATTAAATTGCTTAAAATTGTATGAAAATTTGCTTATAAGTCAATTCGGACACGGGGAATTCAACGCCGTTGAGCGCATTTGCATATCTTGTTTAGTTTTTGAGATATAGCCTCCGGAAAAGTGAAATTTTTCGAATTTTTCAGTTTTTCTACTTTTCCGAGGCTATATCTCAAAAACTAAATGAGATATGAAAACGCGCTCAACGGCATTAATTTTCTCGTGCTTCAGTTAACTTATAGACATAGTTTCAGCGATTTTTATTTTTTTTTCAATTTTCCGCCAAAAAAATCGCAAAAAGCGGTTTTTTAACATTTTCTCGAAAACCAGAAGTCATATGCATTTGAAGATTGCATCACTGGATTCAGTGGGTCAAAATACATAAGTATGTAAATTTTCGTTTTAATAATCCTACAATTAAGGAAATACAAATCCATTAATATGGTGGAAAAGTATAACTATCAATGAGTGCCAAATAAAAGTACATTTATTGAACTATGTGAACAGTTACACACTGCTGTAACAGCCACAGCAGGGCTGGAACGATATTTCTCCACTTTTGGCATTGTCCAATCTCAATTACGTAATCGTCTCGGTAACGCCAAAGCCGGTAAATTAGTTTTTATGTTTAAATATTTAAACCAAAAAGAAACTACAAAAAAAAAACTAATTTAGATTGGATTTGGCCAAGTGAGTCTATCTGCAACGCTATGTTCAGGAAGTTCATCAGAAGATGATGATTTGCCCCTATTTAGGATATAGGATTATTTAAATATTCTTACTATTCTTAGTACTATATAATATTTGTGTATCCATTCAATGTATATTTACTTTTTTTCATTACCTATGTTAATTTTTTATTTAGGAGTAATAATTTATTTTGTATTTCCTATTGTGATAATAAATGTGTACAAAAACTAAAATTAAAAAATAAATATCCAAAAAGTGATATTTATCTGATATATATATCCTATATATCAGATATTTTGATATTTATTATAAATATCATGATATTTACGAACCCTGTATAGGGGGCTCAGTGGTATCGAGTCGGCCTGTGGATCTTGAGAACCCTGGTTTGATCCCCACAGTCGACAAACAATTTTCACCAATTTAAATCTATCCCTGTGGCTCCCCCTCCACTAGTAACTTTGGGGGCCATGATTTGACGTCTGGTAACTGCACTTCACACGAAGAAATATATCACTTACCGAAATCTGCTTCAGCAGAGTGCCACACCCAATAATGTATAAAAGGCGTGATGATATATTTATTTTTGTTTATATTTATAAAGTTGGTTCAGTTTTATTTATTTGGTTCTCACTTTTGATATTCATAAACAAAGTTAAATTACTGATTTTTATTTTATCGTTAATGTTCGGTTGTACAAACGAAATTTGATATACATACATAACATCACGCTATATATCCCATTAAATGGGGTAGCACGAACCCTTGAAGCATTCACAGAACATTCACTAACAGATTCATAAAAAAAAATCAGTTCACGTAAACATTCTCATTCTGACACACGATACTCGTTTAAACCACATTGACACTTCCTTCATACGAGCTCTTTCCTTCCTCACAACCAAAATCCATCATCACACAACAAACTTTCATTCACATCCATCTATTCACTCCTGTACACCTGTTTCATAAATCTTCACTTACGCCCACTTCTCTAACAACGAATCTATAAAGAAATGAAGGCAGCATCGCCTGCTCGTTATAATCTGGTAATATCGCATCAAATGTTTGACAGCCTTCATATAACATTTTACTTAGATTTAAGTTTCATTCGTGCAAATGTCTTTTATATTTCTTGTCGGTTTTTTTATTATTACCTGGCACTAAACGATATTTTAACTGTTTGGTCAAACATATATTTTTGAATAATGCATTAATATAACTGAAGGTAATATCGGATAATGGAGAAATAATATCTAGCTATTTTTCTTCCTGTAACTGTTGGTCAGTTCTCCTTTGACCACAAAAATAATCTATATATCGATACATTTCCTTATGGCCTAAGTAGTTTTTAATATATTTAACTGAGTCATGTAAATTGTGAGGTTCAAATATTATCATCAACAATTAAACTTAAAGACGCGACTGAAAAATTTATGAGGACAACATTAAAATGCTAATATTTAGTACCAAGTTTTATCTGTAGATGTATTAATCGCAAATATATTATTAATTTGGGAGGCCGGATCTGAGTGTGTTTAGTAAAAAATGTGTAACAAGAACACTAATTTCAGTTGTTTACGAGTCTCGGTAAAAACATCTAGCAAACTGTCCTCACAAAACAAAAGCGAGGAAAAAATGTATGGGGAGAAAAAGTAAAACTTTAAATAACTACTCATTACGCAGGGGTTTCGCTAGAACAATTTCCTAAAATCCGAGGCGGCTGCGAAAAAGACAAGGTAGCCGACCATGAAATTACTTGAGGCGAAGACCAAAACACCGAGAGGGAAGACAAGACGACAACTACCCTCGCTACCCTTAGTCTTGCCGAACTCAATCACGGAGCCACATAATTACGCTTTTTAAGAGTTATGTTAATTGTATTCATACGATCGGCAGGGATGCGTTTCGTGTGTTGAATTACAAATAGCTATCGTGGTTGCTGTGCTCACCGCAGCGTTTTTATAGGCTCCGCCAAGGCTATCTACAAAGATTTGCGCCAGTTGAGGGAAACTACCGGAAAATTGTATAAACTGCATTTCAAATTATATTAAACCAAATTAAAATCTACCCCTGTGGCTCCCTCTCCATTAACATCCTTGGGGGCCGTGATTTGACGACTGGTATCCGCACTTCACGCGAAGAAATATATCACTTACCGAGATCTGTTACGGCAGAGTGCCACACCCAGTAATTGGTAAAAGGCGTGCTGATATATTTATTTATTTATTTCAAATTATATTTCATATAGATAGTATCAATTTTTGACAACATTTACAATTATTTAAATAAGTAAAATTAATTACGTTAATTAATTTAGATGCAGAATTTAATTATCTACTTGCATTTAAACCATTTTCCTTTAAAGTAATAAGTTTTCTTGGAACATTCTGCACTGTCCCATCAAATGGAGTCCCTTGTATGTCAACTAAAAAAGAACGTTGTTACTTTGTATATTTATGCAAAGTAGACTATAAGTAAAGTGCTAGCACGTTTAAGAAGGGCGTTGAGAAATATAGAGATTTTAAAAATGTCATATTACATCTAGTTACATGCTATGTTACAAGGGAAACATTTTTTTTTGAGACGAGATATATGACCAGAAAAATAAGGACATTCTGTGTTTATATTTTATATAAAAAACAATCGGTAAATGGTCAAAGTTTTTGCTTTAGTTTATTTCACTATTTCAGTGAAAACATAGTTTATCACCTCTGAAATCCATAAATAATAAAATAATAAAAAGTATAAAATAAACACTTGGCTAGGTTTCACAAAATTCAGCCTCCAAGTCACCATATGAGGGCATCGTCAGAGGCTGGCCAGCACAGTTAGTAACCATAGACGCGTTTCGCTCTTATTAGAGCTCATCAGTATGGTATAACCCACTCCTCCACCTAGAACAAAGTTCACATGAAGGAGCTGTGTGACGAAAAACTGTGTCAGCAGAGAATTTTGTGAGACTTAGACAAGTGTTTAGTTTGATATTTTATTATTAAACCTAGTTTCACCAAGTGTTGGATGACAATTAATTTTGTTTTTGTTGTTATAATAATAAAATAAAATGCAGAATGTGATTTCTCAACATGAGGGAGGACTATGGGGCGAATAAAAAAGATGTAAGGTTGTATCATTTGTCAAGTTAACTCCTTGAAACTTCCATATAGATATATTTGTCTTATGGCAACATTCAAAATGGAAGATGTTAGTAACCGCGAACTGCGCTGCTTGCTGTGTAGAGTTGCGAGCGTTGCTGCGAACGAATTAATTAATAGAAAGGGAGAGGATTGTTTTTTCCGGGTGCTGACAGTTCGAAACATTTGCCAGGAATCGCGAGGAAGATGATATGACACTCAATTAGCGAGCAGCTGGATTCGCCACGTAATGAATAGAATTCTAACTGAATAACTGAATCAAGCTGAAACATCTTCTGCTGTTATGCAATTATATCGGTATACATCAAGTTTATTTGCTCCACATTTTCGCGAATTTCATCTTGCTTTCATTATCATTTCTGAATTTACTAATTTGTTTGCTCTCTTATTACACAATACTATACGCGAAATTACATTTCATTTCAGCAAAAAAAAATAAATATTACATTTCATAAAATGAGGAAGTTTATAGTTTCATAAACAATACTTTATACAAAACAGTAGTTATTTGTATAGCTAGCAGGGACTCGAACTGAAATATTTTGGGGTTCGGTTACGGTTAACGGTTTTTATATCACTTAAATTTCGGTTTCGGTTATAAGTTACAGTTTATTAGAATATTATATAGGTTACTGTTTTAAAAAATTATAAATTTCGGTTTCTTTACGGTTTCGGTTACTAATTTATATTTATAAAAATATAAAAAACTAATAACTTATATTCTTCATCGTATTCTTAAAACTTTTGGTTCATTATGTTATTTAGACCGGTTTAAATTTACGGTTTTAGAACCGAAATTATGTCGGTTCTGTTACGTTTTCAGTTACAGAATCAATTAAATTTTTGTTTTGGTTTTCAGTCTCCATATTTTATAACAA
Source organism: Pterostichus niger (assembly GCA_947425015.1). Taxonomy (NCBI): domain Eukaryota; kingdom Metazoa; phylum Arthropoda; class Insecta; order Coleoptera; family Carabidae; genus Pterostichus; species Pterostichus niger. Next base: position 850,819 of record OX380336.1, on the reverse strand, counting down.
AAATATCGATTTCGTGTTTTCGGTTATAGTTTCATTAAAAGGTTAATATCGGTGCAATTTTTGATTACGGTTTACTTTTTATTTTCACGATTTTAAAATAGTTGAGTAATATATCGCGTTCTACACGATTCTTCGTTAAATGTACAAAGGAGTCTATTACCAATAGCAACTCGCCTGTAATTCTGACCTCTCTCTTACCAAATAATATTCGAAAAGCATATTTTTCTACTGATTGTAGAAAAAAATGAATTGAATTGAATCAACAATACTTTCTCAGTTATTATATATTGTCAAACTTTAATAAAGTAATTTAGAAAAAAATGTCTCAATAACGTGGCGTATTTGAAATATGTGAAAAATAAATTTTAAATGTTAAACAGCGAAAAATATGTGATAAAAATAATAACATCAGCTAGGAATATTTTTGGCGTTGTTTGCATGATGATATATGTATTTATGCTAACCTAAAAATAGGATAAAAATCAGGTGTCAAAATTCCAATTCCTACACGATAAAAGAAAATGTTGTTGAAGCTTTCCACCAGCATTTGTCAAACGTACACGAAACAAAACAACCCAGGTAGCAACATATCACCGCGATTTGTTTCACGAGATATGGAATAAGAAAAAGGTGTACGTGAGTCAAGCGTTGAATCAGTGCAGAGCTTCTTGTGATGCGGAGGACGCTGCGCGAAACGAACGTCTTTCAACGCGACTAAACACTGAAAATAAAGGCACTTTAGCGGCGAACTGCGGTAGGATACTGCCCACTTGCGAGAAAAAAAGAGAAAACCCAGAGGAAAATGATTATTGCCAACGATCTGCCACTGCCGCCGAAATTGAGTTTCGTTCTTTAAAATTCTCTACAACCGACGCTTAATAACGAATATAAATACGCGGATTTTTATAAGAATTTTCTCTGCTTTTTTATAGAAAGTTGATGGCTTTGCTTTAAATATCACTTATATTCTATATTGTGCTTACAAAGTGAATTTTATGCAACTGTTTTTGGGGATATATTGTGAAGGTTAGATGTAAAAATGACAAACATAAATCTATCACTTTAGCAGTTATGTATCGAGTCGGCCTGTGGATCTTGAGAACCTTGGTTCGATCCCTACAGCCGACAAACAATTTTCACCAATTTAAAAAAAAAAAATCTACCCCTGTGGCTCCTCCTCCACTAATATCTCTGGAGGCCGTGATTTGACGGCTGGTAACCGCACTTCACGCGAAAAAATATATCACTTACCGAGATCTGCTTAGGCAGAGTGCCACACCCAGTGATGGGTAAAAGGCGTGATGATATATTTATTTATTTTATTTATTTAATTAAATGCATTTAGATAATTATGAATTTGAACTAATAATTAAATTTCAAATGTTTATTGAATCTGTCGGTCACCTTTAACTTTTATTATTATTATTTTTTTAATAAAAATTTTGAAACAAAAGTATATAAGAAAAGTAGTATCAATATTTTGCATATTGATATAGTTTTTTAATGAAAAATTGTATGGGAAAGTTGGTTGTTGAGCTGGGAAGAAGAAAGAAAGAAGAAGCGTTATTTTTGCGTGCGAATATAAATCAACAAATTTAGTATTTCGTTCGTCGGGTGATTCTTGTGCATCCGGTATATTTCGCCCGCACGCGAGCCTTTCCTTTATTTATTACACGTTCATTTAATCATTTCCGCATCAACAGTTTTGTCAGATCCGCTAGTGTTACATCTAATTCTTCCTTTTGTTGGCATCAGTCCATACAGCTCTTATTTCTCGTTTTTACCCCTTCTCATTCGCGAAGCATGCAAGCTGAATTGCGTAGAATTTATCACGGGACATGAAAGAACAATTTTCTTTTGTATTTTTCTTTTCTTGAGCAGGAAAGTCTCTTTGAAATTCTTATATCGTCAACGCGAGAAGTTTATGAAACTCAAGGCGTCACATTCTAATTTTCTACTTAATCCCAATTATTGTACCGTTTAGTGGAATCCGAAACATGTAGCAACAATCTTTTTTTATATAAGAATAAATAAATCAGCTCCCGCAGCCTATACCAAAATTACATATTATATTTCATTTATATAAATAAAATAAATATATCATCACGCCTTTTACCCATTACTGGGTGTGGCACACGCCTGTAGCAGATCTCGCTAAGTGATATATTTCTTACGGTTACCAGTCACGGCCCTCAAAGATGTTAGTAGAGGAAGAGCCACAGAGGTAGATTTAATTTGGTGAGAATCAAACCCAAGTTTCGACTCGATACCACTGAGCCACCTACCCCATTCATATATAATAATACAATAATCTCCTTATGTACATATTTAATTAGCGGGGTAGGTGGCTCAGTGGTATCGAGTCGGCCTGTGGATCTTGGAAACCCTGGTTCGATCCCCATAGCCGACAAACAATTTTCACCAATTTAAATCTACCGCTGTGGCTCCCCTTCTACTAATATCTTTGGGGTCCGTGATTTGACGGCTGGTAACCGCACTTGACGTGAAAAAATATATCACTTACCGAGATCTGCTTAGGCAGAGTGCCACACCCAGTAATGGGTAAAAGGCGTGATGATATATTTATTTTATTGATTTAATTAGCGGCAACAACATTCGATGGTTCTAATTGTTTTATAAACTGTAGTCAAGACTTAAATGAATTGCAAAGATGCATTCGTGCAGCAAACTTTCAATTCAGTATTGTATGGTTTTAATGCGAGCGGACACCTCGCGTATTCTTCTTCGTCCTGGCACATCGGCTTTAAAGAAGTTAGAAAGCTTTCAAGGAAGGTAAGCCGTGTCCATTGGTAGAGTATCGTAGTAATACTCGGCCAGGAAACGACGCCCTTCCTGACAACTCCAGTTTAGCGGATTTGCTACATACACCTCGTCGAGGCGGTGTCCTGGCGACGTCCTGGCGTCTCCGCGTCTCCCAGGACGCCAGTCATTCAGACGGGCTTTACTTACTATCGACGCCGGGGCTGTCTTACTGCGTCAGGAAAATCTACCGGGATTCGCTGGTCTACGCGCTATATTAAACTCTTCGCGTTTAAGACTTAAAGTAAATATTACCGGGAGAAGGTTATTTATTCTCATACACCCTGTTGATGCTGCAACATTTATAGGTTAAAATCTTTTCATACAACCGTACAAAAAGTAAGTTATTATCTTCTCATTTTAATACGAAATAGTTATTTGTATTATTAATAGTGCAAGAGGAACAAAGACAATTTACGCTCATGATACACACATTATTTTTTCAACGATTGCATCTTAAAATTATTTAAAAACGTATACGTACTGAAAATAAATTCGTTCTGTCAACTGTAAAGTTTCTATTTTGTTTATATCCCTGGTATTTATTGTAATAAGCGCTCATTTAATATCTTTTTCGCGCGTAGCTATTGGAAACGCGCGCATTTAACATTTTTTACGCGCGTTGCCGTTGGAGACTCGCAAAAAAGATATTTTTCGATTGTTCCACAGAAAACGTCAACTTTACGATGACAAATGAGAGCGTAATTGTCAACTTTTCTTAACAATCGTAGAAAAATAAATTTTATTGCAAGTGCTACAAACTTTACTACATATATTTTGACCCGCCGAATCCAACGATAAAGAAGAGTTTAGCTTTTCCGGAGACTATCTTAAAAACCAACCAAGATATGAAGATGCGCTCGACGACATTAAATTCTTCGTGTCCCAATTGACGGTAAAATGACCATGTTCTACCTGTTTTTGAGATATTAGTAAAAAATTGTTTATCGGAATAGTTTAAATCAGATATGGCTGAAATTGTGTTTATTGGTTAACTGAAGTACGAGAAATTCAATACCGTTAAGCGCATTTTAATATCTCGATTAGTTTTTGAGGCTTCCGAAAATGTTGATTTTATTCCAAATTTTACCTCCTTTCAAACTTTATACTATACAATATTTCTCCAAAATTTAATTCAATAAAAATATTCATAAGTCTAAAAAAACTATAAAAAAATTAATGGTAAAATTGTCATGTCCATATATACTTTAGTTTTTGAAAATAAATGCCGCTCAAAATTGCATCAAATTCCATTTTAATTTCTTATTCAAAATAACAGATGTCACTCCATGACTTGTTTTACTACATTTTATATGTACAGATGTTTATATCAATTTTTTAATTTCTTCATCGTTACTCAATCTTGTTTGAAACGGTTCGGTAACGTTTAGAAACATTACCAGACCTATTCATGGTCAGTTGGCTGTTGCTATTCAACCTGTGAATATAGTGAAGGATTTAATAAGTATTTTTATTGTGATTTTGTGATTTTAGTATGTTATTTACTATAAAATAGTGGTTCTAGTGATTGTGAGTGAATAGTGAATGTGTTTAAAAACTGTCCAGATCATCAAAACGTTCCAGACACATCAGACAAATGCGATGGATTCGTCGATAAATAAAAAGGTCAGAACTAAATTTAGAAAATTGTTTAAAATAATAGTCAATCCTATATTTATTGCTTTTCGAAACATATATTTTCATATTTTGTACTATAAAAAAGTGTTCGTTAATTTATCAAATTAGAAATGTTCACTAACATCTTTGGGGGCCGTGATTATATAATATATCTCTTACCCAGATCTGCCACGGCAGAGTGCCACACCCAGTAATGGGTTAAAGGCGTGATGATATATTTATTTATTTATTTATTCAGAAATGTTCAAACTTACGTAAAAGGTATAATAAATAATTTGATTTTTTAAATAGCTCTTCAAGGACATTCCATTCATTCCTATACAACTGTTTCAATAATGTTTCATTTACGTAATAAGCATGAATACAACTGGCAACAATATAATTTTATTTCCTACCAAATAAAGTAGCAGGAGAAAGTAATATTTATGAAAATGATACGAAGCCATATGAAATGAACAGTTACAAGTTGTTCGCGCTTATTTAACACGCCTTAAAATTCACGTTAATTAAAATGCATGAACGAAAACGTGTTAATTCTGCGTAAGACCACAGTTTAAATAATAATCAAGGTGGCATCTCGTTCGCGATGCTCCACTGTAAAGTATAAATTAAATAAAGCACCTTTCTTGTTCGTGGTATTAATTGCGAGTTATGTAAGTGGCGCCCGGCGCCGATAACGACGCTAGCGTCGCGGAATGCTAATAAGATGACTTCGTCGTCAGGAGAATAGTTCCGCTTATTGTAATTAAGTTATACTGAACAGTGTAGCTACTACGATAATATTAACACTAACTATCTGCAAAATGGAAAGTATGTTCGTGGTACAGCTGAATAAAAGCTAAGGTAAAAGCTCAATATTTCTAATTATTCCACTACTGTTATTTTAATGTGAGTGCTATGATGGGTGCTGCAATATTAACTATGAATGAATGAATACAGATTTTAGGAATGTTAAATTTTGTAATAAAAAAAAACTACTTCAATTAATATTGAATTGAAATTGCTTGTAGCAGATCTACAACTACAGATCTTAGTAAACAATACAGAGAATCACAAGAGTACAATAAATTGTAGTACTTGCAAAATAGATGGTTGTTAAAGTTGAATTATATTAAAATTAAAATGTTTAAAAATTTAATTACAAAATATACTATCAGGATTTGAACCTGGGATCTATGAACTCTAGTCATACCCTCTGCCAACTAAGGTACAATTGCTGTGCTATTCTAATCTTATTTTTTCCAATTTTTCTTTTAACTTTTAAATTTAAATACAAATATTTACTATTTTCTGTCAGATATAGCTGTGCTACAATTGCAGATCTAAAAAAGTAGTTACGAATAAGGAAGTTAATTTGTAGGGTTGCATAATATTTTATGTTGGTGAAATTGAGGGTGAGAGATTGCGTGGACAACCTAGAAATAAATGGATAGAGATGAAGGTTTGTTGCGTAAACGAAATATTTTTATTGAAAGACATAAATGAGCTTATAACATTATGAATGTGGATGAAGTAAAATTGAAATGAATGTTGATTAAATATTAATTGTAATCTAATGAATAAATTTTATGAATATTAAATTGAATTGTAGAGAGAAAAATTACAATAAAATTCCTTTATAGTAGCAAGTCTTACTTTAGTTTAATTTTAAAAGTTAATTTAAATCACTAGTAGTAACAAAATTATATTAGAGTTTATTTAAACTTGTTTGAGAATATGGTTTAGTTTATAATTTAAATCATTCAAAATTCAGAATTAGCTAAAACTTTTTTGAGACTTGGAATATTTCAAGTATATATGCCATTCTAATTTGTAGTATAGTAACATGATTTTTATTTACATATGTCATGGTAGTTTGCGTTAAAATCCTGTTTAAACGGAAATGCATATTAAACAGTTTCCCTATAAAAATCACGGCAATAAATCAGTAAAAAAAACAAGAGTCAATACGTCAGAAGAGGTGAAATAAAATTAAAATTCATTGCGTCTATTCAGCATTCAAAGCCTCTCCGGCTTTCAGTGTCGGCATTCGACGCTGCTTGGTTCTGCTTGCATCCAATTTTATCCGTTCTACGTACGTGAAAGCCGCCCCAAATAAACCAAAAGCGGAGCAAGGAGCCAGACCCCGACGAAGACGACGCCGGCGACCATATAATTTATTCCGCGATTGTGTGGATTCAACTGACAACTAAATGCATCTAGCATTCGACAAGAACTTCGTACTTATGCATACAAGTTGAGGAGAACTCCAAGTTTTAATCAATGATATTAAACGTACCGGAACCGGAATGACTTATTAACTACCTATCATGACTACGTGCTTATGGAGTGTTAAGAAGTTAAGATAAGATTCGACAACTTTACGATTTCAAATTTAATCGTATGAATTCGGAAACCTCACTAAAGATAACGAAATAATGCTGACAACAAATTAAATACTTTCGTGTATATTTCAAATACAAGACGCAATCGAATGTTGTTAGAAAACTGGGTTTTAGTTAGTTGAGATGGTTTGGGCATGTGAAAAGTATTGCGATAAATTTAAAATTGTTCACCGTGTTATTTAATGCAGAAAATTCGTAGTGCAATTGTTAATAACAACAGGCAAATATTTTCACAGTAAAAAAATCATTTCTCTTTGTAAAATTTGACAGATTGACATACACCTGATCAAACATAAAACAATAAAGCAAACTGAATAGATAAACACGATTTGCTAGTCGGGCATTACACCTGTCTATAGATTTACAATTCAAACTGTACTTTATGATGCTTTCATGTGAACAAACACACCGGCTTACCTAAAATTGTTAATTAATAATAAACAAAATGTTAGTACATTTGATGGTTTTATATAAATTAATGATGGCGGTTTAGTAAATGCTTTCATTTATATTAAAACATAATCGTCATTTCATTTCGTCATTAAATTTGTCACAACCAACATTTTATATTATATATCCAACTTTGAAGTTGCTAACCTACCAAGAGTGCCACACCCATCAATGAGTAAAAGACGTGATGATATATATATATATATATACCGGGAGTTTTTCTTACCACTAAACATAGAGATATATCATTACCATAGTTACAGTTAAAAAGTTTGACAGCAATGCATTGAAGTGTAATAGTCTATAGTCTAAAAGAAACATTTTCGCAAATTCTTCGTTTAAGAGCTCGTACATACAAATAATGAGGAATTTAGGGTTGAACCAGTTCAAAAATCGAAAATTATTAAAATGTGGTTTTATATAATTCAGATCACGATGGCGCGAGGCGCATCTTCATATTTTTTTTACTTTTTGACTTTTTTATAAGCTCAACTTTGAAAGTCCATAACTCAAAAACTAAATGAGATATTGACATGCAGTTTGAACGAGTGTATTTCTCGTGCGCTACTTAACTTGTACAGAAAAGATAATGAAAATCTGAAAACACCAGTGAATTTCTGGCGTGAAAATACATAAGTATGCAAATTTTCACAATAAAATTCGCACGGATAAATTTTTTATTACAAAAAAACGAAAAATGACCAAAAATCGAAAAAACACCAAGAGGTACCCCTTAATAAATTTTCAAAAAACGGCCATTTTCGATTTTTTGTAATTAAAAATGTATCTGTTCGAATTTTTTTCTGAACATTTGCATACCTATGTATTATTAAATAATGCAGTTCATTACTTAACTCAAATAAGTGAAATAAAACGTTTATGTCCTAACGGAAGTAGAAAAATAAATATATCATCACGCCTTTTACCCATTACTGGGTGTGGCATTCTGTCTAAACAGATTTCAGTAAATGATAAACTGTGGTTACAAGCCGTCATATTATGGCCTCCAAAGATGTTAGTGACTGGGCAGTAGTGTTAAAAAAAATTGTTTGTCAACTGTGGAAATCGATCCCGACTCGATACCACTGAGCCACATACCCCATATGATTGTAGATAAAATGAATTAATGAAACAATCATCAAATCATGTATTGTTTCGAATTAGCTTATAACGAACAAACACATCCGTATGCATAACTAGTATTTAGATAATTAGATGAGCTCATGAAAACGTACACTACAATAATTAGATATATTGTGTAAAGTATTCTATGATGCATGTGGGCATGTGGGGTACAGCATCCCTCTGCAACACTACTGCCACACAGCGGCGTATCAACTCACTAGCTAATAGAGTTATCTGCACTGGCAGCGATAACGGACGCTAATGAGAGTCACGGTCAATGTGACAGCGAATGAATATTGAATTAGATGTGCATCACCTATGAATTATAGATTTCCCGGTACTGGTAACTGGTTACTGGTATATGGCAACCGGTAAAGCGGTAACTGGATTCGTATTAGTTCGTGTTGTTTCATTAAACATAAGCATGGAAATGAAGGCGTCAAAAGCGCGCCAAGCGAAATGCGATTGTGGATTCATTATTTATGATGGTCGTTCACCGCGCAATCATTTATCGGATGAAACCGGATGTGCAGTTGCTGTGGTTGCTAACGACTGCGAATACCTAAGCTTTTACACACACAATTGTCCACAAATAACAAACAAACAAGCAAACAAACATTATGCATTGTACAATAGTATATTATGTTTACTGAAAACGTTTTAAGAATATTTAAATCTCAATTTAAAAAAGAAAATGACATTGAAACTATCTTATATAAGAATATTAAATAATAGCTATATTTACTATCGATTTATGTATTAAAAATAATTATTTTAAATTTCTAATGTATTTTATATTTTGCACGTTAAATTTGACTGAATAAATTTTTTCATCCATCTCGCTGGTTTGAAGGATACCGTGTTTTGACGGCTGGTATTTCACTTGTTAAATCACTCATCTAGATGTCCTATAATAGAGTAATATACACAGAAATAGGTAAATAATGTGTTCATATATTTATTTCTTATTATAATTACGAGAAAACGAAATTTGGTGGAGGCGCCGGCAAAGAATGTATTTATTTATGTTACTCTGTACAACAGGAACTTAATCCCAATTACAGTACAGGGTCCGTACTCATCGAACCGCAGTGTAGTAGTTTATATAATTTTTAGCTTGGGTGAGATTCGAACTCGGGATCTCCAGATTAGAATTCCATTTTTTTTCACAGATTTTATTTTCTAATTCCGTCTTGCTATCCACACCACTGTACTGACGGACACAGTTTAACTGTATGTTAGAAAACACTTCATCGCCTAAATTGGTTACGTAGTTGAGGTTATTAAGGTGATGGCTTGTGCCCTAAATCTATTGGATACAATTTATTATAGCTTACTTTAAATTTAATGATATCAAAATTTTGCCTGACTACTAATATAATGTGTGTACAATCCCTTAAATAAAAATATAATGTCTTGGAAAATCTGCAATTACAGAGCTTATAATACCATATTAAATGTAAACGAATATTACATGACACGTTTTACCCATTGCTGGGTATGGCTCTTTTCATAAAGAGATTTAGGTAAGTGATATATTTCTACACGGTATGTGATATATTTTGTATGACCAGCCGTCAAATCATGATCCCTAAAGACGTTAGTTGTGGGGCAGCCACAGGGAGTTTATCAACTGTGAGAATCGAACTCGGGTACTCAAATCCATAGGTTGACGCGATACCACTGAACTATCAACCCCATATTATACCTTCAAATATTGTAATAAGATAGCTGAAATATTAATTAAATATTTCATTATTCATTTCAATTACAAATTAAAAACAAACTGTCCATTTTGATTTAGTGTGTCAACAGTTTGTGTTTAATTGAACCATGATTAATTATATAATTAATATAAATATGTAAATAAATAAATACTATTGCGAATTGTTTTTGTTATGTTTGCAATATGGGAAAACTAAAACAAACAAAGGTATTATTTTATAATTTTATATAATTTCATTAAACCTCCATTCGCGTGTTGTGTTGCGGAAGAAAAATTAATTCTTCCACTTCACATTACAAACATTTTGTTCCCAGTACAATTAATTTGATATTTATCAACAAAACGTCAAAATGTTTACTTTTCGTAAAATGAGATGTCATTTCAACTCTGCTCTCTCATTATAACAATTAATAAATACTTGTAATAAAGCTATAGTTCTAGTCTTGCTGACAATTTCAGTCAATTAGTGAACCGGATGTTACGATAGGACCCGGAAATACACAAATACAGACAGGAAGACAGCGTTGTCATGTCTGTCCACTGTTCAGCGGACAATAGGTGTTTATTTTAGGTGAACTGATACGAACTCATAGCCTCTGGCTTTGCACCTTTGTCATGATATGTTTACTCTAGTAATTTAATGTCATCATTGGCCACTATGTTCATGTAATTCACTCTAGTAGATCTGAAATTGTGGCGATAAATCCTGGTCGGATTTTAATTGCATATTATTTATTTAAATAAAAATGAATTACAATATATCCCTGAGGTGCTATACTATTCAATATATTTGAAATTATCATATGAAATTTTAATTTGAATAAATTATTATGTTTATTAATATAAACTGTAGTAAAACATTTCTGACAATTAATAATTTAGTAGCACAGGATTTTATTATATATTATTTAGTAATTAGGTGTTTTAAAATTTAAATAGAATATCAGTGAATAAAAATGATCCCTGTGCAGGAGCTTTTACGTATGGCTTTAGATAAACACTTTAATACAAGGTATAATTTTTTTCTCCCCTAATAGACAATTAATTTATTATTCTCAGACAAAATTGATTTTTTTGGATATAAGTTTTAATCACTTTGTCATAAGTTTTGTCTCGGTTTTATTAACTTATCTACGATGTCCGTCAGTGCGGTGGTGTGGATAGCATTACGGAATTCGGAGATCCCGAGTTCGAATCGCATTCAAGCTAAAATTTATATAATCTATCACACTGCGGCTCGGTGAGTGCGGACCTTGTACTGTAATTGGGATTAAATTCCTGTTGTACAGCGTAACATAAATAAATAAATGACAATAGTATAATTATCATCTTATAAAACATATAAAAATACTCGTAGATAATAGAGTCTTGTCTAGTTCCTGAAGTACAAGAAATTCTTGACTGCAGTCAATAACAATGGTGCCAGTAATAAGAAAGCAAACTGAGTTAGTTTGTCTGAATTAATTACTTTGGTTAGTAAACCAGCGAACTGATAACCAGCGAACCGCGTTACCACAGCAAGACCACAGCGTCCACAGCGTCCACAGCGTCCACAGCGTCCACAGCGCTTGATTAGGCGTGGACGCTGCGGTACGCTGTGACATTGTAGCGTGTGTCCGGCCTTTGTGTCCCGGACTCGCCTGCGGACACTCCGGAATCACACGCCTCCGGGCTGCTCCGTCGCTTGATGATTTAGCGAGATAGCGACAGCTTCAAATAAGAAGAATTATATGTACGAGACAGAGTTCGCCCTGACTTCGACTATCAAATAAATATGATTCCATTATAAGTTACTGTAATTTGGATCAAGTTTCTATTGTACAGAATAACAAATACATAAATAAATAATAGGTATTTTTTATTTAAACTAAATATATTTCGCACAATGGGGTAGGTGGCTCAGTGGTATCGAGTCGGCCTGTGGATCTTGAGAACCCTGGTTCGATCCCCACAGCCGACAAACAATTTTCACCAATTTAAAAAATCTAACTCTGTGGCTCCTCCACCACTAATATCTTTGGAGGCCGTGATTTGACGGCAGGTAACCGCACTTCACGCGAAAAAATATATCACTTACCGAGATCTGCTTAGGCAGAGTGCCACACTCAGTAATGGGTAGAAGGCGTGATAATATATTTATTTATTTTTTTTATATTTCGCACGCTAAGTATATATAATTTTTTTTTGAATTCTAAGAATATTTGTGAACCGAGGCTTTCAACGAACATTTTTTGTATGATCGTAAATAAAGGTTAATCTATTATTAATTTTAATTAAATTATGAATACAAGTAACTAAGAAAACTGTTGACATTTTCCAGCATAATTCAGCCAGCGAAATTTAATTATTTTGTAAAGAGCCCAAAAGTAGTTATTTACGTAGCATAGTAAATTAATTTTTACAGGCGAGGTGGAAAGTTTGTATAATCCACTGGCCCACTAAAAATTAATTGCAAGAGTGCCGTGTACAAAGTTTTATTTCCACTTTCACAACGTACTTTTTATGAATTTTTATTAATTTTATAAAATGATATATTACATTTTGTAATCAAAGGTTGTTGGTGGTAGGGCAAGAAATACATAATTTTAATTAATTGATTTAATGCCCAACGACGACTTTAATGTTGGTTTTCTTGTAGTTCAAGAAAATATACAAAATATTGCAGATGCTGCAAGTAACAACTTTTATTTTATATTAGATTTTACAGGGCTACGCGCTATAATTATTCATTTAGTTAGTTACTATAAATACCTATAAAGTGTCATTTACATAGAAAGTGAAAATAAAAACAAAACGCCACCGATAAAGAAACAAATTGTTATTTTTCTGAAAACAATTTTTTGGTTACACATTCATATTTATAATAAGCATAATTTCAAAATTAAATTTATAATAAAAAATTCTTAAAAAAATAATTGCTGACTTAATTATGTATTCTTGTTAATTCTATAGGTCGGCAAGCGTGCAAAATTAACAATTAATAATTAAAGCTTGTTTTAAAATAAATGTAAAGAGCTGTTAGCACAGCTGTCGTCTACAAAACTGCGCTTACTTCTCGCTATAATAGAAACTATATCATTTCGTGCAATTCAAAGAAAATATGAATAAATAATACAGTAAACAGCTCCTTTTGCGTTCTCGTTGACAGCACAAACGTATTTGCCGGTTAGCGACTAGCTCCACATGCTCCCTATACCCTATAATACCCTCCTACAACCCACAGCTCGGAGGGTAGACAAAGCTAACGCTTTGTCTATATGAAATTCACATTTGACGGAGACTGACTCGTGAAATAAAAAACCAAGCATGTCTCGAGCGTGACGCCTCAGGCGTCCGGACGCTATTGTGAACGTGAGTGTGAGCGTGTACGTGCGCGTGAACATTGTCCCCCTAGTACAGTTATTGTAATGTCTACTTGCACTTTTATTTTGAGCGAATTGATGAAAGAATTGGGTGAATAGAATGAAATAATCTGCAAACATAATTCAAGAAATTTTGTTGCGAATGTGAGACAGAATCAACCATTTTTCATTTTATTTGTGTCTAAGTTATGTATATTCAGAAGAATTTCAGGAATTCTTTTCATAAAATATTTTAAATTTATATTTCACTTCTTACAACAAGATATTATTTGAAATGTTTCTTCTTATTAGTTCCATATTATACCAAATAAAATACATTATTTGTACAGCAGCAATTAGCAAAAACTGAAGCCTGGAAAATATATTACAATGACCCTAATTGTAATATGAATATATGAAAAGTATGAGTATTACAATTGGGCATTGTAATACGTGTCTTTCATACTATTTTTCTTTTAAACGCATTAATTTACTTTTTATTTAAAAATGATTGGCTGGTAGTACAAGCTCTGTTTTTGGGTGTTCTAAGAGCACGATTTTAACATGTTAGAGATAGCTAAAACACCTAAATATACTGCTCTTAAAACATGCAAAAACAAAGCTTGTGCTACCAGCCATTATTATTTAAAAAATACAAATATAATACAACACTGACAGATGACAAAACATTTGAAATTTAAATTATTTTGACATTTATAAGTTAGATTATAGTTTCATAATATTATCAATATTATTCTAAAAATAAATACCTTTAAATTTAGGTAAAAGGAAAGGTATTTTATTGTTTGATTAAAAAATTCTAATGATACTTATTATGAGCAATGACTTCTAAACTCATGTATCTGTTTAACAGTACGACAACTTTACAAATAAAAAGTTCCTAAAAACAGTCATACAAAATCGAATTTTGAGCCATCGTTTTTGACAAAATTGTCTTTGAATATACATATAGGAAAAACTTATTTCTCAATTCGTATAACTAAATAGCTCTTTTAAGTTCAGATACGAGTACAACATTTAATCTGTATTTAAATATGAAAATGTTTATCAACAATATGAACTCCATGATATTTATAAGCTTGTTGTTTGTGAAAGAAGTATTACCACAAGCTCCTCAACTCATTACCTAGATGTCTCTGCTGTCGTTCAATGTTTACCACTTGACAAAGATCAAACATCTCTATACAAATAATACACCACAGCATGTCTATTAATTAAAACAGTGTCTGTTGCACCGTCGCCGATGAATTACCTGGCCGTGTCCACGATGGCTCGGTTCCCGCGGTCCCGGACTCGAGTCTCGACTCTCGAGTTTACACAGCACTATTCATTTGCAGCGAGCGTGGTGCGTGTTTGTGAGACGATGTTTTTTATTTCTGCAATGGCGGAGAGCAGTAAATGCATTTGGATGTTGTTTTGTGTTTGTTTCTATAAATAAAACTTAATGCACTTTTTGAGTAATGAATTTGCTTATTGTTTTACGAGTTTATTTATGGAGATTAAAGTCTGCAAAGAATGGAATTTTTACGAAATTTAAAACAATCATGCCCAGTAAAAACTCTTCTCTAACAAAGGAATTCTTATTTTTCAGTTTTTCTTCATTTTATTTTCGTTCTAACAAATACATACTTGCATCATTGAATAGCTGTCAAATTTTTATTTAAAATATATTTGACGATTACTTTTAGAAATAAAAAATAGGAGCTAAATGTTTATTACCCATTACTGGGTGTGGCACTTTGCCGTAACAGATCTCGGTAAGTGATATATTACTTCGAGTGAAATACGGTTACCATTCATCTAATCACGGTCCCCAAAGATATTAATATAGGGGAGCAACAGGGGTAGTTTTAATTATTTGCCGGCTGTAGGACTCGAACTCGGGTTCTCAAATCCACTGGCCGACTTGATACCACTGAGCCCTCTAGACCATTAAATTTTAATAATAGTTCTTATTTAGTAGCAAATAGATGGTATTAAGTCCCGGGTTTGCGCCTCCGTTAGTAATTTTGGGGATCGTGATTTGACGGAACTTCACGCATATAAATATCTTGTTTACCGAGATGAGCTACGGCAGAGTGTTACACCTAACAATAAGTAAAAGGCGTGATGATATATTTATTTATTTATTTATCAATTGTATTCTTCTGGAGAAGTTTGCATATTCTTCAGTGTTCTTCTTCTGCATTTATAAAACTTCTAAAATCTGTCAAGTTGCATTTGTGTGAAAAATGTAGTTTTCTTCTGCTGCACGCATCCTGTCATGTATCGCGTGCAAGGTACAGGTGCAATACGTCATCGCGTTCCCAAGCCTCCGTGGTTGGGATATGTTCCCAGTCCCAGCACGAGTTCCGAGTCCCAGCTCTCAGTTCCCTCAGAGCTCCCAAACAGCTATTCATGTCGATAACTCACGTTCACTATGCGTCGTGTGCTCGTGTGTATGCATTGTTGGTGACACGCGAGCGAGGATTAAAGTCGCACGACTGACACGTGCAGGAATTCATTAAGAACTTATTCAGAGTTATTGTCGATCTTTCAATTAAATATTGCATTTGTTATTTACTACCCTATATAATAGAAAAGTGATCTAATAAAATATCAAACTAAACACTTGTCTAAGTCTCACAAAATTCAGCCTCCAAGTCACCTTATGAGGGCATCGTCAGAGGCGAAACGCGTCTATGGTTATCAACTGTGCTGGCCAGCCTCTGACGATGCCCTCATAAGGTGACTTGGAGGCTGAATTTTGTGAGACTTAGACAAGTGTTTAGTTTGATATTTTATTATTAAACCTAGTTTCACCAAGTGAGCATTTAAAGACCATTAATTTTGTCTTTGTTGTTTTTTATTTAGAAAAGTGATCTCATTTACAGTACAGGGCAGCTACAGCTTATAGCAAAATTCGAATCTCTTACATTTAGATGTTTTTTTGGGTATAATATTTTTTTTTTATGAAAAAAATAATTTATCCTGTTATTTCTACTTTACTTTCGAATTAAAATGCGTGAAAGTTAATAAAAAATTGTTACAAGTCCCAAGATACATCGATTCCTTATAAATTAGACCAATGAATAGTAATCTGTTGAAGATAAGAAGTATTCACGCATCTGCTCAAAAATAAATAGAATAAGTTCCCTCTACTTCCACTTTATACCTGGCAAATCAACCCAAAATTACCCGTTGCTAAAAACCACCCCACATTATCTCCCGCACAATCGGTGAAATAAATACCGCGTTATCGCCTGCTCGCTTCCCGGCATATGCTACCGTGGCGCCCTCTTCTGGCATTAGTCAGGATTTACCTCCGCTGCCGCGATAAGTACCATCAAAAATATCACTTCAACACGGTACAAGTTCTCCGAGAGAAATGGGAAAGCATTTTACATGGGAAGTATTGTCATTCGTCGCGAAGATTCTTTCACATCGGTCAAGATTTAAACTATTGCGGAACTCCCAAAGACACGATTGTTGAAGTTTTTGTTTTTGTAGAAGAAGAGATTAATCTTCGGAATAGTGAAAAGATTAATTTTGTCGTCCTGTCGGATTCAGATAACTTTTGCAGTTTACATCATGGAAAAAAACTGTTGTTTGTAAGCTGTATTTAATTATACTTTCTTGTAAACTACTAGCAATTATTTATCTTTTTCTTTAAGTAAATTAATATACTGTTCGAGGATAAAGTAATGGGTAATCTCATTTATCACATAAATAAAAGATATTGTATTAGTATCCTTTTGACATTCTGTATTGATAAACCACACTTAGGGCCGGTTTGACTAGCAAAAGTTAATTTGTAAATAAATAAAGGCAATTCAAAATTACATGTCAAATGCTTTTATTTATTTAACTGAAGTTTAAAATGTAACTGTTGTTGGTGAAACCGACCATAAATGTAACTAAATGTAGTATTATTTATTGTTACAAGTACGAATCAAATTTCAGTGCGTTTAATTCCGCCAAAGCATTCAAGATAAGGGATGTATTTAAAGGGGTAGTTGGTAGGTTCAAATATACAACCCTAGGGTCACATCTGGTTCGTGAATGAGTTCAATTTCGCTGTCTATTACCGAATTCCACCAAGACTGCTATTATTATAGTAGAAAATGTTAGGGGAAAATTAGGGTAGTTTACCTCCTAAAACATTTATGTTCTATTGATACAAACCCACACATTTTTAAATATTCTTCTATATTTATCACCTTATATTTTTATTGCTACATTCTACAAGTATCAAATACAATTTGATGAAACTTAGTTCTTCATAGTTTTTATTTCATAAATTTTCTTGACTTATTTTCAAACAATCATAATGTAAAACATTGAAATTTCCACCAGTACACACAATTTTATACCAAAAATTTACAACATATATGTAAGGAATCAATAGAATTACAAATTTGTTTGATAAACCAATGAAATAAAAACTATTTTGATAGCTTTCCACTAGAGAAATTAATAAGTGAGAATTTTGAATTAAATCTCCTTGGTTATCAATAAAATAAATGTTATTTTCATAAACGTCAATTGAAAAAAATCTATTGAATGGCAAAATCTCGATGGGGAACTGCTTCTACAAAAGAAATTTTTTATTGTTAAATTATCACGAAAAATTTAACTCTTAATATAATAATTATCAGATAACATCTTGAAATAATTTTAAATTCACCATATTTTTATTTCTATAATAACTCATATTTCAAGGCAAAGTATTAGTTATGATAAAATCACATAACTTGAATAAAATCCCTGGCGTCAAATAAATTATTTTATTAAATTCTGTCAGCGTTGCCCAATATTATTTAATTTGTTTTTGGAAATTATTTTAGCTATCTTTCTCTAGATAAATTCTGGAGATCTAACACCATTATTTGTGAATATTTTTTGTAAAATAACTGATGGTAAATGTTAGTAACAATTTATTGTAATAATTTCTGTTGGTAATTGTAAACGTCTTACGGGAGTGAATACACGCGGTTGTTGACTGAAGAATTAATTAAATCAGTGAAAATCCTTGGCAGGCATTCACGCACGTATTTAATTGACAATATATCCGCAGTTGCTTGCTCGACGAAGCGCTGCACAGCGTGTGTACACTCACGGGCTCAACTCCACGTAATTTCCTGCGTAATTAATAACTTTCATATCTGCGTCGGCCTCCAGCCCTTGTTTATAATTATTTTACCCTCTCGTGCAATTTATGAAACTTGGAGAAATACCTCTGCACCTGCCACTGCCCCAACAAACAAACACTAAAAAGAGTTTCAACTACATAAATTGGAAATGCATCTATACCTACGTTTAAATCTATAAATTTCCATCTTGAAGATCTGTCAACAAAAGGTTAGAGACATAGTAAAATTGACGTGATACAATTATTCAAGTGTAATTATATCAGGCTGCTTGGTTCAGTTTGGCGCAGGGGGCATGTTTCACCCCACGCACCTGTCTCGTGCGGGGGCAGGTGCGGGTAGGGGGTGGCTGATTTATCAGCAGCAGCAGCGGAGGCGGTGGCGGTGTGAGAGTACGCAGGTGTGTGCGGCGCGGAATTGTGTGCCGACACTTGACAAATAGAGGGAGCTGTCACGCAGACCGCAAGACTACGCCCCCTGGATCTTCACAGAGCAAGAGAGATACATACTATCCTCAAAGAAAAAGTCAAGAGTAGAACTAAAATACTCTAACACTAGTTTCATTTCTATAATACTTTTATGAGTCAAATATTAATATTGAATTTAGAGCATCAATTTGGATGGTTTGGCCATGTGGAATGTAGGTATAACGAATCAAATATTCATGTAATTGAAGAATAGAACATTTGTAATATTTTTTCTACTCCCATACTTTAATTTACTTACGAAATATGTATTATCTGTACATTAATGACACTTATTCATAGCATAGCATTTAATGTTAGTTAATTAAACCCCAGTAATAGTTTTATGTTTTTGATATTTAACTGTGACTTTTATTTTAATAATTTTGGGTGTTAGATTTGGTAACAGAAAAATACTATATGCTACTTGAGTATAATGGCTATTATAAACTACTATTAAATGTTTATAAATACATAACTGTCCTCCTTTACAAGAACGATTTGTATCTTCTTTTTTTTTGTAATTTCCGCACTCATTTTTTATTTTAAACACATTCGCCAAACCACGATTAACAACCGGTTTCCTTCATATAATACCACGTACTGATTATTTAAAACGTGCAAATAAAATGCTCAATCATAGTAGTTCAAATTTCAACTAGAATTTCTGTAGACAGTTCTAGTTTGATTCTAGTAAAATTTACATCACAAAGACTTCAAGAAAAACAGATTGCGCTAATAATCTCGTTTTTCATTCCTTTTATTCCTGTACCCTTCAATTAAAGATAAAAGAATCTGTGGACTACGTAGAAATACACTGCTCAAAATTGTACAAGATTATTTTAAAATTTAAATGTATAATTAAAACTTAATATTAAATAAATAAAAGGCTTCTTAAATATATATTTATAAAATTAAAACTGTAAATTATATTCAAATGTTTCTAAGAAAGATAATACCTTAGTTATTCTTGCAAATATTTGAATATAATTTATAGCTTTAATTTTACATTCAATTTTTAAAATATCTCTGTTGATAAACTGGATTGTTTCTGAAATATTTTTACGTTAAATAAAACAAAGACAGAAAATGTAAAGAATATACATTTTATTTACCTAAATTAATACCTACAATAATTATTGATATAAACATATAATAATAACAAAATATAAAGAAAATAAAGTATATATACTGTGATACAATAATATAAACCAAATAAATAAATAGGTATGTACTTATACTAAATATAAGTTTCAAGTTATTAATTTTGAGTAACAAGATACATAGAATAGTTTAAATGAAGTATAAATATAGTATAATCAAAATAATTTTATATTAATTATTTTACTAGTAAATAAGTTTTGACAGTAGTTATTTATAACGCTCTTGAAAATTTATGGGGTAGATTTCTCAGTGCTATCGAGTCGGCCTATGGATCTTGAGAACCCTGGTTCGTTCCCCACAACCGATAAACAATTTTCACCAATTTAAATCTACCCCTATGGCTCTCCCTCCACTAATATCTTTAGGGGCCGTGATTTGACGCCTTGTAATCGCACTTCACGCGAAAAAATATGTCACTTACCGCGATCTGCTTAGACAGAGTGTCACACCCAGTAATGGGTACAAGGCGTGATGATATATTTATTTGAAAAATTTCTGAAAAAAACTAAATGTAGGGCGAGCAGCTATTGCCACCCCTTTGACTTGTCGCCCGTATGATCCTCACTCCTTGCATTCCCTGGTCGAAACGGCACTGATTAAAATGTACGGCATTCCAAAAAGGATAAATTATTACTAAATCATCTTCTAAGTTATATTATTATCTTGTGAATGTGGCTCCAATATCAAGAACTCATTGGTAATTAAATTGTATATAGTTAGTTAGTCTTTCTTAATTTACAAGGGTATTTACTCAATTTGCTTCATACAAAACTAGCTTACAAATTTAGTAAATTATCTGATTTGATTGTGCAAGGGTTCGCGATCATTCCGCTAGGGTGTCGCCCTCCTCTCGGCGGAAACGAGTTGGTTTCCGACCGCCGAACACTACTGCATGCACGTGCATATTGTTTATTAAATTTTCGCGGCGTCGACGTCAATGTCTCGTCGACAGATCTCCGGCGCTCAACTGGAAAATGGATGGCGTATAAGCAGCGTGCAGCGTCGTACTTACATCGCGATGGAACGATGTGCATTCTATTACACTAAGATGGTTTTATATTCTGTCAACACCATACGTGCACATGTTTTAAATGTTATGACTTACTAAGATTTAAAATTCGCTTGACACTACGAAAACGTGTACGAGGCTAAAACTAGTTACTATACCGAAAGTTTTTCTTATCATTTATATATTATAGTTACAGTTAAAAAGTTTAACAGCAATACATTAGAGCGTTTATTTTAAAAGTAAACATAGGGAAAATAATATTTTCAGCAATGCATTGAAGTGTAATAGTCTATAGTCTAAAAGAAACATTTTAAGTTTAAACAAATTAAATGAATTTGAATTACTTTAAATTACATTAACTAAAAGTTAAGTATAAATTTAGAACCTCAAAACAATCCAAAAGTTCTTTTTGTGTAGAGGATTATTCGCAAATTCTTTGTTCAAGAGCTCGTACATACAAATGAAAATTTTGGGTTGAACCAGTTCAAAAATCGAAAATTATTAAAATGTGGCTCTATATAATTCAGACCACGAGAAATCGAATGGCGCAAAGCGCATCTTCATAACTTTTTTAGTTTTTGAATTACAGCGATTTTTGACTTTTTTGTAAGCTCAACTTTGAAAGCCCATAACTCAAAAACTAAAAGAGATATTGAAATGCGGTTTGAACGAGTGTATTTCTCGTGCGCTACTTAACTTGTACAGGTATTTTCAAAATATTGTACATTTTTCATTTTTTTTTCAAAATTTTTCATCCTCAATATATAAAAAACTTGAAAAGATAATGAAAATCTGAAAACACCAGTGAATTTCTCTCGTAAAAATACATAAGTATGCAAATTTTTACAATAAAATTCGCACGGATAAATTTTTTATTACAAAAAAACGAAAAATGGCCAAAAATCGAAAAAACACCAAGGGGTACCCCTTAAGAAATCTTCAAAAAACGGCCATTTTTGATTTTTTGTAATAAAAAATGTATCCGTTCGAATTTTCTTCTGAAAATTTGCATATCTATGTATTTTTACGCGAGGAATTCACTGGTGTTTTCAGATTTCCATTATATTTTCCACTTTTTGAAATATCGATATAAGAACATTTCGAAAAAATTTAAAAATAGCAAAATTTTCAAATTCTCTTTTAGTTTTTGAGTTATGGCGTCTCAAAGTTGAGCTTTAAAAAAACTCAAAAATCGCTGTATCTCCAAAATTAAAAGAGATATTGAAATGCGGTTTCAACGAGTACATTTCTCGTGCTCTGAACTATATAGAAACATATTATAAAAATTTTGACTTTTTGAACTGGTTCAACCAGGAATTCACATCTGCATGTTTATATGTCAAAATTTTGGTCATTCATGCACATGGCAGCTCTGCAATAGCAGATCTTAATAAACTACACATTTTAAGCCGTTAATTACAGTAACCAGTTGTCAAATCATAACTACCAAAAGAAAATTTTATTTAGTTTAAATAGGAGTTTTAATTCAATAACTGTTCAAAATTACCCCCATTTACCTGTAAACAATAGCCTAAACGATTATAAAATGAATTTATAGCATTATGTATTTGCTCTGAAGGAATATCATGCGATGCAACACTAATTCTACGTTTTAATTGTTCTACACTCATTCTACCACCATTATAAAATGTACTTTTTAAGTGGCCCCAAAGAAAAAACGCATTTGGCGCAAGATCTGGTAACCTTGCAGGCCACTCCACTTCTGCACCTCGTCCTATCCATCGTTGGGGTAATATCCGGTGCAGATAATTTCGTACATTTTGTTGGAACCACACTTCCTCAATATTTACTCAATATTACTCTCTCTTGTAACAACTCTAAATAATTTTCCTCATTTAAATTTCCATTTATATAAAAACTCCCCACTATTTGATCCCCTATTAACCCGGTCTGATTTTGGAAGAGGACAGTTTTATTACTTTGACAACTATAGATGACAGCAATGTTATTTTCCCTATGTTTAGTTTTAAAATAAACGCTCTAATGCATTGCTGTCAAACTTTGTAACTGTAACTATGGTAATGGCATAATGGCCCTATGTTTACTGATAAAAAAAACTCCCGGTATATATATGTAATATCTATACGGATTTAGAAGTATTTATTCTGGTAAAGCAATCAGAAGAGCAATGATAATAAAAACATTTTCGTGGGACATCTTGTATTTCATCTCAAGGGTTCTAGTTTTAAAGGGACGTAGGGTTCGTGAACTTAATTATGGTAAAATTAGAGTAAGAGAAAGAAGTAATTGATGAGCACTTACGTAAACAAAATAATAAAAAACAGGTCTAGTCGGCTTGTAGAGAAACAGTTAAAGAAACGTATGTGATAGTGATGAATGGTAGAGCTGGTGGTTGTCCGCGGCCGAAATAATGGAGTAATCATTGCGATTCTTGGGCACGCACGCAAGCCGACCACTTTAGCTAGCGTCGTTAATCTCGGTAGGAGAGTAGCGTCCAGGCATCCAGGCGGCCAGGCGTCGACGTTGCCGAAATCACCCTTAGCCAAATGAACGCCCATTTGTACCATCAACAACAACACTCCCACTCACACCTGAATATTTAAGACGTAGGCTCGCCGCCCAAAGATTCATCACTTCACCAGGCAACAATAACACTTGGAAACTTGAACAAAATCGACATTTCTTTAATGTCGAGTGTGCAATTCCAAGTCATTACAAGAGTATCTTAGTAAAATGGAAAGTTGTGAAAGAAAATCGAAATAAAATGAAAAGCTGATTGAAGTTTGAAGGATAGTACACTTCCTTAAACTTTCCACAACTCAACTTTTCCATTTAAAGTGAATCGGGAAAAATTTTTATGAGAAAATATAAAGAAAACTGCAAGAGTCGCACGTTGAGATCCCGCAGCGAAACACATCCTGTACTTTATTAGTTTGACGAAGATAATGAATCTTCTCTGAATATAAAATGCGCTGTAAAAAGTTACAGAGTCGGCCACTCAAAAAAGGGAACTGGAAACTTTATTATCAATACACGAACTTATGCTTTTTCGAATAAAATTCCTCATTGCCAGCAACCGTTTATATCTCTACTTAAGATTTTAAATGTTGCTGCTAGGGTGACGAACCACATTCATTCAACATCAAACTTTTACTGCTTCACTTTTTTTACTGAGATGATATTTTCTTTGCTATATTTATCACACTTCTAAAATAAAGATATTATATAATTAATAATTTAATATAAATATAATTAATAAATGGTATCGAGTCGGCCTGTGGACCTTGAGAACCCTGGTTCGATCCCCACAGCCGACAAACAATTTTCACCAATTTAAATCTACCTCTGTGGCTCCCCCTCTACTGATATCTTTGAGGGCCGTGATCTGACGGCTGGTAACCGCACTTCACGCGAAGAAATACATCACTTACCGAGATCTGTATATATATATATATAATTCATCTTCGACAGCCATCCTTATCGTATCATACCAAGCTTCATCCACATTCATAATTTCTTTCATACAAGCTCACCTCTTCTTTTAGTCAGGCGCACGACATTTCAAACATACTCATCCATTTATTCCTTGGATATTCCTCAAAATCTTTAATCCTAAATTTCACGAACTTGTTAAAGAAATTTACTAAAATATTTCGATAAACCTGATTGTCACCAAGCTTCATCTACATTCATAATTCCTTTCATACAAGCTCATCTAATCATGCAACAACTCTTCAATCATATTCATCAATTTATTCTTAAGGATCTTAGATCGTCGATGCAATATTTCACTCTCATTTTTATATATTTTGAACATTACAAAACCATCTTACTTTTCTAACAACATTCTTCTCAATCTCTGTTTCACCATAATTTCATAGAATTGCACAACATAAGGTACATTTTAAACCTGGTTTAAATAAATAAAAGCAAATTAAAATTGCATGTGAAATGGATTAATTGACATTTGATTTGTTTTTATTTAAATTAAATTATAATGAAAAAAATTGGCGGTATTCCAATTTTCTGTTTATAATTTAATTTGATTTACATATTAAAAATTACTAATTAAATATTTCATTTGTTTTAATTAATTAAACTATGGCCAATTTAATTGAATTGCTCTACTTTTATTATGCCTGTTTCATTCCATCATTTTGCCACATAAAATATTGTCTTGAGTTTTTTTATCTAGTAATTTTTATTTCAATTAAATGAAAGCGACTATGCTGTTAAGTTATAAAAACAACCCTAAAATATTTGAAAAGTTAAATATTAGAACAAACTTAAAAGTTAAAATATTTGAAAATTAAATAAATTTACTGGAATTGTGCATTTTATTTATTCATTCAATATTATTAGTAGAGATGGGCGAATATCATCCGCGAATAGTCGAATGCCGCGAATAATGACATTATTCGATATTCGAGATTTTCGAATATTAACGTCAGTATAGCGAACATTCGAATATCTCGAATATCGCGCCATATGTTGACCTCAATTTTTGACTATGTTTTTCTTTATCATTTGTACATAAACTTAAAGCTATTACAATACTTTGAAGTTATTAATAACAAAGATATTTTGTTTCAAAACCATGAAGACGTCCCATATTTCAAATTTGTTTTTCGCCAACATCAGCCCGTACGTTTCACCTAAAATTTGAAGTTTTTGTCTTTTTCTTTTTTGTTTGTACTTTTTGTTTTAATTTTATTTTATCTTAACAATTTCATTCAAATAATGAAAAGGACATAATTAAATAATTATTAATAATAAATTAATTAACTTTTAGGAGTATTCGAATATTCGAGTGCCTCGAATATTCGAGATCTGATTAATATTCGTATTCGATATTCGAATTCGAGAAATTTGATATTTGCCCATCTCTAATTGTTAGGTTAAGTTAGTTTAATATTAGTTACAACGTAACTCGTCAAAAGCGATATAAATTAGAAACTAGAAATTTGAATGACATATGAAACGGTCATAATAAGCGTACCACAATTTAATGAAATTTAACTTTTGTTGGTAAAACTTACCAATAAGAAATCAATTTTCGACTGACAAAAAGTACAGTAGTGACTACGACAAATTACTTTCATTTGTATTTTGCAATACATTCAATCAATGCACCTTTTTATAGTTTTACTCAATTTTATAACCGTAGTAATGTTTCAAAGTCTTGTAAATTTTTTATAACAATTTTGTGTTATATAAATCGGTCTACTAAGAAGTTAATAATAATAATAATAATAATAAATGCTTTTATTTGGCAAATATTCAGCATAAACTGTTCTTCCAATTAACCTTTTCAATACAATTTCAATTACAAAATAAAAGGTATGGCATAAGCCAATATTAACAAAATTCAAATAAAATGGTGAACAAGTTTCATATATGTGGCATACAAAAAAATAATAATAATAATATCCTTTATACCATAATATAACATTTTAATATAATGTAGCACAACAAATATATAAATAAAATTTAATACGTAGATAAATTAAAGATTTCATAGTGACACTTAATTCCCACTCAGTAATATTTGTTTGTAATTATTAGAGAAAGCGCCAGACTTGAGTTTTAAAATTGAGGGAGGGATTTTATTCAATACAGTTGGAAATATGTGACTGAAAGTGCGTTTAAATAGAGCAGTATTGTGTTTGGGAACATGGTATTTCATATTATTTCTGAGATTGCATTGGTGATAATAACCCAGAGTATACATTCATCACTATCACCATTTTACCCAATGTTGAGTGTGGCAATAGCTGTGTACATATCCGTTTCAATCACTGATATCAGAAAGAATTGTCGTCTACTTGTGTTTTCTTTCTTGTGACAATACAGTTTTATTTTTCGATAGCGCCTTGGGTTATTTCGCAGACACTCGTGGCCCATTCTCACGTTATTGTTGCAATAGCCCTAATAACAATTCTAAATAACGATGTTACGTTTAGAGGCCTATTCTTTAATGTTACTCTGATATCGTAAAGGGATTGCTGAAGGACTTGACGCTGTAATATCCGCGAAATGATATTGATTACGTCGAAGTACATGATTATTTTTGTTGTTTGGTAGCGCAACATTCTAGAGTACGTACCTAAGTTTCTAAGTGTGTTACTAATTATAAACTATTGAAGTGCTACATCAACTTTTGTCGGAGCTTTCTTTTGATCTTTACCGCACCAAATGGATGCACGTGCCAGTTAATTATTTTGATATTTATGTGTTTTAGCTGTTTAGGAAGTACTCATAATACGGGATATATATTACATCTTCACTTACAAATACATCATATATTTCACGCTTTGAATAACTGCAACGCAAAGGAAATCTATTTATTTTATTCTGGTTTTCTTTGATGATTTGTGAAGTGAAATTGCAAATTAAGAGAAATATTTGTTTTGTTGTACTGTCATAAAAATTGACTGAAATGAGAAGACTTAATTTTGCTAATTTTGTTTCCCTATTTTTATAGGCCTTGAATATAGAGTGCTTCAAAATTATTGCAAATAAATAAAGGGTATAATGATAATAATGCAAAAATATTTAGTGCCACTGGACTGGTAGGATACAGTAATGAATAAATATTAAAAAATACAAAACTTCAATTAAATAAAAAAGTTTGCTTAAAGTAATGTGCAATAATTTTTGCGAATTTCTTTTTGCATTGTAATCAGTACATCAAACAATATATACCCTTAAATATTTTTACAATAATTTTGAAACAGCTTGTATAACGTAGTCTAAGACTACGCGTGCCTGACATTGTATAATTAGCATCTTGTTTATTAATTTGATATTAATTATATACAGTGATCCAAAATGATTGACCTCGCCACCTTGTCCTGATTTTTGTTTGCCGCATCATTGTGTTAGTGGACTGACAGCTCGCATTGGCGTGCAGTGAATTTACAAAAGGGGTAAATTTTAATCTATTCGGGATGATTCTGATCTTAATGATTTATTTCTAAATGATTTCGTACATCATCTAATGTAACTTGTGTGAGAACAGTGTGTCTCCCAGTTGATTTGATTTTACATACACTTCCGGAGTTACGAAAACGTTTAATTACTAGGGATTGACCGATACCGATATCGGTATCGGTATATCGGCCATATCGATTTTTTTGGCCGATATCGGTATCGGCCGATATGTAACCACGATATCGGTCTAAAAAAATATAAATTGCTTAATATTTCAGTTGCTAAGGAATTTTTAAGGAAATTATAACAGAAATACTAAATACAAAACAAATCAAGTTTATTCTTATTCAAAATTAAGCAAAAAGTCATTAAAAATGTAGAAGTAAAGTTACACAATAAGTTAAACAAATTAATATTAAAAGTTAAGTTTTGGCAAGTTGTAATGTAACAAAATTAAGCTTTCTGCTCTTTCCGGAGTAGCTGATTCTTGTGCTTTCATAAACATTTCCAGCTGAAGAAAATGGCTGTTCACTAGCAACACTACTTGGCGGTGGTGCTAAATATATTATTGCAACTTTGTACATCAATGGAAAAATGTCTTTTTTTCCGGCCACCAAGTCAAAGGATCTTCATTTCTTGATATTTTTTCTAATTTCTTATACAATACAATCTCATCATCAATTTTATTCATCATATCATCATTACTTTTCTTATATGACACTGATTTACTTGTCGTCATACCAGTAAGTTCATCAAAAGTATTCCAGTATATCATTATAAATCACTTTTATCTCATTTAAACAGCAAAAAATTTACGACAAAATTTTATGGCTGATATATCGGTATCGGCCGATATCGGATATGATTATATCGGTATCGGCCACAAAAAATCATATCGATCGATCCCTATTAATTACCCTACGAATATAACGTGTAAAAACTTTGTAATTAATGTTTACAAAATTAACAAAATTGTTCTAGACACTATTTCCATTTTGCATCAAAGTTCGAAAATATGCTTCCAAAAGAAACTTGTCATGTTCTTCTGTGAATCTAACTATTTCAATGAATAAGTTTTACAAATTACTTCATCATTCAGTTCTATACTTACTTTGTAGTCCAAACAGCAAGATGTTAATTAAATATGTTTCAATATTAATGAGAGTAAAAATACGACAACGCTATTGATTTACCCAAATGTCATTAATTATATAAATATGACTAATGTTATTCCGTGAAATATAATGTAAACTTTTTCAAGTCAAGTGAGGGTCAATCATTTTGGGTCATCTGTATAATATAATTAGCTGATACTGTATGGTAAGAATGTAATTATTAACATCTTGATTTTATTACAGGTATGTAAACAAATCTCCCCGTGTACTCCCTCCGAACCACAATAAAAGTGAGTTATATCTGTTTCTATTTGTGTGTCATTAGATATCTTATCTTATTTATATGCACGCAGCATAAGCTAATACGTATAGCAAGATACCCGTGTATCCGCATATCGCACACAAGATATAAATCTACCGGGCGATCGAAATCGCTGCGCCTCTATCAAAACACTTATGAGTTATCGTAGCAATCTGTCCCGGCGTCTTTACGTACACACTGAGCTATGAATCAGAGGGAAGGAGCATGTAGCGATACTATCAATTATTTATCATACAAGATTAGTGGGTTTCAAAGAGGTTGCTCTTCTTATAAGTGATTTATTGAGACTTTCAAATACGATGCGGAGATATATTTTACATATTGGGTGAATGCGAAATTGATATATTTTTGAGGAATGTATAACATACCTTATAAATTAATAATGAAGCTTTTATTAATGTTTTAGGGCTGTTTTACCAACTTTTATTAAACCATTAGTTTACTAACAATCGGGTACATTTATTTTATAGATTACATTAATTAGATCACGTCGGGGTCACCAATATAATATATTTTATTTAGTTGTATGTAGATTCATTTTATTTATATATGTGACAATAATAACATTGAATTTATAAATATATGATATGGAAGATGTGTACACTTTTAAGTTTGAAAGAAGAATGAAAATAAATAAATAGTTGACAGAAAAGTAAACATAAACAATAGAGCAATAATCAGAAGTTACTTGGAGACGAAATAATGTAACGTCGCCAAACTACTTGATAGCGAAGCTACAGATTAAAATAAATAAGTTTGTTTGTAGCGGGAATGATGTATAGTTATTTGATGAATCTGATGAGTGAATGTTTCTAGGGTTCGTGGAACCTTATTTTATGGGTTATAGCGTGATGTTTCGTAAATAGATCATTTATCTAACAAATAAAAGATTGCGAGTTAAAATCTTGACTTCAATTATAATCCAATAATATAGTTGCTTCTAAGTCGTTTAAATTCCACTATAAACTATAGGTCCCCTGTAGTATAATTCTTCTAACGTGATGATATATTTATTTTTTGTTTTATTTTATTTTCACTATAGTAAATAAATAAGAATATTGCCTTTTCATGCCATGATAATTTTATACCCATGAACTTTAAATACTTTTTAATACAATATAAATATTACGGTCGTAAACTTGAGGACAAATTTTAATTTGAATATAAAAGGGTTGAATGAAAATTAACGTTTTCACTTTATAAAAATTTAATCTATATTAAAAAATCTGGACAATTTATATATGAAATATACGCACAATTTGTTAACGCTGGAATCAAATAAAAAATTTAATTATCTACTTTGAATTCCTGTACTCATTAGACCTCTAATTTAATTGTTTCAAAAACCAATAAATAGTTTGGATACCAAATAAAAATGTTTGTTTTAAATACCTCAATAAATACGGCTTGTAGTTACACACAAAAAGAAAATTATAAATACCAGGCTTAAATACCTACATTCTAATTTTTAATATTTGATATCGTACATTTCTTCTTGTCTAACATATCTAAATTATTTTTTTTACTCTCATTTTAAAAATGTCATTTAACGTACTGATTTCTATTGTGCTAAATAACATTTTAATTACATGTTGACAAGTCGTTTTAGTCACGGCTTGAGATATTAAACACGAGATGAAGTTAGCTTTAGGCATCTGTCATACTTTTTAAATAATTCATAAAATTCAAAATTTTGTTCTCTTAATTTGTGATCGCAAAAAAGTGTAGTATGTGAGTCGTTTCATAAACTCTTTAAATACTATTTTTTTAGATTCGTAACTAAAGAGTCGTTTACAAAACTTGTTATATAGTATGCTATTAAAGAGTAATGCAAATTTTTAGTAGCGTGATTGTCAAGGTGTTCTGAAAATAGTGTGATATAAAATAGCAGCTTTGCGGTATTAAAACGAGAGAAAAAGCACATAGTGCATACCGCGAAGCCCCGTGAGGAAACAGGAAGATATGCGCATTGTGCTGTCTATTTATGTGACGTGATGCATTGTTGCACTTTGCATTTATCACTCGGCTCACGGAACGAAGATAAATGAAGTTGTAAGATATAGGTGATGCATCACATCAATCCACCCCAGAAATTCATGCCAATAATGATTATTTACCAGAGAGAATTTAAGTAGGATGTTAAATAGAGAAAGGCTTTCAGTAAATCGTCATTATTTCAGGCGAACTGGTGGGCCGGTAGGGTGGCTAGTAGAGTGGTCCTGGTTCTGGTCCTGGTCCCAACCGGAAATGTGCGAATTGCGAATGAAAAATGGCGTCTAGCACGCCTACCAAACCCCAGCGACGATAAATTGCGTTTCGCCTGTGCCGCGGGCAGTGCGCGCAATTTTCTTGCATTGTTTCCACAAAAAATCTGCTCATAAACTTATTTTGAATGTCGTTATTCATTTTTATAGAAGCCGCGGGACTGTCTCCCTTTTGCACCACTCCACAGTGGCGTCACTTTCATTTACACACAACTCTCTCTCCTCGTATTCCCTAAAACAAAAATCTGATGTGGACACCACATGACTTCCTTGTACGCGTATTAAACTATAGATGTTTTTTTAATTGCACATATTTGACATAAAATCTTTTATTTTTTATTTTTTGTTCTAATCCATAGCAAACTTAATTAAAAAACAAACACAAAATATATACTATTTAAATTTAGATATCTCGCTTATGCAAAAGGCTAATTTAAATATTCTTAATGTGCTAGACGCAGAATTTAATTCTCTAAAACTTTTATTTGAAGCATTTATTTCTAAAATTAAAATAATACCATTTTTTTTCAAGGAAAACTGTTAGCAGCTTCATGTAATGTGTCACTTCCGGTTAGTGTATTTTAACCAAAATCTATTATATTATTTCCATTGATATAGTAGTCTTATATACCAAATTTGGAAAGTTTTAAATTATATTTGAATATAGTTTTTTATGAAAATCTATTATAGGCTTCAAGTAAAGTACCACTTCCGGAAGTTATATAATGACCAAAAAGGGAGGTGCACAACTAGATGTTATAACAGTCCTAAATATAAAATTTCAATTTTCTACGGCTTACCGTTTTTGAGTTATGCGAGATACATACGTACGTACGTACGTACGTACATACGTACAAAATGGACTCTGGGAGGGCCAAAATGCGTATTTCCACTGAAATCTGAGAACCGAAAATTTTCGCGATAACAATACTTCCTTTACTTCGTACAAGGAAGTAAAAATTAGCAAACAATACTGTATTTGTATTTGATAAGTGTCAAACTGAAATTGAAGATGGAATTGATGGTGACATTTTAGTAATGAATAGATGGTTATGTTTGAAAAGACGAGCTTGTATGAAATTATGAATGTGGATGAAGTGTAGTATGGCAGGATAAAAATATTTAGCAGAAATTAAAGATTAATCCAATAAGAAAATGATATTGTTACTGCTAGTCGTCCAAATACCGGACCTATTAAAATTAACTTTAAACTTACGATTTTTAAAAAAACTAAAAATTTATTCAATAGTTTAAGTGTACCTACAACTTCGTATAATGCCACTTTTTTTCATTTTTGTCTAAAAAAATGTCTTTTCTTCGTTTGAAATTTACTTAAATTGTATGAGCAGTAAGGAATTACTTATCAAACTATAATTTGGAAACGTCAGTACGGTGGTGTGGATAGCGATACGGAATTCGAATCCGGAAATCCCGAGTTCAAATCTCACTTTAGTTAAAAATTATATAAACTACTACATTGCGGCTGGGTGAGTGCGGACTCTGCACTGAAATTGGGATTAAGTTCCTGTTGTACAGCGTAACATAAATAAATAAATAAATAAATAAATAAAGGACCCTATCGAATACATTTAAAAAACCTAATCGTACAACAAATACAATTTTAATTATATGTTGAACTTAATTTTGCCTTTATGAATAAATTTGATCGAGTCGAAGTTCAGTAAGTTTTTGTTCTACGCTACTGGTGGCCGTCCCCATTACTTTCGAAAATATCGAATTTCCCTATCCCATCTCGCTGTTGCTAATCCGATATTAAAAATGGACGCATTCCACTATTTTGTTTACGTATGTATGCAGAAATTGCATTTAATTCTCGTGCGAAATAGCTTGTAACAATATTGAATACAATGTTTGTTGTCAAACTATGTTGTGCTGTATAATAGTTTGTTTTGTTGGTATTTCAATGTTTGATGTATTTCATTCACTACTATTATTTGTTGTTATTTACTCATAAATGTGTATTTGATTCGATGAATTGTGCTTTCGTACAATATGCAATAATATCATTTGTTTACATTTTGTAACTGACATGAAGAATAATAGATAATTTTATCAATGCCAATCTAAACAAAAATGACAATATTTCATCACCAACTTAAACGTATTAATTCACATATTTTCTCTTGACAACCGTTTCTATATTATTCTTTTCGCAACCAGATCGGAAACTAATATTTTCTTACCTCATTTGTAAAGATAGAATGATACTTTTAATTCGTAGGGAAGGAAAGTAAAATCATATCAAACAACAATTTGATTTGATAGTAGTCATAGCCAACCTTATTCAATTGCGCTACGCTTATTATGGCCGTTTCATATGTCTTTAAAGTTCCTAGTTTTAAATTTATCAACTAGCGCTTCTGACGATATATGTCGAAACGAACATAACCTAATAATATTGAATGTATAAAAAAACACCCAATTTCAGTAAATGTTTTACCACTTAATTTTAATTTTCAAATAGTTTGAGGTTGTTTTTGTAACTTGACAGTCTAGTCACTTTCATTTCATTGATATAAAAATTACTAGAGAGAATTATTTGACGTATCAAATCTGTAAAAACTCAGGATAAATTTTTATATTGCAAAACTATGTAATGAAACGGCCATAATAAACGTAGCACAATTCAGTGAATTTGGCCAAGATTTTAGTGACATCTCGGTGATATTTGTCATGAGAGTAATAAAATACTATGTTACCTACTACTACTATATATAATAATTTACCGAGATCTGCTATTGCAGAGGGCCACATCCAGAAATTAAAAAAAATATATTTTGCTTAAAATTGGATAAAAATTTACTTATAAGTTAATTCAGACAGGAAGAATTCAATGTCATTGATTACTTTTTAAGGTATAGCCTTCCAAAGTGTTAATTTTTTAATTTTCTAAATGTCTAAAATAGAGGTTAAAGCAGGGTTCGAAGATATATATCGATCGATATATATCATGATATTTATTTTGATATATATCGTCATATTTTTGCAATGATATATATCCATTATATAAAAATATCAAATAGTTTTTGTGATATAGCCTCCGGAGAAGTGAAATTTGTCGTATTTTTCAGTTTTTCTACATTTCCGAGGCTATATCTCGAAAACTAAATGTGATATGAAAACGCGCTCAACGGCATTAATTTTCTCGTGCTTCAGTTAACTTATAAACATAGTTTCAGCGATTTTTATTTTTTTTCAATTTTCCGCCAAAAAAATCGCAAAAAGCTGTTTTTTAACATTTTCTCGAAAACCAGAAGTCATATGCATTTGAAGATTGCACCACTGGATTCAGTGGGTCAAAATACATATGTATGTAAATTTTCGTTTTAATAATCCTACGATTAAGGATTTTTGGTAAAATTGAATTAAAATCTGAAAAAACCAAAGGGGTACCCCTTAGGAAATAATTAAAAATATAAATTGCATAAAATTGTATGAAAATTTGCTTATAAGTCAATTCGGACACGGGGAATTCAACGCCGTTAAGCGCATTTCCATATCTTGTTTAGTTTTTGAGATATAACCTCCGGAAAAGTGAAATTTTTCGAATTTTTCAGTTTTTCTACTTTTCCGAGGCTATATCTCGAAAACTAAATGTGATATGAAAACGCGCTCAACGGCATTAATTTTCTCGTGCTTCAGTTAACTTATAAACATAGTTTCAGCGATTTTTATTTTTTTTCAATTTTCCGCCAAAAATATCGCAAAAAGCGGTTTTTTAACATTTTCTCGAAAACCAGAAGTCATATGCATTTGAAGATTGCACCACTGGATTCAGTGGGTCAAAATACATATGTATGTAAATTTTCGTTTTAATAATCCTACGATTCAGAATTTTTGGTAAAATTGAATTAAAATCTGAAAAAACCAAAGGGGTACCCCTTAGGAAATAATTAAAAATATTAAATTGCATAAAATTGTATGAAAATTTGCTTACAAGTCAATTCGGACACGGGGAATTCAACGCCGTTGAGCGCATGTCCATATCTTGTTTAGTTTTTGAGATATAACCTCCGGAAAAGTGAAATTTTTCGAATTTTTCAGTTTTTCTACTTTTCCGAGGCTATATCTCGAAAACTAAATGTGATATGAAAACGCGCTCAACGGCATTAATTTTCTCGTGCTTCAGTTAACTTATAAACATAGTTTCAGCGATTTTTATTTTTTTTCAATTTTCCGCCAAAAATATCGCAAAAAGCGGTTTTTTAACATTTTCTCGAAAACCAGAAGTCATATGCATTTGAAGATTGCACCACTGGATTCAGTGGGTCAAAATACATATGTATGTAAATTTTCGTTTTAATAATCCTACGATTCAGAATTTTTGGTAAAATTGAATTAAAATCTGAAAAAACCAAAGGGGTACCCCTTAGGAAATAATTAAAAATATAAATTGCATAAAATTGTATGAAAATTTGCTTATAAGTCAATTCGGACACGGGGAATTCAACGCCGTTAAGCGCATTTCCATATCTTGTTTAGTTTTTGAGATATAACCTCCGGAAAAGTGAAATTTTTCGAATTTTTCAGTTTTTCTACTTTTCCGAGGCTATATCTCGAAAACTAAATGTGATATGAAAACGCGCTCAACGGCATTAATTTTCTCGTGCTTCAGTTAACTTATAAACATAGTTTCAGCGATTTTTATTTTTTTTCAATTTTCCGCCAAAAATATCGCAAAAAGCGGTTTTTTAACATTTTCTCGAAAACCAGAAGTCATATGCATTTGAAGATTGCACCACTGGATTCAGTGGGTCAAAATACATATGTATGTAAATTTTCGTTTTAATAATCCTACGATTCAGAATTTTTGGTAAAATTGAATTAAAATCTGAAAAAACCAAAGGGGTACCCCTTAGGAAATAATTAAAAATATTAAATTGCATAAAATTGTATGAAAATTTGCTTACAAGTCAATTCGGACACGGGGAATTCAACGCCGTTGAGCGCATGTCCATATCTTGTTTAGTTTTTGAGATATAACCTCCGGAAAAGTGAAATTTTTCGAATTTTTCAGTTTTTCTACTTTTCCGAGGCTATATCTCGAAAACTAAATGTGATATGAAAACGCGGTCGACGGCATTAATTTTCTCGTGCTTCAGTTAACTTATAAACAGGGTTCGAAAATATATATCCATTATATAAAAATATCAAATAGTCTATAATAAATACAGTATTAATACTTTCATTAATTCTGTTAAAATTATATTCTAAAGATAATTCTTACTTTACTAGCTTTTGACTAACTTCACATCAACGACATAAATCCAAATTGTGTGCCATTTGTGATGTCATTAACAGCAAAGTCTGAACCATTTCCAAAATTTTTATTTGGTACTAATTTTAGAAATACAAATCCTTTAATATGGTGGAAAAGTGTAACTATCAATGAGTCAGAGTGGCCAAATAAAAGTACATTTATTGAACTATGTGAACAGTTACACACTGCTGTATCAGCCACAGCAGGGCTGTAACGATATTTCTCCACTTGGCATTGTCCAATCTCAATTACGTAATCATCTCGGTAACGACAAAGCCGGTAAATTAGTTTTTATCTTTAAATATTTAAACCAAAAAGAAACTACAAAAAAAAACTAATTTAGATTGGATTTGGCCAAGTGAGTCTATCTGCAACGCTATGTTCAGGAAGTTCATCAGAAGATGATGATTTGCCCCTATTTAGGATATAGGATTATTTAAATATTCTTACTATTCTTAGTACTATATAATATTTGTGTATCCCTTCAATGTATATTTACATTTTTTCATTACCTATGTTAATTTTTTATTTAGGAGTAATAATTTATTTTGTATTTTCTATTGTGATAATAAATGTGTACAAAAACTAAAATTAAAAAATCTGATGTGGACACCACATGACTTCCTTGTACGCGTATTAAACTATAGATATTTTTTTAATTGCACATATTTGACATAAAATCTTTTATTTTTTATTTTTTGTTCTAATCCATAGCAAACTTAATTTAAAACAAACACAAAATATATACTATTTAAATTTAGATATCTCGCTTATGCAAAAGGCTAATTTAAAAATTCTTAACGTGCTAGACGCAGAATTTAATTCTCTAAAACTTTTATTTGAAGCATTTATTTCTAAAATTAAAATAATACCATTTTTTTCAAGGAAAACTGTTAGCAGCTTCATGTAATGTGTCACTTCCGGTTAGTGTATTTTAACCAAAATCTATTATATTATTTCCCTTGATATAGTAGTCTTATATACCAAATTTGGAAAGTTTTAAATTATATTTGAATATAGTTTTTCATGAAAATCTATTATAGGCTTCAAGTAAAGTACCACTTCCGGAAGTTATATAATGACCAAAAAGGGAGGTGCACAACTAGATGTTATAACAGTCCTAAATATAAAATTTCAATTTTATACGGCTTACCGTTTTTGAGTTATGCGAGATACATACGTACGTACGTACGTACGTACGTACGTACATACGTACATACGTACGTACAGACGTCACGACGAAATTAGTCAAAATGGACTCAGGGAGGGCCAAAATGCGTATTTCCACTGAAATCTGAGAACCGAAAATTTTCGCGATAACAATACTTCCTTTACTTCGTACAAGGAAGTAAAAATAAATATCCAAAAAGTGATATTTATCTGATATATATCCTATATATCAGATATTTTGATATTTATTATAAATATCATGATATTTACGAACCCTGGGTTAAAGTAAGCAAAGCATTGCGATAGAGCCAAGTACAATCTGCCACAATTTCATTTAGTTTTTGTGGTAGGATGTTTTTAGCATCCGCGTTTCTAGTGAGTATAATCGAAGCGATAATTTAAACACAGACACATTTATCTCTGACGGCGGGCAGTGAAGCAGCGAGCGTGCGACAGTGGCGACATCCCGGAGCCACCGGAGCCGACTCCGGGCCCGGATGATGAGTGACCGCGCGCCGCGCTGCCCACAACGACATTATGGAGCTCTTGGCCCAAAGCCAGCCAAGCTCTGCTCAATCTCTCGTTATTGCTGAGTGCCCCACCAACACGGATTTTTTCACGAGAACTTTATCACTTTGCAGCGAGATTTCACATGAAATTTATCTCTGCAGGTACCTCCTAATTGCTGCAAACTTTACTCGCAATATTATTACACTTTTCTTCCATTACATTCAGATATTATTCTATAGTTACTTCTCATTCTACATATTTTATTTCAACCACATATTGGCAAATTAATACATATCAAATTTAGAACTTTCCTAAGACTATATATCAAAAACGTAATTGAATTTCTCGTGTTTCACTTAACTTTTAAAAACTGTCTTTCTAACAATATCTCAAAAACTAATATGCATCTGAGGATGAATAATTAATGTAATTTCGTGTTGTATAGGAACATCGACAAGCTGTTAAGATATTTATAGTAGATATGCAGAATAGCTAATGAGAATTGAAATCAGTTTCGATATCTATACATAGTCGGGTGAATGCGATCGTAACATGTGCCACGATATCTGAAACAATTGACGGGGCAGAACTAAAATATCCGCATTCCGCCTCAAATTTCGATAACACTATATGAATATCATAGCATTGCTGCTTGGTTCTATTGTATTTGGCCAAGCGTAAACTTGGTACAATACAATGCATTTATACACACACATACTAACTCTGACGTAATAATACATATGTGTTTTTTTTTTCGCTTTATGTACAAATCATGAGCGCTGATTTTTACATTTTCGCAAACACAAAAGAACAGTCTAAACGAACCTTTTGTACATTTGAAAAATGAAAATTATTATCAGTGCACTGGCAGGCCAGAAGTTAATGCGGTTTTACTTTGATATATTTTTAATTAACTTAATGAAATTGCAGGATTAACATAACACAACGTAAACAAGTAACTGAGTTTAATATAGTTTAGAAAATCTAGGCGCGTGAGTTCGCTGCGCGCTGTCACATTCAGTTACAGCATCGAGCACTTTTCAGTTTTCAGCGACACTCGCTTGCCGCCCGCGTAATATTCCGGTGACATAAACAAATAAAATCATCATTTGTCAACATGTGTTACCGCCGTATTTGACAGCTCAGCGCACGTGCACGTAAAGCAATCTACTTTCTGTCACGTGCCGACCAATCGACCAAGACGGCTTTACAAATAAATACTAGTTTTCAAATTTAAATTCTGAATACTGCGATTAACTTTCCTGATTACTATTAAATTTTGCTAATTTGTAACTTTGAGTGTAACGATTAAGGAATAAATATATCATCACGCCTTTTACCCAGTACTGGGTGTGACACTCTGCCTAAGCAGATCTCTGTAAGTGATATATTTTTTTCGCGTGAAATGCGGTTACCAGCCGTCAACTCACGGCCCCCAAAGATAGTAGTGGTGGAGGAACCACAGAGGTAGATTTAATTTGGTAAAATTTGTTTGTCGACTGTGGGGATCGAACCAGGGTTCTCAAGATCCACAGGCCGACTCGATACCACTGAGCCACCTACCCCATGTTATTTAAAAGTATATGAATGTACTTAAAATAAGGATCATAGGAAAATCAAAAATTGCCAAATTATTATTTTAGATAAACATAATTCAAATACGTAAGTCTTGTCAAATTAAATTCTGCACATAATTTAGTAGGTAATCAAATAACATTCTAAAAATTTTATATAAAAAAAAAATAATTAAGGAATAAATGGATGCATATAATTGTAGTGTTTATTTATTTATTTACAAATGTGATTGGTGAATGATGGATGAGCGGTGAACCACATAGAATATTTCTAGTGTAAAAAGGCTGGTAAAATCCATTATCGTTCCATTCCAGTTGTTGGAACACTGACATATGTGTGATAGTAGTTTCAGTTTGTATGAATCAAGTTGTAATTGCTCGAGCGATATTTTGTGAAGTTGTTCGAGTGAATTTTCTGTCTCTCTCTCTCTGCTATTATTTTGATGTGTATTTTTCTCTCCCGCTGTTTCTCCAACTGATTCCTTCATTACTTTGTCGATTGCAGTTGTTTTCCTGTATTTCTCGCCGTTCTCTTTTGTTTCCGATTTCCTGCAATTCCATCTTATAGAGATGCGAATTTTCAACAGATACAAC
This sequence comes from Pterostichus niger, assembly GCA_947425015.1. NCBI lineage: Eukaryota > Metazoa > Arthropoda > Insecta > Coleoptera > Carabidae > Pterostichus > Pterostichus niger. The sequence continues at coordinate 809,803 of OX380336.1, read as the reverse complement.
GGAAATATCTTTCGTTTGAAAGGTTTTCCAATTTACAATAATCGAAAAAAAATGAGTGTTGAATGGAAATTGAAATTATTTTTTATGAAAATATTGTGACCTGGTTATATACATTTGCATTTATAATTAATTCATTTACATGCTCACCACGTCGCGAAATTAATTGCAAATATTTAAAATAGAATTTATGTCAACACTACCATCTAATTTAAAAATTCTGCAATTTCAATAAAATTTTATTACACTCTATTAATAATTATTTGTTCAACAATAAATTGTTCACAAATTTATTACAAAATTAATATATGTGGGTCAAATTGAGGTGGAATATTGCGTCAAAGACCTAGAAATCTTTAGAAATAAATGGATTGATATGATTGAAGGTTTTTTTTGCGAAAAATTAGACGAGCTTGCATAAAAGTATATGAATGTGGATGGTATCCTATATCAGGATGTTATATACAGGATGTACTTAAAATAAGGGTCATAGGAAAATCAAAAATTGCCAAATTATTATTTTAGATAAAAATTATTCAAATACGCAAGTCTTGTCAAAATAAATTCTGCACATAATTTAGTAGGTAATCAAATTACATTTAAAAAATTTTATATAAAAAAAATTGATTAATAATTTTATATATAGTATTGCTCTGTAATAGGAATAGTAAAGTAAAGAACAATATTTCAAAAAATGAATTAATTTATGTTTATTTATTTCGAATTTGAGAACCCGAGTTTGATTCCTTTGATTGTGTGTGTGTGTGTGTGTGTGTGTGTGTGGTGATCTGCTTTGGCAGAGTGCCACTCTCAGTAATGAATAAAAGGCATAATAATATATTTATTTATTTTAGGAAATATTTAATTAAAATTATTCATCTTTTTAAAATGAAATTGTTAATCGGAATATGCTTGACAAAATACAATTCTAATTTGTAAGTATGATATTATGTATATGAGAATTTTTAGTAGGAGATTGTCTCTTATTTTTTGTTTAAATCTGCGTAAAAATATATCATTTCAAATGAAGAACAATACAAAACAAGACACAAAAAACGCGAAAATATTTGCTTCCTGTAAATACTGCGAATAGCTTTTGTTCTTTCCATCTTATTCATCTTAAATGTAAAAATACTGAAACACAGAAATAGAACACAAAATAAAACTCTGCACATAAAATCAATGAGGAATATTTACTTAACTTCACCAACAAACAAACGCAACAAACTTCGCGGTTGTCCAAGTTCTCGTCCTCGTCCTTACAGTGTTTGAACAGAGCTATGGTATCTCGATCACCGAGGATAATAAAATACGATCTCTGCTTTGTCGGCACGCGACGGATTTAAATACTTCCTGCGGCTAATGTGTTGTACTGGATTGTTTGTTCAGTCCTTGGGTTGGGACCAGGCAGGAGATGGCAAGAATGCGAACAAGGAGATTTCAACTTTCTTATTAGTTTTTGAAAGGAACCGCGGGTGAGATAGAACAGAGGAATGCAAACTATTTACATCTGGAAAATTGTCCCCAAAACTATGTTGTTACTTTTAAATTTCAGATACTCAAGTCTTTACACTATAGGATTAAACTCTCTTTACTTACGAGTGTATAAAACAAAAAAGTTTATAAAACGATTCCATATAATATGATATGTTTTCTAAGATCGCAAATTAAGACAACAACAAAATATAAAGTTTTATGTCTGAAGCAAACTTCATGCCGTGCTTAATATCTCAAGCCGTGACTAAACCGTTCGAGGCCACGGTTTGTCAACATGTGATTAAAATGCTATTTAGCGTTTAATAACGGGAGTAAAAAAGTATTTAGTTTTTTCCTGAAGTATTGAAATGATGGTTTGTTGGGATAAAAATAAATATTAGGATTTTAAAAATGAGGAATGGTTCTTAAAACGAGAAGGTACGATATTGGGTGATAAAATAATACAGAATAAATATACGATGTTGGCGGTGGGGGTGGCGTCAGCGGTGGTGGCAACCCAGGGATATTAATTCCTGAATGATGACTCGTGCGGCCTGTGAACGGTTTTGTCGCAGTCTTAATATGCAGTTACGAGAATTTATGGCACAATTTTGTCAAGGGCGCTAACTTGGAAAACCGAACGCGATATTTCGCATGAAAAGTGAAATATTTATAGGGCTCTGCGGGGGAGCTACAATTCCACCCCCAACATTGTCAGTGTACTGTATACCCTTCACAGAGGCCTATTTTTTGATTTTTTAAATAACACCGGGTTCGTTTTTCACAATAAACAAACAAATTTTCACCACATTAAAAATTTTCCCTGCTGTTTTCCCTGTCACTAACATCTTTAGGGACGTGACTTGACGGCTTGTAACCTCATTCAATTTGATAATCAAACTTTAAGGATTTGTATTTGATTAATATTTACAAAAGTAATTGTAGTTTACCTGAAATAAACATTTTTTACCACTAGTTTGATAGTTACTTCAAATATAATAATAATGAAATTATAATTGTAAACACTACAAATAGTCATTAATCTCATGTTATATAATGAATAACTTAGTTATTGTTGTCTTTACAATATTATTTATATTTTAATTAATCCAGCCTTAATATTGTGAATTTTACTTGTTCTGATATTATATGATAGGAACTTATAAGCCAATGAGAGTACAAGATCCGGACTCATCGAGTCGCAATGTGGTAGTTCATATATTTTCTATCTTGAGTGGAATTGAACTCAGGATCTCCTAATTTAAATGCCGCAATGCTACTCACATCACCGTATTGCCAAATACATATTTATTTTTTATGGAATCCTAAACCCAGCCAACAAAGAATTTCATGGTTAAATTAATTTTAAAATTGAAAATGAAATTAAAGTGGCTATAGATCTGATAAGCTTTTGGTAAAACTATATTTTGTGGTAGCCGTGTAAAAGAAAGAGTGTAAAGAAGCTGCATTGTAAATAGCGTCGTAATCACGTAAATACTATGCTAACGATTTTTATGACTCTTTTCGTGTTTAGAAAACTCGAGATTAAAACGTAAAAAACTTCTCCAATAAAGAAATCCCGTCAGGCAACCACTTAGCTAATTGCGCGCGGGCGCCGGCATCCTCGGGCGCCATCGTCGTGTCCTTGCTAGGGTTAAATGGAAGATTCTTCCGCTCCAATTTTACTCTTCTTTCATAAAAAAAAGTATTTAACAACTTGGCACGGGAAACCGCGAAATTAAAAATGTTCTATAATTAATACGGAACTTTTGCAGTTAAATAATTTTTCAAATTAAAGGAATTATCGCCAGATTATGTAGCTTTGCATTTGTTACACTTATTTACAATACTGGAAATTTAAATTATGGTCTTTGTAGGTTACTTTTTACACCGGTTCCGCCATTAAATTATGGCGGTACTTGAAATAAAGATCCGGATTTCTTACAAACCGAAATCATAAATTTAAACGGATTAAATTATGTTGGTAACCTCAACAAAATATGGAAATGACCACAATGCAAATAAAAACACAAATAATTACTTGCTTATTTACCCGTTTATGGGCAAAAGGCGTAACGCTATATTTATTCTTTTAATTATCAATATATATTGCAATTATTTGATAATAATCTACCTTCATATTTTTATTATCTTCTTGGAAAAAAAAGGTAGAATGACTTTTTCAAAGTGCTGTGTTTAATAATGCAACTCAACTGTAGTTTCCATTCGCTACTCTTGAAACAAAAGAATGCTGGGCTATGATGCATGTGTAAGTTGAAGTGTGCGTACGTACGTATGTCCACCCCTTGTGTCCCCACCCTCAACAAGAGGAAGTTTCAAAGTGATAAAACACGAAGAACGCGCACGGCATTCATATGGAGTCGGGTTGAGGCAGTTCCTCTCTCTATTTCTATCATATAGGGACTGTTTGAGCATTGAAAACGCTTTGATGGTTTGCATATGAGATCCCAGCACTCACATGGAATTTACACATGATTTTTTTAACTTTTTATGTCAATTAAACATAGAAAATTTATATATAGATTTGGCATCAAATATATTTTGCTATAAATGTTTGATTTTAAAAATCAAATTGGTAATTCAGAATTTAAATCTCGAGTCTGATATAAATTTGCTGTATATTATGGGGTAGGTGACTCAGTGGTATCGAGTCGGCCTGTGGATCTTGAAAACCCTGGTTCGATCCCCACAGGCGACAAACAATTTTCACCAATTTAAATCTACCCTTGTGGCTCCCCCACCACTAATATCTTTGGGGTCGTGATTTGACGGCTGGTAACCGCACTTATCTATTTTGTATTGTATCACTTACCGAGATCTGCTTAGGCAGAGTGCCATACCCAGTAATGGGTACAAGGCGTGATGATATATTTATTTATTTTTTTTATATTGCTTATAATTGAGGAGGCATTGTAGTACCTTGGTAGCGCTGTCACGCCACGAGCGAGAGTTCAAGACATTGTGTTTGAGTGTTCCTAGTATAAGATGTATCTTCCCTGTCGCATAACTAGGATTAGTGTCCTGTTGTGCAACGTAGCAAATAAATAAAATTCTTGTCCTTAGCATAACAGTTTGTAATCTGTTAGTATCTCTCCATGATCGCATTTAATATTTGCATTTTGCAAGTCCGGTGATTTGAGTAGCAACCCGACACAAGCTCTGTGCGTGAGACTGTGTGTGTGTGTGTGTGTGTAGATGTGTAGTGCGTCGGATTACCCCTCATAAGGACCTCATGCATAAAACATGGCCGCGTCGCGTACAACACATTCAACTCCCGCTGCCAAGTTTTGTTTGAAACACGTTGCGAAATTATTACTTGATGGCGGTTCATAACGCTCATTTCAGGGAATTAAATTAAAAATCTGACTGGGTTGAAGGATCTACACGGATTCCGGAATACATTATGAATAAAGCTGTCTTTAATATTGACCGCTAACATGGACAACCCGTTTAATAACACCGTTAAACCACCCGAAATTATTTAAATTATAGAACATGACAGATACACAAACGTAAATATTTCCAATTTCATTTGAAACTTAGAATATAGAAACATTTGACATTTGAAAAATACTGTTGATACTGTATAGTATTTTCTATTTTCATGTTTACAATAGTGATTTCAGTCCGAAAAGTGAGACTTTACAGTACTACTACTGTAATAAATATTATGGTACTTTTACCGTGAAGTTGCTAGGTAATAAAGAATTTTTAAACTTTAATTATAATTATTTTAAAATGTAACTTTCAAGTTTAAAATATATATTTATTTTAATATACAGAAGTCATTAGTTCCAAAGATACTATTACATATTATAATTCATTTATTTATAATTAAAAACAAAACAGTATGAAATAAAAATAATAAATAAATATATCATCACGCCTTTTATCCATTACTGGGTGTAGCACACTGTGCTAGCAGATCTCGGTAAGTGATATATTTTTTCGCGTGAAGTACGGTTACCAGTCGTCAAATCATGGCCCCCAAAGATGTTAATGGAGGGGGAGCCAAATAAAACGTTGTACTGATAATAAATTCTAATGTCTTAAATATTTTTGAAATGTGATAAATGTATAAAATGTAAAATCTAAATTTTCTTTATCGACCATGGGTGGTAAATGTCTCATTACATCTTTGGTAGCAGAAATGTAAAAATATACTTATGGCGCTGGTGGTATAAAACATAATTTAGCAAAGTTTGAGGGCTGAAAATGAGGTATTTTTGAATGTGTGAATAAATTTTTCATCCGAGGACTATTTAAATTTGGTCCGTAGTAATGTATATAAATTAATATATTTAAATGTCAAGCTACATTTACATAACACAGTCCATTTATGTTGATGTTGATCCCGAAATACAATTGAAAATTAAAACATGTATATTTCAGCATATTTAATCGAAAATTTAATTGAAAACATATCATTTCACTTCATTATGTAAATATGAATATATCAGTACGCAATCTACAAATAACAAAATGATATTCAAATTTAAATAAAAGAACACTAAAATACCAAAAGTTTAATATACAGGGAGAAATGTATAATTGGTAAAATTATACTTCTTGCTACGCTTGTTTTTAAAAGTAAATTCCACACAATTGCAGAAAACAAACAATATACAATTAATTGTTTTACATTTCATATTATATGTATAAGATGCTGAATAAAAAAAAAAACAAAGACAATATTAATTGTCATCCAACACTTGGAGAAACAAGGTTTAATAAAAAATATAAAATAAACACTTGGCTATGTTTCACAAAATTATCATATCATCTTACCTGTTTGTTAGAGATCTTATTCTCTGCTGTCATAGTCCTTCGTCACCAGCTTCTTCACGTGAACTTTGTTCTAGGTGAAGAAGTGAGTTATACCATACTGATGAGCTCTAATAAGAGAGAAACGCGTCTATGGTTACTAACTGTGCTGGCCAGCCTCTGACGATGCCCTCATAAGGTGACTTGGAGGCTGAATTTTGTGAAACATAGCCAAGTGTTTATTTTTTATTTAAAAAAAATAAACATATTTTAATAGAATTCTGAAGTATTTTCATTAATAATTATCTATTTATTTGTCTTTATATTTTTCTAATAAAATACAGTAATACAAAATAGATAATTGGAGAATATTGTTGCACCCACAGTCAAAATAATTACCTATAGCTTATAATGAACCACTCAGACGTAGCCGTAGCCAAGAATAGAATTAAAACAGCCTAAATAAAGTTCTCAATTAATGTCTAATTAATTCAATGGCTTTACAACAAATTTAATAATGATTTCTGTCATGTAATGTATGACAACAGAGTCCAAGTTAGGTTCAGTGTAAAACAAACCGTTTGACAAAGAGTCGCAGTGTCTAGTGTCAGAAATGTTTGTCCTGTGTGCGTCCCATGTCTAGTGATTTCCTTCCTGCTGAGGGCATTGTTTGTGTCCTGTTCCTGTGTGATGTGGGCCAGAGAAACTTTGTCTCCGGCACTAATTACTGACCGCACGTCCACACACTCATCTCGTATCGATTTGTCTCTTGTTACATACTAGACTGAAAGACTCACACAGCAGTTTTCATAATTAATAACAGTAACATTCAAAGAATACATAAATAAATACCGGGTGGAACATCATACCTGTGTACATAGGCGATTAACATGAAAAAACAGTTTTTCTGTGCGCAATGCTCCCCAAATTATTTTAGCCAAAAATGCTTCAAATAAATGTTGTAGAGCATAAAATTCTGCATCTAATTCAATAAACAGAATTACATTTATATGCGTTATAACGACAGAAATTAAATAAAGAAATATTAAAAATTACGTTGAAAATATCGAATAGCCATGAAAGTGAAACAAAAATAGATAGATGCTCCACCCGGTATATCATTACGTCTTTCATTCATTACTGGGTGTGGCACTCTGCCGTAGTATATTTCAGTAAGTGATATTTTTTTTCGCGTGAAGTGCGGTTACCACTCGTTAAATCACGGCCCACAAAGATGTTAGTGGAGGGGGAGCCACAGGGGTTGTTTTAATCTACAAGCCGACTCGATACCACTGAGACATTATATTTCCTTATATATATATATATATATATGACGTATGTAGGTGGCTTATATTTCCTGCTTTCAAATGTTTCAAATTGTTGCTTCCTAACTACTTCATCCCAATTACAGTAGCTTATAGTAACACAGTGGTATTTAATATAAGCTGAAGACAACTAGATTTGAATACACGACCTCTTGCTTCATAATTAATAAACTTAAGATTTTATCTCAGTTTTTCTTCTGGGTTATGATTATCCTAATAAATATGTCTTAAAGTAATGATGGATTACAGTAAATGTTCATTAATGATTAACCTATCGAAATGTTTGAAACTTTTGTTGTTTGAAATTACTAACCTAAAATGCAGTCCTTTAAAAGTTTATGAATTTTTAAATTGATGAACCTAGTTGATTTTATATGGAAAAATTTACATTTAAATATACAAAAATTTTACTTTACATAATTAACTTAGTGTTGAGTAAGTAACACTTTCAAAAGTATGTAAATATGACGTCACTTTTTAGTTTCAAAACTGAATGTGTACTTATTAAAACGACAATATCTTTATGTTTATATTTAGAGCATTATTACAAAAGATGGAAACAGAACAAATTTTAAACTTTAAAAATTAATTAAAAACTGGCGATCTAAGATTCTTCTTGTATGTATGAAGCGGTACATTTTTTCTTAATTAATTTTCTACGGTATAAATGAGAAAATATGTAATAATAGTTAATAATCGCTCAAAAACAAATTGCCAAATTAACTTTACTTTATAGAACTTGATGCTCTTTTATCTCGTTAGTAAGTTGTAATTTCAAAACTTGGAAGAATTGAAAAATGACACTAGATTATTTTTCACAAGAGATGTCCCGGGGGTCGAATTAAATATGACGTTGATGAAGATGTTATAAAAGCTCAAATAAAGCATTTCCGGAGGATATGAATCCTAATTCGTTTTTTTATTACATTGTAATTGTTGTTAGAAGAATGCAAGAGTACCAATTGAGAAGGTTTGAGTATGTGGAACGTATGTTGAATGAAAAATAAATGATTGAATATAATTGAAGGTTTGTTGCGTGAACGAAAAATGAATTCAACCTTTCAGACCGCATCTTAATATCTAGCTTAGTTTTTGAGTTATAGCCTCAGGAAAGTTGAAAATCTGATTTTGAAAATTGTTTGAAAATAGTAAATCTTCTAGGGACTATAACTCCAAAACTAAGCAAGCTATTGATATGCGGTTTGAACGAGTGAATTCCCCGTGTCCGAATCTACTTGTATACAAATTTTTAGCTCATTTAAAGCAAATTAAGTTTTTTGAATTTTTTTAATTATTTTCCAAGGGGTACCCCTTGGGATTTTTATGATTTTTAAACAAATTGCTCTAAATCTATTTCTCGTACGAATAACGTAACGAAATTTTACATACATATGTATTTCGACGTGCTGAATCCAATGGTGTGATGTTTCTGTCCATAAGTCTTACAGTTTTTGAGATAATAGTCAAAAACTGTACGAACAAAAAAATTGACGAAAATTTTTTAAAAAAATAAAAATCGCTAAAAACTTGCTTAAATGTCAATTGAAACACGGGGAATTCAACCTTTCAGACCGCATCTTAATATCTTGCTTAGTTTTTGAGTTATAGCCTCGGGAAAGTTGAAAATCTGATTTTGAAAATTGTTTGAAAACAGCAAATCTACTAGGGGCTATAACTCCAAAACTAAGCAAGTTATTGATATGCTGTTTGAACGAGTGAATTCCCCGTGTCCGAATCTACTTGTATACATATTTTTAGCTCATTTAAAGCAAATTAACTTTTTTGAAATTTTTTAATTATTTTCCAAGGGGTACCCCTTGGGATTTTTATGATTTTTAAACAAATTGCTCTAAAACTATTTCTCGTACGAATAATGTAACGAAATTTTACATACATATGTATTTCGACGTGCAGAATCCAATGGTGTAAAGTTTATGTCCATAAGTCTAACAGTTTTAGAGATAATGGTCAAAAACTGTACAAAGAAAAAAAATTGGCGAACATTTAAAAAAAATCAAAACCGCTAAAAACTTGCCTAGAGGTCAATTGAAACACGGGGAATTCAACCTTTCAGACCGCATCTCAATATCTTACTTAGTTTTTAGTTATAGCCTCGGGAAAGTTGAAAATCTGATTTTGAAAATTGTTTGAGAACAGCAAATCTACTTTATTGAATTGCGCTACGCTTATTATGGACGTTTCATATGTCAATAAAATTCCTAGTTTCAAATTTACAAAGCGGACACGTCAATTAGCACCTGTGATGATATACGTTGTAACTAATATAGCCTAACCTAATCTAATAATACTGAATGTATAAATAAAAAACGCATTAAATTTTATCACATAAACTATTTTACATTAATTTTCAAATATTTTAAGGTTATAACAAAAACAAAATTAATTTTGAGAGACTTAGCCAAGTGTTTAGTTTATATTTTATTTTAAAGTTTTTTTGTAATTCGCTAGATTTAATTGAGCATCTCAACTCAGTTCTTCCGTCTTGTAATTGTAAATAAGTTATTCGTACAACAACCTTGGTTGCATGTAAGTGCAACGTGCAGCAGAATGAGGAACATTAGGCGCCAGTCGTCAGACAAAGGAAATAAATAGCTCTCATTCATTACGTTGAATTGGATAGAACTAAAACAATACATTTGTAGAATGAAACATGAATTAATTGCACATCTGCCTAAAACACACACTGTTCATGAAGCCCTACGTTTACTCTGTACACGGATAGGAGTTGGAATTGTTGTTAATGTTTGCCAACAGCGAATTGAATTACACTTATTTTCAAGCTAAATGCTTTTATGTCCCTTGAGACGATACAATTATAATAAGATTAATCTATATACTAGTTAAGAACTAACTATTTTATTAGTAATGTAGAATTATGTTTGTTTTTAAAACAAATGTGCAAGAAATGTTCTATCAGCGACTTCACCAAATTTCATGTTAGCTCTAAATTTAATTTTGAGTGACGTTACAAAATGAAAACGTGTTTACAGAGCAATTTGTGACCAATAATTCGAACAGAAAAATTATGAGATTTTGGAAGAATTCACGGTTTTTATATTAGTAAAATTTTGGTTTTGTTTATCGGTTATTCCTTTTTGAAAATTAATATCGAGTAGGCCTGTGGATTTCTACAACCGACAAACAATTTACCTATGGCTCCCTCTTAACTAACATCTTTGGATGCCGTGATTTGACGTATGGTAACCGCAATAAGTACATTTTGTATATCAACTAATAAAATTTATCTAATTTTTTTTTACATTCATTTTCGTCTTCCTACATTCAATTCATTATGTTATTTATATCGATTTAAATTTACGGTTTTAGAACCGAAATAACATCGGTTCAGTTAAGTTTTCGGTTACAGATTCAACTGAATTTTAGTATCGGTTTTCTGTTTCTACATTTTAAGATATAAATATAAGTTTCGGTTTTCGATTATGGTTTCATGAATAGACAAATATCGATGCGGTTTCGGTTACGGTTACGGTTTTGTTACAATTTGAACCCTTACTTGACGTACACTTTGATTATGTCTTCTTAAATACATTTTATTAAACTTTTAAATATATATAGCAACATTTATAAAATTTTGAAACAATAAATTAGTACAACATTCTGTCACTATAATAAAATACATTTTTAGTTTAATCTTTGTTTTATTTTAAATATACAAGTGTTTCAAAATTAATGATGTGCATTTATTTTTTCATATTTTTGAAAAAATATTTATGCGTTGTATTCAGCCCATCAAATTTAATTTTTGCAATAATTTTAAAACACCTGTATATCCACGTTTCGGTTTACTGAACAAATACCTTCGTAAATATTACATATATAAATAAATAAATAACTAAGAAACATGTAAGTTGTTCTATTAAAGGCATCCATGTATAAAATTGTTTAGTAGGAAATGTAGGAAGTGTGAATTCCACGTCTCGCGTAATAAAATGAATCCTTCTCCAACAAGCAGGAAGGAATGTTCATGGCGATAACGAAGGACGAAGGTAGAACCGTTAGTCCTCGATATCCTGACAGGGGCAGCCTATTATTCCAGTGTTCGTTTAGTCGACATCGCGGACATAGTTGGCGTGGTGCGGCTTTGGTTCTGGAACTGAGACAGTGCGAGTGCAGTAATAGATGTAGGTGCGGGCTGCACTATCAGCCTCGCCGTGTACCCTCCGTTTAGCTAAATCCCACTTTTATATCCCACAAGCTGATGCTGCGACAATGGTAATCGTACGTGATTTAATGTACACTTAAGTCGCAGCGAGAAATTACCCCTGCAGGATAGATGGCGCCAACCGTCATACGGGTGGGATACTTTCTCTCTACACTAGCAAACTTTTCTTATCTAAATTGTCGCGTATTTGCTGATGGTTAACGTTTCTTCACATATGGGTGATAACGTTTTACTTCTACTAAATTCTGTGTTGACGCGGTCAACTAATAACATTACTCTGTCCCATTAAATGCGGTAGCACAAATCCTAGATACATTCACAGACAATCATAGTCCAGAGGTGAAACTTCAACCTATATATAAATAAATGCGTTTCTGTTTGGTGTGGTTCTACATTCATACCTACATAATATTACGAATAGTACGAACCCTAGAAACATTCACACTTATTAGATTCATCAAATAATCAGACCTCGTCATTTTCATCCTCGCTTGAACCACATTCATAGTTCCTTTCAAACAAGCTTATTTATTCCTCATACTCGTAATAATTCATCACGCAACAAAGCTTCAATCACATCCATCCATTCACTTCTATACACCGTTTCCATTAAGGGGATTTTTTTAAAATGTATATTTTTTTTATTTGCTTAAATTATAGTTTAAACCTTTAGGAATATGGGGCAATTAATTTAAATGCCGCGCGGAAGTATTTCAGAGGAAAAAAGCATATATCTATTAGTACTAGTATTTATATATATATATATATACATGACTCGAAACTTTAAACGCGTTTTTCTTGAAATCATATTTTCAAAATCGGGCGAAAAGAAATCTGAAATACTAATTGATGGATCGTGCTGAATCTTTTTATTTCTTATTCTAGATATAAAATACTAAAAAACTACGGGGGCTTTTTTTTAAAGTGCTTCATTCGTTTTTTATGGTCGTTTTTATACAGAAATTTAGTCCCGAATATGAACTTTTTTTTCAAACGTGCGCCATTTTGTTAAAAATCAAAATTTTCAAAATCCAGCCCGTAGTTTTTTAGAGTATATATCAGAGATTAAGAAAACATATCCCTTTTTGATCCAGGTCTATTGCTGTTCCCGGAATGTTTTCGCCCGATTTTCCCTACGCGCCGAGAGGAGTCGCCATTTTTTTAATTTCTGACGACAATTTTGAATATTTTCTTTCAAAAATTTTTTTAAATAAAGTTTAAAGAGCACTAAATAAAGATCCAAAAACAGTTCTTAAGCAACACGTTTAGATTTCGTTAAAAAAAATCTTGAAAATGACCCTTTTTTCCTTGTCTAGATTGGCCTTACCCCATAAGATTTCATTCGTCGTACGTTTCACATGCTCAAGCCATCTCTAATTACTCACTTTCATTACTCTAACAACGAATCTAAAATGATAAGAAACACACAAAGCGACATCCACATTCCTAATTTATTATATTCATCCTGAAATTTTTGTTTGACTGACTGTGTGTCAATGACCCCGAAATCTACCCAAACGATTTTAATGAACCAAGGTGTTTAACCTTGGAAAATTATTTAGCTAAGTCTTATCTTCCGGAAAATTGGTTCTTCAAAATTCATTAACTATCCAAGAATTCAATTGGGACCACAATTAATTTTACCAATTGTTTGCGAGATATGAGCTTAAATTCGAAATAAAACTGGGAAAAAAAGTTATTTCTTTGATTTATTTCTTAGTTCCTTATTTATAAACTTTCTGTCTGCTGTTATTTCTCGATCTACCCAATATAGATTAACAAACATTCCTATCCTGACACACCATCCATATTTATAATATGTTTTATACAAACTCATTTGATCTTTCGTTCACGCAACTAATCTTCCGGCAGTACAGTGGTGTTAATAGCGTTACGGCATTTGAATCCGGGGATCCTGAGTTTGAATCCGACTCAAGTTAAAAATATATGAAGTACTATACTGCGGCTCGGCGAATCTCTGTTTTGAAATTGGGATTAAATTTCTGTTGTACAGAGTAACATATAAATATATGTCACCCTAAATTTCTCCAACATACACCTATTTCACTTATTTTGCATTTTTTGCCCAAAGCATTTCAACGTACATACTATTTTGATTATTGTTCTCGTAACGTACCATAATTGTACATAACAGACATAGCATGTTGATAATGAAATTTTTATCGTAAACAAATTTCAGTAATTCTCTTTGGCTAACGTAAAATCCTCAATTGCAATTGATTAACGCCGCAGATTCACAGATTTAATTAAATGGGGAAGTTAAATTGTTTGTATGATGTCCGTAATCACATTAATTGGTTACAAAAATATCGTTTTCCGGTGGTAATGGTATCGCGCAGGTTTACTTTATGACCACGCGTTCTCGATGCCAGCTCATTGGAACGCGTGCTTGTTCGCATTCATAAAATCAAGCGAGCTAATTTCTCGTGACAAATTTTATTATGATCGTGAGTACTGTTAGTGTCACGCAAAATCGGTAAGGCCGATAATTTATTTATTTGTTTAAAAGTATGTTGTACCACGTAGCCGAAGCGGAATCGTGCTTTGAGCAGAAGATTAAATTTCTAGGTCTACGTTAGAGTCTCTTAATCCTCTCTAGCGGAAGTTTTCTTCTTTATTTGTACGCAAGTACCCGAAAACATCCGCCGGAACTAAAGTCTGGAGTGTTGAGTGGATTCCTGCAACGTTGCAGGAGTGTTAGTGTTGCTGCTGCAGGAATAAGATATCGTTTAGGGGCGCCAGTGGATTAGTGTTAAATGCAACGGACCTAATGTCCCATAAAACTTCGCTCCCTCTGTCAAAACCTCCATGCACTACTTCAAACATTTACCTCCTCGTTATTACACTTTGATTGAGAACAGAATTCTTTACGACTTTTTTATCGAAATTGCTCGTGATTGAGAAGAGTTTTGTTGGAAGATGTTAAATATTTTGCGAAAATTAAGGGTGAATTAAATCGTTTAAATAAAATAATTATTTCTATTATCCTTAGGGTTGTGCATTTGACCAGTCAAATATTTTTCGGTCAATTGACCGACTATTTGACCTGACCGGTGTTAATAAAAATCACAATTAAAATTGTAATTTATTTATATAGTATTGTTTACTACATCCAATATTACTGAAAATGAAAAACCAACAACAACTAATAAACAAAACCACATTAAATTCAAAATAAAGGGGAAAATAAAGTAAAAGACGTAATGAAATGAAATAATATGTATTTATTTTATTTGTAAAGTAAAGTAAGCAATTTCTCCAGAACCCAGAATACCAAAATATTCATGTAATAATATTATTTAGCTATTTCTATTGAACAACAGATGTCGTGGCGGTTCCATTTAGATTATTTGACCGTATTTTTTGGCCGTCAAATATTATTGACTGGTCAATTGACCGGTCGATTGACCACGGCACAACCCTAATTATCCTATATGAAGGCGTTATTTATTAATTAACAATTAAATGATTATGCTTCTGAATAATAATTATCGAATAAATAATTGATTTAACTATGTATATAAGAGAATTCGTACTTGGCACTTGCCGTAACAGTTGTCTGAAGGGACGAAACGATCGTCACATTAAAAAATACGAATTATGAAACAACCCAGTATGTTTTATTAGATCAATTGTAATTTATGTATACTTTTCTAGTGGAACTCTGTATATATATCCATAAGTTTTGTAGATCCGTAAATCTATAAATCATGATTTAAATTGCTACGAAACTTATAACTTTATGAAATATTTTCTACTTATCAACATATACTGATGTGATTTTGTTCATTATTTACAGATTTTCGGATCTATAAAACTTATTGATTGATCACAGAATATCTTCATTACTATTTATTTTTATTTATGCTACTCTGTACATCAGGAACTTAATCCCTACTACAGCACAGTGTTCGGACTCACCATGTCGCTGTATAGTAGTGCATATATTTTTGTGGGATTCGAACCATATCACCGAACTGCCGAACAAATTAAAATTAATTACATACAAATAATTATTTCATGACCCTCTTATTTTTTTGTATACAAAATTGAAGTTTGCAACAAATTGATTTAACTTTGTGTGTTACAAAAATAGAAACACAATTTCAGAAATTAGTAAATAAAAAACTTGTCATTTAGAACTTTGATATGGTTTCTTGGGAACTTTAATATGTTGATAGCATCCGACAACCTCCTCTCCAATGTCTTGGTGATCCTCTGGGAGGTCGTGCCCCACACTTTAAAACCCACTGAAAGTAAAAGATCATTTGTAATGCAACTTAACACTGAACAATACGATGAAGGTATCTGCTATCTTGGTGAATGTACATTTCGGTGTCGAGACAATTTCTCGTTGCACGTTCACGTTTCTGAGAGCGGGTAAAGTGCGCTCGGGATCAGAGGCGGCTGGTAAGACGCGTGTAAAGCTTTGGGAGCTTAGCAAGCACGGCTTCGGAGCCGGGGCAAGTCTTCTAACAAAATAAACCGTGTATACAGTTACAAATGATTTCCTTACTCTGAAACTAGTTTCATAATACTCGCCAGACCCTTCCTTAATCCTACCGTTTTGCCTTGGTGTTGGTACGCCTGCACTGCATTTGTTTCTGTTTAACTGCGATGCTAAGGATTCTGCTAGTTGGCATCATATTTTATTTATTACAACAATAAAGAATACATTCATTTATATCTTCACTATTTCTACTTTTAGCTCGTTGAACGCAATTAAATTTAATTTTAATATTAAGATTCAGATTTGCAATTAAAAAGGAGCTACTATCAAAATCGGGTGCAATACATTGATCTATTTGAAATTTATATATTCGTTAATAAAAATAGAGATGTACCGGAGTGGTTAAGATGCCATTCTTAGTTTCAAATAAAATGTGTTTCGGTTTATGAAAAACGTCTGACTGGTTTGAAGAAAGTGGTTGGAAACCAGTAGTGAACATTAAGGACAATTCATCTTCTTCATCAAGTAGTAAAGAACAGCACTCGAATCTCAAATATATCGCAAACCCGTCAAACGGCATCTCCATCAATAGACTGTGTAAAAAATATAGGCACTCGCCTTCGATCGACGCCATTTGGTTCCCGATGTAGTTTGAGTGTAGTGGTTCAGTGGTTGGGTGGTTCGGTGGTTGCGGTTGTGTAGTAATGTGAGTGTTCTTATCAAACCGCGCGCTCTGTCTGAACCTGAAATTTATTACCTCTTCCAAAACACATTCGATTTCATCCTTCAAGGGAAATCAATAGTCAAAAAGAGAAGTGATGGCATACAGCGAAATACGAACCAATACACATAAGAAAAGCTTGGAATTTTTATAACACGGCAGAACTTTCACAATATTTGCCACTCATTTAAATATATCATTTACTTCCAGACAGTACACATGTTCAAATATTTCTGTTATATATGAGTCGTCTAGTTTCAAAACCGGCCAAGGCACGAAAATGTAATTTTCTATTTTTTTAAAGTTTTGTAATCTTTATAAAGGCATTAATTTGAAAAAAAATAATTTGATGAGTTTCAAAA
Source organism: Pterostichus niger (assembly GCA_947425015.1). Classification (NCBI taxonomy): domain Eukaryota; kingdom Metazoa; phylum Arthropoda; class Insecta; order Coleoptera; family Carabidae; genus Pterostichus; species Pterostichus niger. The sequence goes on along the minus strand of OX380336.1, from coordinate 792,462 downwards.
CCGACTAAATAACGTGTAAAATGTATAGGAAAAAATGCGATTTTTTTTTCACCAATCACACAACTTGGCCGTAGTGTGGTTGGTGAATTTCAAATTCAGCCAAGTTATTTACCAACTTTATAAAAAATAATAATCTCAATAGAAAGTAAACATAAATCTATTTGTTACATTTTGATTAATAACTTTTATCAGATAACTGTAATTAAACTTTCGTCGTTTTTACAAAATGATTTAAGATTGACTTGGCCGGTTTTGAAACTAGACGACTCATATGTAAATAAATACCTGGTTTTTTTATTACTGTGCACAAAAGGAACTTAATCCAAAATACAGTAGCTTTCAGTGAAATCTGAACCACTTAGACACAATCGATTTTTCTATATACACCGGGTGTAAATTGACAACACGGAAATTGTTTTTTTTTGCGCAAAAGTGACTACTTGAAATACAAGTTATATTTAATTAGTTTTTTACTTAATTGATATAAATCCAAATATGACTGGAGTCATATAAGGTCCCAGGTATAAATTCTGGCGGAATCCCAATTTTTGAATTAGTAATCTAATCATTCCAACTACAAATCGTGCAAAACAAAATGTGATTACTGAATTAGATATATATATTATTCAATTGTCTACAATTTATATTTGAAGGATTTTTGTTTAAAACTATAAACTGTTGTTTCTTTATAGTTATAATCAACAAACATTTCTTTCAATAGTTTCAATCGACGTACAGGGATCACAAACCATCACAAATTGAAGCAACACGAATACTAGCTCTATCTGTACGCTTCGTCGTTGCACGTATGACACATCACCGGAGGGAATTGCGTCCAGGGCAAATAGCTCTAATGGAAATTAAGGGTGTTGCGGGCACATACGTCCTCAGGGATTCATCGCTGATGCGCCAGCGTTTTTATCACCCCGAGCGCTAATCGATGCCCTCCATGCTTCACAAACTGATTGATCACGCGCAGAGCGATGCTAACTACATCACCACTAACTATTTGTAACAGTAAACCATCAGACTAGTGCGATACTAAATTTTAGACAACCCCAAAAAGAAATCTCGCAAAAACTACGATTGTGTTGGAAATGGTTCAGATTCCACTATAAGCTACTGTAATTGGGATTAAATTTCTGTTGTGAAGAGTAACAGTAACATATTGTAATATTTATTATGAAAAATTAAAAATCGCAAGTGAAAAGTGGTCCCGCGATGTTCTGTTTGAAAACAGGATCCCTTTAGCAATGCAAATATGTTTGATCCTGGAAAAAATATGCTGATAAAGGCATGGTAAATGGTTTTTGAACATTCACATTCGTCGCTCTCAGCTCCGCTAAGAAAGTAAAGTAGAGGAAATCTCTGACGGAGTTGGCATGTTGTGATAGACAGCAGCAAGCGCACAAGCGTTCAATCCTTCCGCTTCCGGCCTTCATATTCTCTCTGTGTTGGCGTTGGTTCGCTCTTCGGCTGATAAGCTGACAGTTGATGTTCTGAGCGAGAATGGAATCCAATGATCCGCGGAATCTCAAGCTTCTGAACTCACAAGAAAGGAGACACAGACACTGTTTTGTTTTCACAACGACGACACACTCGTATTTATAGTTCTACGAAATTCCGTCGAAAACGACAGATGTTGTATTAATTACATACATGTTTATCTTCATATTTTCATTTCACATTCTTACAAATCATCAAGTTTTCTAGTAATTTCCAACATTAAAAATATATTCCTAGATTTTCGCGAATTCTTGAAACATTCATTAGGTTCATTAAGCAAGACATCTTCGACAAACATTCTTCATTTCTTTTATTCAAACTCATCTTAAAATAAAGAATAACATTCAATGAAACATCTACAATAAAATATACATATTTTGCTATATTTCCAAGTCCGTTATTAAGAAAAATATACTAATTTTAATGTCTTGATTTTGTTGGTGTAAACGTTAGCATCAGTTGATATATGACAAACAGTTACTATTAATTGAAATTGCTAATTGTAATTACTAATTGGATAGCTCTGAATGGCACTCTAAAGTTAATTAATTGTTATGATTGATGTAACTTAATTAACATTAAACTAAATCATTTTAAACAAATTATTTAACAGCAATATTAGAGAGTTCAGCGATCAGTACTTGTTTATATTTTAAAAATTCAATAGAGTTATAATAAAACGACTATGTATGAAAAAAGAATGTAGATATTTTTTGCATTTAAATATTTGATGTTTTTCCTATTTGAATTGTTTCGACTGCGTGCATGCCGAGTAATCCATTTGGCAATGCACTGACAACAAAAGTGAAAAAATAAAAAATTGAATTTCTCCCCTTGTCCCTGTTGCACCAACACCCAAGGACTGTTTACATATTTATGAAGGGTCATCCCCAAGATTGTTTGACTAAAAAAATTTGAATTTTAGTCCCAAGTGTCTTTTGTTTGGATGCAGACTTTCAAAAATAGAAGAATGCGGAAGCCAACAGAATAATAAATCACATTGCTGGATATCGGTAGACAAAACAAACATCGCCAAATCATTTAACTCTGAACAGACATGAGAAAAACGGGGCGCAATTGTCAAACTTTACACGTGTAAAAATAGAAAGAATTTCGAACAATCACAGATATTGAAGGGGAGAAAATGCGAGGACGACTTAGGAATAAATGGATGGATATATTGAAGGTTCATTGCATGCACGAAATATGAGGCGAGTTCATATGAAAGTAATTATGAATATAGATGAAGTAACAGGATTTTAATTGCAAGAAGAATCTAATAAATAAATGTTGAGAGAATGAACGAGTGTGTATTAAATTTGTGGTAAAAATATGATAACTCCTGCTCGCGTAAAAGCATCTGTAAGAGTAACATTGAAGGCGTTACATACGCGTATAGAGGAAACAGAATGCAATATTGGGCTTACCGGAATAATCCCCGGAGCGAAGGCGGCGACCTGGGGAAATCTCAGCTGAACTCGGAAGTGATTTGAGATATTGGCAAGGGACTCGCTTAGGCTATATTATGTATCACAAAGAATGCATTCAATACGACATTTCAATTGATGTATACAAATATTCTTTTCAATGAATATTTATTTATTAATTTAAGATAGTAAAATACAATTTATTTTAATTTAAATACGTTTCTCTAACAATAATTATTTTAGAATTAAGAGCAGTAAATACTTCTTACCGGTTCAGAATGATACAATACATCCGATACTTACAATCCACAATGTTTATTACGTTTTTTATATGATCCCCGAAATGACGAAATTAAAATTTACAAATGACAGTTGTATAAAACATAATTTTTCTACTTCCGTTATTAAAATGTCATTTACCGTACTGGTTTTCATAGCTTCCTGCATTTGTCATTGAAACTTAGCTTTACTTTTCAAATAATTCATAAAACTTTACATTTTGTTGTTGTCTTAATTTGCGTTCGTAATAAACATATAGCATGTGACTCGGTTTATAAAACTTGTTACATAATATACTGTTATGTTCGACTGTACCATAACTACTGTTTATCATCCATAAAATGGTACTTTATTGGACTATAAAACAAAATAGTGTTACTATAAATGTCAAACAATAAAATCCAAAATAATTATTATGCTTAATTAATTAGTTCCTTTGCATTTAAAGCAACTTATTTTAATTCTTTTGAGATGTTTCGAAATCTTTTTTTAAAACAAATTTGACAGTTTAATGATTATAAAAATATTGTCAAACAAAAGGCACAATAAAACACACTTTGCGACACAACTAAGATTTTCATTATATATTTTAAGAAAATAAGTCGCTCCCAAAGCAGTCGAACATAAATTTATAATCGGACTTTATAGTACTCGCCTTAATTAGCAGCACTCGGCCATAAACTACTGCTCGTCCAATAAAGTCTAGCATTATGTTATCACTTTTGTTTGATAACTGAAAGGTGTTGTTGGTCAACAGATAGTTTATCTCTATGTTTGTTTTGAATAAGATAATATTTTTGCATGTAAAGGAGGGAAAATAAAATAAGTTTTTGTTGGTGCATTTTTTATTTATAGGGTGAAATAATACAGAGCATAAAGTAGAAATGTTAGTGAATGTATGTATGAAATAGTTTTTTCGTTTCCATTTGAAACATAAAAGTCGCGTAAGTGTTTTATTATTCAGAATTCAATCTTTGTTCATCAAAAGTGCGCCACATAAAATATCGATGACTAGATAGATCCGGATGCTCTTGCAGGGGAGCCAACCTAGCTTTTCGTTTTTCTCCACCTGCGACGAGTGGGGAATAAGCAATGAGCAACGATGGCCGTTTCATGGAAATCAAACGAGCATCGCCGAGAAAAAACTTCTAATGTTTACCTTTCATTAAAATTCGTTAAACTTTTTTCTTTAGTTTTATACAATGCCAATGGAGAGGTTGGCTATATTGCTGATTATGCCCGGCGTTCTTCCTGTCCGCGAAGGCTTTTATTTCCGGCTATTTCATCGGAAACGCTGATGATGCCGAACGATTTAAATATACCATGTCAGGAGTATTGCATTACAATAAAATAAAACAGACAGATTTGATTCGTTCGCACAAATCTAACTAATTAGTATATATTTCAATTTACACGCTTTGAATAAAAAGTTGCAAAAAAATGAGAATCCAAGTTCTAGCCACAATTATTAGAGGAAAGTGATACTTTTCATCCCTAGAGAAGAAAGTATTTTTTTCCCTAAGGAAGAAAAATAAATCCATAACCATGTCAACTGAAAAACAACGCTACGATTTAACATTAGTGGCATCTATCAAAAAATTATTAAATTGTTACATACATTATATCACAACCAAGCTAACCACTAAATAGGGTAGCACGGACCCGTAAAATATTAAATAAATTTTTATTCATTAAATTTATCCTGCGATGAATTCCTGTCCTGGCACAATATCCATATTAATAATTCCTTTTATACAAACTAGTTTTATTTTTCATTCACGCAACAAACCTAAAATCACACCCATCCATTTATTCCTCTCACTTTCAATTCAACCAGTATTTCATTATAGAAAACTCTTTAAAAACAAGGGAAGCAGTGCTTCAATAGCTTCCCATTCATGACATAAAGAAGCATTTTTAATATTATTTAAGTACATAAATGACTATTTAATTTATTTTGCAAAAAAAAAACTCTACAGTGGGTAGAGAAATATACAAACCAACATTTAGACTGAATGTACCGGGATTTCATACGAACAGAGATTTAAGTGGCTTGGCTGTGAAGTAAATTTGTTGCTACTCGCCAAACGACATCGTTCGAACTTGTTATTTACAAAATCGCGTTTCGCGTTTGTATTATCTTTTGTAATAATACAGGTTTCGTGCTGTTACTAGAATTGAAATTATTTTATCGATCCAAAATATTACTACCTATTTCAAAAATATTATCTGTAGATTTTTAATATAATTATGACTTAAATAATTATTGTAAATGATTGAAACAAACTTTCATCTTTGGGCAGTTTTTCCAATCTGAATACCTCATTTGACATACGTTCCAAATGCCTCCCTAATTTATATTACTAAGCTCTTTCTTATTTGCAGATTGTCTGCACCTGCAGCTCTACCGCGACTCCAAAGACCGCTACAAACAAGGCCAAACCAAAGCCTCCCTATCACTCCAACACTTCCTGGGGGTTGAATCCGGGTTCACCCTCGATAAAGAGTCCAACACGATAGCAATCATCTGCCAAGACGTCATCGTAGTTCTTGCATTTGATACTCGGGAACGTCTTATACAATGGCAGGTGAAGATCTCTGCCAACCTGGGGGACGACCAGCAGTTCTTAATCCTGGTGTCGTCGGCTCCTCCAAAAGCGAAGCTGACATCCGGACCAGCGAGGTTGCACGTGCAGGATCATCGGTTCTGTCTGACGAGTGGGGTACCTCCTAGACTTACTGGCCTCTGGGAGATTGCTCATCTTCGACGGTATGGGGTTGTTGAAGGGAGGTTTTGTTTTGAGGGTGGGTCCAGGTGTGGGAAAGGGGAAGGCTTGTATGTGTTGGTTACGGATCAAGGGGATGAAATTACTGAAACTTTGAAGACTGCGTCGCAAGGAAAACTAGCTACCAAGAGAAGGCCAGCAAGCAGGAAGTCATCCAGTGAGTACCTTTCAAAAACAACTAAATTCTATTCAATTTATTTCAAACATAATCAAATTATTAATAAAAAAATAATTTATTTTTAGTAAATTTAATTTTTAATAAGTTGATACAATAAATTATTATATTAATACATTATTCAACGAGCGTGTATTGTTTCAGAAACGTATGACTAAGGGAAAAATATATGTTGCTAAATTAATTGTATGGAACAACTATATTTTAAAAACTACTCCAGTATGCCAAAAAAAAGTTATTCTATAAATTATAAAATTGAAATTGATTATATACATAGTGTGTAGCGTTGTAGTTACCAACTATCTATAAATGTTTCAGTTTTAATCATATTAATTAAGATTGTTATGTAATGTAACAAATGGCTACGAGTATTTGTAAAGATCTGTCGCTGACATCAACTTGTTTTAATATTAGATATTTGATTAGAAAAAATACAATTTCTGTCAAAATAATACTGTTTCGTTGAATTGAAACATGATTGTCAACTTTTCACACGTAACACTTTCATAGTAACTTCTGCCGAGATGTAAGTAACCAAGTGTCCTTCCTGTTCTAGCAATGGACAGCCCCCGACGAATGCCAACCCGTTCAGAAGCCCGCATGTCCGACCTCTGCGCCGAGTTGCCTCCTCGTGACGAACTATCCCGCAGCATGTACGGCGACGAGTGCTGCTCGCACCCTAACGACGCCACTCCTTGCGCATGCCGTACATCATCTCCATCGCCCTTCTGGTCGGCAGAATCGGCCAGTGGTCACCTAGGGCACATGTCACATCCAGACCTCGACAGCAACTACGGCTGTGGCGACACTGCATCTGTTAGTGAGCTCCACGACATGGTTCACGGCGATGTGTGGACCTCCGAGGTCGGGAGGATGCCTCAAGGACTCGAGCGGTGTATGAGCTGTATTAGTAAGCTCGGAGCCCCCAGCATGTCCAGGAGCAGCACCGCCACTGCCAGCGGTAAGCATTACTACTATTTTCTGTGGGTATCAATCGTCATTCATTTTTTTCTTGTTAGGGACGCCGGGAGCAGCGCCACTGTTCAGCCCAGCATGGACAATGGAACCATGTTCACACTCTCACCCCAAACCTCCAGATCGCATGTCCCTCTGTTCAAGTCACACCTCCAGCTCTGGAAGTAACTCTGAGTACTCGGTTCCGCGGCACAGCACGCCGCCACCGCCGCCTAAGCTCCAGGCTTCCATAGTGACCGGCAAACCACCACAGCCACCTCCGTGTCACTGTGCACCTGCACGACCACCTAAGTCAGCACAGCTGTCGCAGTCTGCAGGGAATTCACCTAGTAGGAAACCACCGAGGAAGCCACCCATGCCGCTGCCCATCGCTGCACCGCTGAATAACATGTGCTCGTGTCAGCAGGAGGCGAACTCCATGGCTGGACCCTATGAGAACTATGATGTGCCCAAGATGCCGTTCTTAGTAGTAAGTGAAGAAAACAAGAAACACATTTTATAGATTAGCCAAGTTTCATTCATTATTATTAATACAAATTTATAATCCAGATTGTTCTAATTTTTGAGATACATATTGATAAATGATTAAATTTGTACTAATTTTAAAATAATTGTAGGAGCCGAAGAACGACGAGAAGAGATCATCCCAAAGCGATTTATTAGAACACTACGACACACCAAAGAAGATAAAGGAATGTTTAGCAGCCGAAATAATCGGTCAATTCGGGAACTACGACACACCAAACACAGTAAACGTGAGGAAACCTTGTGGCTGCATCTTAAAATTCAATAAGCCAAACGCTAGTTTCACAAACGAACCTAAAGTAGTAGATCAAGAAGATATCCGTCCAGTAGATTGTCCATGCCGAAGGGTAATATGTTGGCCTGGAAACTGGATGACGCTTCCATACTGCCGCCGCGGTAACGGCATCGAAAACACAACACTCCCACAGAAGATAAACATCAACGGTGAAACCAAAGTGTCCGTCATGCAATCCTCTGGAGACATGGCGATATACGCCACTGTAGACATGTCCAAGAAAGCCAACAGACGGAAAGCAGCCGCCGACTGCAAATGCAACTCCGAGCAAGACACCTCCACGTCGAATTATGTAAATATAGACCCAGTGCACGCATTAGCACCGGAACCAGTCGTCGAACACGGCCTCGAGTGTGCGAACTACGCCAACATAGACTTTGCTCAATCCTTAGAATACTACGAGAACGCTAAAGAACTTCTACAGCGAGCAGGAATCACTAAAGAGGAATTAGCGAAATTAGAATCGGAATCAGCTGCTAAAGAAAAGCTCACGTATATCATCGCCAACGGCGTGAAAGTTTGTAACAAATGCGGACATGCATGTCAGTCAGAAGGCAAAGATGGCGATGACGATCACCATAGCGAAGAAAACAAACAAGATGATTATTTAATGATGGAGCCAGCAAGAGGAGCCAAGTCTGACAATGATAGCTCTCCCGATATTACAATCAAACAGAATAAAAACTTTCCTGGATATCTTCCAATGTCGCCTGCAGTATCTTCCACTGCGCCTGGCTGTAAATCAGATCTACTTAAACAATGTGTCAACAAATTAATTTGCGAGAAATCCGCTAGTAATCCAAGTCTCATCGGTCCAGCTGTCGACCGAAGCCGCAAACGCTCCGATTCCGATGTAAGAATACCTGGTTCCGCCATGTTGATGTTGAACCACCCAGGAAACAGCCCCTACTTACGAAGACAAATCATGGACTCTACGGATAGTTTAGACCGGCGAGCTAGCTTCCTTGCAAGAAAACGATCTAGTTCCGCCGATTCAACAAGATACATCGAGGATGACTTGGAAAGTGCACTTAGCAGAACAACATCTCCGTCGTCTGAAACTCTAAGAAAGAGCTCACTGCATTCGCTCAACAGTACAGTTGAACAAATCCCATGTGCAGAGCATAGAATGTCATCGCCATGTCTGCACCAGGAGGCTGAACCCTGTTACGACAGCGACTGCTGTAGAAAAGCTGGAATTGATGTAAATTCAAACGAAACCGAAGATGAAGTCAGCAGCGTCACAGATTCTTTAAGAACGCAAGTGAATGAATGTTTAGTAAGTCAACAAGCTGTCAACATCCGCAGATCTTCTAGTGTTCCTTGTAAAACCGGCCAAAATAGAGATTCCTCTAGTTCTAACGACTCTGGAGTCTCCACTGGATCACTTAGACAGCGAGGAGGCGACTTTGCTGAATTTGAACTACCTTTAACTACTGCCAAATCTAGCAGAAGACACCACCACGCTATCCATCAACAGATGCAAGGCACCGCGATGAGTTGTCTGCATTCTTCCTTACCACGTCGGTCGAAATCTTCCGATCCTTTGAGGGAACTCACGTTCCAGTTCCAGAAAGAAAAGGTTCCGGCAAAGTCTTCGTCGGCTGAAGCTGAAGTACCGATCTGTCCTGCCAAGAACGGAAAAGGTAAAACACAAATTTTATCGTATAGCACTTCACATTCGACTTCAGATCGGATTGGATAAGGATCATGTATTTTGTATGTTTGTAGGTTACAGCAGTCCAGGAGATGGCACGATACAACCTTATATGGATTCACGGAGCACCAGCAGTGGAACTTCAGATATGTCAGACTACATTGAGACTCTCTCGCTGTCGTCTCACAGTTCTTCAGATGCTCCAGATAGTTTAAGGTAGAAGACGATTTCGTCTCGTTTACCTACAGCCTCATTTATTAAGTTAATCTTGTTCTTGTAGACTAATTCGTCCAGCAACGACAACGCTGCGACCACGATCCGGCAAGGAGTACCTAAACATCGATCGCGCCATGCTGATGTCAGACACCAAAGGTTGTGTGTCGGGTTTGTCGTCACAGCAGATGCGCAGTATCTTAAGCACGTCGGCCTACGCCAACATCGCGCCCGTCCCCGAGAAGTCAGAGTCCCCCAGCCCAGGATACATGAGCGGATCCTCACCTGCCCAGGAGATGCCCACGCAGTTCTCTTTCCAGGTAAGATTGAGAAAAATCTCTCAATTTTCAACATTCTTAAACATTTCTAAATTATTTTAGAGATAATTTCTTCTAATTAAATTGGTACATAAATTAGTATAGAACTATTTTTAAAATCATGAAAAAAATAAATACTCTATTTTCATCGGTTTAATTTGATTTTTAATTATTTGCCTCCTTGATGATCATTTAAAATTTAATAACATATCGAAATGTGCGCAAAATGATTGTTTTGCTCACGAAATACAAACAATTTTTTTTTTACAACTGTAAATAACTATTGATGTGTTGTAACTAATGGAACCTGACAAAACATGATTTGGAAGTGTGAGTGAGATACTCATTTTGCGCACTATTTCTCATCCTATGGTGTAAAATAATGGCAAAACACACGTTGTCATGGTAATGTGCATGATGAAAAAATCACTTACTTCTCGTATTATTATTATTATTGGTGTTGGTAGTAATTTGAATGTTGTGTTTGCAGAAATCAAACTAAGAAGAAAAGCATTGCCAACAAATCCATGTAAAGACTGATCTGCAACGGAAGAAAACACTGGGATACAGGGAAACGCAGCAAGTTGTAACAAATTGAATGATATTCCTTTCAGACCGTATATTTTATAGAAAAGTAATTTTCTATGATGTATTTTATAAGTCAATGTACTGAAGTTAGTCGTTATACGAGAGACAGGATCTCGTCTAGGTAAGCAGTGCTTTTTGTTTTGTTTCGTCACCACATTTAGCGGATTCTTTGAACGCGACTGTTCTTTAGAATTAAAATGTATAGTAATCTTATTTGAAATTACTTCTAGTCGAAATTTCCATGTGCAAAATTTAAAGTTGATTTAGCACAAGTAAATCTAAAACAAAGCAAAAAAAACAACGTTGTACATAGATTTATTTATGTAAAAATGAAAATGATCCTTAGTAAAATAATGGAGCACACAGGTATTAAGATAATTTGTTCGTGATATGATTTTGAAACTGACTTGTTGTTTATTTTTATCAATATGCCTTTATAATGAAATGTGCACGGTTAAGGTATTTTTAGTTTAGATAAACACCAAAAATCCCGTATATTAACAGAGCAAAGCTGTGAAACAAGTAATAAAGTTTAATTTTTTATGAATTCTACTAACAACGAAATAGATTAGGGTGAAAGTTGTTTATTTGTTTGCTGTGCTGTGCCATAACGTCTCATTCATTTACTAAACACTTTCCTATGGCAATAACGGTGAATTTGATTTGAATTGCAGCGTTTAACATAAGATACCTACCTACTAGTCTATGTATAAATTTAATAGTGAGATTGTGTGATGCGCGAGCGTTCTTCATCTGTGCTGAGGGGCAGGTTTATATTCACTACCCTCGCCTCTACTATCTACCTGTGCATCATTTACGAATTTTACATTAGTTCGTGTGTTGTATTTTTATAAATACAAAACATTACAGTGTCCTCAAGTTCACTTCAAATTATTGAAACATATAGTTAGTACATAATATCAGGGGCTTTATAAATAGCCTATACATAAGCAATCTATCATTAGGAATATATTATATACATATATCAAACAAAATGTAATAAATAAACATTTGTAAACGTGTCATTGTACAAAGTATCCTGATCATTTATTAAATTATTGGTAATAGAATCCATACTTTCTTCAATTTTAACACCATTATTTCAGTTAGGTGATTCTAACTCAGTGGGTAAAACTTATGAAGAAAGAAGCTAGCGTTGGAAAACAACAAATGTATCTGTGTTGATTTACCAATACTTGTCTATTGTTCTATTTTACTGGTTTTATTTTCAGAACATGTCTGTATATATGTTTTTTTTTCTCCGGTTTTTAGCTATTTTACGTTACTAATACATTTTTTATTGTAATAGTGCAAATAACAACTAGATTATTTAATTTATTGAACAAAATAATGTACCGGGAGTTTTTCTTATCAGTCAACAGGGATTTGTCATTACCATAGTTACAGTTAAAAAGTTTGACAGCAATGCATTAGAGCGTTTATTTAAAAAGTAAACATAGGGAAAATAATATTTTCAGCAATGCATTGAAGAGTAATAGTCTATTATAATAAAAGAAACATTTTAAGTTTAAACAAATTAAATGAATTTTAATTACTTTAAATTACATTAGTTTAAATAGGAATTTTAATTTAATAACTGTTCAAAATTACCCCCATTTACCTGTAAACAATAGCCTACACGATTATAAAATGAATTTATAGCATTATTTATTTGCTCTGGAGGAATCTCATGCGATGCAATACTAATTCTACGTTTTAATTGTTCTACACTCATTCTTTCACCAATATAAAATTTATTTTTTAAGTGGCCCCAAAGAAAAAAATCATTTGAAGGCCACTCCTCTTCTCCACCTCGTCCTATCCATCATTGGAGGAATATCCGGTGCAGATAATTTCGTACATTTTTTTGGAACTACACTTCCTCAATATTACTCTCTCTTGTAACAATTCTAAATAATTTTCCCCATTTAAATTTCCACAAGAGGACAGTTTTATTACTTTGACAACTATAGATGACAGCAATGTTATTTTCCCTATGTTTACTTTTAAAATAAACGCTCTAATGCATTGCTGTCAAACTTTTTAACTGTAACTATGGTAATGACATATCCCTATGTTTACTGATAAAAAAAACTCCAGGTATGTAAAAAATCAATATAAATTAAATGAAAGTTTCATTATAAAACGATCTAAGCAACGACAAATAATAAACAACAAACCTTGCCACCATATACAACAAACAAACGTCAAACTCAATGATTTTGCCTATGGTTTTGTCCATTTTATCGTTGTATGCTATTAAATTGCAATTTTTCATTCTTATCAGTAAGAAATAATTAATTTATTGTACAAATTTAATAATTAATATAAAACTAAAAAAGGTTATCTAATAAATTGTATTTGTTGTTTTTTTGTAATTAGTTCGTAGATAAAATATTGCATTGAAGGCTTTTATTTTATAAAAGCTTTACTTTGCTCACTTTTATCATAAATAACTATTACAAGTTACTTAGTTGAGTCTGATTTGTATTTAATTACGTTTTATTGCACGCCATGCAAAACGAATTACTTTTTTCACTGACTCACTTTACGTGCGGTCGTAAAAAAACAGTCGCCCATATTTTCACAAATAATAATCAACATTTTGTTGTTTTCTCAGCTACCTACGTTGCTAATTCAAACTTTATCCTGGCTTTACTTTAAATAAATCTGTCTCTAAATTTAAAGCTCCAACAGAAATCTTAATTACCCGACGAGATTTCATATCTCACGGAAACCGGAAACCAATGAATAAATCTATCCGTTCGTTCGTTCGTTCGTTCGTTACAAAACAATAAACATCAGATTGTTATTGAAAATATCAGACATCATTCAAGGTTACACCACGTAGTTTATATTAGGCTGCAAGCACTTAGGAAGAACATTAGTTCTTTAGCAATGTTCGTTCAAGCAGTTTTCGGATTATATTGCGTGACATTTGTATGCGAAGCACACGCCGATTTTTTTACACCTGTGATAAATACGTTGAGTTTTCCTTTAAATTTTACTGTGTCAAATGCAGCTTGCAAAAGTAATATTGACTTGTTGGCAAACAGTCTGCAAAATAGTACTTTGTGGGCATATCGCAGTAAGTAGCAAACAATTCAATTCGTTCCTAGTGCTTCCCCATGCAATTTTCACTGTGTACTAATTTATATTTTTATGACAACACTACAATTGCTTTATTCTTTTTTTTTAATATCGATTAAAAAGGTCGTCTATTTTAACGAAAAATTTCATTTAAAGTGATTCATTTTTAAATATTTATAACACATTATTCAATCATTTAAAAAATCGTAAAAAATAGTAAGATAAAAAAGTAAATGTTTAACTTTTGTTATCTATAAAGAAATAGCACTAGTTCACATGATTCCATCAATAAATTTTCATTTTGTACGAATATGTTTTGATTAGCAACAAACACGAGATGGTAAAATTTTGAGCTCGCAGGACTCGAAATTTTTCCTTTTACTTCAATGATTTTGCTACTTGAGTGCTTGAAAACAAAAACTTATCTGAGCGGTCACGTGCTATTTGCTAAAATAATTTTCTGAGAAAATGTCAAACTGATAGATAAAATACAAATAAAATAATTTTATGTCAAATTGACAACATTCCCTTGACGGGATTTTGCCCTAGTAACGAAATTTTGTCAGTATAAAACTGTGCTTATTGGTTCAAATTTCAAATATTATTGGTTGAAAAAAGTTCAATATGCAAAATATGTAGAGCATCTTTTTTTGTCTTCTTCCTTCGCCGTCGTACCTCAAACTATTTTTATAATTTACATAACTGTAGACAGCTAATATCAATTGATTAAAAGTTCTTCGTAACCATGGAGAATTAGTTTTTGTTATTATCATTACCAGCAGCCATTTTATTTGAATAGTATTTTAAAATAGAAACATTGAAGTAATCTTTTATCTAGTAGTAAAGTCGAGGACATCAGTATTTTACTTGATACTTAGTTTTTTACAAAATAAACAAATTAATTTTATCATTTTTTTATTGACACGTTTGTTCTAAAATTAATTAGGTAAAAATTACCATATGAAAATTTTACCTTTGTATTTTCCTATGATCCATAAAAAAGTATACACCTGGTATATAAAATACCGTATCATTTTCTTAGCAAAACTATCGTTTATAAAATACAACATAATAAAATTCAACAGTAGATAGTTTTATTCTCGTTTTAAATAGCTAGTTAATTAATAATGATGCTATTAAATTTTTATTATTTATGATGTGCAAACTACGTAATATACATAAATATCTTTTATTTCAAATGTCTTATCTGTCAAACAAAATAAAAAAAAACCAAGGTAAATTCTTTTCGATCATAAAAATACTTTCGCATCATCCACATTGTAATTCCTTCCATACAAGCTCATCTCATATATTATTTACGTAACAAACCTTCAATCATATCCAGCCATTTATTCCTAGATTATTCATGCAATCTCACACTCTCAATTTCAGTAACATACATCTTTCATTTAACATAAATTCCACATGTCCAAACCATATCAATCAATTGTTTCAAAGCTTCAACACGGAACCTAAAGATCTCGCTTATATTTTAAATATTTTGTTGTATTTATAGTGTGGGATTCATCTGCAAAGTTACCTCTGGGTCTCACGGAAGGCAGCCAGTATCAATTAGGAAATTTTGATGAATGTTTAAGCATCAAAGAACCTTTTGCTACTCAGTATTGTTTAGCAACTATCACTATTGATATAGTAGTAAATAAAACGATTCATGATCGTTTTTCGTTAGAGTACAAACCTTACATGAATTTGTATGAAAAACTTGATGTGAGTAGATTCATTCCTGTCGTACAAATAAATGTTCTGAACGCGAAAGCTCAGCAACTGCAGCTCTCTGCATACGAATATATTATTCAGTTTTTAATCGTCATTTTATGTATATAAAACAAAAATAATTAGTTCAATGTTAAATTAGCAATTAAGACTTACTAATTTTTTTACTAAGAAAGTGAATTTTCCTTCCCTAGGGATGGAAAAAAATATTTTCCTCAATTTTCGAACAAGGTCGTTAAAAATAGTTATTTTCCTACGACAATACGAAAAGTACTTATTATTTATCGCACTCATTTACATTCGTAAATTAAAATTAGCCCTGTAGCTCCCCTTTCAGTAACATCTTTAGGGGCCGTGATTTGACAACTTACAGAGATTTGCTATGGGTGAGTGCCACACCCAGTAATGGGTAGAATGACATATTGTTTTCGGTTATCAATAAAAACAATGAATTTATAATAGACTTGGACATTATTTGAGAAAATAAAAAAAGATTAAATAATTTCTTGTAGTGTACAATATTAAATTGTCGTAGGAAAATACACATTTTGAAAAGCTATTGGAAAACTCTTATTACTCCCATGGTTTCCAGTAAAACCCTTTTAGCATTTGTATTACTATATACTATTATATATAACGGGAAGGAAACGAAACATTTCTTCCAGAAGGTCTTGTTTCATTTGCCGAGCAGAACACGAAGAAAATAAAGCACCAAAGGAGAAAATGAGACTTTCTTCACAAGATATACATACAGTTTTTTGACTACCCTATCATAAAGTAAATTTTTCAGAAATAAATTATAAATTTAGAAATGTTTAACAAATACCACCGGGATGTTACTAATATCAAATAATACTGTTATTTTCCAAATTCCATGGACAAAAAGTATCACTTTCTTCTCTCAGTTGAGAGAAGACAATTTTACTTTCTCACAGGATCATTGAAAAAATGAAATGAAATTTGTTTGTACAGTATACAAATGATCCTAATCGCGTGCCTCGAAACAAAATATTTTGGGGGTTGTGTATGCCAGCTTCATGCAAACCAGAAGATATACAAAAGGAACTACAACTTTATTTAGACAAAAATCATAACTCTTATATCAAGAAATATGAGGTAGAACTAAATTATAGTGACTGCCAAAATGAACAAACGGGATATAGCTATACTAGCAGCGATTACGTGTTCTGGTAATTTTACTACGAATTAAAACTTGAAGCTAAATATTAACAAACTTAATTTTTTAGTTTCATAATAGGGACCTTTTTAATTATGTCTGGAGTATGCACCATATTTGATACCAAATATATTGATAAAAATATAAACGATAATTTTAAAGGTAATAACTAAACTATAATTAACTATAAGCAAGTTTAAATATTTATTTTTCAGAAAGAAAGTCGATCAAATTACTGTTATGTTTTTCCATAAAAGAAAACTTTTTTGACTTATCCAAACCGGAAGGCTCTAACAAACATTTCCGGATCTTTTATGGAACAAAATTTTTCTTAATGTTCTCGCTCATTTTTGGACATAGCCTCGTCAATATGATGATGGGCTCCGTATTGAATTTCAGTAGTATTGAAGAAGTAAATAATATAAATAATAGAGATGGGCGAATATCATCCGCGAATAGTCGAATGCCGCGAATATTGACATTATTCGATATTCGAGATTTTCGAATATTAACGTCAGTATAGCGAACATTCGAATACCTCGAATATCGCTCTATATGTTGACCTAAATTTTTGACTGTTTTCCTTTATCATTTGTACATAAACTTAAAGCTATTGCAATATTTTGAAGTTATTAATAACAAAGATATTTTGTCTCAAAACCATGAAGACGTACCATATTTCAAATTTGTTTTTCGCCAACATCAGCCCGTACGTTTCACATTAAATTTGAAGTTTTCGTCTTTTTCTTTTTTGTTTGTACTTTTTGTTTTAATTTTATTTTATCTTAACAATTTCATTCAAATAATGAAAAGGACGTAATTAAATAATTATTAATAATAAATAAATTAACTTTTAGGAGTATTCGAATATTCGAGTACCTCGAATATTCGAGATCTGATTAATATTCGTATTCGATATTCGAATTCGAGAAATTTGATATTCGCTCGTCTCTAATAAATAATAAAAGATACAAACAAACACTGACTTAATACGTTTCAGATAAACAGGTCCTTGATGTTTATGCCAGTGTGTCGTGGTGACGTAATAGTTGATGTGTTCTTTTTCATTGGTGGGCTCCTCAACACGTACAGCTACCTGGTACAGTCAGAAAAGAGAAATTATAATGCGTTGCGAGCAATTATTTTGAGATATTCTAGGTAAGACATTAAAATAATAAGCAAATTTGTATTAATGAGAAAGGGATTATTTTCAGAATTGTGCCAGTGTTTACAATCATAACATTTTTTTACTCAACATTACTTTATAAAATGGGTTCAGGACCATTATGGCCCAAAGTAATTGGGGCAGAAAAAAATTACTGTGATACAAATTGGTGGACAAATTTATTATTACTTAATAATTATATTGGTGTCAACAATATGGTAGGAAATTTTATTATTTATTAGGATTAATCATGTGTCTAATTGTGTCTCAACACTAATCTTTGTGAGATAATAGTTATTTCAATAGTGAGAGAAGAAAGTGAAATATTTCTCCTCGAAGGTACCGCTTTATTTTTCGTGCCGTGGCTCTTTCTTCACGAGGTAAACATAATTTATTCGTTACCTTTTCTTAAATAAATTAGAAATTTAGATAAGATTCTCTTGACAGATGTCAACTGGATATAACAAATGTCAAATTATACTGTGGTTTTATGATGTACTTTTAGTAGGGTTTTTTGTGCGTAAAGTAATACTTTATAGTACTAAATATTACGATACTGTTATCGTGAAATTGCTAGGTAACAAATAGTTTTTGACATTTAATTATAATTACCTTCAACAATCTTTGTTTATCAAAAATATAATATATAATTTTATAAAACTAATAATAATTAATATAAAACGCTGTGAAGGTGGAAATCCAATTTTGTATGCATTACGCTTGCAATTAATCTTTATTAGGCTCACTGCATTTTGGAGAGTCGTGCCTTTCACAAATTTTCCAGCTCATCCGGAAAAATTAATTACTACACTGGTCACATAAATAACTATTTACAGTACTCATTTCAAGATTCCAGACTAGACTTCTTCGTTGTCTCGTACTCGTACTGTAAAAATTAACGTACCAGACTTATAACGTAAATAACTATTTTTCTCTAGGGATGAAAAGTATCACTTTCTTCTCTCAATTGAAGCAAGAAAATATTACTTGTTAATATGGTTATAAATAAAATATTATTGTTAATATAAATGAAACATATAATGCACACTCTACTGCGAGCTTCGTCAAAGCAAATCTTGCTAAGTGATATTTATGCCGTCAAATCATAGCTCCATTAAGTTAAAGGTTGAAAGTATAGTAAACAATAATATAAAATGATTTTAAAGTTTCGATTATAAAACTTGAAATATGTATAATACAAAATGTGTTCCATTTAAAATAACAATATTATCTTGCTTAAAAAATCATTGTTCCGGTGCCAATATCAGACGCAATTAGCCGCATGATTTTAATACAAATATTTTGTATTATATTTGAGCACGTAGAGAATGAATGTCGAATAAAAGACTGGGGAAATAAATGTAGGTTGATTAAATTGAAGGTGAAAGATTGCGTGAATGACCCAGGAATAAATAAATGGAAATGATTATACAAACGAAATTATGAATGTAGATGTTTGTCAAAGATTCATTGTAGGGTTCTTGCTACCCCATTTAAAAAGGTACACAGCACGATGTTTATATGTAATTTGTATTATATTTTTAGTGTATTATTCAAGGATGGTACCTAGGAGTAGATTTTCAATTATTTCTTTTATCCATTCCATTAAATTATTTAATAAAGAAGAATAATAAATTATGTTGGACAATGTTTTCAACAGTTTTATGTGTATCTATTTTAATACCTTTTTTGATAGTATATCTAGCGAAAAAAGATCCATTCTTTTTTGTGTATAATGAGTAAGCTTTAAATATTTATAATTATTTACCAATGATTTATTTATATAATTTTCTTTTAGTTTTTTCTTTTCTATACGTCAAAATGATTATTTTCGATCAGTTTATATACCAGGGCACACTAGAATGTGCACCTACATCCTAGGCATGATATTAGGTTTTGGTTATTATAAACTTAAAGACAATAAACTTAAAATTTCACTCGTAAGTATATAACACATTGTTTCCAGGACCGCGAATAAAATGCCATCAAAATTTACCATCACTAAAATAGGCTCTTTCTCTCGTTGCTAATAACGACGAAAGAAAAAGTGGATTTTAGTCCTGTTGCTAAGGGAAGAATCATTCTTTATTAATAAAAATAAGTATTCGTTTAAATACTGGGATCGTGAAAAAGTATTTTATTATTATACAGAGTGCTTTTATATTTTGGGACAAAATTCTGGGGGTTATTATATGACATACTAATCATAGAAAAAAAATAAGAATATGGTTCTAGCCGAAACAACAAACAATTAAAATGATATAATGAATACATTTATTATTGTAGTGGTTATAATTATAATTTAATAATTTATATATTAGAAAAAACTATCATGCCAGTTGTACTAAAAATGTTTACTCCAAATAAATCGTCCTTAGTTTTGGGAATTTTGAAAAAAAAACACATTTTGTTCTATGATTAGTACGTCATATAATATAGCCTTAAATTTTCTCTTGTTCTTTGAGTATGTCTTAGTTTTAAAAATAAATATTTCAGATACCATCTATAGTCATACTGTCAGCAGCTTCTATAATAGGATGTGTTTGTATGTTCAGCGGGGTAGTTTTTTACAATCCCTATCTACCCTATAACGCCCTGAAGAGTGCAATATATTCATCGTTGCATAGACCAGCATTTGTTATAGCGGGCGGTGTTGCACTATTTATATTAAGTTTTGGATCAATACGTATGTGTATCTGAACAATATTTCATATTTATATTATTTATGATGTTAATTTTTCAGCACAACATCTACTGAGATGGAGTCCAATGATCCCATTATCAAAATTGTCCTTTACTGCTTATTTGATACATTTTGTGTTTCAGTTAGCTAAAGTAGGATCCCAAAGGACTCCTGTTAATTTTTCTACGTATTATTGGGTAAAAAGTGTTTGTTGTTTAACAAGAGTTTAAGTTAATAACTATTTTTAATGTTTTAGGCTTGTCAATCAATATTAGAATTAATGCTATCTTTATCTGCGGCGTTTGTATTATTTATATTTATAGAAAATCCTTTTATTAGATTTATGAAAGAAATAGTACCAGTAAATAATAATTGTCGTATAAAAAATAATACAATAAATAGTTCTAGAGAAGTTGTACTTCAATAATTGTAGGTATACGTAAAATAAATTAATTTATATTATGATTTGTCTTGAATAATTTAATTTGCGCGCGAAACAAATAGTATATTCTTGGCGCTAACAATCAACTATTTTGTGTTGATGCTCTGAGCTGTCAAAGCTACAAGTTTATAATCTATGTGAAACAAGCAGTACTTTTTCCCATATATCTATTTGTAATATATTGCTAACACTGGGTCCAAAAGCGAAAAGGGAAGGAGATTGAGATATATGCTATTTTATCTTTTTTCCATACTTGCTTCAAAATGCGCATGCCCGTAATACTGGAGTACGATTGGCTGACGTCAATTTCTAGCATGTTAAAATCTAGCGCCATATTTTAAATTTGTTGAAAATTATATATTTTATCAACTGAAGATCATATTGACTAATATAGCAGTACATATTAAATTATTGATTCATATTTTTCCATAAGTTACATATTGCCTTATTTTTAGGAAAACTGTGAACAAAATCATTCACATGTAAATAAAAATATTTAACATTCCGATCATTAAATCATTTAACCTTCTAAACTAACTTGAGGAGATTTTGAAAAACACAAATAACAACTGACTGGCATAATAATAACGAAGAAGATAGTCGAAAACTAATTATATATAAATAGTAATTGAACCCTTTATTTTTTATTGATTTATTTATAATATTAACGTAGTTTATTGACAAGTGTCATCCAAATTCTTATCCTCAACCCTTCACTACGTCCGCCACTGAGGATGGCTTGGGCCTCTGGCGTGATTTACACGTTGAATAACCTTTGTCAACCCCTTTTTGGCCTTTAACTAGGTCCGCCGCTGAGGATGGCTTTGGCCTCTGGCGTGGTTCACACGTTGGGTAACCTCCGTCAACCTCTCTCTGGCCTTTAACTTTCTCATCTTTTGCAACCTACTCAAAAGATACCCTGGAAGATGCATTAGATTTTCACCATGTAAAATCAGACTAGAATTTTTGACTTTGATACATACATACATACATACATAACATCACGCTATATCCCATTAAATGGGGTAGCACGAACCCGTCAACATTCTCATCCTGACACACGATACTCGATTCGACCACATTAACACTTCCTCCATACAAACTCTTTCTTTTCTCACAACCATCAACACACAACAAACATTTATTCATTCGCTAGTGTACACTGCGCTTGTTTCTGAAGATGGTCTCCACACAATTGCAGGTAAACACTCGAAACATCTAACCAATTAATCTAAAATCAAGAATCATACGCTTGTCTTTGATACACAATATAAATTCGTTTTCAGGTGAACAACACACCATACACATATTTTTCGTAACGTTTTAGCTTTTGTTCGCTCGTCGCCGCGTTTCTTCGTCATTGGGGGGGGGGGTCCCTAGTAGGCGGAGCCCCACTGTATACACTAATCTTTTTTCAAAGAGAATTTTCAGGTACAACAATAAATAGCGTTTTTTTCCTCGTACAGTTTTTAACCATTATCAATAGCTTTCTTAGTTTTTGAGTTATAGTCCCTAGAAGATTTGCTGTTTTCAAACAATGTTCAAAATCAGATTTTCAACTTTCCCGAGGCTATAACTCGAAAACTAAGCAAGATATTGATTTAAATAATATGTAGCATATGAGTTTTAAAAGGTTTCATTATAATATTCGAGTGTATATTACACGGTCGGAAACCTGGCAGAATTAATATTTGATCATTTAAAACAATTACCTATTTCTGTATGAAGGAGAATTTACATATAAATAAATAATAGGTGCACTACTATTAAATTGTAATTGTAAAAACTCAAAAAATGAGCTCGTACTTGGAAAAAATTGATTTAAATTACTATTTTAAAAATATTATTTGTAATTGTTTCTAATTATATTTTGTTGTATTTGTTAGTTGCGGCGGTGATGTAAGCCAAGGTTTCCATTTGGTGATTACATCAAATGCTAAAAAGATTCATCAACGACAGAATCAACCAACGCAGAATGTCGTCAAGTTCGATGTACGCAGCATTAATGTAAGAAAATTATTATTTTAAAATGGGTTTTATTTAACCAATTATTAAGTTTAGTATTCATTTAATTATTTCAGGCTATTAAAATATAATTTTGTTAGAGTTAAAATAGTATATTATACATCTAGGGCGAGAAATGCATTACTAATAGATATATGGTTTCTTTTTAGTATTTCTCGGAGAAATAATAAAATGGCGAATGAAAATCTGAATGATACGGTTGTAACTTTTAAACAAGTAAAGATAATTGAAAACGGTTTTAAAAATGTATTTCTGCATCCTTTGATAATTTTGGGCTGCCTATAATTTTGTTAATGTGATAAATATTTGTTTATCGTCATACAAATAAATGCTAATTATTGAGATGTTAATATTTACTTTATTCAAAAACAAATAATACATATATTACACTGATTTTACTTGTTTATCAATTAAAATACAATAATAATAATAATTATTTATAATAATATTAAAAGTAAACTAATAAATATTATATTTGAAGTGTAGATATCTTGTATGTTTCAAGGTAAATTTATTTACAGTAGTTATGTCTTGCTAGCCAATTATTCCGTCCGAACATGTAACAACTTAAATTAACCATTATAAAGTATGTGTACGCTATTATCCAAGTTGTCTATCTCTCTCTAGTACATTGCAATTATCGGAGTGGGTTTTGAACGTAAGTTGTATCGGTGCTAGACAATCAAACAACGAGCACTAGCTCTTTCACTCGCCAAACAAACGTCGTTGTGTCAAGATGGCTACGTACTATTAATATAAATAAATTTCTGCCTTATTAGAAGGCCTTCATAACTATACAGTGATATGCGTTTCGCGTCGGGATGGAGCGGTTCAATGAGTCATTGAGAAGTTATAGACATAATTCGGCTGTTTGAGTAGGTTGGTATTCTGTGAACCGAGAGGTCGTGGGCATGGAATATGCTTAACGTTTTTGATAAATTGTATGTTTTTATCTATTTTACATTACTAATACATTGTGTTTATGTGTATAGAGACATCATGGACTGCGAATCATCTCCTGCAGCCTCATCATCAGCTTGTATCATTATCTTAAAGCAGCTGGTATTCTTATCATCGTGGACATCATCAACTGAGTCAAACATATAGAAGATGATTGTCAACTCAATACAGAATTTCAAGTCCGCTGTTCGCAACACCAATTGTAAGAAAATTATTATTTTTAAAAGGGCTGTAGTTTATCGAGCACCAAATTTAAGCCTTAAATTTTTCATTATCGATATTTAAAAACTAGAGTCTAATAATCTGTTTATCAATTTGTACACAAATATTTATTTTTTCCGGAAATCTTATTTACTATTCTTGGATATTAAAAATTACTTTTAAAGATCGTTTATAATTTTTGATTATTATTTTAGTACTCACTTAATTAATTAATTAATTAAAATATAATTTTGGCTGGGTAATAAATATATTTTTATTGTTTAGTAAATATGTTTTTGATAAAAGTAACACGGTTCTTATTTATTATTTTTGATAAAATGATTTCGATGCTCATTTAAATTATTCCCTTTTTAAATTATTTGGGTAAAAGTCTGTTAAAAACAGTAATTGATAATTTATAATAAAAATATTTGAAATATGAGATGGATATAAATAAATTAGTAGTACCTTTATTTTAAATATATTTTTGTTTAAACAATTTATAACCGATTTATAGCAGAAAATTGAAGCTAATCAAATCACTCTATCGATTATTTGTTTAAACGATCATTGCAATTTATAAATAAAAATAATGAAATACTTTTACACAAATTAATTGTTTCCAATATTTAAAATATCAGTTCTAAAAGTTTTCTTTATAATATTTCAATTTATTTTATTTTAAAAACTGGAAAAAATAACAGAATTGATATTTACTAATAAATAAAATAAAATAAATATATCATCACGCCTTTTACCCATCACTGGGTGTGGCACTCTGCCTACGCAGATCTCGGTAAGTGATATATTTTTTCGCGTGAATTGCGGTTACCAGCCGTCAAATTAATAGATTTAATAATTTATCACTTAAAGCAATTACGTATTTGTATTTAAAAGAGAATTTATATATACATAATAGTTAATAGGTAGTACTATTAAACTGCAATTTTGTAAATTTTCAAATCTAATTTCTGCAGTTATAAAGCATGTGAAATTAATCTTGTTTATTGATTCAAGTATAGAATTTTATGCTCTACAACATTTATTTGAAACAATTTTCTCTAAAATAATTTGGGGAGCAATGTACACTGAAAAACTGTTTTTCTAACCATCCGGTATAAAACCACTCTCTACGAATTCTCAAAAAAATCATTTTAAATTACTATTTTAAAAATATTATTTGTAATTGTTTCTAATTATATTTTGTTGTATTTGTTAGTTGCGGCAGCGAAGAAAACCAAGGTCTTCTACTAAAAGTTTTGGTGATTACATCACATGCTGGAAAGAATGATCAGCGACAGAAGTCAACATTTTCTTTTCAAATATATTAGAAGATGGCTGCAAAATCAACATAGCATGTAGTCAAGTCTGCTGCTCGCAACATCATCAATGTAAGTAAATTATTATTTTTAAATAGGTTGTATTTAGCACCAAAATTTCAGCCCTAAATTATTCATAATCGGTTCCCAAATAATCTGTTTCTCAATTTCAACACCAAATATTTAATTTTGCTATTGCCATTTAATTTAATCCGGAAAGCTTATTTACTATTCGTGGATATTAAAAATCATATCGTCGCTGCTTTGGCAAAACCACGTATGAGAAAAAAACAAAAAATGGGTTTTTTGTGTATTTATGTAGCGAAATCTCGTATCTACCACTAGGTAAAATCACGTTTCGGGAAATGTAGTACAAAATTAGTTTTTGCCAGTTTGTTAAAACCTCGTATACTAACTGTACTTGTAAAAACACGTATGAGCTTAGTTCAATACGCAGATACTGTGGTGTGTATAGCTGGATGTCCGTTGTCACGTAAGTTCATTTATTTCATTAGTTCTGTTTAAAATTAAGCAAAAATCACATTTAGAGTATATATTACATGGATGAATCTGTACAATTTATTGGTTTTTTAAACACTGGTAATTCCCCAGAGAGCTTTTAAAATATTCGTCTCTGATACGTGTATTTGATTTTACCTTAAATACTGATACGTGTTTTTACACTTACAGAATATTATTATAACAAACAGTTTTTTTCACTTGCCGTAAAATCAACTTTTTTCGGATACGTGTATTTGCCAAAGCAGCGACGATATTTGAAGATCGTTTACTATATCTGATGTTCATTTATTATTTTTATAAATAAATTTGAATCACTTTTATTTTAAGTATTTTTCTCTAAACAATTTATGATCGGTTCAAAGCAGAAAAATAAATTTAATCAAATCACCCTTTATCGATTATTTATACTAGCGATCATTGTATTTTATAAATAAAGTTAACAAATACTTTTATCCTTTTGGGTACCTAATTCTGTTTTCAATATTCCAAATATAGATTAGTTTTAAAAGTTTTCTTTATAATATTTAAATGGAATGTATCTTTTAAATTTAAAGAGAATTGAAAATTTGGACTGCCTATAGTTTTGTTTGTAAATGTGGCTAATTTTATTGATTTTTTTTGAGAGAAAATATGAACGACAGTTTTTCCGTAACTTTAAATACAACATTTACAAATTTGACATGTTTTAAAAACGGCTGTAATTTAGTAACCAGTTAACCCGTATTTGAAAATTCAATTGCTCATCTATTGACTATAATTTCATCCCCCTCCGGAAAATAATTAATTAAAAAATAAACATTATTGAAGTGAGGATCGTGTGTTGGAATGAGAATGTTTGTGGAAAACTGATTCGTGGATGCTCTGTGCAAATTATTAGTGATATTCACAATTGGTTTAAACATATAATTTTTTGTTTGTTGATTTTCCGAGAAGCTTATTTACTATTCTTGGATATTAAAAATTACTTGTAAAGATCGTTTATAAATAAATAAAATAAATATATCATCACGCCTTTTACCCATCACTGGGTGTGGCACTCTGCCTAAGCAGATCTCGGTAAGATCGTTTATAATTTTTGATTATTATTTTTAGTACTCACTTAATTAATTAATTAAAATATAATTTTGGCTGGGTAATAAATATATTTTTCTTGTTTAGTAAATATGTTTTTGATAAAAGAAACACGGTTCTTATTTATTATTTTTGATAAAATGATTTCGATGCTCATTTAAATTATTCCCTTTTTAAATTATTTGGGTAAAAGTCTGTTCAAAACAGTAATTGATAATTTATAATAAGCAGAGACCGGATAAAAATATTTGAAATATGAGATGGATATAAATAAATTTGTAGTACTTTTATTTTAAATATATTTTTGTTTAAACAATTTATAACCGATTTATAGCAGAAAATTGAAGCTAATCAAATCACTCTTTATCGATTATTTGTTTAAACGATCATTGCAATTTATAAATAAAAATAATGAAATACTTTTACACAAAATAATTGTTTCCAATATTTAAAATATTAGTTCTAAAAGTTTGCTTTATAATATTTCAATTTATTTTATTTTAAAAACTGGAAAAAATGACAATTTATATTTACTAATAAATAAAATAAATATATCATCACGCCTTTTACCCATCACTGGGTGTGGCACTCTGCCTACGCAGATCTCGGTAAGTGATATATTTTTTCGCGTGAATGCGGTTACCAGCTGTCAAATTAATAGATTTAATAATTTATCACTTAAAGCATTTACGTATTTGTATTTAAAAGAGAATTTATATATACATAATAGTTAATAGGTAGTACTATTAAACTGCAATTTTGTAAATTTTCAAATCTAATTTCTGCAGTTATAAAGCATGTGAAATTAATCTTGTTTATTGATTCAAGTATAGAATTTTATGCCCTAAAACATTTATTTGAAACAATTTTCTCTAAAATAATTTGGGGAGCAATGCACACTGAAAAACTGTTTTTCTATCCATCCGGTATAAAACCACTCTCTACGAATACTCAAAAAAATCAATTTAAATTACTATTTAAAAAATATTATTTGTAATTGTTTCTAATTATATTTTGTTGTATTTGTTAGTTGCGGCGATGATGAAAGCCAAGGTTTCCATTTTGTGATTACATCAAATGCTCGAAAGATTCATCAACGACAAAATCAACCAACGCAGAATGTCGTCAAGTTCGATGTACGCAGCATTAATGTAAGAAAATTATTATTTTTAAATGGGTTTTATTTAACCAATTATTAATTTTAGTATTCATTTAATTATTTCAGGCTATTAAAATATAATTTTGTTAGAGTTAAAATAGTATATTATACATCTAGGGCGAGAAATGCATTACTAATAGATATATGGTTTCTTTTTAGTATTTCTCGGAGAAATAATAAAATTGCGAATGAAAATCTAAATGATACGGTTGTAACTTTTAAACAAGTAAAGATAATTGAAAACGGTTTTAAAAATGTATTTCTGCATCCTTTGATAATTTTGGGCTGCCTATAATTTTGTTAATGTGATAAATATTTGTTTATCGTCATACAAATAAATGCTAATTATTGAGATGTTAATATTTACTTTATTCAAAAACAAATAATACATATATTACACTGATTTTACTTGTTTATCAATTAAAATACAATAATAATAATAATTATTTATAATAATATTAAAAGTAAACTAATAAATATTATATTTGAAGTGTAGATATCTTGTATGTTTCAAGGTAAATTTATTTACAGTAGTTATGTCTTGCTAGCCAATTATTCCGTCCGAACATGTAACAACTTAAATTAACCATTATAAAGTATGTGTACGCTATTATCCAAGTTGTCTATCTCTCTCTAGTACATTGCAATTATCGGAGTGGGTTTTGAACGTAAGTTGTATCGGTGCTAGACAATCAAACAACGAGCACTAGCTCTTTCACTCGCCAAACAAACGTCGTTGTGTCAAGATGGCTACGTACTATTAATATAAATAAATTTCTGCCTTATTAGAAGGCCTTCATAACTATACAGTGATATGCGTTTCGCGTCGGGATGGAGCGGTTCAATGAGTCATTGAGAAGTTATAGACATAATTCGGCTGTTTGAGTAGGTTGGTATTCTGTGAACCGAGAGGTCGTGGGCATAGAATATGCTTAACGTTTTTGCTAAATTGTATGTTTTTATCTATTTTACATTACTAATACATTGTGTTTATGTGTATAGAGACATCATGGACTGCGAATCATCTCCTGCAGCCTCATCATCAGCTTGTATCATTATCTTAAAGCAGCTGGTATTCTTATCATCGTGGACATCATCAACTGAGTCAAACATATAGAAGATGATTGTCAACTCAATGCAGAATTTCAAGTCCGCTGTTCGCAACACCAATTGTAAGAAAATTATTATTTTTAAATGAGCTGTAGTTAATCGAGCACCAAATTTAAGCCTTAAATTTTTCATTATCGATATTTAAAAACTAGAGTCTAATAATCTGTTTATCAATTTGTACACAAATATTTACTTTTTCCATTGCCATTTAATTTTCCGGAAATCTTATTTACTATTCTTGGATATTAAAAATTACTTGTAAAGATCGTTTATAATTTTTGATTATTATTTTTAGTACTCACTTAATTAATTAATTAAAATATAATTTTGGCTGGGTAATAAATATATTTTTATTGATTAGTAAATATGTTTTTGATAAAAGTAACACGGTTCTTATTTATTATTTTTGATAAAATGATTTCGATGCTCTTTTAAATTATTCCCTTTTTAAATTATTTGGGTAAAAGTCTGTTCAAAACAGTAATTGATAATTTATAATAAGCAGAGGCCGGATAAAAATATTTGAAATATGAGATGGATATAAATAAATTTGTAGTACTTTTATTTTAAATATATTTTTGTTTAAACAATTTATAACCGATTTATAGCAGAAAATTGAAGCTAATCAAATCACTCTTTATCGATTATTTGTTTAAACGATCATTGCAATTTATAAATAAAAATAATGAAATACTTTTACACAAAATAATTGTTTCCAATATTTAAAATATTAGTTCTAAAAGTTTTCTTTATAATATTTCAATTTATTTTATTTAAAAAAACTGGAAAAATGACAGAATTGATATTTACTAATAAATAAAATAAAATAAATATATCATCACGTGAATTGCGGTTACCAGCCGTCAAATTAATAGATTTAATAATTTATCACTGAAAGCAATTACGTATTTGTATTTAAAAGAGAATTTATATATACATAATAGTTAATAGGTAGTACTATTAAACTGCAATTTTGTAAATTTTCAAATCTAATTTCTGCAGTTTAAAGCATGTGAAATTAATCTTGTTTATTGATTCAAGTATAGAATTTTATGCTCTACAACATTTATTTGAAACAATTTTCTCTAAAATAATTTGGGGAGCAATGCACGCTGAAAAACTGTGTTTCTAACCATCCGGTATAAAACCACTCTCTACGAATACTCAAAAAAATCAATTTAAATTACTATTTAAAAAATATTATTTGTAATTGTTTCTAATTATTTTGTTGTTGTATTTGTTAGTTGCGGCAGCGAAGAAAACCAAGGTCTTCCACTAAAAGTTTTGGTGATTACATCACATGCTGGAAAGAATGATCAGCGACAGAAGTCAACATTTTCTTTTCAAATATATTAGAAGATGGCTGCAAAATCAACATAGCATGTAGTCAAGTCTGCTGCTCGCAACATCATCAATGTAAGTAAATTATTATTTTTAAATAGGTTGTATTTTAACCGAGCACCAAAATTTAAGCCCTAAATTTTTCATAATCAGTTCCCAAATAATCTGTTTCTCAATTTCAACACCAAATATTTAATTTTGCTATTGCCATTTAATTTAATCCGGAAATCTTATTTACTGTTCGTGGATATTAAAAATTATATTTGAAGATCGTTTACTATATCTGATGTTCATTTATTATTTTTATAAATAAATTTGAATCACTTTTATTTTAAGTATTTTTCTCTAAACAATTTATGATCGGTTCAAAGCAGAAAAATAAATTTACTCAAATCCCCCTTCATCGATTATTTATACTAGCGATCATTGTATTTTATAAATAAAGTTAACAAATACTTTTATCCTTTTGGGTAATTCTGTTTTCAATATTCCATATATATATATATGAGTTTTAAAAGTTTTCTTTATAATATTTAAATGGAATGTAACTTTTAAATTGAAAGAGGATTGAAAATTTGGACTGCCTATAGTTTTGTTTGTAAATGTGGCTAATTTTATTGATTTTTTTTGAAAGAAAATATGAACGACAGTTTTCCGTAACTTTAAATACAACATTTACAAATTTGCCATGTTTTAAAAACTGCTGTAATTTAGTAACCAGTTAACCCGTATTTGAAAATTCAATTCCTCATCTATTGACTATATTTTCATCCCTCTTCGGAAAATAATTAATTAAAAAATAAACATTATTGAAGTGAGGATCGTGTGTTGGAATGAGAATGTTTGTGGAAAACTGATTCGTGGATGTTCTATGCAAATTATTAGTGATATTCACAATTGGTTTAAACATATAATTTTTTGTTTGTTGATTTTCCGAGAAGCTTATTTACTATTCTTGGATATTAAAAATTACTTTTAAAGATCGTTTAGTACTATTGATGATAGGTACTCATTTTAATTTTTTTTGCAGTTTACGCAAATTAGCTGAATTCGGCATTCAGTCCTGGGAGTCGAGCCCCATGCCCAAGTTTTCCACGCTGTCTACCAGTTGCTTCACTTGTTAACAGAATCACACAGTTTAGGAACAAAAGATAAGTAAACGTGTTATTTATTTATATTTTAATTAATCTAAAAAGTATATAGTCCGTGACAAAATGAGAAAAGTAATTATGAATAGTTTGTTTACACAGCCTTGACATACATCTGGTGTCTTTTAATTTAATTTATTGTTTGATGTGATGAATATTTGTTTAATGGTTTAAAAGTAAATTACTAAATTCTAGAAACGTTATTATTTTACTTTTGTTTATACTA
Source organism: Pterostichus niger (assembly GCA_947425015.1). Lineage (NCBI taxonomy): Eukaryota > Metazoa > Arthropoda > Insecta > Coleoptera > Carabidae > Pterostichus > Pterostichus niger. The sequence continues at coordinate 760,346 of OX380336.1, read as the reverse complement.
AATAATAATATATTAATAACATTAATAATCTCTAATATTAATAACAGTAAACTGAGTAATATTGTATTTGAAGTGTATGTTAGATGTGTATATGGTGTGTATGATTCAAATTCACTTTAATTTTAAGTAGGTCGCTGCGAGTCTGCAACAAGAAATTCACTTGCCAAACAAACGTCGTCGTCGTGTAATTTAACTTTTGTCTGCCTTATTTAAAGGCCTTCATAACTTCATAACCGATATCGTATCGTGGGCTTGATTTATAGTAATACTATAAGATCAACTTCTCGAGTTGATATCGTGTTTGTTTTTATTGTTTACTCACTACGTACATTTTAATTTAGTTAGTTAGTTGCTGCCTTAATAGGAGGACATCCTAACTGTGTGTAGTTCTTTTCGTGGGGTTGAAAAGGCCTAAATCTAAGCGACAATTTTTTCTGGGACAAGCTTTATTTAACTTTTACAATTATTTTTCTCCTAAAATAATTGATGTCCGGTTCAAAGCAGAAAATTAAAATTAATCTCCTTTAATAATTTGTTTTTACTAGCGGTTACTTTTACCCAATATTTAAAATATATGAGTTTTAAAAATGTTGTTTACAATATTTAACTTTGAAGAGGTTTAAAAATGTGGACTGTCGATAGTTTTGTTTGTAAATCTGGTTAATTTTATTAATTTTCTGAGAGAAAATATGAACGACAGTTTTTCCGTAACTTTAGATAAACATGTTTTAAAAACGGCTGTAATTTAGTAACCAGTTAACCGGGTTTCAACATCAATTCCTCATCTATTGACCATAGTCCATAGTTTCATCCCTTAATATCAACCCTCCGGTAAATAATTAATTTTAAAATAACCGTTATTGAAGCGAGGATGGTGTGTTGGGTTGAGAATGTTCTATGAATGTCACAGTGGAAAATTATTCACATTTGGTTTAAACATATAATTTTATTTTGATAATTTACTATTCTTTAATATTAAAAATTATTTTAAAAGATTGTTTAGTATTTTTAATGATAGGTACTCATTTTAAATTCTGTTTTGCAGTTTACGCAAATTATCTGAATGCGGCATTCAGTCCCAGGAGTCGAGCGCCATGCCCAGGTTGTCCACGCTGTCCACCGGTTGCTTCAACACACTTCAGGAATAAAAGATGAGTACAAATTTCGTTTATTTATATTTTAATTAATCTAAAAAATGAGAAAAGAAATTATTAATAATTTATTTAGAATTTTATTGAGACACAGCCTTGATATACATCTGGTGTCTTTTATTTTAATTTATTGTTTGATGTGATACATATTTGTTTAACGTGTTTTAAAAGTAAATTGCTAAATTATATATATATATATATATATATATATATATATATATATATATATATATATATATATATATATATATATATATATATACATATATATATATATATATATATATATGTAGATGGCTTAGTGGTATCGAGTCGGCCTGTGGATCTTGAGAACCCTGGTTCGATCCTCACAGTCGACAAACAATTTTCACCAATTTAAATTTACCCCTGTGGCTCCCTCTCCACTAATATCTTTGAGGGTCGTGATTTGACGGCTGGTAACCGCAATTCACGCGACAAAATATATCACTTACCGAGATCTGTTTAGGCAGAGTGCCACACCCAGTAATGGGTAAAAGGCGTGATGATATATTTATTTTTATAATATATTAATAACATTAATAATTTCTAATAATAATAACAGTAAACTGAGTAATATTGTATTTGAAGTGTATGCTAGATGTGGGTATGTTTCAAATTCACCTTAAATTCATTCATTGGTTGTGAGTGTGTCATCAAATAGGTCGCCGCTGCGAGTCTGCAACAAGAAGTTCACTTGCCAAACAAACGTCGTCGTCGAGTAATTTAACTTTTGTCTGCCTTATTTAAAGGCCTTCATAACTTCATAACCGATATCGTATCGTGGGCTTGATTTATAGTTATACTATAAGATCAACTTTTCGAGTCGATATCGTGTTTGTTTTTATTGTTCACTCACTACGTACATTTTAATTTAGTTAGTTAGTTGCTGCCTTAATAGGAGGCCATCCTAACTGTGTGTAGTTCTTTTCGTGGGGTTGATTTATTACTATAAATCAATTTTACGAATCGAAATTGTGTAGATCGATATCTATCGTGGGTTTGATTTGAAATCAACCTCACGAGTCGATATCGTGTATTTTGTATTTTCCACCAAAAAACGCTGGCCCCACGTGGGGCCCCAACATACATCCCATCACCAGGAGGCAAGTTTGTAAGCGTTTCGTGATCCGGGTTGGGGCGAGTCCCTCGCGAGCGTGCTGCTGAGTGTAGCTAGAAGGTGTAAGCCGATGCCTTGGGTGGTCGAGTTATCGAATCACAGGAACCATATTGTCCAATGAGTCATTGGGAGATCTAGACATAATTCGACTGTTCGAGCACTGCGAAATCTTCCCAGCAGTCGGGTAGGTTGGTAGGCGGTGAACCGAGAGGTCGTGGGCACGGAATATGCTCAACGTTTTTGCTAACTTGACAAGCACGCTTCGGTTGCTTTGTCGTAGATTCGTAGCTAGTCGTTGGCAAAAACTTAGGTAAGATAGGGTAGGTAGGGAGAAAAAGATGGCACCTTTACTGAAGACTACGTAAAATGTGAGTCTCTTTCAGGTTCTTCCTAACACTTGACCGATATCTTATCGTGGATATGATTTATAGTTATACTATAAGATCATATTCACGAGTCAATATCGTGTTTTTTATCTACGTACATTTAAATTTAGTTAGCTTAGTTTCTGCCTTATTAGAAGGCCTTCCTAACAACTGTGTAGTTCTTTTCGTGGGGTTGATTTATTACTATAAATCAATTTTACGAATCGAAATTGGTTAGAACAATATCTATCGTGGGGTTGATTTATTTCCATAAATCAATTTTACGAATTGATATTGTGATATCTATCGTGGGTTTGATGTGTAATCAACCTCACGAGTCGATATCGGATGTTTTGTATTGTCCACCACAAAACGCTGGCCCCACGTGGGGCCCCATCATAGCGTTTCGCGGTTGCTTTGTTGTAGATTCGTAGCTAGTCTTTGACAAAAACTTAGGTAAGATAGGGTAGGTAGGGAGAAGAAGGACACCATCATTGAAAACTTACTGTTTTTCAAGGAGTATTTGTACTTGTTTCTAATAATATTTTGTTGTTAGGTGCGGTGGTGAATGAAGAAAACCAACGTTTCCTGTTGGCGATTACATCAAATGCTGGGAAGATTCATCGGCGGCAAAATCAACAGCTTCTCTTCAAACACATCAGAAGATGACTGCAAAGTCAACGCAGAATGTCGTCAAGACCGCTGACTCCAACATCAATATAAGATAATTATTAGTTTTAAGTGGGTTGTATTTAATCGAGCACCAAAATATCAGCTCTAAATAATTCATATTCGATTTCCAAAATACTAGACTTTGCTAATCTGTTTATCAATTTAAATATCAAATATTTTGTATTTGCTATTTGCCATATTAGCATTTAATTTTCCATGAAGCTTATTTACTATTATATTTAAAGATCAGTTAGTATTTTTTATGCCTAATTATTATTTTTAGTATTCGTTTAATTATTTCAGACTATTAAAATATAATTTAACTAGGGTTAAAAATATATATTTTTTGTGTATAAATATATTTCTGGCAAGAGCAACATAGTTCTTATTGATTATTGATGATACAATGATTTCGGTGCTCATTTAAATTATTCCCTTTTTAAATTATTTGGGTAAAAGTCTGTTAAAAACAGTAATAAATATGTTGTTTTAAATTAATATAAAATAGCGCAATTGTGTATAAGGGAGAATGTAAGTGAAAGTAGACAGAGAGTGATTGATTTTATTCTGTGTGATGAATGATGAATGCACGGTTTTTCACTACATTCTGACATTTATATGTCATTATTTGTCACAATTTTGTTGAGCAACTTGGTCGTGTTAAAAGTACTAAAATAATTAGAAACATAGTAAAACCGTCAGAAGGGTATCATTAGAAATATATTACAATATACACTTTTCTATTTACTATTTCATATACAATTTAATTCTTTTATTATTGAGTTAATTTGTAATTTTACGTATTCATCTTTTTTTTGCCAATTTGCACCAGTTTTTAATTGTCTGTCCTCATTAGTTTTCTCTTTTAAAAATTATTTAAACTTGTGCTAGAATTTTAATGAACACGTACCTGACGTAGAACTTAAATTTAATCTTGTACATTATTAATAGTTTTATTATCTTTGGACTAGAGAACTTTTAAAATTTTAGCCCTACAGTATTAAATGAGGCAGAAATTTCCTCACAACACTTTTCTTCTCCTTAACACAATACTTTATCAGTAAATCTAATAATAATTTAACTTCATTGGTGGAAAAATTTGCAGCTCTTTTAATATTTTCCATCATGTGTATATAAATATATTTCTTATTTTACCTGTGACAGAATATAAACTGAATTTTCGGTAAACAAGGCAATGATTATAATTTTCTCAGAATCCCAAATTACACAAAACCATAAAATTATTTAGACATTCAGTTTAGGTTCAGCTGAACTAGATTAATTTGACAAGTTATAAACAAAAAAATGTTGAGGCTCAAGTTCAAGGTTCAACTGAAAAACCGGACATGAGAAGTTTATTTGATGGTGTCGCGTATACGTCTGGATAAAAGTTGGTGAATGAGGGTGTATAATGAGGATGTTAGAGATATGTCTGTTGAGTAAATAAATAAATGAATGAATGAATGAATGGTACGAATGGTGAATTATATTGTGGAATGAATCAGATCAGAATGATGTTGCGTGTAAAGAATGGCAAGGCTCCCGGCTTGAATGAGATGTTGATGTATGGAGGTGAGAGGTTATTTGACTCCTGATGATTGGAAATGCGCGCACGCAGTTAGAGTGTTTGAAGGTAGATTGAGTGAATATTGTTTAATATGGATATGTTTTAATGAAAGGCACTGAATGGGGGTGTTTGCATTACCTGGTGCAGATGATGTTGTTGTAAATGATTTCAATAAATGAAGCAGAAAACGATTTCAATAATGTTAATTAATGATAATGTGTTAGTAAAATTAATAAATAAAACCACTTAGTATTTAGTTTTATAAATTCGGCAATAATATTTATTGCACAATTTCTAAGTGTTTAGCTAGATTAGACTGGGTACTTTTGATCATATAATTATAATAATACTCTTTAAATCTAGTCTGGAAACTTCGTCCTGTTTGCTCTATATAAACAAATTCACAATCTTTACATTTAATTTAACAAAGGGTCTTTATTCATTAGTTTATTATTATTAGTATATAATATCAAATTTCCACCAATTCTTGGCCATACTACGATTCATGCCATTAACATAATTTTATTTTTTTATAAATTGATTTAAATCTAGTTTCAAAGTGTAACAGGATAAAATTAATTTCTTGTAATTGATCTAGTTTTCTTATTTATTAGCTTCACAGTGATTTCTTCACTGTAACCATTGTTTGCTGCAATATTTAAAATGATTATAATTCAGATCATCAGATAAGTTATAAAACGTTGCTAGCTTTATATTACATGGGTGATACAAATTAGTGGGTTTCCTGTAAATATTAAAATTAAATTTATTGTTAATGTGTTGGATAGTAATGGCCAAGATATTTATGCTTTTATTAACTTTCACTTCAGTGGTGAATTATGTATTTTAATCAAATGAATTAAGGACATATAGTAGTTGATGCTCCTGGTGTAAACATCGTCGATATATCTATACCAAAAATCTAAATTCTTTAGGAGATATTTATTGGAATTGAGGAATATATTCTCAAAAATGTTCATGAATATTTCAGATAATAAAGACCCTTATTTTGTTAATTACAAATGTCACCAAAGAGCAAAAATAATTTGTTTGTAGACAAACTTCCAGCAAGTTTAAAGTTACATGGTTAACTTCAAGCTGTTTTTAATGATGTCTAGATGTTTGAAAATTGGAATGGAAGTAAATTCCCAAAACCTCCCTCTCTCTATTAACAGAGTTAGTTTATATTTGAACTACATATAAGTGTTTGCATAACCAAGTGTTTTTATTTATTAATTTTAAATCACGTTTCGCCGAATGCAAACAGCTTCATTAATTGAAATGATGAATGTGTTAGTGTTTGAGCAGAGCGATTGCAATGTTTAGGTGATGGATGATGTGAGATTGGAGATGAAATGAATGTGTTTGTATATTAGAGTAGTATGTCCTCGAGGTATGGACGTATTAATTCAGAATACATTGGTGTATGTTATATGATGACTCTGAGATTGACATGAATGTTGTTGAAAGAGTGAGTATAAGTCAGATGAGATAGTTTAGGAATGTGGAACGTGTGTCGAATGGAAGATATGAATGAACTTGCATGAATGTATATGTATGTATTTATGTATGAAGAGTTGATGGTAGATTGAGCATGTGGTTGAAGCAAGGATGACTGAATATTTCTGGGGTTCGTGTTACCCCATTTAATAAGATATTATCTTTACAACATATTTATTATTTGTTTAAACTATATAATAATGAATGATTCACTTTAAAATTATAATGATGAATCGTTCTCATCTGTAACACAATACTTTGCTAGCTGACAATTTATTATACATACATATATATTTTTTATTGTAACATTAGCAGATTGTCAGCTACTGAAACATTGTGATACAGAGACAGTTAGTATAAAAAAACAAACAAATTACGGATGATTAACTAGATTTTTCTTTGTTAAACATTCCGGCATTATTTTATACAAATATATTTCAAGTAAATGATTGATATAAATAAATTTGAATCAGTTTTATTTTAAATATTATTCTCTAAACAACTTATGACCGATTTAAATAAAGTTAATCAAATCATCCTCCATCGATTATTTATACTAACAGTCAACATATTATGTAAATAAAGATAATGAAATACTTTTACCCAAAATAATTGTATCAAAGTATTAATTCTAAAAGATTCCTTTATAATAATTAAATTGATTTCTTTTTAAAAATTGGGAACACTGACAGAATTGATATTTACTAATGATAATAAATAAATATGTTTTAAGTAGATAGTTGACAATACCTTTGTTTAATACATATTTATTCTTTAAGAATAAGAAATAGATACCTATTGTAATAAGTATACATACATACATACATCTTATTACAATATTCTTTATTCTTAAAGAATAAATATCGTTTGAAGAGATTTATTGTGAATTATTTAATTTAAAATATAGTTTTTATTGTTTAAGATAAATAAGTAAATAATATTATTGTAATTTAATATGTAAAAATAATAACAAATATGTTTTAAATAGATAGTTTACAATAACTTTGTTTAACACATATTTATTGTTTAAGAATAAGAAATTGGGTACCCATTGTAATAAGTTAACATATATCTTATTACAATATTTCTTATTCTTAAAGAATAAATGTGTATTGAAGAGATTTATTGTCAATTATTTAATTTAAAATATAGTTTTTATTGTTTAAGATAAATAAGTAAATAATATTATTGTAATTAAATATGTAAAAATAATAACAAATATGTTTTAAATAGATAGTTTACAATAACTTTGTTTAACACATATTTATTGTTTAAGAATAAGAAATTGGGTACCCATTGTAATAAGTTAACATATATCTTATTACAATATTTCTTATTCTTAAAGAATAAATGTGTATTGAAGAGATTTAAATAGATAAGTTTACAATAACTCTATTTAAAACATAATTATTCTTTAAGAATAAGAAATATTGCAATAAGTTGTTTGCGAAAACATACATCTTATTGCAATAAGTCTTATACTTCAAGAATAATTATGTTTTAAAGAGACTTATTCTAAATTAATTTATTTAAAAAATAGTTTGTATTATAAATAAAATGTACTTGTAGTTAACTTGTAATAATAATTGTGAAATAAAATATTAGTAACATTTGTCCATTACTTTAAAATGATAATAAATATATTTATAGTTATACATACATTGTTGTTTTTTAAATTTTTTTCCCACCATTTTTATTTTAATTTTAGGACTGGTGCTGCCATCTGTTGGTGAATTTGTGAACTAAGTTGATATAATTAATTTTATTTTTGACCGGTGCTGCCATCTATTGGCAAATTTGTGAACTACGTCAAATCAATTGAATTTGAAATTCATTTCAGGGTTTGTTTCTTTCTTATAAACTAGCTAAAATGAATTTACAATAAAACAATTTTGTTTCTTTCTTATAAACTAGCTAAAATGAATTTACAATAAAACAATTTTGTTTCTTTCTTATAAACTAGCTAAAATGAATTTACAATAAAACAATTTTGTTTCTTTCTTATAAACTAGCTAAAATGAATTTACAATAAAACAATTTTGTTTCTTTCTTATAAACTAGCTAAAATGAATTTACAATAAAACAATTTTGTTTCTTTCTTATAAACTAGCTAAAATGAATTTACAATAAAACAATTTTGTTTCTTTCTTATAAACTAGCTAAAATGAATTTACAATAAAACAATTTTGTTTCTTTCTTATAAACTAGCTAAAATGAATTTACAATAAAACAATTTTGTTTCTTTCTTATAAACTAGCTAAAATGAATTTACAATAAAACAATTTTGTTTCTTTCTTATAAACTAGCTAAAATGAATTTACAATAAAACAATTTTGTTTCTTTCTTATAAACTAGCTAAAATGAATTTACAATAAAACAATTTTGTTTCTTTCTTATAAACTAGCTAAAATGAATTTACAATAAAACAATTTTGTTTCTTTCTTATAAACTAGCTAAAATGAATTTACAATAAAACAATTTTGTTTCTTTCTTATAAACTAGCTAAAATGAATTTACAATAAAACAATTTTGTTTCTTTCTTATAAACTAGCTAAAATGAATTTACAATAAAACAATTTTGTTTCTTTCTTATAAACTAGCTAAAATGAATTTACAATAAAACAATTTTGTTTCTTTCTTATAAACTAGCTAAAATGAATTTACAATAAAACAATTTTGTTTCTTTCTTATAAACTAGCTAAAATGAATTTACAATAAAACAATTTTGTTTCTTTCTTATAAACTAGCTAAAATGAATTTACAATAAAACAATTTTGTTTCTTTCTTATAAACTAGCTAAAATGAATTTACAATAAAACAATTTTGTTTCTTTCTTATAAACTAGCTAAAATGAATTTACAATAAAACAATTTTGTTTCTTTCTTATAAACTAGCTAAAATGAATTTACAATAAAACAATTTTGTTTCTTTCTTATAAACTAGCTAAAATGAATTTACAATAAAACAATTTTGTTTCTTTCTTATAAACTAGCTAAAATGAATTTACAATAAAACAATTTTGTTTCTTTCTTATAAACTAGCTAAAATGAATTTACAATAAAACAATTTTGTTTCTTTCTTATAAACTAGCTAAAATGAATTTACAATAAAACAATTTTGTTTCTTTCTTATAAACTAGCTAAAATGAATTTACAATAAAACAATTTTGTTTCTTTCTTATAAACTAGCTAAAATGAATTTACAATAAAACAATTTTGTTTCTTTCTTATAAACTAGCTAAAATGAATTTACAATAAAACAATTTTGTTTCTTTCTTATAAACTAGCTAAAATGAATTTACAATAAAACAATTTTGTTTCTTTCTTATAAACTAGCTAAAATGAATTTACAATAAAACAATTTTGTTTCTTTCTTATAAACTAGCTAAAATGAATTTACAATAAAACAATTTTGTTTCTTTCTTATAAACTAGCTAAAATGAATTTACAATAAAACAATTTTGTTTCTTTCTTATAAACTAGCTAAAATGAATTTACAATAAAACAATTTTGTTTCTTTCTTATAAACTAGCTAAAATGAATTTACAATAAAACAATTTTGTTTCTTTCTTATAAACTAGCTAAAATGAATTTACAATAAAACAATTTTGTTTCTTTCTTATAAACTAGCTAAAATGAATTTACAATAAAACAATTTTGTTTCTTCTTATAAACTAGCTAAAATGAATTTACAATAAAACAATTTTGTTTCTTTCTTATAAACTAGCTAAAATGAATTTACAATAAAACAATTTTGTTTCTTTCTTATAAACTAGCTAAAATGAATTTACAATAAAACAATTTTGTTTCTTTCTTATAAACTAGCTAAAATGAATTTACAATAAAACAATTTTGTTTCTTTCTTATAAACTAGCTAAAATGAATTTACAATAAAACAATTTTGTTTCTTTCTTATAAACTAGCTAAAATGAATTTACAATAAAACAATTTTGTTTCTTTCTTATAAACTAGCTAAAATGAATTTACAATAAAACAATTTTGTTTCTTTCTTATAAACTAGCTAAAATGAATTTACAATAAAACAATTTTGTTTCTTTCTTATAAACTAGCTAAAATGAATTTACAATAAAACAATTTTGTTTCTTTCTTATAAACTAGCTAAAATGAATTTACAATAAAACAATTTTGTTTCTTTCTTATAAACTAGCTAAAATGAATTTACAATAAAACAATTTTGTTTCTTTCTTATAAACTAGCTAAAATGAATTTACAATAAAACAATTTTGTTTCTTTCTTATAAACTAGCTAAAATGAATTTACAATAAAACAATTTTGTTTCTTTCTTATAAACTAGCTAAAATGAATTTACAATAAAACAATTTTGTTTCTTTCTTATAAACTAGCTAAAATTAATTTACAATAAAACAATTTTGTTTCTTTCTTATAAACTAGCTAAAATTAATTTACAATAAAACAATTTTGTTTCTTTCTTATAAACTAGCTAAAATTAATTTACAATAAAACAATTTTGTTTCTTTCTTATAAACTAGCTAAAATTAATTTACAATAAAACAATTTTGTTTCTTTCTTATAAACTAGCTAAAATGAATTTACAATAAAACAATTTTGTTTCTTTCTTATAAACTAGCTAAAATTAATTTACAATAAAACAATTTTGTTTCTTTCTTATAAACTAGCTAAAATTAATTTACAATAAAACAATTTTGTTTCTTTCTTATAAACTAGCTAAAATGAATTTACAATAAAACAATTTTGTTTCTTTCTTATAAACTAGCTAAAATGAATTTACAATAAAACAATTTTGTTTCTTTCTTATAAACTAGCTAAAATTAATTTACAATAAAACAATTTTGTTTCTTTCTTATAAACTAGCTAAAATTAATTTACAATAAAACAATTTTGTTTCTTTCTTATAAACTAGCTAAAATTAATTTACAATAAAACAATTTTGTTTCTTTCTTATAAACTAGCTAAAATTAATTTACAATAAAACAATTTTGTTTCTTTCTTATAAACTAGCTAAAATTAATTTACAATAAAACAATTTTGTTTCTTTCTTATAAACTAGCTAAAATTAATTTACAATAAAACAATTTTGTTTCTTTCTTATAAACTAGCTAAAATTAATTTACAATAAAACAATTTTGTTTCTTTCTTATAAACTAGCTAAAATTAATTTACAATAAAACAATTTTGTTTCTTTCTTATAAACTAGCTAAAATTAATTTACAATAAAACAATTTTGTTTCTTTCTTATAAACTAGCTAAAATTAATTTACAATAAAACAATTTTGTTTCTTTCTTATAAACTAGCTAAAATTAATTTACAATAAAACAATTTTGTTTCTTTCTTATAAACTAGCTAAAATTAATTTACAATAAAACAATTTTGTTTCTTTCTTATAAACTAGCTAAAATTAATTTACAATAAAACAATTTTGTTTCTTTCTTATAAACTAGCTAAAATTAATTTACAATAAAACAATTTTGTTTCTTTCTTATAAACTAGCTAAAATTAATTTACAATAAAACAATTTTGTTTCTTTCTTATAAACTAGCTAAAATTAATTTACAATAAAACAATTTTGTTTCTTTCTTATAAACTAGCTAAAATTAATTTACAATAAAACAATTTTGTTTCTTTCTTATAAACTAGCTAAAATTAATTTACAATAAAACAATTTTGTTTCTTTCTTATAAACTAGCTAAAATTAATTTACAATAAAACAATTTTGTTTCTTTCTTATAAACTAGCTAAAATTAATTTACAATAAAACAATTTTGTTTCTTTCTTATAAACTAGCTAAAATTAATTTACAATAAAACAATTTTGTTTCTTTCTTATAAACTAGCTAAAATTAATTTACAATAAAACAATTTTGTTTCTTTCTTATAAACTAGCTAAAATTAATTTACAATAAAACAATTTTGTTTCTTTCTTATAAACTAGCTAAAATTAATTTACAATAAAACAATTTTGTTTCTTTCTTATAAACTAGCTAAAATTAATTTACAATAAAACAATTTTGTTTCTTTCTTATAAACTAGCTAAAATTAATTTACAATAAAACAATTTTGTTTCTTTCTTATAAACTAGCTAAAATTAATTTACAATAAAACAATTTTGTTTCTTTCTTATAAACTAGCTAAAATTAATTTACAATAAAACAATTTTGTTTCTTTCTTATAAACTAGCTAAAATTAATTTACAATAAAACAATTTTGTTTCTTTCTTATAAACTAGCTAAAATTAATTTACAATAAAACAATTTTGTTTCTTTCTTATAAACTAGCTAAAATTAATTTACAATAAAACAATTTTGTTTCTTTCTTATAAACTAGCTAAAATTAATTTACAATAAAACAATTTTGTTTCTTTCTTATAAACTAGCTAAAATTAATTTACAATAAAACAATTTTGTTTCTTTCTTATAAACTAGCTAAAATTAATTTACAATAAAACAATTTTGTTTCTTTCTTATAAACTAGCTAAAATTAATTTACAATAAAACAATTTTGTTTCTTTCT